>CAWUFW010001909.1:0-1200000 GCA_963921515.1 Calotriton arnoldi | reverse complement strand
GGAAAAGGGATCTTTGAAATGGGTCTGTAATTCCCGGGATCCTGTGGGTCAAGATTTGGCTTCTTAAGTAACGGGAGGACTGCGGTCTTTTTCCAGGCATCAGGGTAGCAGCTCGATGTAATTATCTTAGTGAACACCAGGGATAGTTGGTCACTCAGTAAATCTGGAAATAGGTGCATCACCTTGGGTGGACAAGGATCTGTTAGGCCACCAGACCTCGTTGTCATTACCACCTGTTTGATCTGTTCTACTGATGGAGGCCAGAAATGGAACCAGGTATTGGAGCTTTCTATAGGCAGGCCCAGTTTATATTCTAAGGATGGAAGTGGGGTATCAGGTTTGTTGGTCGTAATGAAGGACTCATACACGGACTTAACTTTATCCACGAAGAACTGACCTAGAGTATTACAAAATTCCATGCTACCGTCTATCTGTTTGTTAGCATTGAGATTAGTTAGTTTTTTTACCGTGGCAAATAATTCCTTACTGGAATTTTTAGCTTCATTTATTTTTCGTATAAAATAGTTACTTTTTTCCTCGACGATTAAGGGTACTCGTACTGTCATTCTACCACCATTGCCAGGTCGCAAAGACAACAGATACATCTCAGTGGACAATGTCAAGTTACACCGTGTGGCCGATTCTGAATAGTGTGACGCCTGCAGTTTCGTGCAACGCAATATCTTTAGCACCGTTAACTTTGTCGTCACCTGCCGCCACAAGAATGTCTGCTCATATGGTGGACACTGTAATTGATCTTCAGCCTATGCGACAATCTTCTGCGATGGATCTTGTGTGTCCTTTTCCGGCTACTGATTCCGTGTGTGAGATACCATCTAGCCCACGTGTACGAATGGAGGATTCAACGCTTTCACCTTTGCTTCCAAGTCCAGTGAGTGCTTGTTTAGGAGAACCGGCACACCTTTTTTCTGCCACGTCCTCCTCATCATCCAGTTTGCCTGATGCACCTGAGTCTAAGTTGCGTATTTTTTACTCCTGGTTCAAAAAGACATACTTCTTTCCCCATGGACCTACATTTGGTTGGTGCTTATCCTGATATTCCTCTTCATGTCAATTGGATTTGTGACAGTGTTCTTTTTACTTATAAATGGTCATTATCTCCCTGAACGCTCTGCAATAAAATTGGTCGATGGAACTTTGGCTCCTCACACATCGTCCCATATCATGAAACGTGACAAGTCTTTTGTGAACATTTCAGCTTTTCCAGTTCCCAATGGCATTGTTTGGGACAAAGTAGCTTATAAAATCCATGGCCCGTCTGAGGTCCTTAGAGTTCCGTACGTATTTCGCATCTCATTAGGAGATGTGGTGACACGGGACATACATTCGGATGATTGGGATGTGCAGGCAGTTCATGCATTGTTTTCAGACTTAAAATATTAAGCTGCCTTTGATGCTGAAGATTTGTATTTAAATTCTGCCAATTATGGTGATCTCTTTTGCTATCAACATTATGGGCATCATTTTTTACACAAACTAACACCATGAGACCTGTTTTAAATTTTACCCAAATGGGAATATTGTCCCACTCCCTTAAAAGGGAGTTCTAAAACTCTTAGAAATAAGTTCGCCTATTTTTCAGATTATGATTTGACTAATCCTGAATCCTATTTTTTTCGGCTTCTAAAACCAAAGTACATCAAAGTACCTGTTATCCCACACTAAACTAATTTACGCCAACTCGTTTAGAACACAGTTGGTCACACATGGTTATGACCATTGGAAACAGACTATAGATTTAAAATCAATCTGGGGCACAAAGCCATGGCAGGTTCAGGGCACTGAGGCATTACATCGTGCCTGCCTCATCCCTACTCAAATGCTGTTTTTAAATAGAACTATTTACCAAACATCCTGCTATGGCCTTGCAACTGTCAAGAACCTAAATACCCCCTCAATTCTATCATTAGTAGAATATAATGATTGGCGGTTACATAATAACTACACCATTGAGGCTTTGCTAATGCATGCCAGTTGCGTTTCTATAATGTTACACCTGGTTTCATTCAGACTAAGCCTGATCCTCGTTATCCATCTCATCATTCTGTGACTACATACTCGGTAGGTAAATTGTGCCAGCAGTGGCTAGAACACTCTACCCTTGCATCTGTCAAACAGCACCTTTCAATCCTATCGAATGATATAGATTTGGCCGATTTTCTCCTAGGCCCACGTAATCCAAGGGCCAAGAGATTTCTTTATGCCTCTTATAATGAAATTTGGAAGCTTTCACAGATGGAAGCCACCTTCCGTCTGCGTCAAACTGACCAGGCAAACTTCGAAAAAGTCCTTGCTGTAGTGGACAACAGCATTAACAGCTTTCTTCACGCATTTATACCTTAGACAATATTGTTTCTTCTGTAATAGATATTGTGCAAAGTGATGTTTCTGTGTTATATCATGGCCAGAATCAGTTAAGGTCGGTCATGCAATTTGCTTGGACATTGCAGACACTGAAAATGGGTAAAGTGCCTTGGGATTATTTAACTGCCACCGCTTTATTTTTGCCTTTTAACCTGACTGATAAACAGAAGTTTATGTCCATGAAAGATGCTGTATACACACTGTTGCATATTGAACATTTGGAGCCTTTGCCGTTCTCAGTAGCGGAAACGGACTCTGCTATTTGGTTAATTCATGGCGTTATCACTTTGCCGTTTTCACTTTTTCAGTTTGAATCATGTATGCAACACTTTCCTGTTGGCCGCTTTGAACCGCTTGGCACTGCTTTTCTGCATGAATTATGGGTCCTGCCCTTTGCTTATCGGTGTTTGAGGGAGGATAAAGAAGTTTTCCTCACAGGGGAGGAGTGTGATTCAGTACTGGGTCACTCTCTTGTGTGCAAACACGTTAAGTTGCACGGCGAGTGTAACTTGTCCACGCCCAATCTAGCTTGCTTTTTTAAAGGAACCCCAGTACCATCCATCACGCCTGTCTTTACATTGCTTACTAACGGCAGCTATCTCATCTTAAACAATCAAGACTGCTGTGGTTTGCGGGCGGGTGTCCCATACTTGGTAACTGTTTCCCAGCGCGTAACTTGCTGTAGCAATGTCCTTTTCCCGCCCCCACAAGGGAGTTTAGATTCTTCCCTTTGGCCTTCCATTCCGACTTTGAAAACAGAGTTCAACAAGTTGCGCAGGCTCAAAGCCCTTTTATTCCAACAGGAGGTGGCCCTCACTTCCGCCCGTTAAACATTCAGATTGCAGGTGGCTCGGACCTCGAGTGAGATACAGTCGCTTCTTAACACTAACCTCCCACTTCATTTTGGGGAACTAATTCACCAAATATTTAATGAATCTGATACGACAGGCCTTGCCCATTTTTTTTAAATGTGTGGGATCTGGCCTGGTCTCTTCCTTTCAAACTATATTCGGGGTAATACCGGCTTTTATTCATTCTATATTTTCCAGCATCTTTGGAGGGTTCCCCTTAATATTGGCGCTGGCAGCTGGTGTCCTGCTTCTCCTTCTTGTGCTTCGTAATGGCTGCTCACTTTGTGGCTCTGCACAGGCCGGACCAGCTTCATCTGTACCGTAATCGCCTGTATGAGGCTTTTGGATGATTGCCTTTAGCAACGCTTGGCGTCAGTTACAACTTGGCATTCCGCTTTGCCTACTTTACTTGCGTGCAACCAGTGCTTCATTGCAAACCGTGTCATTTCTCCTGGGCGATGGAACTTTGCTTATCGAACACGTGGTGTCCAATCCCTGATTTCAGCCGGTTCATGGGTCCCTTAGAGACGCATGACGTGGCCTGTTCTGTGGATGGTCAGATGACACGTGCAGCTTTACTTGGAATCTTGGATCAATGGGATATCTGTACGGCTGCACATACTTTCCTACAACGAAGTTTCATTGAATATCACGCAAGTTTGCCTTTTCTATTTTTGGATGCTCCTGTTTGTGAGGAACATGATTGTTCCTTCGACTTACTTAATTGGATATCTTCACTTTTTTCCACCAATGACAATGATGAGCTATTGGAAGGTATTGCATTCCTTTGCACCCAAACCTTCATGGATTGACTACTTGGATCGTCCCTGCTCCACTGTCTGGCATACAGACTCTTTATTCAAGCTCAAAGTGCTGTTAGCTTTTTTTTTTACTTTCCCCTTTTCTTTTTTCCGATTTTTTTTTTTTAGAAAGTCCCGTACCTATATTTTTACCGATGCCTGACTTTTGAACTCTGTTTTTGTTCTTCTGTCTATGTCCTACTGACTTACCAGGGGGAGGGTGTTATATGAGGTTATATGGCCCTAAGACACATTGTCGACATTGCTAAGTTAGCATGAGTTTTGCTTGCCCTATGCTGCTGCTTTTGCGCACGCCTCTGCTAAGCGTTTGTTTTCACGACACTTTGCCTCTGCCCTGTACATGATAACAGATTGTTTTTCACGTTCTCAGCCTTCCCTTCAATTCTGTCTGAACATAATGTGCAAGGTCGGTCAACAATGTCTCTTGTTATTCTGTTCAGTCCCTATTACCTAGACAAAACAGGTTACCAACAGCTGCAATGTGGAAGAATCGTGCTTTGATATAACGTTGTTGCATGTTTTTGAAACAATCTCGGAGAAAGCCGTTCCATGGAGCTGAGCGCTGCTGTTCCTATGATGTAAACCTTCGGGTTTAGGCTTTCAGGTAGGGGTCTGCTAATAATGCCTAGAGATCTTCTGTTATATAAAATAACTTATTACTGCTGTGAGGAGGGTGATTAGGCCCAGTTATTTTGCCTTTTTCAGTCTTTATAAAATGACGACTCCTTTTATATTCTATGGTATTGTAACAATGCTAATGACTCTTGCCGTATGCATTTTGCTGCTAGTTGGGGTTCGCATACTGTTTTATGAATCACTAAAGTCAAAATAAACATTTTGAACTTATTTAGTGACTGATTATTTTTATTGTGGACAAGTACGTGAGAGCGAAAGTGTCTTGTTCCCGCGACTCTGAGGTGAGTCGGGAGTGCTCGTGTTCTGGGTTGTCTAAACATTCGTAGCTTCTTGATATTTGTAGGAGACCGAATGACACTATTGCTAGTCGGTTGGGATTTTGGGTACTAAGGTGATAGGAGGTACACCCCTATTTACTGAGGTCCTGTTTTCTGGTGTATAGTTCTGTGTATGAGCAGAATCCCTGCAACACCCTCAACTCTTGCATTGGACACCACCACAGTCTGTCCTTACTTCTTGCTCTCCCTTTTGCTTGTCCTTTCTCTCGTTGCTTGATGTTTTCATCACTTCCCATTTCTCCTTCCTCTGAACTAGTTCAATTTTCTTTTCCAGATCCAGTGTTTCCTGCACCTGTTTGAAGAGGACCCTCGTCTACCCATATTGCGGCAAAGTATTCCACTTCACAGATCTCTACCCCTAGATTCTTCAGTTCCTTGACAGGAAGTCTGTACTCCATTGCTCCTTTACTTTCCGGTGCTTCATTACAAAGTGATATAGCTGGAGATACAAAAACCATCTCGGCACTTAAGGATCAGTCCCCTTTTTTGTGACAACCAGGTTAATGGTGCATGATCTCTGTAAAGAGTATTTTGTCTGCCTTCCAAATAGTACCAAGTTTATTATGTATTTTATGGCCAAACATTCGTTCTCTATAATTGCATATTTTTGCTCTGGTGGAGATAGTTACCTACTGATAAATAACATTGTTTCTCTTTTCTCCAATCTTGTTTAACTGGGACAGCACAGCCCCAATTCCTTCATTAGAGGCATCAATTTGTAGTATGAATGGTTGTTCAAAATGTGGAAATGCAATATTAGATGTGGTGCAATGATATTTATTTATTGGTTTGAATGTTTTTTTGGCTTGGATACTAGGATAATTGAATTATTTGTTTGGAACAGACCTTTTCAGCAATTCTGTAAGGGGATAAACTATTGTAGAATAATATGGGATAAACCTCTTGCAATAGCCTAATTATCCTAAAAAAGCTCTTAGTTCTCTCTTATAATTGGGACAGGGAATTTCCTGTATAGCTCTCACCTTCTCCTCCTGTGGTCGTATAGTACCTTCTCCTAACACATACCTTAAAAAATATTTGACTTGGTCAGTTGCATTTTTTTAGGGTTAACATGCACACCTACACATTGTAGTGTGTTTAGGATGTGCATCAAATGTTTTGTGATCTTCTCATGACTTACTGAAAATTATAATATTATGTAAGTAAGCAGCAGCAAATAATTGTGTGGTCTCAATAACCACAATCTTAGCAAAGTTGCCAGGGTACCATGTAGTCCAAAAGGTAGAACAATGACCTGGCAAATCCTGGGCATGTGGCAAAATCTGTTTTCTCCTTATCCTCCGGGTTAAGAGGAATTTGCCAGGAAACCTTAGTCAAATCAATGGTACTAAAATATTTAGCATTCCCTAGTTGTTCCATGAGCACGTCTATGCAGGGTAAAAGGTACCTATCAAATTTTGAAATGTGATTAACTGTTCTGAAATCAATGCAAAATCTAATGGAGCCATCTGGTTTTGGTACTAAGACAATTGGTAAAGCCCCTAACCACTGCGCAGTTTGTTGTGTAACCCTAGCCAGTGCATAATCCCTTGGTACACTTTGTACACTTTTTATACTTATTTTTCTGCTATGGACAATCTGTTGTGGTTCTACTGCAGTTCTGTTGTGGTACTCTAAAAGAATAAGTTACTTACCTTCGGTAAAGCCTTATTTGGTAGAGACAGGATCTAGCCGCAGATTCCTTACCACAGAATTCTCCCCAGGTGCCATACTGGATCTGGAAATGTTTTACAGCAGTACCTCTACGCGTCAGTAGAGAGCATCGTGCGACTCCGTAGCGACATCGTCCACCAGATGTGCCATTGATGGACTCCATATAAGCCCTCCCCTGAAGCCAGTTTCTTCTTTTCTGCGTTTTCAACATGGATCGGGTAGCAGTTCCTCAGGCTGTTTTCCGCCTATTTCGACGCTTTCATCGACAGAATAGTGTGCCTTCTACCTCTATGTCTTCAGGTTTCAAACCTTGTGGGTCCAGTGGACAGCAAATGTTGGCCACAGACTCTCACTCTATTTGTATGTGGTGCCTGGGGGAGCACCATGACTCAGAGGAGTGCGACTCCTGACGTCAACTTAGACCGAAGGCGCTGTATGAACGTCATATGAAGCTCCTAGAGGCGCTGCTGTCGCAACCTTCAAAGCTTCCCATCGACCTCGGTCTCCTTCTCCCGCCATGGTCCATTTGCAGGCCCGTTCCAGGAGCCGTTACGTGGATGTCACTCTCTATGGACATCCTGAGGTAAGTTTAGACGCATACACACAAGTATATCAGAATACACTTAAAGTATTATCCTCCCCGTTGGGGAAGTGAACCACGGTCTCCCGCGGCAAGCGGGGATAGTGACCAGTGCAGGAACGCCTACAGAATAGAGGTATCTATTGAAAGATACACATATAATTACACAAATACATTGGCAATAGACTAAAGTGGAGACAACACTGAGCTTTTGAGTGTTAGAATCCTTATCACATCCTATGAGGAGGAAGAAGAACCTTCAGGAAAAGGATGCTAATGGAGACCCAAGCCCACTTGGAAACCAATCCTCAGAGAGATAGAACCATAATGACGAAGGGACTCGTGTTCCAAAAGGAAAACTGATGATGAAAATTAGCCACAACACCCAAAAAAAAATAAAAAGGGGGGTGCGATGGCGACATCTGAAGAACAACTAATAAGGTTAATAAATGCCATGGCTGTAATCTGAATTAGCAAATAAATAATGCCTATGGGAACAAAGGTACAAGGCCTTCCAGAAAGTGACAAGTAATAACATCCTCTCCAGGGATGAAACAGAGTAAAGGCAGCCAGGTTGGTGGCACAGGACCAAGGTACCCATGCGGCAGTGGTGAGATATGAACCATTGCATTAGAGGGACCTCTGATACCCAATGCATCGCCGAGCTATAGCCTAACAAGGAACCTGAAAGATCAGTGGTAGGAAGCCTTCTTGCCAATGCATTTCGAGAGCAGAACAATAAGAAGTGCCAACGCACTAATAAAGGACCTAAGGGGGAACACTGTCTTAGGCCAGACCGGAAAATCCACCCAGGCCAAAGATCATGCCACTCGTTCCACACTTCTGCTAAGGAAAGAAGGACGCCAGTTAAAGGGAAGAAATGCCCCATGGTGATGGGAGATAACCCCTATGATGGTTGTCGGGGGCATTATATTGGGTGCTGGTGCAAGGCAGAACACACAAGCACTATGTTTTCAGAGGCAGATAAACTGAAGTCCCTATAAGGGATACTAAGTGCCAGGAACCGATCCTAAAATGCCTCTATAGCATACAGAAGATGGTGGCCGTAGAACAGAGAACAAGGCAACAGTGCATCTCCCACAATGCAAGCAAAATACCCTCTATAAAATAAGAACCTGGATAGAAAACTAGCTTCAGAAAGAAGCCTGTAAGAACAGGCACACATAGGGCCCCAAAATAATATACATCCCAGATAATAGGAACCATAACCTGTCATCGACAGTATAAGAAGAATAAAAGTACCTGCAGAAGGCAGGAACACCTCACTGGGTGTCACTCGTAGATGGAAAAAGGGGTTTGAAAAGAAACGCCAAGGGGTTTGAAAAGAAACGCCAATGGGCTCAGCCTTGGAATGGCTCATGTGTGAATCAAAAAGGGACTTCCCCCACACAAACCTAGTATGGGAGAACTAGTGAAGCAGATGGTAGAGTTAAGAGTCTGCTCCACCCAGACTATCTTGAAATCGCTGCAAAGCAAGAGTCGGCATGTGCACCGAATAGACAGGCACCATCAAAAGGCATTTCAATCAAGGTGGCTTAAACAGCCTCTGAAAAACCAGAGATGATTAGCCAGGTGCGACGACGTAACACCACAAAAGAGGCCATGGTCCGACCTACTGAATCAGGGGTATCCATTCTACAATGAATGATCAATTTAGCTGCTTGTTGCGTATCTCGGATTAACTGGACAAGTTCGTCCCAGGTGTCATCCGTAACCGAAGGCAGCAGACGTGTCAATGACTCCCACAATACATGGAAAAAGCATCCGAGAATTCAAGACCTATTGATGGATCATAGTGCAGAACTGGTGGAGGAGAAAATATGCCTGCCACAATTGTCTAGTCTCCTGGAATCTCTGTCTGGAGCGACATTTGAAAGAGAGTTATGATCGTTGGAGGCCGAAGCGGCCTGTACCACAAAACTTTAAGGGATAGGGTGCCGGAGAAGAGAGGCGGGATCACCAGGGGAAAGACTGTCTGTGCAAAATAGACTGATCCACAGGGTCTCCTGTATCAGGTTCAGCCAAGCCCCCAACAAAATGTTGGAAGGGACTTCACTATAAGAGAGCACCTGCTCCACCCCTGTATGGAGGACGCCAATCAGGAGATCAGTAGTCATTTCCACAGAAGGAAGTGTCAAATCTAAAAACACACCTCAGCATGTCAGTTAAGACGGAGCTTGCCTCCGAGTCAAGGCCAGGGAGGGAAAAGAGGCAAGAGGCCGGGGAAGATTCTAAGCCACTAGCTTCATCCAGGTCAGTCAGCCAGCTATCCTGCAGGTGAGTTTGGGCAATGTCAGATATGGGGTGCAGGAACCCAAACTCTTCCCCATCACCTTCGAAACCATGTTCCTCCGAAGGAAAAACAGGAGTGGGCTCCACAGAGAGCGGAGAGAGGGTGTCCAACCTAGGTTGTACCACCGGCATCGTATCTAATGTCGAGCGGCGCCAAAGCAGCAATGTCGCAGCATCGGGAGAGGAAAATGGTGTGGCGTAGTCATTGGCTGATCAGATACAGCCGCTGAATGTGGAAGGTGCACCGGCACCTAAACAGATTCGACACTGGGATCAGAAGGCCGAACTGAAGCCAAGGGTGAACCCACCAGTGTCGACACAGTCGAGGCACTTTGCACCTCCTTGGGGCCCAAAGGCACTTCAGGGGAAGGTGAAGATCCAAACATAGCATGAAGAGAATTAAAATATTCTTGCATCTTGGTCAGAGTCGCCCGACTCCAGGGAAAGCAGGGAGGCAAGGGGTGGACTTGTGTATCGACTCCTCAACCGTAGAGGCTTTACGCAGCGAAGTCGGGAAATGCCTCGACTTTGACCCCTAGTGTCTGTACTTACCTCGGGACGTTGATGGAGAGTGGGACGGGCCTGTGAACGGACTGTGGAGACTGAGGTCAACAAGAAGTCTTGGAAGGTTGCGACAGCAGCACTGCTAGTTGACAGGAGTCGCACTGCTCGGAGTCATTGTGCTCCCCCAAGCACCACATACAGAGTGTGGGTCTGTGGCAGACATTTGCCAACCACAGGACCCACAAGATTTGAAACCCAACGACAGAGGTAGAAGGCACACTGTTCTGTCAACTAAATGAACAAGTTACTTCCCTTCGGTAACAATATATCTGTAAGAAACATAGGTTAGTTATAGATTCCTTACCTTATAATTACCCCCAGGCGACAGACTGGATCCGGAGAATTTTTCGTCAGCAGTAACCCTGCGCGCCGAAAGGTGACGTCGGTCGGCTCCGCGTTCGTCGTTGGCGTCGTGGTCGCCGGGATGACATTGCGGTAGCTACTTAGACCACTGCCCTCGAGCGCTGACGTCAGTTCTTTTACACGACATTCCACGCCAGAAGCGCAGAGCCATGCATGACACTGACCACTGGCGCACACAACTAGGGCCCTGAAAGGGATTCCCTGACCCTAGAAATCACTTCGCAGAACAGGGAGGAAGGGTTGGGCGGTAAGAAATCTATAACTAACCTAGGTTTCTTACAGATAAATCGTTACCGAAGGTTAGTAAATTGTTCATCTGAAAGAAACAGTTAGTTATAGATTCCTTACCTTAGAATAGATACCCCAGCAATACCAACCCCAGAGGTGGGTCTGCGTACCAAGTTCACACCAGAAAGTCCTGGAGAACATAACAGCCAAAAAAGCAGTCTCTCCGGACTTGGCTGTCCAGGCAGTAGTGTCTAGTGAACGTGTGCAGAGATGCCCACGTAGCTGCCTGACAGATGTCATTGATGGGGGACTCCTCGTCCCAAAGCAGTAGTAGCTGCCGTCGCCCTGGTGGAATGGGCGCACAGCCCCACTGGAGGCTCCTTCTTTGCCAAGGAATAACAAGCCTTAATGCACAAAACGCCCCACCTAGAGATGGTCCGTTTGTGCACGGCCCAGCCTTTCTTAGCGCCCACATAGCCCACAAAGAGCTGGTCATCCACCCGGAATTGTTTGGTGCGATCCACATAAAAGGAAAGCGCCCGTTTTGGATCCAGAGCCTCTCTTCTTCTTTTGAAGGAGGCAGAAATAAGGTGGGCAAAGTGATGGTTTGGCCAATGTGGAAAGAAGTAACCACCTTTGGAAGAAAGAGCCTGAAGCTCACTCACCCTGCGAGCAGAGGTGATGGCAACCAGAAAGGCAGTCTTTAAAGTAAGAAGTCTGAGAGGACAGATATGAAGCGGCTCAAAGGGAGCGCACATAAGGTAAGTCAGGACCAAGTTCAAGTCCCACTGAGGCATTACGAAGGGAACAGAAGGAAAAAGATGAGTAATACCCTTGAGGAAGCGATTTACAACAGGGGACTTAAAAAGAGAAGGCTGATCAGGAAGCCTAAGAAAGGCTGAAATGGCCGAGAGGTAGCCCTTAAGAGTGCCCAGAGCATAGCCCTGCTGGGCCAAAGAAAGTAGGAACAAGAGAACCGCAGAAAGGGGATCCACAGCCTTTGCTGCGCACCATGCCACAAATTTGTTCCATCTACAGGCGTATACCGTCTTAGTGGAGGGACACCTGGCTGCCAAGATAACATCACAGACTTCAGGAGGCAGGACAAACGACGTCAACTGCCGCCGCTCAATCTCCACGCAAGGAGGTGGAGGCTGGACAGGTTCGGGTGTTAATTGCGCTCTCTCCGCCTTTTTGGAGGAAAATGAACGCCTTCATCTCTCCCAAACGGGCTTTAGACCCCAGCAAGGCACTGAGACTGCCCTGTTAGCGGTGACTGAAGAATCAAGGAAGATACTGGATGTCGGAGGCTCCGCGGCCATTATTTTACTCGATCTTAGTGCTGCCTTCGACACGGTCAATCACCAATTGTTGATAGTAAGACTCAGAGAGAATGGGATATCTGGAATTTTACTAAAGTGGCTTGAGTCTTTTCTAGCAGATCGGTTGTTTCAAGTCTTTGAGGGCAATGCTGCCTCAGAATGGATGCCGCTGCAGTGTGGGGTACCTCAGGGCTCCTCCTTGAGCCCCACACTTTTTAATGTTTACATGCGTCCTTTGGCTGAGGTTGTCGAGCCTTTTGGGGTCAAGATTGTTACGTACGCTGATGACACTCAGCTCATTGTGTCCCTCAATCTTTTAGACAATAATAAGTCTATTCTGGCCAATTGTCTGGAAAAGGTCTCAGCATGGATGGATTCTTCTTTCTTAAAGCTGAATGCTGCTAAAATGGAACTGATGTTTTTAGGTAAGCCTACCAATCTGGAGAGTAGTGCACTATGGCCTAAATGTCTCGGGGCCATGCCACCCCCTAAAGACCAAATAAAGAGAGTCTCGGAGTATGGTTGGACCATAACCTGAACTTTAAGGTACAGGCAGGTAGGTACCTGCTATCGCATCCTGAAAATGATTAGGAGGATTTTGCCCCTTCTGCCTTTTAATGCTAGGAAACTGCTGGTACAAGCCCTGATTCTCTCGAGGCTTGATTATGCCAATGTGCTCTATCTTGGCTCCCCCCGTTCGACTATAAAGAAACTTCAAACGGTTCAAAACTGTGCAGCTCGACTTCTTATGCAGGCCCACAATAGGGAATCTGCCAAACCATATATTAATTCTTTGCATTGGTTGCCAGTGGCCGAGAGAATCCAATTTAAGGCCTTGTGTATCGCCCATAAATCAATGTCGGATTGTGCTCCGCCAATCCTTCGTTCCATTATTTCCCCGTATCTTCCTAAAAGATCTCTTCGCTCTGAGAGAAAAAACACCTTGCTATTGTGCCCAGAGTCAACCGAGTTCGGAGCGGTGGCCGTCTATTCTCTGTCATCGCTGCAAAGTGCTGGTATCAGTTACCAGATTATATTCGGTTTGAGGCCAACCATCTTCTATTTCGCAAACGTCTGAAGACTCTGCTGTTCTCCTGATTTTCCCGATTTTGCGGTTTAGGTTCCGTCTTTAGTGCTGGGAAGCCTTTGGTAGCCATGCGCTTTATACGTGTCTACTCATTCATTCACCGTCCACTGCTGCTGCGACAGAAGATCCTCCTGAAGAGGCAGTCTGATCGGAGGATCGATGGCCATGTGTAGCAGCTCGGGATACCAGACTCTTCGTGCCCAATCCGGAGCCACAAGAATGACTTGGGCCCAGTCGCGCTTGAACTTCTTCAGCACTCTGGGCAGAAGTGGTATAGGCGGAAAGGCGTATAGAAGGGAAACAACCTTTAGAACGCATGCATTACATCGCATGCCATTAGATTGCGGTTTTTACAACGAAAGTCGTTACAACGACTTGCACTGGAGGGCGCTATAGGACAAGGAGTAGTTTAAATTACTATCCAACACCTTCCCTACTGTACGTAGGCTGGAGTTGGAATAGTAAATTAAACTACTCCTAAGTCCAGCGCCCTCCAACACAAGTCGTTGTAACGACTTGCATTGTTAAAACCGCGATCTGATGGCATGCGATGTAATGCATGCGTGGTATCGTCATACATCTGTATAGAAGACCGCAACTCCACTTGCGACGAAAAGCGTTACCTAGCAAGTGCCGCCTTGGAAATCAGAATTGCTGACATTGCGTGTTCTCTTCGGTGGCGAATAGATCTAACCAAGGCTCTCCCCACTGCTGAAAGAGCCCTTGCGCCACCTCCGAGTGAAGACGCCATTCGTGATCCATCATGCACCTGCGGCTGAGTTCGTCCGCCCAGGCGTTCAGGGAACCAGCCAGGTGTTGAACCACCAGAGATATGCCCTGATGTTCCAGCCATGTCCAGAGGCGGAGGGCCTCCTGACATAGGGTCCACGACCCCACCCCTCCCTGTTTGTTTGTTGCAGTACCACATGGCGGTGGTGTTGTCTGTGAACATCTGCACTACTCTTCCCCGGACAGAGGGAAGGAATGCTTTCAGTGCAAGACGGATCGCCCGAAGCTCCAGAAGGTTGATGTGGGGCTGGGACTCCGCCGGAGACCAGAGGCCTCTGATCTCCGCCTCCCCCATGTGACCGCCTCATCCCAGAAGTGATGCATCGGTCACCACTGTGAACTCTGGTTGGGGGAAGGGAGAGGGACCTGTCGTCGACCCAATACTGGTTCGTTAGCCACAACTGCAATTGGTGTGCAGTGCCCTCCGAGATCTGGACGTAATCGGACAGGTTTCCCTGATGTTGAGCCCACTGGAACTTCAGGTCCCACTGCAGAGCCCGCATATGCCATTTGGCATGGTCCACCACCAGGATGCAGGAGGCCGTCGGGGCCCAGAAGCCTGAGGGTCATCCTGACCGAAACCCAGGCTAGAGGCTGAAAGATCAGAATCCTAACCCGAATATCCCGGACTCGCTGTTCGGGGGGGGGGGGATAGACCCGAAACTGCGTCGTGTCCAGAACCGCTCTGATGAAGAGGAGCTTCTGAGAGGGAGTCAGGTGCGACTTCGGCACGTTGATGGAGAACCCCAGCGAATGCAGGAGGTCAGCGTAGTCTGGAGGTGGGAGACAGCAGCCTGGGGCGACCCCGCCTTCAACAGCCAGTCGTCGAGATAGGGGAAGACTGGAACTCCTGATCTGTGCAGATGAGCTGTGACCACCGTCATCACTTTCGTGAACACCCGAGGGGCGCTGGTAAGGCCAAAGGGGAGCACGGTAAACTGAAAGTGCTCGTGGCCTACCATGAACCGCAGGTAACACCAGTGGGCCGGCAGGACGGGGATGTGAAAATCAGCCTCCTGCAAGTCCAACGCTACCATCAAGTCTCCAGGGCAGTCAGGATCTGAGCTAGCGTCAACATTTTGAACTTCTCCTTCCAGAGGAAGCGGTTGACGTTCCTGAGATCCAAGATAGGATGCAGGCCTTTGTACTTCTTGGGCACCAGAAAGTAGTGGGAATAGCAACCACGACCTACTTCTGGGACTGGAACGCGCTCGATGGCTCCCTTGGCCAAGAGTGCCGAAACTTCCTGTTGGAGAAGGGCCAGATGATCCTCGACATGCGATGGTACTGAGGCGGCATGGATGGAGGGGCAGTCTCGAAGGGTAGGGAGTAGCACCTTTGGACTATTTGCAAAACCCACCTGTCCGACGTGATGGTGCGCCAGTGGGGGAGGTGATGGCGAATCCTGCCGCCCAGTGGCGATTGGTGGCCCTGAAAGGTCGGACTAGGAGGGTTTGGTGGCTGCTGCAGGGGAGGTCTGTGGTGGACTGGCCCGCCCGCTGGCCCCCAGAACCACGGCGGTGGTTCCCACATCCCTAGCCGCGCAGGGGCTGAACAGCTTGCGCTGGCCTGTGGCTCTGGGTGGGACGTGGCGGGGCACCCCTTCCGTAGCCACGAAAGGTAGACCGCGCAGGGCGGTGGTGGAGAGCCCCAAGGACCTGGCCGTAGCCCGAGAGTCCTTAAAGCGCTCCAGGGCGTTGTCTGCCTTGTCGCCAAATAGGCGATGGCCATCAAAGGGCATGTCCATAAGAGTGAATTGGACATCCCCTGAAAAACCAGTCGACCTCAACCAGGCGTAGCGTCGAAGGGCTACCGATGTGGAAATCGTCCTGCCTAGTGAGTCCGCGGTATCCAGCCCACAGTGGATGGTAAACTTAGCTGCATCTCTCCCTTTGGCAACTGCACTGGAGACTACAGCCCGGGCCTCCTCCAGGCACTAGGGCAGCACTTGCGCCACCGTATCCCACACGGAGTGGGTGTAACGGCCCACTAGACATGCAGTGTTTACCGACCTCAGTCCCAAGCTGGAGTAAGAAAACATCTTCCCAAGATGGTCCAGCTCTTTGGATTCCCTATCAGGTGGTGTGTTAGGGACTGCGCCTTTGGAGGTGGAAGCTTGGACCACCAAGCTCTCAGGGGTGGGGTGAGAGGAAAGTGGGGTCGCCAGGGGCCGGGCGGTGGCATCAGGCAATCATACTATCCACAGGAGCCCCTGTGTTGGGCCTGGACCAGGTGCCCAAAAGGATGTCAGTGAGGGCTTCATTAAACGGTAGCAGGGGCTCCCAAGAGCTTGCTGCCGGTTGAAGCACCTGTCAGGAGGTTAGTCCTGACTGCCACCGTAGGTAGCTCGAGGTTGAGAGCCTCAGCCGCCCTACGGAACACCACAGCGTAAGACGCTCCCTCCTCCGTAGCCATGGTAGGAGGAGACAACATGCCAAGGTCTGGTGAGGTATCCAGACCACTAGCTTCCCCCAGTTCCTCTCTCCAGTCCGGCTCGTAACCCAACTGGTCAGTTGAAGGGTCTCCAGATCCCTCCCAGTCCTCCTCACCCTCTTCTGGCTGCCAATCTGGTCTAAAAGAGCCAGGGTAGAACAAGGGCACAAAAGTACCCGTCGGCGCCGGATTCGGCGTCAGGTGACGCCGGTCCGGCTCCATGTCTACATCGAGGTGGAAGCCGGGGTCGATGCCGGCTGGGGACACAACCGGCATCGGCTGCGGACGTGGGGGAGGTGTAATTAAGTCTACCGGCGTCGATCTGGATCGAAGGGGACCCTGTGGCGCCAGAGTCGAAACCCCAGGGCCCCCAGCCGAGTCCGCGGGGCCCGAAAGCGCGCCGGCGGAGTCGGGCTGCCCAAAGATGGTATGCACCGCTTTGTAAAATTGGCGAAGCTGGGCAGGGGTCGCGGGAAGGGAGGGGAAACTCAGTCGACCCTTCGGGCTCCGCAAGCGGAGCAGCGGGAGGGGCACCATTCGCATCCCTCGACGCGTCGGCCGACCGGGAGAAGTCGAAGAGCGACAATGCTTCTTCGACTTCTTCTTGTGCTTCGACTTACCTGAGTGCGAAGACTTGGAAGAAGACTGGTGGTGAAGGCTCCGCGACCGGTCCCTCGCCCTCCCACGCGACCGGGACCTCGAACGGCGCGGAGTCGACTGCCGGGCCTCGAGAAGCTTTCGGGACCGCTCCCGCAAAGACTTCGAATTCATGGTCTGCCAGTCGAAGCACAACTTGGGGGGGTTGTGATCGCGTTCCAGGCAAAACTGGCACACGCGGTGTGGATCCGTCACCGACATCAGTCGGCTACAGGAGCTGCAGGCCTTGAAACCGGGCATCCCTCGTGCACCAGGAGTCGCAGACTCGAAAACGGGGTCGACAAAAGTCACCAAAAAGTCAGTCAAAAAATGACTGGAGGTACCACTCTCTCCGGATCTGCGCTGGCTGGCGCGGAAAAAGAAAGAACTGCCGTTAGGGCGGCGTCTAAGTAGCTACCGCAACGTCATCCCGGCGACCACGACGCCAACGACGAACGCGGAGCCGACCTATGCCACTTTTCGCCACGCAGGGGTACTGCTGATGAAAAATTCTACGGATCCAGTCTGACGCCTGGGGGTTAATTCTAAGGTAAGGAATCTATAACTAACGGTTTCTTTCAGATTGTCAAAGTAGGCCGAATAATGGCCTGAGGAACAGCTACCAGATCCACGTTGAAAGGGCGAAAAAGAAGAAACTGGCAGTGCGTCAGGTGAGGGCTTATATGGACTCCGTCGACGTCACATCTGGTGGACGACGTCACTACGGAGTTGCCCGACGCCCTCTACCGAGTAAAAACGGTGTGTTTTAAGTGCCACTTAAAAAAAACAGTTAAAGTGCAGTTATCGTGACTTGGGGGTAGAAACTAACGAATTTAAAAACCCCCAAAGGATTCAGATCTAAGCGGCACAAATTAACTTGAATTTGAAAAACAGGATCACATTAACCCCCTCCCTAAGCCAATTGCCATGGCTCTTTGTTCAACACAGTACTATGATGCATACCTACACCTTGTTGCCTACTCAGATCAAATACCACTAATCTGATCAAGATCCCGACATTCAGAAAAAATAGTAATTAGAAAAGTTTTTAGAGGACATAACAATGGATTATGAAACCTTCCATCTTCAAAAAGGCAGAGAACGCAAAACTCTTGAAGAAAGCCTTTGACTCTTAAGGATCCGTACATGGAGCTCCCCCCCTCCTTTTGGGACAAGTTCTGCTTTCTCTCTTGTACCTGGAATCTCTCCCTGATAGGCTGTTTTTCTTCTCTAAACCCTGCCATGAACTTCTAAGAGTTAGAGTCTGCCTTGTGCCCTGCACACAACTTTGTGGCGGGTAACATCATCTGGTCCAGTGTTAAAACTGGCTGGACGGGTAGATGTATAGGTCACCTTTTCCACAGCATGTTTGAACTGTGAAAGAAAACCCCCAAAAATTAATCTATGGGCGCTGTGTGTCTATGGCGACAGGATTTTACAACATTCTGCAGATAGCTCCTGAATTGTTGCAGAGGAAAGAGGGTCGTCTTGGTCAATTATGTAGCAGTGGGTATATTATTGAAAATGGTACTGCATAATGAAATTTGACAAAATGATTGAAGCACAAAAATGCAGATGTAAATTAGAACTCGTTTAAAACTGTTGCAGGTGACAAGACGCATAAAGATGTGCATGTATTCCAATTTGTGCTGTTGTAAGTTTAATGGGGTGTTTTCCATCTTTTCCCCGCACAAGAATGCCTTAAAGCAAGCATGCTGTGGGTGACCCTGCTAACAATTGCCCTCTCCTGGACAACCCCCATCCCTTTCATAGAGGACTCAGTGGAAATCAACGAACCCTGCTTTGACCCCTGTTACTGCGAGGTCAAGGAGAGCCTTTTCTACATGCACTGCGACAACAAGGGCTTCACCAACATCAGCCAGATCACCAAGGTCGGGTTGAGGCCCTTGAAACTTTACCTGCAGCGGAATTCCATGCAGAGGCTGTACGCCAACCGCTTCCTGCACCTCAACAAGGATATCTCCATCATTCATGGCAACAATACCCTGCAGGACATCCAGGCCTGGGCCTTCAATGGCCTGCCTGTGTTGAAGAGGCTCTATTTGCACGAGAACAAGCTGGACATTTGCAGGAACGACACTTTCATGGAGCTGGAGAGCTTAGAGTATCTGCAGGCCGACCACAACATTAAACGCATTGAATGCGGGGCCTAGGCAAAACAAATGTCAGAAACGAGCTAAAAAAGGCAAAATAAAGGTAATAGTGAGTAGAAAAAAAAGACAGAAAACGAGTAGAAAAGAAGACAGAAAAAGAGCAGAGGAGGCACAAACCAAAGGCAGCAGATGGTAGCGGACTGCGGGCAGAGTGGATAGGAGAACTGTCGCAGGGGGAGCAGGCACGAGGACCTATAGATGTTTTTGTGCAGTCAGGACGAAGATCTGGGTCTCAAAATGGCATTCTTACTTATTCTGTTGTGTTTTGCTATCCACCTGCCCCCGCCTTGCTGTCTGACTTGCACCCACTCACAGACCCACACAGACATTCATGCACCCACTCAGAGATCCAGTCAGACATTCATGCACCCACTCACAGACCCATTGAAAGACTCATGCTCCCACGTATAGAACTACTCAGACACTCCTACACCCACTCAGAGACCCATTCAGACATTCATGCACCCACTCGCAGACCTACTCAGACACTGATGCACCCACTCACAGACCCAGACACTCACAGATCCACTCAGTCACTATCCCACACACTCACGTGCACTTACACACCCACTCATACTCTTACACCCACTCACAGACCTACTCAGACTCACACACCCACTCACAGACCCAATCAGGCACTCACTCACATACTCACACACATGGAGGCAGTCACAAACCCACTCAGACACCCACTGAAACACACTCATGCATTCACACACACACACACACACACTCTCAAATGTTACAGGTTACAGTTATGACCTCACATATTACATCACTCATGACAAAGTCAGTGACATCACTGATATTACTCATGACAACTCAAATGACATCACGATGACAAAATTCACAGAACCACTCATGCCCCTATATAACCTCTCAGGCACCCACTCACATACCCACACAACCACTCACAAACCCATTCAAGTAATCACACAACCACTCACTCATCTATAGAGCCACTAACACACTCACTTTCTTACTCATATAGCCACTCGCACAACTACTCACTCACCCATACAGCTACTCAAACACCCATTTATTCAACCATACAGCCACTCACACACCCATACAGCCTCTGAACACAGCCATTCACTCACCCATACAAACACTCGAACACCCACTTACATCCCCATTCACACATCCATACAAGCATTCCCACATCCGCTCACTCACCCATGCAGCCATTCACACAGGCACTCACTCTCCAGTACAGCCACTCACATACCAACTCACTTAACCAAATACCCACTCACTCATACAGCCATTCAGACACCCAATCACTCACCTATACAGTCACTCACTCGCCCATACAACACTGACACAGCTACTCCCACCAACTTATACACCCATACAGCCACTCAGACACCCACCCACACACTGATACACAGTCACTCACATAATATATGCTAGATGTAGTATCACTCATTAGTAGTACACCTAGTATACCAATTTCACTTTTGTAGTAGCTTAGTATATATGTTTAACAATGAAACTCTTAGAAAACACACTCACTGGATGATGCCATCAGTGATGATATTTGAGATGTCATGAGTGATGTAATAGGTGAGGTCATAAGCAGTGCATTGTAGAGGTGTAAGTTATAATTAGCTCAGGTAATGCTGAATTTCTATGGTTTTGAAATCTAAGCCCAACTATAACGTCCCTGTAACATTTGTTTTTTTTCACGGAATTTCTACATTTTTTATAAATTCTATTTCCTAACTATAATGTCCCTGTAACCTTTGTTTTTTCCAATGGATTTCTACAGTTTTTTTTAATGTTATTTCCCAACTATAACGTCCCTGTAACCTTTGTTTTTTTTAGTGAATATAAATATATATATATTGCTCAAACGAATTAAATTCAAAACCTCGAATGGATTCAGATCTAAACGGCACAAATGTATATATTGCAGTAATCTAGAGGCAGAATTAGGGCTCTTGTCAATTCGATCCCGTGGCTTGGCTGCAGCAAGGGGGAAGCTTTCTAAGTCGCATCGAGAGATTTACAAACATTCTGCAAAGTTATCTTCCAGCAACAGTGTTTGCATTTTTGCAGTTTTCGCTACAAATTGGCTCTTTTTAAAATGAAAAACAAATGAAATTCAGCAAATATAGGCTTTAGGGGGAACACTGCATTTTTTACTTCTAAAATGCCTATAAAAAGATTTATACTTTAAAGTGCTTGGGAATCCTGCCAATTGTCAGGACTAATCAAATGTTCATTTTGCCATAGCAGCACGAGTAATGGTGGAGTCTCTGAAAGCAAATGGAATGATTGGGGGTGGGGGATTGGTGGGTTAGAGGGTTTGTGTGGGAGTAGAATCATTTCTTTGAGGCTAGAACAACACAGAACATTACATCGCATACACACCAACTGACGATAATAAAATCGGGAGGAACTACATCAGACGACTACTACATCAAAATTAAAATAAGTTAAAATCTCTATGTATATATGCCAGTTAATGATAAGTGAATCTGGAATCTTAATGGCAATAATAAGCACATTACACTTTCAATTATATTATGCACCTTATCTTTATAATTTTATTCAAATTTTAATTCACTTTCAGGGACATGCACTTTCATTAGCTATCAACCGACAACATATAATTAGGGCAAACCAGGTATATTCAGCATTTATGCAGATATTAACTACGGGCACTGTGTCCATGCCAAATGAGACAACACAAAATATTTAATGCAATACAAGGCTTTGTATGCTGTTATTAATATTTGTCAACTGTGGTGGAATTATTATATATTTCTTTTCGCATATTAGCGTTAAAACGTGAATGAAACCATAGTATGTGGTCTATGTTGGTTGTCGTTTTGCAAGCACTGGCACTTTAAATTTGGGATACACTGTTCAAGCCGTGTCATGTGATCAAGGCCGTGAACCGGCCGAAACGAGTCATGGCGGACTAGTTTGGAGGTAATAAACAACATTCAGCACTAATACTGGGGTCACGCTCGTTTTTCAGGTCTTTAAACGAAGTTATTGACGAGGGATCGGATATTTTACTGGAGTGACTCCCTCCGGCTCGTGGACCCCCTCCCCAGCAAGCAGGCTCCGGATCAGCAAGTCGAGGTCTCCCGGCCTTCTCTGCCAACGGCTCTGCGGGCTCGCAGAGCTGCGACGGCGGGGGGCCCCGAGAGCACTACAGAAAATTCCCGCAACGGAGCAGACGGAGCCCCCTGCAAAACAACGAAAAGCTTATCTGGAAGGCAACATACTGTGCGAAGAGGCGCCACACTCGAGGCATTGCTCGGAGGAGCGACATCGGGAGTAGGAGCCCTCAGCCGACTGTTCGCCAAATCCAGGTACAAAGTAATAGTTATATGCAGGAGGGGAGGTGTGCACCCTAGGAGATCCTATTGGCATTGCCAGGAAAGGAGTCTTTCCGAACGAGACACTTATTATAAGCCACCAGCCATGTCCGCTGACACGCTCAGGAACAGAGAAACAGCAGCAGAGGAAATGTTCTCTGAAAACCCTTTAGTTATGCAAGGTGCAACCAATGATGCAAACGGGGAGAATAATGGTAGAATCAAAGGATTAAAGGACAATTACCGCACATTAGAAAGGCTAATGCGTCAAGAGCAATCCAAGTGGTGGGAGGCTCGATCACTTCAGAGGTACCTTGACGTAGGGAGGATCCCCAGTGGCCTCCGAATTATGATCGCCCCCAGCTACGAGGCGCCCAACCCACTCATGATGGCCGAGTGGGCACAATGCAATCTCGAATCTTCGCGTAGACTAGTGGAGATACTAGTCAAGTATGCAGAGATTGACAGGGCTGACCTACAAGCCAAAATAGATGTGCTGGACAATGAGATCAAGCAGCAGGGGGATCCCCAAAGTAGACAAAAGCTGCACGAGGAGATGATAGCCAGATTACATAAAGAAGAAGAGAAAATCAAGACGAGAAAAACTTACAAATTTAAGCGAGACAGATGATTATGCCAATGGGCAAATATTTACATTTGCACGCAGATACGACTCTCTGAGAACAGCAACCGCTAACAGATGACTGCAGGTCTCTGATCCAAAGGATAAGAATCAACAGCAAATCGAATCTGTATCGGTGTCAGACTTAAGCTTTGCGCAAGACAGTGAATCAGAGACAGAAACAACAAGAAAAAGACAGGAGCAAAGTACCATAAGATTAACGTTGGGGGAAGAGTTGGACATTTTAAAAAGGAGCAGAAAGGAAACATTACGACACCGCAACAAGGGACCTGTGGTAACAGGAACACCCAGAGAAGGGGGAGAAGACAAGCCCACAGAAGTAGGAGAGAACAAGAAACGAGGTCGAGGAAACCGCAAATAGAGGGTACTCCTGCTATGCCCATCAATGCCGCAAGCTCCAGTCTTATCAATGGAAACTCAATTATAGATCTTGCCAATATCAATCTTACTATTGCTGAGCAACAACTTTTGTCATTAGGATTATCCTATTGCCCTGAATCTAATTTTGACTACACACAAACTAGGGCGGACATCTACAAGTTTATTAGAAAACTCAAGCTCGCCAAATTCCATCAACAGAGGATGACCAATGATTAGACTGGCAATATTGAACTATCAAATATCAATGTAGAATCTCCAGGTTTAACTGTTTCGGACATTGGTCTACTACAAGATATGCAAGAATTAGCAATGGGGAATGAGAACTCGGCAAACATAAGTGGGTCTGCAATATCCCAAGGAGAGAAAGGAAATGTAGAAAGTGCCCTCCCAAATATTTCTGCTAGACCTACCACTCCTTTTAAAGCGAAGTCCAAATTTGTACCCATCATGCCTAGTGATGCATTGGATGTATTCAATGAGCAGATTGTTGCACAGGTTAAGAAATTGAACAATACCATAAACAGATCTAAAATGAAAATGACTTACCAAGAAAGGAATTACCATCAACTTATCAATAAATTGAGAAAAGAAAACAAAGCGGTTATAAGAAATGCGGACAAGGGCGGGAACATAGTCTTATGGCCCTTGGAGGAATATCTGAAAGAAGCTTACAGCCAGCTCAATGACAAAGACTGCTATAGAAAAAGTACCACTCTGAAATTCAAACAGACACAGGAACAATTTTTCTCGCAACTTCTTGCATGGAAGAGCATGGGTCTAATAAGTTGGGATGAATACAAGTATTTGAAGAAAGAACAGCCAACTAATATATACTTTGTCCCGAAGGTCCATAAAAATATACATAGGCCACCGGGCAGACCCATAATTGCAGCATGCGATGGACCATTAGAAAACATGTCCAGATACATAGATTTTTTCTTACAGGAACATGTTGAAAGTTTAAAATCTTATGTACAAGATACCTGTGACTTTTTGAGAAAGGTCAATGATGTACAATGGAAATCGGAATATTTACTCATAGCGCTAGATGTTTCATCACTATATACTTGTATTAGGAACAGGGATGGCATCAGAGCTGTGGACTATTTCCTATCAAATAGACCGATGAGATTTGCCCAACACAACAAAATGCTAATTAGCATGTTGCTTTTCTGCTTAGAGAATAACGTATAGTTTCTTACCTGTTGGTGTAGTTTTGCAGCTTGAAGACTTTCTGGATTCACTATGCTGTGCATTATCCCGCCATCTAATGGTTTGGTCCGGAATCGTAGTATTTATTCTTTTTTTTTTTTCGTGGCCCAGGTGGACGTCGACATCCCACCATTTGGTGTCCTTCGTGACGTCGACGCACTTCCGGCGGAAGCTCCCACCCTTGGTCTTTTTTCTTTTTTGTTGTTGTCCGCTTCGCTCCATCCCTTGAGCTATGTATGCAATTTAGCCTCCTTTGTCCTCATGTCTCATCTTTCTGGCGGAGGAGGGTGGGATCGCTAGTGAATCCAGAAAGTCTCCAAGCTGCAAAACTACACCGACAGGTAAGAAACTATACGTTTTGCAGCGTGAATCTTTCTGGATTCACTATGCATAGACTTAGTAGCGGTTTTTCCCTTATTGCGGTGGCTGGGTGGAAGATGAGCACTGGTTACTGAAAATGTGTTGAAAGACCTTCTGTCCCACTTGCGCTTCCTTATTCATTTGAATATCCACACAGTAGTGCTTAGTGAATGTATGCACTGAAGACCATGTTGCAGCTTGGCAAATGTCTTGAATAGGTGTGTTCGCTAGAAACGCAATTGTTGCTCCTTTCTTCCTTGTAGAGTGAGCTTGAGCTGCTCCTTGTAACTCTTGTCCTGCCCGCTTGTGGCAGAGTTGAATTGTTTGTGCAATCCACCGTGCAATGGTGTTTTTGGTGACTGGCCGTCCCCAAAAACTGCTGGCAAAGGATACCAAGAACTGTTTGGTTTTCCTGCACTCCTTTGTCCTTTCTAGCCCTCCTGGCGTCTATTGTGTGTAGCGCCCTTTCCGTGCCTGTAGTAGGTTTTTGGAAAAAACTCGGTATTTGGATTGTTTGGTTAATGTGGAATCGAGACACCACCTTTGGCATGAAGTGTGGGTCCGTTCTCATTACAATCCGGTCGTTGTGTATTTGTAGGTAGGGCTCTTGAAGTGTTAGCGCTTGCAATTCACTTACTCTTCGTAGCGACGTGATAGCCACTTAAGAAGGCTGTCTTTAGTGTGAGCATGTGCAGTGTTGCCTTGTGAATAGGTTCAAAGGGGGTGCGATCCTTTAAGCTCCTTCTAGAAATCTTTTTACTACTTGGGAGGTGAAGAAACTTTTCCCTGTTTCTCCCCTCATATAAGCTACTATCGCCGCTAAGTGCACCCTTAGGGATGTGTAGTTTAGATTGCTTTGTAGCAGGTGTTTTAAGTATTTTAGTACTGTGGATTCCCTTGTGATCTGCCGTCGTAGTTTCTCCTTGATGCACCATTGGGAGAACCTTTTCCATTTTGCTATGTAGCACTTCCTTGTTGTCGGTCTCCTCGCCTCTCTGAGTACTGCCATAGTACTTGACGATAGTTGGAGGTGTGCAAATTCTAGGTCTTCAGGAGCCATGCTGCTAGGCTCTGGGTGCAGTACCTTTTCGTTCTGCATTGTTGACAGGTCCCTTCTTTTTGGGAACCTGTGTGCTGGTTCTTGTGCCATTTCTACTATTTGTGAGAACCAGGACTGTCTGGCCCACTGAGGTGCTATCAGTATTAGTGTCATGTTGCTGATCCTGCATTTGTTGAGTACCCTGTGTATCAGTGGTATCGGGGGGGGGGGGGAAAGCGTATGCAAATGTCTTTGACCAACTTATCCATAGCGCATTCCCTTGTGACCGATGGTCTGGTTGTCTGGATGCGAAGCGTTGGCATTTTGCATTCTGGTGTGTTGCAAATAGGTCTATTTGCGGTGTTCCCCACCTTTGGAATATTTTTAGGTCTCGCCCTGAAAGCCAGCGCTGCCTCTGGGCGAGACATTTTGTAGTGGGCTTGCAGAAATGCGACCACAACTTTTGGCTGGCCAAGAGCATGCGAGTACGCGCAGAGTAACGCGCATTCCTCGCATGCTCCAGGCCATCTGCCTTTGATGTCACTTGCTCCTCCCCCACCACCACAGAGCACTTCTCGGGGCTGCGCGGCCGTGTCACTTTCACGGCCACGCGTCACTTGCTCTCCCGCTCCTCTCCCCTCCCCTCCCCCACCACAGAGCGCGCCTCGCACGGCCAATGCTTGTTGTACCGTGTCTCCCCTTAAGGGCTCAGCTGTGTCCTTCGCTCTGCTCAGGCATTACATCAAGTGGATGCTAGCTGGTGGCGTAGGACGCCTATATATGGCCACTAAAAGTGTCAGGTATGGATTCATTAACGGGAGGCGTACCTCCTCCCCCAAAAAATACCTTGCCAACGACCTTGGGAAGTGGGCTGCATTTTCAATGTGCAATTAACAGCCATATTTCATGGTTTTCTATATTAGTGAAAAACCAAAACAAGTTAGTCGTTTTGTGTTTTTTTGTGGGTGGCAAGATTTCGTAAAATTCACAAAATTTCACTAAATGCAACACATTTACATTAATTTTAACTTTAATCAAAATGTTTGGCCTAGCTCGAGCCTGTGTCAACAACGAACAGCTTCTGCGCACGGACATCGAGAAGGCCCCTGCCCCTCGGCGCGCGCAGATCTCTGCTGTCATTGCGTTCTATCCCGGATTGAAGACAGCGCGCGGCTGATGAGACATATGCTGTGTCTGAGCCCTTGTTGACACCATCTCAGGTTGCGTATGTTCTCAGTCCTTCTGGCCCCTCTGCTCCACATTTCGCTGACTGTGTGCAGCCGCACTGGTTCCAAGTTACAGCTAGTGGCTATGTCCTCTGTGACGTTTGTTCAGTTTTTATGAAGAGATTTGTAAGGCTTGTCATTCAAGGACGCATTAACAATGCTATGTTATTTTTAGGATCGCTTTTTGTTAGTTCATGTTGGTGTTTATACAGTGCCACTGTTCCAACTATCAGCCATTCCACAGGCCTCTAGACACTGTAAGTAGGAAGAATTTAAACAGGCATTTGCAATGTAATAGGCTCGCATTTTTTTTTAGAGTTAGAGCTATTGGAGCTGGAATGTAAATGTTTTTAACTTATGTGTTTTGGAGTGAAGTGGATGTATGTGATAGTAATTGTGTGGAAAATGATAGAAGCAGATTATGAAACTTTTTATTTCGGTCCTGGGGAATGAGGTCGTTATTGGGCAGTTACCCATGGCAGATACTGTTGCTTATCATTAGTATTTCTGATTTTAAGACTATTTATTTTCACTTGGATGATGGAGTTATTCATTTTGTAACTGTGTCTCTTGAACAGTGCTACTTGCGAGTAGCCAAGGCTTACTTCAGGAGGTGGTAAAGAGCCTGGAACTGAAATACAGTATGACACAGTAATCAAACTTGATAAGCTAAATATCAGCCCAAGTGATATATTTTAAAGGAGCCTAATTTATAAAATGGGGTTCTGGAATTAAACCTTAAAAATTAGTTTCATAATGCATAATCCCCGCTGTTCTGATATGTCTTGAATGCAAACTGTTGCTGCGTGACCAAGTATTACGACCTCTGCGAATAACATAATATGTCCGGGCAGCCCGGTAGCTTCCCAGCCTGTAGGAAGGAAAAGTGCTACAACACGGCCAATAAGCCGCATTGGATTTGAAAGTGTGAATTAGCTTGGGCGTTAAGGATTTGGGGGGTGGAGGGAACGAAGACATGAAAAGGAGGAAGGCAGACAGCTAGTTAGGAGCCGGGATGGAGCCGTTGGACAGAACTGAACCTTGCCAAGGAGGAAACGGGCTGGATCATGAAGGATCGTGTCTGCCAGCAGCTGCAAGAGTACTCTTTCACCCTTGCTGCTCAGCGTGAGGAAGGAAGTTCGGCGAGCCGCGCGCTTTTCTTTTCTTCTGCACGGCTTGGCCAACTCAATTTTTTCAATATTATGTTTTTTTTAAGCAGCGTGGCACGCTGCGCAGAAGAAAAGAAAAGGCACAGACGCCATTGTTAAAGATGAAGTGCAGCGTGCTGCGCTGCTTTAAAAAACAAGCATTGGCATAGCCAATAGGTCTCGCTTTTGGGACCTTATACGTATTTAGTTATGCAGCACAATATCCTTGGTGCAACAACATCAACTGTTGCATGGCTAAACACTTATAAGGTCCCAAAGGCGAGACCTATTGGCTATGCCAATGCTTGTTTCTATTTCCTGCTGGTTGATCTCCCATTCGTGGGATGCTGGCGTCTGCCTGCTGAGTCGGTCTTCTTCCACATTGTCCTTCCCTGGTAGATGTATTGCTAGTAGGTCTATCCTCAGTGGAATGGCCCATGTCCATATCTCCTGTGCTAGCTTCGACAGCACTACTGAGTGTGTTCCTCCTTGCTTGTTGATGTAGAACATGGTCGTGGTGTTGTCTGTTTGAATCAACACCCTGTTCCCGTACAGCTCCTTCTGAAATGCTTTTAAGGCTAGGAACACTGTCTTTAGCTCTGGGTAGTTGATGTGTCTTACCGCATCTTTCTGTGTCCATAACCCCCTCACCTTGAGTTGGTTCATGTGCGCTCCCCATCCCAGGTGGGAGGCATCTGTTGCGATGGTCACTGTTGGAGTTATTGGTGTGAATGGCTTCCCCTGTGCTGTTTTCTTTGTTCCACCACGCTATTTCCTGCTGCACTGCGTGTGCGACAACCACTAGATCTTCCCAACTCCCTGTTGCTTGTGACCATTGCTGTTGGAGCCATTCTTGGAATGGTCTCATGTGGAGTCGAATATTTGGGACTAGGTGTATGCATGACACCATCATTCCCATGAGCTTGCTCACCGTCCTCCCTGTCAGAGCTTGCCCCTTGTGGTAGCGATGTGTCTCCTTCAGTAGTGCCTGTGTTCTCCTCGCGCTGGGGGAACACCTTGCCTTGTATGGTGTTGATCTCTGCCCCTAGGAATATCTTCACCTGTTCTGGTTCTGTTGAGGATTTTCCCCAATGTATTGAAAAGCCTAGTTGCATGAGCTTTTGAGTAACCTGCTGAATGTGTTGTTTGCATTGGCTGTATGAGTTTGCCTTTACAAGCCAGTCGTCGAGGTACGGGTATACGTGTATCCCTTGCCTCCGTAGGTGTGCTGCTATCGCAGCTATGCATTTTGTGAACACCCTTGGTGCGAATTTTAGCCCGAATGCCAGGACTGAACTGGTAGTGCATTTCCTTGATCACAAATCTTAGTAGGTGTTTGTGTCTTTTTGTTCATGGGGATGCGTAGGTAAGCGTGTTTTAGGTGTATAGTTGCCCTGTAATCCCCTTCCTGCATCTGGGGTATCACTTCTTGCAGAGATGTCATCTTGAATCTTTGAGTCCTTACGAATTTGTTTAAGAACCGTAGGTCCAAGATAGGTCTTAACGTTTCGTCTACTTTTGGTACTAGGAAGTAGTTGGAGTAGACCCCCTGGTTTCTTTCGTTGTACGGCATCATCTCGATTGCCTCCTTCTTTAGGAGCTCCTGTGCCTCTAGCAGCAAGAGTGATAGTTCTGCTGTAGAGTGTCCCTTGTAGTTTGGCCTCTTGTTTGGAGGTGGCCTTTCTAGTTCTATGCACTAGCCGTGTTGTATGATGTTTAGTATCCATTTGTCGGTTGTGACCTTCTTCCACTCCTGGAAGAAGTGTCTGATTCTGCCTCCTACACGTGTTATGTGCTCGAGGAACTGTTTGTCTTGTGGTACTACTAGTTTGTCTTTTCCCTTGTATTGTCGCCCCCCTAGAGGTGTTATGTGGGTGGGCGTCCTTTTACAGCGGAGTCACTTGGAGGTGGGTTGCTGTCCTCTTGTCTGACCTCGTCTGTTCGAGTGCCCTCGAAAGGGTTGGCCCCGTGGCTGGTACTGCCAGCTTTGCTGTTGCTGTCCCAGTTGCTGTGTCTGATTGCCTCCTTGGTAACCCTGTTGGAAGGCTTGATGTAATGTTCCCAGCTGGCTGTTTCCTCTGCCTGCCGTTCTTCTTGAGGGGGGTGCCCCTTCTCATCCCCCTGAACTGTGGCGCTCTCATGGACCTTGCCGTTTCATTGTCCTTTTTTAGCTGCGTAAGTTTTTAGTCAACCGGTGTCCCGAACAGTTATTCTCCGTTGAAGGGTGTGTTCAGGATGTTATTTTGGACTTCTGGCTTGAAGCCCGAGAGCCTCAGGCAGGCCTTCTCTCCGTAAACCCAATCATCATCTGCCTACTGGATGTCTCCGCTGCACCCAGGGCCGATTTTAGGCATGTGTTGGCCATGTTCCTGCCTTCTTCCACGAGGTGGTATGCCCTCAGTTGGTACTGCTCCGGGAGATGTTTGAGCAGTTGGCCGACTTCCCAATGCTGGTAGGCATGTCTGTTAATTAAGGCATTTGAGTTGGCGATGCGCCATTGAATCGCCGCACTCCTCCATTTTCCTCCCTGTGAGGTCCATCCTCCTGCTCTCCTTGTCTGGAGGTGGTCCGGAGTTAGTGGGTACGTTGGCCCTCTTCCTAGCTGTCGATGCTATTATCGAGTCAGCAGGTACCGATCCCTGAATATATGCTGGGTCTTGTGAGGAATGTTTATATTTCTTTTCTGTCCTCGGGGTGACTGACTTACATACAGCTGGCTCCCTGAAGGCCTCCCTGCCCTGGTCCAGCACACTTGTGAGCATGGGTAGGAATTGGCTCCTGGTCTGTGTAGGAAGCAGAGTCTCCAGGAGAAAACAAGCTTTGGGATTCTCCTCCTCTAGCTTCACTCGATAAGTGGCTGCAGCGTTTTTTATGACCATATTGTATATGCCAATGTCACCCAGCGGCGAAGGCCTCGACAGGTATGACTCTACACCCTCTTCTGGGTTTTCGGCGTCGAGATCCTGCCACTCCAGGTCTTGCGCCTCTGAGGATGTGGAGTCCTGGTAGGTCTGTTGATCCTCTTCGCCTTCTGCCTCGAAGTGATCTAGGCCCTCTTCCCCCTGTTCTTCGGCTGATTTGGGCGTTTTCAGGGGGATCAGGGTTCTCGACCCCTTCTTCGAGCTCTGCTTCGGCTGCGGGCTTCGAAGGGATGGTGTACCGGCTCATCCGGTCGTCGAAATCCTTCTTTCTCTGGAGGATGTTTGCCATTTCGGCCTCGAGCCTTCTCCGCTTCTCCTCCATCTCGGCCACCTGTTCGGCATCGAGAGCTCCGGCGCTTCACTTCGTGGTCGTCTGCCTCGAAGTCGCCTTTAACTCTTTTTCCCCTCGGCGCCGAGCGGTCCTTTTCAAGACTGGGCTTCGACGACCTAGGTTTCTCTAGAGTTTTCGCCGGCTGGGAGTCCTTTTCGAAGGATCCGCTGGGCTGTTTGTCCTTGGGTGCAGATGCGGGCGTCGAGAGTTTCGATGGCAGCGCCCCTTTCGAGGACTTTGCATCACTCTTTCGAGCGTTGGTCGGGGGTTTTTGGGTTGACGACTCTTACCTCCTTCGCCAACTTCTTCTCAGTCTCAACGACCGTGCAGTCTTCTGGTCCCTCCGCGATGTTGTTCTCTTCCCCGATGGAGAGGCCCAAGTCTCGGAGCGATGGGGGTGGTCCTTGCCTCTGCATGGTGTAGTTTGCCCTTCGCTGCCTCTCCCGAACTCGGAGGGTCTTCGGTGTGAACGCCGAGCAGGCGTTGCAGTCTTCGCTTCGATGGTCGAGCGGCAGGCAGAGGTTGCAAACTGGGTGTTGGTCCTTCTGCACGCATTTGTGGTGGCAATTGTCGCAGAATTTGAATGGAGTTTTGTCCATCTCCGCGCACAGGGTGCCCTCTGTGTGCGCCCTCTCCATTGGACGTCGAAGTTCTTGGTGTTTGCCCTCCTCTTCGTCGTCCCGGTTGTCCGTCCTGCAGTCGGTGTGCTCAAATCTCCAATCTTCACTGGTTTTTGCTGATTTTCGTTGATTCCTTCTTGAAAAGTTTCTGGAACTCTTCCGTGATGATCCAGACCCAACGGCGGAAAAAAGAATCTGAAGATGGCGACCAAGGGTGGGAGCTTCCGCCGGAAGCGCGTCGACGTCACGAAGGACACCAAATGGTGGGATGTAGATGCCCACCTGGGCCACGAAATAAATAAATACCACGATTCCGGACCCAACCACTAGATGGCGGGATAATGCACAGCATAGTGAATCCAGAAAGATTCACGCTGCAAAACTTATTTCTGTTCAATAATCAAATGTATCAGCAAATCCAAGGAGTTGCAATGGGGGCCAGCTTCTCCCCCAGCTATGCCTGTTTATTTATGGGCTGGTGGGAGGAGCTGGTCCTCGTGAGGAAATATGAACATGTGTTTTTATCCAAGGTCATATCATGGCTTAGATTCATAGATCTGTTTATTATATGGTGTGGTACCGAACAAAGTGCTATGGATTTTATACAACAAATTAATGTTAATGATGTTAACCTTAAATTTACTTCAACAATAAGCAAAACAGAAGTTACATTTTTAGATGTGCAGATCAAAATTGTAAATAATGGCTTGACCACAACCCTGTTTAGAAAACCAACAGCAGGCAACACACTGTTACATGCATCAAGTGCGCATCCAGCCCCTTCATTAACAGTATCCCTTATGGGGAAATGTTGCGCATAAGGCGTATTTGTAGCAATGAGGAAGATGCCAACGCCAAACAAGCGGAATGTCGTACTCGCTTTTTGGCAAGAGGGTACAAAACAACAGTAGTGGATGCAGAAATAAACAAATCCAAGGAAAGGGCAAGAATAGATCTATTGCAATACAGCTCAAAGAATAAAGATAGACCTAGTGGTAAACATGAGACTCTAGAACCCACTAGATTAATCCTTGGATTTTCTAAACAGGAAAAACAACTTAGAGCCATAGTCCGACGGAATTGGCCCATTGTACGGGATGACCCAATAATAGGCAAGCTTTTACCTACCAACCCATCCATTGCTTTTAGAAGAACTAGTATGGGAAATGCACTAGTTAAAAGCAGTCCGGAAGATCAGGGGAAAGGTACGTGGTTGACAGCTAGAAAAGGATTCTTTAGATGCACTACATGAAAAGCTTGTCAATATGGCATAAATACTACTTCGTATCAAACTGCATTCAGCAACAAAATACAAACTTTTACACAACATCTTACCTGCAAATCTGAATTTGTTGTGTATATTTTAAAATGCAGCTGTAAATTAAAATACATAGGCAGTACGAAGTTGGCAGTGCACAAGAGAATTTTGCAACATATGAGGGCCATCACTAACAAGGATGCCAGTTACCCAGTGGCCAGACATTTCAGGGAACATCATGACAGCGACCTTAAACATCTTAAATATTATGCTATAGAGTCAGTACCGGCACAGAAGAGAGGTGTGGACCGGGAAGGCAAATTAAGACGCGTGGAAACTAGATATATTTTAGAATTTGATTCTAAACAGCCAGGATGTCTTAATACCACGGAAGATCTGCACACCTTTTTATAGTAAGACTTATTCACAATAAGACTGAATTAGATATATATCTGAAGGTATACCATCTACACGACACAATAGCATTAATATTAAATTCCATGTAGGGTACCACATAAGATATTTTACAATATTCAACCTGTGTGAAATATGTAGTATGTATTTATTGTGATGGTTATTTATATATTTACATGTGTATATATATGTATATGATTTATTACAATATTTATGTAATTTCATCAAAATATTTTATAGGATATGTGTTTCAATTGTATGTGTTTTTATCCATTACAGTATCTGGTGTTAAATTTTACTATTACAATATGTACGTACATTGATATACGACAGAATATTATGTATAGGGAAAGAACCCAACTGCTGATGAACTTGCAAAACACAACGATTCATCCTTTGTACTATTTTCCCAAAACCTCAGTTTGCACCAAAGGGTACACACTATATGTATGGATGCATAGTCCAAATCGATTTGATGACTATGAATATGCCCAAGATTATTCTTATAAAACATTTTATTCGCGTATTTGCACATTTCACTTCAGCACTTTTTTGCCAGTTAATGATAAGTGAATCTGGAATCTTAATGGCAATAATAAGCACAACACTTTGAATTATATTATGCACCTTATCTTTATAATTTTATTCCAATTTTAATTCACTTTCAGGGACATGCACTTTCATTAGCTATAAACCGACAATCAACATAATCAGGGCAAACCAGGTATATTCAGCATTTATGCAGATATTAACTACGGGCACTGTGTCCATGCCAAATGAGACAACACAAAATATTTAATGCAATACAAGGCTTTGTATGCCGTTATTAATATTTGTCAACTGTGGAGGAATTATTATATATTTCTTTTCGCATATTAGCGTTAAAACGTGAATGAAACCATAGTATGTTGTCTATGTTGGTTGTCGTTTTGCAAGCACTGGCACTTTGAATTTGGGATACACTGTTCAAGCCGTGTCATTTGATCAAGGCTGTGAATCGGCCGAAACGCGTCATGGTGGGCTAGTTTGGAGGCAATAAACAACATTCAGCACTAATACTGGGTCCACGCTCGTTTTTCAAGTCTTTAAACGAAGTTATTGACGAGGGATCGGAGATATATATATATATATATACACACACATATATATATATATATATATACATACACACACACACATACATATACACACACACATACATACACACACACATACATATACACACACATACATATACACACACATACATACATACATACATATACATTAACTAGTGGTGGTCGCCACTAAGTAGTTATAGTTGGGTCTACTTTTCCATAGACGGAGCGTCTTTTGGTTTGCTAATAACTTTGGCCCCATTTGACAAATTTTCCCAAAACATTCCAAAAAATAAGTTAATCTTCAGGGTGATCCGTCAAGCGAGGGCCGAGGAAAAAACCGAAAAACCCCATGTATTTTCCATAGACTTCTTTAAGACGGGCTACAACAAAAACTGCTGAATGGAATTACATTAAGTTCGGCAGGAAGCTAGATCTTCGTCCGCAGATTGTGCTTTTTGTGATTTGGTGTAGTTATTGAGATTATGGGTCAAATATATCAATATTTGCACAGTTGGGCCCGCAAGAGAGCCATTTTAAAAATAGAGCGTTCTGTTTGGCCCAGGCAGCTTTATTACCCTTGGGCCATCTCGCTCCTGCGGGAGTCAGACTACCACAAGTGCTCCGATTGGCTGCCAGCAACATGAGAAAAATCTTGCAGGCAGCCTTTACAGGACTCAGTCACATGTCCTGAAGTTCTACCCCCCAAAAAAAAAAAAGATATATAGGGGGCATGATGGGGACACCCTGACCCCTTTGGCCCCATGGGAGGGATCCAGAGCCTCCTCTCCCCCCCTCCCCGGCCAAACAAGAAATATAAATAAAAAAATGCATGATTCCGCAAGGAAACGAAAACCACATAATGTGGGCTAGGCTGCATTTATTTATTATAAGCCTCTGGGGGGCCTGCCTCCAGGGATGTGTTTAAATGGGGAGGGGGGTGGGCGCATGCCCCACCTCCCTGAACCTCCAGAGGCCCTAGGAAGACCACCCTAGAGCCAAAAACTATTTTTATGGGGAGGAGGAGACCGCAGCCCCCCTCTTCGAGTCATTAGAGGCCCTGAGAAGCCCGGGACTGAGCTTATTTATGGGGACAGAGGCTGTGTAGCCCCCTCCCTGAGCCATGAGAGCCCACCACCAGTGCCAAATACAGTTTCTATGGGGAGGGTGGACGCGCAACCACCCTCCCCGTGCCTTAAGAGGCCCCGGGGAGCCCTATCTCAGGGCCGACATTAATTTTTATTGTGAGAGGGCAGCACAGCCCCTTTCCCCAAGACTCTAAAGGACCCAGGTAGCCAACTCCGTTGCCGAAATGTTATAAAATGGGGAGTGGGGCTTTGCGCCCCCCCCCCCCCCCTTCGTGACTGAAGAAGCCCCGGGGAACCCACACCCTGGGCCAATCCCTTTAAGGGAGGGGTGCTGCATTGGCCCCTATCCCAAAGCCATTAATGGTCCGGGGACCCCATCCCCCAGGGTTGGCTCACACCCTATGTCCCGGGGAGCCCACCAGGGGCGCGGGCAGGGAAACCTGTGTTTGCTCTCGCTTGGTGAGAGCATTTTTAAATCTCCTGCCAAGCGGGAGCAAACACCAAGTCCGCTCCCAGCAGGCGGGAGCATCTAAAATGCTCCCGCCCGCTTGGAGTGGACTTTAGATCTGTTTCCCAGGCCGCAGTGATGCAGGCAGGGAAGCAGATCTAAACATAGCTCCCGCCTGCAGGGAGTAGCATTATTAGAAGTTCCCTGCGGGTGGGAGTAATGCCTGCTCCTGCTTGATGCGGGGGAACTGGCTGGGGCCGCGTGGTCCCCTCGCGCCCCTAACAGTGTGGTATATGCCCTGAGTGGGCACCAGGGTACTCATCTCTAGCTGAGCCGGGCCCCAGGGGATGGGGTCCCCAGGGCCGAAAGCAGTCCAGGGTGGGGGGGATGCCTGCCCCCTAGCCCCTTCAAAATTGTGCCGGGCCCCGGCGGATGAGGTCCTCAGGGTTGACATCAGTTCAGGGAGGTGGGACACGTGCCCCCACCTCCTTCAGAATTGTGACAGGCCTTAGGGTATGGGGGTCCCTGGGGGGGCCATCTGTCCCCCTCCCTCAACAAATATTGCCACGCCACAGGGGATGGGTTCCTGGGGCAGAAATTGGCCTGGGTAGGGGGGCTGTGTGCCCTCCTCCCCCTACAAATATCACCAGGCCCGGGGTGTGTGGTCCCTGGGGCTGAAATCGGTTCATGAAGGGGGGGTCGCTTGCCCCATCCCCATAAAAATTGCACCGGGGTTTAAAAAAAGATTCAACCTTTATGTAGTGTGTTTCGTATGAGAGTATGAATAAGGTTCAGTGAATGAACTACAGGGGGAGAGCTGGGTGAGTGGAACAGTGTGTCAATGAGAGCGCGTGAAAGTATGGAAGTGAGAGACCAGTATTGTGCAGCAGTGGTTGACTGAAGGCAAGCCCTGTGCTCAACCAGCCATGGGCGAGCAATCCAGAGCTGTACATAGCTACGCTGTGTGTCCAACCTGTGGGCAATCATCCATGCATATGTACTTTAGTCTCTGACCAAGCCTTGCATTAAACACACCAAAGGGGGACACCCCCTTTGGTTGTGTACAACAGGCGTGGCCCACAGATTCTTGCCTCCAGTGAGGCTGTGTGCCCAACCCATCACAAGCAGACAACCGCATGCTGCGTACAGCCTTTGGCCATGTGCAGTGGACACTGACCGCAGTGCCGGACCTCCAGCCAGTGCATGCATCCAACCCACCATGGGCAATCAACCACCACTGTACACAGTCTTTTCCTGTGCATAACAGGGGATGCTCATAGGGCCTAGCCTCTGGCCCCAGCACAGTGACCAGCACACCGCAAGCAGCCAACCTCTGCTGTGCTCGAGCCAGCACAGCAGATGTTGCCCAAAGCACCTGGTCTCTGGCATTCAGCCCAACACAAGCAGGCCACTCCCGCTGCCCAGCAGCAACGGAGTACCCTCTCCACCAATCTGGAGGTCTGCCCGCCAGATTTAAAGTGGAATGGTCCATAAGTATGTCAGCAACGGAGCCTACTTCATCTGTTGCGGACATACTCCTCTGACGGCCCGATGGAGTAAGGGCCATAGAAGGTTTGGCCATTCGACTGCCAGCCAGATTTAGAGTGGGTGGTTTAATGAATTATCCCATGGTGTGGGGTGTCATTAGCTTTTGTTTTCAAAAACAAAATCCCATTTTGGGATATTGTTTTTGAAGAAACAAAAACAAATTAAAAGTTTGATGCGTGGCTGTCAAGTTCGGCGGAGCCATCTGTCATACCTTTAACCCATCGATAGGACTGCCATGACTAGAGATGTTCACTGGGCCGGCGGACATCTGTAATTGGAGCACCGATACCGTGTCAGGGTGACTGAGTATTTTACTCCATCTCCCCGACAGAGTACAATCCGTACTCCAATCTCTAAATCAAGCCAGTTAGAAACAGAGTTATGGTTCTGGCTCAAACTTAAAGCCACTTCGCTCATGTGTAGGGGGGTCGTTTACAGGGCATATCCTGTGGCCAGGTCCTGTGCCCAACGTGGCACAAGCAGGAACTACAGCTATGGACAGTCTTACATCATATGCAACAGGGGTTGCCCACAGGGCCCGGCCTGCAGCCTGTTCATGTACTCAATTGACCAGAGGCAATAAACCCTGCTGCACATGGATTTCGGCTGTGCGTAGTAGTTATTCGGCATAGGGTCTAATGTTCAGCTAGATTCTGTGTCCATCCCACTTTAACTTTTTATACTTTATTGGTAAACGATTTCAAAAACTTTTTTCATACTCGATCACTTTTTCAAACTTTTGAAGAAGGCCCTGTGGTACATTTCCAAGTACTTATTCATTGACCTGCAAGATTACTTCTTTTGCATTGATTGAGGTATGTGGAGAGCATTTGCAATCTGCAGTATTCTTCCTCTTCAGCAGCTTTGAGGACACCAGCCGTACACGGATGCAGAATCACTACACTGCGACTCACACAAATAAGATACTCCTTGTAGACCATTAGAAGCAATTGGCCTTTTACTTACCAACAGTCTGGTATCTCTACATTAAGGATACACAGGCGGTTCCCTTTGGCTTAAGGCCTCTTACCCTGGCATTACATCCTTAAGTTGGACGCTTGGTACCAACCACGCATCACCAGATTGAAACCTATTGGCACACGTATTACACCATTATATTTTTGCCCTGAAGAAACCCTTTTGAGGGCGAAACGCATTGGCTGTTTCTAAAGACGTCCACCAAGCGTGTATGAAATAAAGACATACAGCGACATCAACAAACGACTATTGATGGTTTATCTACTTGTACGCTTGCAATTTGCAATTTACTGCTCATGTGTATTGCCTCTCATCTATCTTTTTTTATGTTTATTTCTGGTCATGTGGCAGCCGACTTTGAGGTGGGCATAACAAAAACCTAATATACCACGCGACTGGTCTAGGTAGTGCAGTTATCTATAACCCGGCTGCCCCTCTGTATGTTGACTTCCAGCCAGGCCCTGTACCCAACCAGCCAGGGGCAGAAAACCCACAGCTGCACACTGCCAGGCTGTGTGCAGCGACTTCTGACTGCGGGGCATATGTCCAACCTACTGTAGGCAATCAGTGAGGCACTCATATTTGAGCCTCTGTCCAAGACCTGTGTCAAACCAACCATAGTGGGACACCCCCTTAGGTTATGCGCAGCAACTGTGGCCCAAAGGGTCTGGCCTCCATCAAGCCCTGTGCCGAACCTACCGCAAGTAGACAACCCCATACTGCACACAGCCCTTTGCAGCTGGTGCCAACAGCAGTGCCTGGCCTCCAGCGAGTGCCCGTGTTCAAACCACCAAGGGCAATCAACCACCACTGCACAAGGCTTCTCCCTGTGCACAGCATAGGATGCTCACAGGGCATGTCCCAGTGGCTTGTCCACTTCAAGCAGCGAAACTCCAATATGCTGAGTCCCACTTCACTCCAGCAATGCACAGCAGCGCTTGGCTTCTGGTGTCCAAGCCACCCCATTGCACAAGGCCACTGCACGCAACCCATGAGTGGACAACACCTGCTGAGCGCATGCAGGGAAGAAAGTGTGAGGGATAGAACTCATGCGCTTTAGATTATTATTTTATCTACTTGAAAGTGTGGGTTATGAGCAGGGTTACTGGAATGATCTGATTCTGCGCTGTGGCATTTGTTGCATGATTATGGATTTGCTGCATTTACCACAATTCACCATCTGCTGCATAATTTGCAGATTTTAACAAATAATTGTTTCTAGCTCAAACGGATCAAAAGTTACTAAAACACCTGTTGTGCAGTGGAGAGCACTTCACAAAGGTTAACTGTCCACCTTCCAGTTGCATATTGCTTTAGCTGGGTGTTAAAATAGAAGATAAAACCTTTGTCCAAACAATAAAGTGTAAAAAAAAAAAAAAAGACAAAATAATGAAATACTACAAAAAGAAAGTGCCACTATACGTAACATAATTTGCATTTTCTTACCAAATAATGTAGTAATCCCTGCCGCATGATTTGGTCCTTACTTGCCGCATAATTCCAGTGGCACTGGTTATGAGTGTGGCATACATGGGAAGTGTTGGTGTCATGTATGTTGAGTAGATGTGGGTCTTCCGCCCCAAGAGGCTCTGCGTTAAACTGCATTTATGCCTGCAGTGGAATGAACTGTACTGAAACATAGGCGTGAATGTAGACCTTCCTACCACCCTAAAGAGGAGAATGTTCTGGTGCTTGGTAGGATTTGAACAACAGATGAACAATCAAACATGACAGCCTTAAGGCAGCCAGGGTTAAAACCTATGAAATAAGGCCAGGTCAAACCGCTCCAAATTATTAAAATGTGACAGCCAGTTTACTTCTTCATCCACCCAGACTCACCTCCACAGTCAGTTTGCTTCACACTTTGGAGTGGCTGCCTATTGAGCAGCATGCCCAATTTAAGACCTCATGCTACATACACAAGTGCCTTGCTAATACAGGGTCATTGTATCAGAGATCGTTGGTGTCTGAATACTTTCCAAACCGTGCTCTTCGTTCAAGCCATCAGAACCTGGCAATCAGTCCTAGGATTAGGAAATCTCGGAAGGGTGGTTGGTTATTTGCATATCTCGGCCCTAAACTTTGTAATGACTTGCCACATTCGCTAAGAGCCTGCAAATCGCACAATTATTTCGGAAGCAGCTTAAGAGTTGCGGGTTTCAATCTTTATAATGTAATGTAACTAGTTGATTGCCCTAGTTTTAGTGAGGAGTCTAGCACTGGGAAATGTGGCTTAGGTAGCCATGACCTTTACAAGCCAATAATAATGATTCCCAGACTTCGACTTTTTTTTTTCTTTTTTTTTTTTTAAATATGGTGTAAGTAGATCTAAAATTATTAGTTTATTTTATATTGTTTGTAAATATTTTATATAAACTAAATATTTAGTAAATGTACGGATGATTTTTATATTAATGAATAAAAAAACAAAAATGTAATGTAAAATATATCGGTTAATACCGCTATAATATATAGATACATATTTGTGCGCATGTTTATACAAGGATATATACTATTAAATGCTACTTAAATTCCATTTACATTATATTATTGATATACATTTAAGATTTACTATTTTAAACTATATATATTAAAAAACTCTTTTTCAATTTAACTGATCATGACAGATGTGATAAATGCAGGAGGGAGCTGGTTTTCTGCACCTGGCCTGGGAATGCCCGTCAGTACAAGCCTACGGGGGGGGGGGGGTACATGAGGCGCTGGAGAAAATGCTGGATATAACATTGGCGAGGGATCCTGAGGTGGCCCTTTTGAGCTACACGGCACTAATCCCCAAAACATACCGAAAGTTTCTAGCCATATCTCTGTTGATGGCCAAACGCATGGTAGCCTGTAGATGGGGCAGGGGACGAGCACCGAAGTTCAAGGATTGGTTGGCTGACCTAGTGCACTATCAGGAACAGACCGAAACCTATATAGAGCTGCTCCCAATTGCCTCTAGGCCCAGACATATGGGGACCTCTCCAGAGCTATCTCATCCTGCAGACTGGCTCCTAGTAGACACAAGAGTGGGGACCGGTTTAAGCTAAAATACGGCTGAGAGTACGCATCACTGCACGCCTGCACATATACTATGTTAAATGTTGACGTTTTGCCTACTGAATAGCCAATTAGTCTCATACCAAACGCTATCAAAATGACTATGTAGTGAAATGTCTGTGACCTGCTATTGATTTAAGACATTGTGTTACCATGTTATGTATGAAAATCCAAATAAAAAATAAAAAAAAACTTTGGCGCCGTTTGATGAATATTCACAAGATTTTCCAAAACAAGTTCTTCCAACCCAGCTCCTTCCTGTAAAGTTTCAGGGTGATTATCAAGCGGAGGTGGCCCAAAATGCTTTTCCCCCATGCAAATTCCATTGGAATAATTAGACAATACAGACAAAAAAAAAAAAAAAATCATAATTACTTCACATTTGGCAGAAAGCTAGATCTTTACCCAGAGTATGTTTTTGGGTGTAAATTTGCTCAGTAGTTTTAAGAAATTAAGGATATAGATTATATATATATATATATATATATATAGTTGATCTTGCAGGAGCAGGGGGAAAGGAGAAAAAAGAAAAAAAAGAAAATAGCAGCCCGACTGGCTGGTAGGGACTTCACCTTGTACAAAGGTCTTAGCAGACAGGCCAGTCACTCACCAGATCCTACTACGCACAGTATTCTCCTTGTACAGAGGTCTTTGAGGACAGGACAGTCCCTCACCAACCCCTACTAAGGACTGTCTTTGCCCTGTACAGGTCTACACAGATGCCAATCCCTCACCAAACCCTGCTACGCACAGCCTTCATCTTGTACATAAATCTTTGCGAAGAGGCCAGTCCCTTGCTATACCCTACCATGCACAGGCCCTGCAATGATGTCTTCGCAAAGAGGCTAGTCACTCACCAAACCCTACTACACCCATAATTCACCCTGTACAGAGGTCTTCACGGAGAGGCCAGTCCTTCACCAAATCCCACTATTGTCAGCCATCACCCTGCAGGGAGGTCTCTACAGAAAGGCCAGTCCCTCACTAAACCATACTATACACTGCGTTCGCTCTGTAGAGGTCTTAATGGAGAGGCCAATCTCTTCCCAAACCCCACTACGTTCTGCCTTCTCCCCCTTTACAGAGGTCTGTGGAGAGGCCATTCCGTCAAAAAACCCTACTAAGCACAGCCTTCACCCATATTGAGGTGTTTGTGAAGAGGCCAGCCAATCCTTTACCAAACCCTACTATGCACAACGTGTTTACAGCTCACTCCCTCCAGACACCTAATCCCCTTTAGGCGGGAAGCATCTACTATGCACAGCCTGTGAGCTTTTCACAGAGATCCCACTTCCTCCACATTTTCAAGCTTCCTTATGCAGCAAAGGCCCTACTATGTACAGCTAGGTATGGTGGTAACATCTTTACATTTAAAACCCTAGCGTTCACTGTAAAAAACTAAATGTGACGTAATAGTTAGGTGTGGTAATAATTTTTTACTTAACTTTAACCTTTGTTTTTTTTCAGTGAATTTCTAGGGAGTTTTTTTAATGTAAAGCAAGACATCAGACCTAAATATATTTATATATATATATATATATATATATATATATATATATATATATATATATATATATATATACACACACACACACACACATACATACATACATATAAAAAAAATCTACTGGCGGTCGCCAGTAGATAGTTATAGTTAGGACCTATTATCCATAGGAAATTCGTAACATTCTTTTCCCAATAACTTTGGCGCCGGTTGACGAATCTTCGCGAAATTTTCAAAACTTATGGCCCGCTCCGGTCCGCTCCTATCTTGAAAGTTTCGGGGTGATTCATCAAGCGGGGGCCGAGAAAAAAAAAAAAAGGGGGGTCCCCAAACGTGTTTTCTCCATGTTAATTCCCATAGGAAACTTTAGACACGGCTACAGCCCGAACTGCTGAACGGAATTACACCAAATTTGGCAAAAAGGTAGTGCATGGTTCAGAAAGCGCCCTTTTTTTTTTTTTTTTAAATGGTGTAAATCCGTTCAATAGTTGCGGAGAAATACAAAAAATAAGAGTCAAAAAATCAATTTCCCATAGGAAACTTTATGCAAGGCTGCAGCCAAAACTGCTGAACGGAATTACACCAAATTTGGCAAAAAGGTAGTGCTTGGTTCAGAAAGCACCCTTTTTAAAAATGGTGTAAATCCGTTCAGTAGTTGCTGAGAAAATCAAAAATAAAAGTTTCGATATTTAGAGGCACGGAGGATCCGCGGACCCTCCCGACCACGAGCTTCATGCTAATTGGCTGTCAACACTCCAAACCAGGAAGTGTTGGCAGCCATCTTGTGCCTCTGCAGAACCGAGGCACAAGAAAACAGAAAAACTAAGACGCAAAACAAGAAAAGGGGGCAGGGTAGAAACACCCTGACCCCATAGGCCTGCTCAGGGGTCCCCCAGGGCCCCAAAAAAGCACTTAAAAAAAAAAACAAAAAAAACATGCGGCAAAATGCGCGCCGGATCCGGCCGCAAAACCAAAAAAAACAAAGAGCGGGCTCTTGTGCTTCGTTACTAATTAGCCCCCCGGGTGGGCCAAGTCCCGGGGGCAGTGAAAAAAAAAGTGTGGGGGGGGGGGCCCCAATCCCCCCACACTGCCCCGGGGACCGCCACCTCCCCGGGGCTTGAATAATGAGTTGCGGGGAGCACGCAGCCCCCAAGCCCCGGGGACCACCACCCCCCGGGGCTTCATTTAAAAAAATATATACCTGCGTGGGGGGGGGGGGGCTCAAGCCCCCCCCACACGCCCCGGGGACCGCCACCTCCCCAGGTCACTAATATTTAAATTTGGGAGTCCGTAACGGACCCCCGGGGACCACCACCTCCCCGGGGATTTGCAAATGGTGGTGGGGGCCGCGTGCCCCCCCCTCCCCTCCTGGAGCCAGTGATGGCCCTGGGGACCGCCACCCCCCAGGGCCGGCTCCTGCAGTGTCCCGGGGTGCCAACCCCCGGGACACTGCTGTTTGCAATGACAGGGCGGGAGCCTCGCAGCTCCCGCCCTGTTATTGCACACTGCTTTGCTTCATTGAAGCGAGAGCAGGGAAACCTGCTCTCGCTTCAATGAAGCAAAGCAGATTGCTTTTCCACACGGGGAGCTGCATGTCAGCAGCTCCCATGTGGAAAAGCAATGCCAGCTCCCGCAGGACGCGGGGAGCCGGCGGGACCCCGGGGCTGGAAGTGGCCCCCCTCCCCAGAGTATTAAAAAAAAATTTTTTTTAAACGCAAGGCCCCGGGGGATGGGGTCCCCGGGGCCAATAGAGGCCTTAGGAGGGGGGGGGCCATGCAGCCCCCGCTTCCTATAAAAAATAATGTGTGGCCATGCCCCAGGGGATGGGGCCCCCGGGGCCGGAATTGGCGACGGGGGGGGGGGGGGCGCAGCTCACGCGGCCCCCCTCCCATTAACTTTTTTTTTTTTTTTTAAAGAGCAGGCCCTGGGGGATGGGGTCCCCAGGGCACAAAAAAAAAAAGAGAAGGGGGCCACACAGCCCCCCCTTCTTAAATAAAAAAAAAAAAAGGTCCAGCATCGCGGCTTGGCCCCGCCCTCTCAGCAAACACGCCCCCTGGCACGTTTAAAGTTGGGGAACTAATTCCCCTTGAATACTGGGGGCCAACTAGCCCACCAGGTACCTCCAGTATGCGCCAGGGAGCTGGTGGGCTAGTTGGACCCCAGGATTCAAGGGGACTTTATCCCCCAACTTTAAACACGCCACGGGGCGAGTTTGCACAGCGGTGAAGGGAGGGGGCAGGGCCTGAGGTGACATGTGGCGTGTTTAAAGTTGGGAAATGAATTCCCCTTGAATACTGAGGGTCCCTGGGGGCCAACTAGTCCACCAGGTACCGCCAGTAAGCACCACAGGGCTGCGTTGCAGAGGTGTAAAAAGGGGCATGGCCTCAGACCACCTCTGCAACGCAGCCCTGTGGCGCTAACTGGAGGTACCTGGTGGGCTAGTTGGACCCCAGGATTTAAGGGGACTTAATCCCCCAACTTAAAACGCGCCAAGTGGCGCGTTTGCACAGTGGTGAAGGGAGGGGGCGGGGCCAGAGGTGACGTTTGCAAACACGCCCTGTGGCGCATTTAAAGTTGGGGAATTAATTCCCTTTCAATCCCAAGGGCCCCTGGGGGCTAACTAGCCCACCAGGTGCTTCCAGTAAGCGCCGCTGCGTTGCAGAGGTGGTCCAGGCCATGCCCCTTTATACACCTCTCTGCAACGCAGCTCTGTGGCGCTTACTGGAGGTACCTGGTGGGCTAGTTGGACCCCAGGATTCAAGGGGACTTAATCCCCCCAACTTAAAATGCGCCATGGGGCGCGTTTGATAGTGGTGAAGGGAGGGGTCGGGCCTGAGGTGACATGTGTGCAAACACGCCCCGTGGCGCGTTTTAAGTTGGGGGATAAATTCCTCTTCAATCCTGAGGTCCAACTAGCCCACCACATACCTCCAGTAAGCGCCACAGAGCTGCGTTGCAGAGTGGTGTAAAAAGGGGCGTGGCCTGGGCCATTGAAGAGGAATTCCCCAAATTAAAACGTGCCACAGGGCATGTTTGCACACATGTCACATCAGGCCCCCCCCCCCCTCACCACTGTGCATACGCGCCCCGGGGCGCGTTTTAAGAGGAACTTTTAATCCCCATGCCCTATTATGTACTAGGGCCTTCCAGAGGCGCTCATGCTAATCACAGGGGTACCCCAACGCATAGTGTTCCCTAGTGTATGTAGGTGTTTTCACTGTATTCTAATTGTCTTAGCATAGCACTGGCTCTAGGCCGGGTTAGTCAGTTACCACCAGTACCCGTATGAAAAAGTTGTGGGCGCAGGATAATTTTGCAACAAGGCCTCTTTCTGCACGTCTTGCTTCTTCCTGCTCTTTTCTTAGTCTTTGTGGACTTCTGTTGCTTCTTTGTGCGTTTTTTCTTCTTTCTTCACATGCCCTACCTCTGTAGGCATAATCTGAAACTAGCATTTAAAAATCTTTGAAAATTCACTTACAAAACCATAGGTTTGAGGCACGTTATAGTCTGAAATTAGCATTTAAAAAAATGCTTAGAAATTCACTGGAAAAAACCATAGGTTTTAGGGACAGTTCTAGTTAGTTGGACATTTCACTCGTACAAAACCCGTGAAATTCCCCCGTTATAGTTAGTTCAGCTAACTACAACTCGCGCCCCCGCAATGCATTGCTGATGACGTCACATTATATGACCGATGACATCATCCATGTGATAATTTCATGCATCTTCTCACACCCTAATATAACTTTTGATACACCCACTCTAAATTACAGACTGCCATTGTCAAAACCATAGACACTCCAACACCAATAACTACATACACACACAGATTCTTAGGTCTACACACATCCACTCACTCACCCGTACAGTCACTCAGTACTATCATAGGCACTCATACACCTATATAGACACACACACACCGCCACTTATCCATAGAGGTACTCACACACCTAGTCAGTCATGCTAATAATTAATCACACTGCCATTTACTCACCTATACAGTTATACACACACCAGCTCTTACTCATACAAATACTAGCACATTTACGCTCTTATACAATCACTGATACAAGTACACACTCATCCATACAGCCACTCATAATGACACATACTTATAGCCATTTATATACTCCAACACATATATACTGCCACACATGTAGTTACTCACATGTACCACTGAGATATACATTCACTCACTAACACACCCATACACACACACCCATACAGTCCATCACAGATGCACTCTTGAAACCATGCACCCACGGAATCACCCACTCATCATTCAGTCACACACACCCCACCCACACTAACACTCAGGCACCCATACAGATACTCAGACAACCAATCAATAACCCATGTAGACACTCATGTAGCTATTTGCAAACCCATGCAGCCGCTTACACACCAACAGACAGATACAGACATTCACACAGTTTAGTCACTTACCAATGCATTCAGAAAGATACGTTTAATCACTCACTTATAGTCAGTCACGCACCTACTAAATCATCCAGACACTTACACACCCACTCATTCTTCAATACGCCTTTCCCTATATATTAAACATATTTAAACTTTACAGAAACAGTCACTGGATGATGTCATCAGTGATGTCATTTGAGATGTCATCAGTGATGTCACTGACCATGTCATGAGTGATGTAATATGTGACGTCATCAGCAGTGCATTGCGGGTGCGCGAGTTATAGTTAGCTTAACTAACTATAACGGGGGAATTTCATGGGTTTTGTACGAGTGAAATGTCCAACCAACTATAACTGTCCCTAAAACCTATGGTTTTTCAGTGAATATATATATATATATATATATACACACACTTCTACATTTGCTACTACATTGATCAACTAACTGGTATACCATTAGAGGTATGAAATTAAGTGCACAATAGCTCAGAAGAATATGAAGCGTCTTTACTGTTATCATACATACAACCACCATAGGTAAAGCAAGCTTGTGTTATTTGCAATATTAACCCTATGCCATACACTTTATGGGTAGCAGAGTTTATGTTGACTATTAACCACAGATGAAATGGTAACCTATCCTGCAGTGTTCAATCTGTATGCAACTGTTGAGGGAAAACCAAGTTCCTCCAGATACTCAAGCCCTGTTACATAACTAAAGCCCTACTACGGACAGTCTACCTGTATAAAACCAGTCTATGAACCTACACTGAGAAATGGATAGTAGAAAAGTGGGTACTGTTAACAAAGTTTACTCTAGAGTGTTTACTCTGTACCAGTTTGCAGACAAACTCATGATAACTGAACACTATGCAAAATTTGTCCAAAGAATGGACTCCAGTGGAAAAAGCTTTGAGGTTGGACTTTTAGCTGTCCTTGCAATACATGTTCGATCTGTGAGAGATTTGTATTGCTGCTGCCAAATGTGAGTTCTTACTCTACTGCTCGTTCAGTTTGTACAAAAGCTTGCAAAGCTGCTGCACTTGCTGTAGCTGTTGTGTGTAGTAGTGAAGCTGCTGCTGGTTCTCTGTGCTCTTTATATCCACTATATGAGAACCTTAAACTGCTGTACCATTCAATGTTTGGGCCGGTTCAATGAATGAGAAGGACGCTTGCAATGCAGCCTGTTAGTGCGGGGTGCCTACGTTTGTATTTTTGCTATTACTGGAGCATATAATTATCTGTGAACCCATTACAGACAATTGTTTATAACTTGAAAACATTTACTTCTGTCCTATGCAAGAGCAGACCTGCCAACTCTCACGGTGCCACCTTGTACCACACAATATCTGCTGCCTTCAGTCACCTCGAGAGGAGCCACTACCACACAGTGAAAGTTAACATGAGCTGAAAGCCACTGCAAAGAGTGGCTTTTTCCAGTTTGTCAGTCTTTCCGAGCTTTAATCAGTCGATATCCAGTAAGGGGTGTGAAAACACCCCAGGACATCAGCACCAGCAAGGTTTTTTCCTTTTTGGGAGAAGGTGGTTTAATGGGGGGGGGGGGGGCGCGGGTGCAGAAGTGCCTCTCGGCAAGAAGCCTGCCCCACCCCCCCTACCGAGAGTTCTTTGCTTTTTATTTGGCAGGTCTGCTAGAGGAAGTTCAGGGTTTCAATCCCCTTACCCAAAACACTGGAAAAACCACTGCAAGTTAAGTAAGAACAATAAATGAAGTTTCTTGTTGTTACCAAGATACACGTTTGTGGGAAAACAGAATATGTTTTACAATACTGAGCTGTGTTGGGGACTGATGTTGGATATTTCTAGTCTTAAATGCACCCATTTAATGATTAATTTGAAACAGTCAGTGCATGGAAGCTTCAATACAGGCAGCTACCAGTAAGGCCGCCGACACAGGGTATAATTCTAGCTCATGGTTCACAGCTTTGAGGTAGATAAATGCATTTTTAGGTCACTGCTACAGTCCGCTTTAGTTATCCATTTAATGACCTGGGACCATATTACACAAAATGCCCTGTGAGGTACAACTAGTGGGTGTGCCCCCCAGGGCACTATGGAATTAGAGAAGGGAGCCAGACACTTGTCCAGCCCACCCGTCATTGATAGCGCTGGCACACATGCCGCCCAGCACTACCGTGAGGGCATTTCCTCATTTGCATGGGGGCCTGGCTCCATGCAAATGAGGGAATTACTTTGCCTCTGCGCTACATTATGGATCTGGGTGCAAAGGCAGAGAAGCCATCTGGAGGCGCACTGACTGTTTTCAGAGTTGGTAACACAGAACGGTAACCGCCAGTATACAGTGAGAGAAACCATTCCTTAGCAAACTTACTCTGAATTATAAGCGGCTATGGAGGCGCCACAGGATTGCACCATCCTCGAATGGTTAATTAATGGCTATGGGAGGAAATTATGGAGGCGGTAATCCGCATTGAAGTCTGCCACATGGCCAGCAGGAAGGTTCCAGAACAGACAGCCTCCTAGTGGAGTTTTGCGCCATTTACCATGACCTCCTTACACCAACCCACACCACCCCGCCCCCTTTAGGGGAAGCCCTTATTGTCCCTCTGCTCAAATCAGGGAAGCCTGCTACGATGCGACTGCATACCAGCCTTTGTTTGTGTTAAACATGGGTGGGGTCCGCAGCCGACGGAATGGGCTGGATGCATGCTCGTGGACAGAGAAGGCATTAGCCTATATTGAAGCTTCCTCCATGCAGTCATGATTCGGATGGGACTGGGGCAGTTTTGTCTACTGGACCTTTTTAATTGTATGCGGACCCTGTTGCCAAAACCTGTACTGGTCGCACAATCTCAGTGTAGGACACCAGTCAGGGCTGCCCACTGTCCCCTTTGCTTTTTGCTCTCGATGGAGCCACTGGCATTCAGAACGCAGTGGTCTGCCCATTACTGGTATTCATACCCACAGGAGTCTCGTTTCATCTTCTTCTATGCTGACAATATGGGGCTTTACCTGCACGAACTACGCACGAAGACCGAGAGGGCACCACATTTACTCACTGTATTTGGGGAGGCGTCTGGCCTCCCAGTGAACTGGCTTAAGACCAGCCTAGTCCCGATCCGTGAGGAGAGATGAACCCCCAGTCGTGGGTGACATGAGTTGGGAGCAGACAGTGGTGCAGTATCTCGGGGTCTGGATCCATTGAACTCTCCCCGATCTCGTAGAGGGCAATATATGAACAACAGTGACAGCTGTGCGAGAGTAGGCTTTTGAAAGACCTTGCCCCTTGCAGTGTAAGGCTGAATAGCCATGGCTAAGGTGGGGCAGCGCCGCCATCTAGTCTTTTATGCAGTACGGCCACTAGTGACTCCACATGCTACGTTCAGGGAACTAGATTCCTTTCTTTTTGATCTCACATGGAATAAGGGACCGCAGCGAATCACTTCAACTTAACTGGCGCAGGCGACAGACAGTGGGATGTTTGCCCCGGATTTATTATTTGGCCACAATTGTGCCCCTCACGTTGAAGATCCCTTTGACAAATCGGGACAAACAACCAATTAGCCTGCAGCCCAAGCGTTATTGGACACAACTAGCACACAATCCGAAGCTGGCTACGACAGCGCAGGCTCTGGTGCCTACCCCGATAGGAAACACTGCAGCAGACTCACGTCTCTACCATAATTGGATGACTACTGTCAGTGATGAGATCCCACAAGCTAAAACTAATTTTTTTTTTTTTTTTTTTTTTTTTTTAGATGAAGAAAACGTCCCAGCAAACCCCCTGGTTTACGCCCACTCTTAAACAAGCACATATCCAATGTAAACAACAAGAGCGTAAATGGAGAAGAGGTTATGACAGCAGAAAAACAAGCGTACAAAATAAGCAGAAAACTTTACCATACACAGATCAAATTAGCTATTTAAAAAAAAAAAAAAAATTTAATATATATATATATATACATATATATATATACATATATATACATATACATATACATATACATATACATATACATATATATATATATATATATATATATATATATATACATACATATACACACACACTACTCAAACAAAATTCTAGAAGCTAATTTAGACCCAAAAATTATTTTTTCCGTCGTACAGTCCTATACCAATCTTAAAGTGCCTCAAAAAAAAATACCCCCCGTCCCAGAGGCTATGCGAACAAATAATCTTTTTTGAAGAAAAGATTGAATATTCAAAATGACTTCACTACGGACCCTGTCCCGACCAAATACACCGTCCCAGAGCATGAACCTGAAGCCACCAAATACTCCATGTGCTCATTTAAACCTGTGTCACTGGACCAAACCAGAGAAGCAATCTTAGCATGCAAATCAGGTTCTCCCCTGGATGCCTGTCCCCCCCGTTATTCTCCACCAAATCGTAGACATAATTAACCTAGTCATAAATCAGATAGTCAACTCATCCTTAAGCTCAGGGACCGTGCCTGATGACTGGAAGCTAGCGATAGTGAAACCCCTGAAAAAGAATCCAAATATTGATTCAGCTGTACTTTCTAACCTTCGCCCTATATATCATTACTTCCTTTGGCAAAATTACGGAAAAATTTGTTCATAAAGAATTATCCAACTTTATCGAGACGGCCAACATCCTCCACCCCCAACTATCTGGCTTCCGTCCCAAACACTCGGAGTCTGCACTTCTGGAAATCACCGACATTTTAAAAATGATAGCAGACAGAGGGTAGGAAGGCTGTGTTGATCCTACTTAACCTATCGGCCACGTTTGATACCATATCACACAGCATCCTCCTATCAAGACTCAAATCCAGAGGTATCTCGAATACAGTCTTGGAATGGATAAAATCCTTCCTTTCCAAACGCAGACAAGTCGTGTCCCTGGGAACTTTGTCTGTCGAACGCACCATTTCAACTGGGGTGCCTCAAGGGTCCACGCTAAGCCCACTGTTATTCAACATTTACATGGCTCCACTCATCTCACTGATAGCATCATGCAGGATCGAAGTTAATTCCTACGCAGACGATACCCAAATGATACTATCGCTAGATCAAAACTCCAAGGACGCAGAACTCAACTTCAAAAGATGTTTGACCAAGGTCCTTCAGTGGATGAAGGATAACCACCTTAGGTGCAACACGAAACAAGACTGAGATCCTACCTATAGGGAAAGAAGTCTCATTTCTACCAAGCGATTGGTGGCCAGAGGGTACATCACCCCCGCCTGAGACTGAAGGTAGCAAGAAATCTAGGAGTGCAGTTTGACTCCGCCATCACCTTCCAACCACATGCAGTGAAGGTAGCAGGGACCTGTTTTAGCCTCATAAGATCCTTGAGAAAATTCTTCGACCTTCTCCCACTCGCAGCAAGGAAATCAGTAGCAGTCACCTTAATCCTTTCGCGACTTGACTACTGCAACAGCCTCCTGGCAGGAGCCAGCAAAAATATATTAAAGAGACTCCAAGTAGTCCAATATGCAGCAGCAAGACTTGTTCTAAAACTTCCTCGGTCTTCCGCAACTGCAGCCCTCAAAACTCTTCATTGGCTCCCATTACACAAGAAAATACTGTTTAAAATCCTTCTAATCACCTTCAGAGCGTAACTCAAGATGGGACCAAAATACCTCTCATCTAGATTCACCCCCTACGTTACAAACAGAACTCAGGTCCTCGTCAGCCAACCTGCTCAGACCTCCCAATTTTAGATGCAAAACAAAAGGAGGTAAAACAATGGCAGTATTAGGTTCCAGAGCTTGGAACCTACTGCCTTTACAACTGAGAATGCTAAAAACTGAAACTCAATACAGAAAGGCTTTAAAAACTTGGATCTTCGGAGCATCAGACGAACTTTGCTTCTCTCTCTCATTTAAGACCCTCCGAGCTACATCTCACCTCAGTATCAGCACCAGGATACTCCCTTCGGAATGACAGTTAGCACTTTACAAATACCGTTTTTCATTTCAGTGCACATGCAGTGGTGTATAGGCTGGTTTCCAGCGAGGGAAACCCAGGGATAAGGAGGATGCTGGAGCACCCCAGTTTGCAGCAGCTATGGACCCTTATACTCAAACCAAGGAAGGCCACCCATATGGGTTGACCTAGCCCAACAGTACTAAGTCTGTTGGATGAGGGTTCTCGGCCGTAGGCAGATATAGCCCCTCTACTCTCCAGATCTCCCCCTTGCAGGCACTAGTTACACAATTATACGGTGTGAAGGACACCTGCTAGACTCGGAAGCTGTGGGTCTTATATGCACATGGTGGGTTGGCCATTTACTGACTTGTCTGCAGAGTTTGACATCCCAGCAGGTCAGTTTCTGCTGCATGGTACCTGGTCTGCAGCAGTGCAGTCTGGGGCAGGCGCTATTTGCTGCTTCTTTTCTGACACCTCCCGACTGGTCTCAAGGTTACACAATGCGCTGCTAGAGGATGCGTTTCTCCCCTTGCAGTACTGCAAGACATGCCTGCCCCCCCCCCCCTCCCAATGGACAGGGACTTGGCTAAAATGTGGGTGGTAGCATCAAATAACTCCTGGAATGTCCGTTTCAGACTCCCACATTTCTGCACCCTCCACAGTGTGTGTGTATACACACATATATACACACACACACCTCACGCCCCTGAAGCGGATCTATTTTCCACCAGCCCCACCAGATTCCCTGTGCTGCCTTGTTGTCACTGAAGTTATCCTCCACATGCTCTGGCGGTGCCCCTTGGTTGACCTTCAAGTGGACTGAAGTGTGCCTTTTGGCAAAAGCTACAGCTCGTGCCCCGACTCCCACACCCAGGTTTCTCCTGGGCCTCTACCCTCGACCTGCTAAACCCAAAAGTCACCACTCAGTTGACTGACTTTGCTTAAGTGCTTCCCAAGCATAGAATTACGATGCACTGGAAGCATACAGAGGGCCCCAGATTAGAGGGCTGGAGAACGGACGTATTGCGATGGGAGACATGGGAAGGGATTGCTTTGTGAGGCGCACCATGTAGGAAACCCACTGAGTCCAAATGGGTGTTGAACACCACAATGGCTGACTTCCAGGGGGACCAGAGCGCGAGGATGTTTGACGGAGTGACACAGGAGATCTATCTGGCTTTTTGAGGTCACTTATGAGGAGATACCTGGATTTCTAGTTTGCGTTACTGATCCCTTGGCACCAACAATGACCACTGGGGATGAGCAGTGACCGCAAGGCACTACGGGAGGGCTGCCGTACTACTATATTGTTTACGATTCCTACAGAAGGGGGAGGACACAGAGCTAGAAGGAAGTTGTTTGCTTGATGTTTTTGGAAAGCCATTTGTGATTCCTACAGTTGGACCTACATAACTAGCTATGCTGTAAACGATATTTGGAGTTGTTCCCATGGCATGTTGATTTGTACATTATTGCTCATCTCAAGTGACAGACCTTAATGTTAAATCCTATGTTGTGGATGGTCTAGGTTGCATCCCGGTTAATTTTTTACTATACATGCAACAGCTGTGATATAGGTCTATACCAATAAAAATATTTTTACAATAAAAAAAATGTTTCTTAAAACAGCTGGGTTCCTGGTATGGGGAGATCTGGTCACTGAGGGATCACTCTTGCCTTGGGCATCATTTGACGATAAATTGGAGGGGGGCATGTCTAGATTTAAATATCTACAACTAAAGAGTTGGTCCCAGAGCCTTAAAAACCTATAGGTATGGGGAACATTTTGGAAGAACACTTGCTACGGAAGCCAGTAGGAAAGAAGTATCGTTCTTCTATTGGTCTATTGAAGAGACCATAGATGGAGATTTCAGATTAGCCGAAGAATTATGGGGAGATTCTATTCCGGATCTAGACTGGGTAGACCTGTGGCAAACCTCCTTTAACACTTTTACAGTTGTGAAACCAGCCTGGTTTAGAAGAAACCATTATTTCACCACACATAGGGCCCACTTATCCCCGGCGAGACTTTCCAAAATGTCCAAGGGCCCCCCTGTCAGCTGCAAAAAAATGCCATATGGAAAATGCCCCAGACACATGTTTTGGGACTGCCCAGCTAATGCTGAATTCTGGGAGAGAGTAGGGAACACTCTTAGACATTCTAGGGTGCCCAGTACGTATTTCCCTCAGACTCATCATCTTTGGCATACTAAGTGAAACCACAGGCTCGAGCAGAGGCTTTTTATTCTATGCCATTCTGCTTGCTAGACGAGAAATATGCAAGAGATGGGCTGAGGCCATACCCCCCACGCATTCAGACTGGCTGTCCTTGTATAAAACCTCTAGAATTGATTTGGTCAGATTGGGAAATAGTAGGAAGAAAGCCATTTGGGATTGCCTGATAAATTGGTCTCCTGGTTAAACAGCAACTACTTGTGTTGATAAGATCATCCACATAATCTTTGATCCTATGATTAAGCCTCACGGGAAGCTCTCAGACTGTGTTGGGCTGCTTCTTTTTGGTCCCCAGGTTCGATTTTGAAAGGGCTCACAGCAACAGTCGCCAGTTTCAAGTAATCAGAAGAGAGCACGACCACCCTCTCCTTGACAACGAGAGGTCAGCAACAGGAAGGGGGTTTGTCTGCCACTGGTAGGCGTGCGACAGATGCGGGGTTTGTACCTCGCGGGCCTACGTCTCATAACTGAGTAACAGTGGCGGCCTCCCAGTTTCCTATTTGTCTGGGGTTGGAGGCGAATGAGAAGAAAAATCAATAAATAAAATTTAAAAAAAAAAAAAAAAAAACTTGAAAATGCAATTTGAAAGTGCCTTTAAATGATGCAACATTAAAGCAAGCTTTCCTTAGTTGCTATACCCGTTAGAAAGCAGGCAAAAATAGAAAAAATTAAAAACCAGCACCCCGACAAAGCATGCAACATTGATGCTCTTATAGCAGTAAAACAATGGATTAAATGGACGGTTTTATTTGCAATTATAGAATAAGCCACAAGTGTTATATACATTTTTATTTCTCATGTTAAACTGGATAAACTGTACAAAGCTTTAATGGTGTGAACTTAAAAAAGTTATATACAAATGTACATTTCAAGAGTTCAGGAACTGACCAACAAACCAGCAAGTACATGAACATTAGATTTCATCAATCGTCTCCCTTATCGGAGCCTTCACCTTCATCATCCGATGGTTCAGGGGAGAGTGGACGAGACCTGTAGGGTAGAAGAAATTATATCTACAGCTGAAAAATAATAACTAGCATTTTTAATTGCTACTTTGCAATATTAATTGCACAGCACTAATTGGCACCCAAGGAGATGGGCTGGTTTCGATATAGGCTTTTTCCATGAGGCAAGCATTTTACATAAGTAATCTACACAAAATCCCACCTATACCAAAACTACAAAATTATCTTTAATACTAGAAATTAAGACGTTCTACTACGAATGTATGTAGATTCAATGTGCAGTCATTTACATTGATTTTCTGGCGTTTCTATAAGCTTATAAAATATGTAACCTACATTATCCTGGTTGCACTGCATTACCTTTGCTGGTTGCAGCACTTTCCTGTATTGCACCCACATCTGACCCTTATTTGCATTGCTACCCATTATCAAAACCACTCCACCTTCATCCTGTGATTCCGCTGCTTGGCAAGATGAATCAGGACGTTCTGAAATTTCCCCATCATCTCAAATTCACACCACAACTGCTTGGAAGTAGCCTTACAGCAGTAAAGAGCAATATGAAAACCAAGAAAGATGCAACTGGAGCAAATCTGAGAGCATGCAGTCTGGTGTTGTAACTAAAGCCAAATAACACATGCCCCAAGGTGTGCCATGCAAGTAAGGCAGCAGCATTAGTGTAGCCCTGTTAACTTTAAGACACCAAATAGCACATTACCAATAGTGCAGTTAGATAGAATTAGACATGGATAGCTCAAGCAACTATGTAGTTGTGCAATATGCCAGTTTTGCAAAAAAGTGTAAAAGATAGTTAATGCAACCTGACGTAACCATCTACCATTGGTTTAAAACCAATCACAATCAGAAATGGAAGTGGAAACTTACTTTCGTTGTGCCGTGGAGTCACTTTCTCCTGCTCCCTCATCGTCTGAAACAGAGTGGTTCTTTGATTTGCTGGATCCACTACCGCCTGCTCCCTCATCATCTGAGGACATGCGGTTCTTTTTCTTTGGTCTGCTGGCTTCTCCTAATTCACTTTCTTCTTCATCATCCGAGACCACACAGTTCTTTGATTTAGATGCCTGCCCAGATCCACTTCCTCCTGCACCTTCATCGTCCGAAGGCAGTTTTTTCTTAGACTTTGGTGCTTTGCCAGCTCCGCTTCCTCCTGCACCTTCATCTGTGGTACTGAGCTTCTTCTTCTTGGATTTCTCAGTTTTGCCAGATCCACTTCCTCCTGCACCGTCATCATCCGAAGGCAGTTGTTTTTTCTTAGACTTTGGTGCTTTGCCAGCTTCGCTTCCTCCTGCGCCTTCATCTGTGGTGCTGCGCTTCTTCTTGGATTTCTCAGTTTTGCCTGATCCACTGCCTCCTGCACCTTCATCTGACGGTTTGCTCTTTTTCTTAGATTTGACCGCTTTGCTGGACCCACTTGGTTCTGCACCATCATCATCAGCATCATCATCAGAGTTCACATGTTTTTTTTTCTTGGATTTTGCCTTCCCAGGCCCACTTTCACCTGTTTCATCATCAGAGGGTTGAAGGTTCTCCTTTTCCGGTCTGATCATGGGTGGGCCACCAAAGAAGTCACCAATTCCTTTCTGCCATGTGGGTATTGGTCGCACGCACACTGGATTACCTCCAGCATATTTGCCCTCCGCTGTAAGAATAAAGGATATGTTAGAAGCTCTCTGGGGCATCGTGTGCTATTAAGGTCCATTAGTAATTTGTGAAATCTGAGTAACTGCTTATCATAGTAAACCAAACCTGTAGGCATTTCTGTACCCTGCAGGAGTGAGAAGGATACTGGCAAGAAGAAAGCTTCGGTTCATAGATATCAGAAAGCAAGGTGGGGCGTGGAGTAAACCAAGATGCGAACCTATGAGGTCTGGTATTAAGAGTCTGGAACAGTCTGATAAATTAGCAAGTAACCACTACATTTTGAAAGGTATTGCAATAAAAATCATTTAACACAAACCACAGTTGCAAATTTCTCACCTCACTGCCTTTGGATAGATTTGGTGTAGTTTGGCGGCCAATCAATTGATGGGTCCCCAAATACATTTGGGTGTGAAATAAAAGCTCAAATGCCACTCCTGCATACTCTGTTCCTCTACTTGCTAAAACAATCATGCTCAGTTTCAACCTATAAGGGGGTACAAACGCCGACTTACTTTCACTGCTACAAGAAGCCAGTCAGGAAGACATTTTTCTAGCGAGGAGAAAGGGCATCGGAAGAGACCTACAGAAATGTTTTGTAAGGTGCCAAGTTAACTAAAGTACAATAGCACACCAAATTATTCCAATTTAAACGGGGTAAGATGGAAGGGCCTCATAATCAATGTCACAACAATGCCAACTCAAAAGGTGGTTTTGAACCAATCTAAATAACCAGCAGACAGCACTGGGTTAATTAAGACTGCCTCATTACAGCAACCAGTACGTGCCAGACTTAAAGGGATCTTTAACCCACTTCTCAGATAAAGTGGAGTATCAGATTTAACTCAATACCATAAGCATGCGACAGCAAGCTGAAGGGATGCACGAACACAGGAAGTTTGGAGCCTGGTTTGTGGATTTTGCAGTCACATTCAGCATCGTCCGCAGTACTCTTCAGACATTTCCTCCATAGGAGAAACAATCCTTAAGAATCAGTTCTTAAGGCCAATTCCGAGAAAGAAGTTCACTTTACAGACCAGGGAGCGCCGACAAGCTAAGGTAGTCTTTATAATGTGGGCCTGAAGCTCAGGTGATGGGAACGAAAACTTCCATTGATTTAGCAGTGTAGTTGTGGAGTCCAGTCTTCAAAGGTCATTGCGAAGAGCAAACCACACACTTACTATTTGTGCTGTTGATCAGCCAAGATTAAGAATTTAGAGGCTTGGAATGAGAAAAGTGAGCCCTACAGACAGGGAATCAAAGTGTGGAGTACTTAAATGACTAGAAACTGGAGGAGCTGAAAACACTCGACAGGTCCATACGGCTGGACGCAGCAGTATTGAGACTGCGGCGGCAGACGTCCCACTATCATAAGCAGTGGATGAGTCAAGTGATCACAACTGCATGCTTAAATTATTCAACAACCTGGACAGCAGCAGTTTGTAGGCTGGCCATATTGAAAATTTAAAACAACGATGGTAATCTAACAAGCTGCATACCTGCCGATATTAGCATCAGTGAGGTGTAACCATTTGAGGGCCGCAATTATAACAGGTGAGTATTTTTTTGTACATTAGTGCCATTGGTTGCGATGAACTGCTAGGAGGTAGTTTGGCATTTTGAAGTGCTATCTGGGGCACTCAACTGTGACTGGGCTCCTCAATCGTTAGTGCCATGGCTACCTTGAAGTTAGAGTCATGAGGCAAGAGGAGGCCTGGGGACCCTTCACCTTAAGTACCTCCACTTGGGGTTCTTACCGAGCTTTTAGATTGGTCCAGATCTCATCACATCTGCAGCTTCTGGGTAGGCCGCCCCATTTCAAAGCTTTCAAGACCTTACCAACTAAACAAACAAGCATTGGCATAGCCAATAGGTCTCGCTTTTGGGACCTTATAAGTATTTAAGCAGCATAATATCCTTTGTGCAATATTATCAACTGTTGCATGGCTAAAAACTTTTAAGGTTCTAAAGGCGAGACCTATTGGCAATGGCAAAAAAAATTTTGTTATGGGGGGCATAAATAACAGGAGGGAAGGTTAGTAAGTAAGTTAGTTAGTGAGAGTGAGTTATGTAATTAGTGATAGAGTTAGTCAGTGAGAGAGTGAGTTAGTGTGAGAGAGAGAGTTATGTAGTAAGTTAGTGAGAGTAAGTCAGTGAGAGAGATTGTGAGTTAGTGAGATTGAGAGAGTACTGCAATCAGAAATTTGCCAGCGAGAGATTGTTTTTTTATCCCTCCTGTGGATGAAAGGCTGGTTAGCCCCACTAAGCTTTAAATCAGATTCCTGCGGGTTGCACATAGATATTTCAGGTAGCCATTCAACACAATGAGCAGGATCGAAAAATAAAGGTTTTGTTCCCTAAAGCGCTCGTTTTAAAGACGTCCTTTAACACATGTTAACTTGTGTGTCAAACATGTATAATTTGGAGACGAGGCTGGCTTTAAAGAGAAAGCCCGTCATGGTACTGCAATCAGAAAGGAGCCCGCTACAGAGGCGCTTAATGACCCATGACAGAGGAAAGGCAGATGGGGGCGAAAGCCAGATGGCGGCTATGCGCGTAACTGCAAGCTTTAGGCCACAAGCAAAAGCTTGTGGTGAGCTTTTTAAAGCCCCCTTACTAAAAGTCTCGCCAGAGCAACGCATGCGCTGGCTCAGGCGAGACCTAAAAAGTGCCTTCATCTAGTCTGGCAAGGCCCATGAATCAGAGGATGCATATTTTTTGCCATCTGTTCCTAGATGACTGCCCCTCTAAGTGTTAAGCGGGATACAGATTCTCCATGTTTATCAGACCTTAAAGTCATGGATTTTTTTTGCGCAAAACACCTGTTCAGGCGTTTGAAAACAGCCATTCCCAGTTGGTTGAGGCTGTGGTAAGGAAGTTAGACATTTCAGGAGGGCCAAGCATAAGGTGGTTAATATGACAGAATGGGGCGATTCAAGTAACTTCCAGCAGCAGCTTGCGGAAGGAGCCTGTAAAGACAGCAGGCTGCTACAGTTGAGATGACAATCACACACTGATTGGATGACCAACATCTCCCACAAGTGGTTTGTTCAGTATGTATTTTCTTGTTGGATCAGGACATTTAGGGTATGTGGGATCTGGCAAAAGACGTTAACTGATCACAAATAAGGCATTCAATTGCTTTATAACATTCACACCAAATTAGTGTGCCCGTACATATATTTGCAGAGTTAAAGTCACTACTAACCATAAACTTTTAGGGCAGATAGGCAGAGCTTGTTAAGTCAGCAAACTGCTCAGCCAATGAGAAGTACACACCGATAGTTAAACCCTCTGCACAACTTAAAACAGGGTATAATACTTACTGTTTTAAGTCTACATTAGCTCAACATTTGAAGAGAAGAGTGAAGTAATTCAATAAAAATCCTATTTCATGGCACTGCCAGGAAAGTAACCGTCCTTTAGCCAGGTTTTCTACCTTACTAGAATGTCTTCAGAGAGACATTCAGATAAGACAGTACAGGCCCAGCCGCGTTAAACCATAACTCCTCTTACCCGACTGCTGCCTTACCCAATGTGAGTGCAGCAGAATCTTTTCTAAAAGATAACGGTCTTCATGATTGGCTGTTGAGTCTGGGCATATACAAACAAATTCAGTTAAGACTGAACAGTGGGGAGGGTGTGGCCAATATGATGGCTTTGCTGGTTGCTCCATGGTGGTACAGCTGTTCAACTACTGTGATAGAGATCACATCTTGCAGGTCTCCAGGAGTCTGGGCCAGTGGTCTGTGGGTAATTTGACTGCATACTCCCAGACTATACAAAGGAAGAGGTGGCTTCGATCTAGTCTACTGGGGCCTCCCCGCAGCGCTCTGGATGAGTAGGTGGACGATGCTTGGCTGACGCAGAGGTTGGGGGGGATTTGGGGGAAGGGAAGGAATGTCAGACATTACCCCAATGATGTTAGATCAAAATCATGGTGTACTCTAGGATAGTTTGATATTGTTAGGGGCCCGTGTGGCCTGGATTTGGGCCAGGTGGAGGAGAAGCAATGTGCATGATCTGACTCAGATGGAGGGGAGACATGGGCACACTGGGAGGGACCACACTACACACACTCTGGTAATGTAAGGCCAGCTCAATGTCCCGGAGATGGATTGACCGGTCAACCATTAAGTGAGGGGGATGTTTTGGCTGGCTCACTTTTGTGAACTGGTTGGGGGGGGAGAGAAAGGAAAGAAGTGGGAGTTATTCATGTTGATGAGTAAGTTGCACGGTTGCGCCTTGAGTAACAAGCCAGAGGAGATCCGCCGTACTGTAATAGATATGGGAGGGGCAATGTGTGGTGGTCATTGGGTAGCTGGCCAAGGCCTCTGATGCAAACAGCAATATATGTTCCCAACAGTAACAGGTTGTAGGGGTCTTGACCACATCGCAGGTTTCCATTAATGCAGTGTTTGCCGACTTCTATACTACCCTCTAGGCACCCGGAAGACGTTATGGGCTTGGGCTCCTACTTGGATGTGATCCCTCCTCCGGCAGTTAGACCCTCTACAGAGTACGGCCATTGATGACCCGCTCAGTGTAGCGGAGGTGCAACAAGATGCCCGGGACCAATGGTCTCCTTGTAAAGTTTTATAACACTGGGCTCATCTAACTCCGAAACTGTTAAAAGGTTTGTTTGAGGCCAAGACTGGGGGCTTTTACCCCGCATGACGCGAGGCACGGACCATTTTGCCCAAGCTGGATCGTGACCCATTGGATGTACAGTCCTATATAACCACTTAATATTGACTTCAAGGTGATGGCACACACTGGCCAATCTGTTCACTCAAGTGTTGGGAGCGCTTGTACATTCAGACAAAAACCGGTTTATCCACGGAAGGAACACTTTGCTCAATATAAGGAGTCTGATTTCGATCATGGAACGCACTCCAGACGTCAACCCACTCGTTGTGATAAGACATCAAGAAAGTTCGATACAGTGGTACGGCCATTCCTGAGCGTGGTGCTCGAGCACATGGGATTTGGCCACAAGATCAGACTCTGGATATATCTCCTGCATGTGGAGGGTTCAGAATTGCAATTCCATGTCAGCCGGGGTCAATCAGGAGTTTGTATAGTACGGCTACTCACCCGGGAGGGTCTCAAGACGCTGAGAAGAGTTGGGGGGGGGCAGAGCCATCTGGGTGTGGAGGTTTAGTCGAAGAGCCAGGTCTTGAGGTTCTTCCTGAATTGGGCCAACGACGCAGAATGCCCGAGGTGGAGGGGCAGGGTGTTCCAGGTCTTGGCAGCGAGGTAGGAGAAGGATCTTCCTCCGGCACTGGTCTTGTGGATCCGTGAGACGGAGGCCAGGGAGAGTTGGGCAGCACAGAGTTGTCTGGCGGGTGTGTGGAATGCGAGGCAGTGGTTCAGATATTCTAGTCCTGCGTAGTGGAGAGCATTGTAGGCATGCGTGAGGAGCTTGAAGGAGATTCTTGTTGATTGGGAGCCAATGAAGTTGAGGTGTTGGGTTATGTGGCTGTTTAGGACCAGTCTGGCTGCAGCGTTTTGAACGTTCTGTAGTTTCCCGAGTCGTTTGTGTGGCGTTGGTGTAGAGTGCGTTGCCGTAGTCAAGTCTGCTGGCGATGAGTGCTTGGGTGACCGTCTTCTGTGGGGATCCATCTGAATTGATTTCAGATCAGGCGGAAGCAGGATGATGATACTGCATTGATTTGGCAGTTCATTGAGAGTGAGGAGTCCAATATGATGCAGAGTTTGCGTGTGTGGTCCATAGGGGTCGGAAGGGTTCCTAGTGCAGCAGGCCCCCAGAAGTGGTCTTAAAACAAAGTTCGGAGAGGCAACACAAAAAAAGAAAAAAGGTGGTCCCAGGCCGAGGGGGATGGTCCCAGGATGAGTACTTCGGTCTTGTCCAAGTTGACCCAAGCTGAGAAGGGGAGGAGGGAGAGGTGTCTGAAGTTCCTGAGGTCTGCGGACAGCTTAAGCAGGGGGTTGATCTTGGCACGTTTCCAGTCATCAGGGAAGGTAGCGGTTTTAGATGACGCAGTTGAGAAGTTGGGGGGCCATTGAGGCGGCTGCTCTGTGGAAGATGTGGGACGGGCAGGGAGCAGATGGGGCTTGTGAGTGGATGCTAGAGTGTAGTCTGTGGCGAGATTTGAGAATGACCTGTTGGGGGGTGGGGAGCAGGGTCTTGGGTGTCGAAGCAATCATAGATCTGCCCGATCTTGTGGTGGAAGACTGTGCAGAGTATGTTGCAGAGGTGTTGCGAGGGGGGGTGTGGGGGGGTGGGATGTCTGGTCTCGCTTTTGGGCCTGGTGAACTCCTTGACGATGGCGAAGAGTTCTTGCGGTCATGTGCACTGCTGTGGATTCTGCCCTGGACTGAAGTTTTCTTCTTGGTTTTGAGGAGAAGGCGACGTGTGCTGACGGCAGATTTGAAGGTTGCGTGGGTTTATGGGGTATTGTTGTTCCTCCATCTCTGCGAGTCATCTGGACTCGTGGAGGGCAGGAGTGAACCAGCTGGCTTTCTTGGCATGGTGCTTAACTGGGGTCTTCTTGAGGGGGTGCCAGAGGGCACAAGACAAGGGTGCCCGCTCTCTTCCTTAATATTTGCATTGGTCTTTGGACCACGTGCGGTCCTTAGGACACTGGCACTGAATGGGGGATACCCACTGGAAGCAACTGGGACATAGTCTCCTTGTATGCAGACAATACTCTCCTTTATCTTTGTGATGTGGGGTGATGCTTGGCGTGCTGGCCATACTCCTAGCTCGGGAAGATGTTTGGCCTGAAGCTCAAGGCCAAAACGTGTTGGTATACGCTCCGACCTCTGAAGGGGGAGAGGGAGCGACTGATGGGGATGGAGTGGAACTGCAATACAATTTAAATACATGCGAGTGAACATTTACATTCAGCTCGTGAACTTGTGCAGGGGAACTGTACTGCGGATGTGAGCTCTACTCAGCAGTTGGTGAAATTTTGGAAGGCCCTGATACCCAAGATGTTGGTACTACCCAAACTTGTGTATTACTTTGGGGCACTACCGATGAATCGGCTTCACACTTTAAGGGACCTAGAGGGCGTACCAAGAGACTTGGGGTCATGGCCAGTGGAGGGAGGCATTGCAAAAGCGGTTTCATCAGTTGGATAGAGGTGGTCGGGGGTTCCCCAAATACAAGCTCTATTATACTTGGCTGGCAAGGCATTGCTGATCCAAATATGTACAAGGGGACGCCTTAGTTGCCCTACTCTGAGGCTGCAGCTCTGGGCACTCCGGTGTTTAGAGGGCTGTCAAGGAAGCACAATGGACTCACCCCAGCAGGGGGGGGGGGGGAGGGAGGGGCATTTTTGCACGCATTATCTACTACCAACACCCCCCGAGGTGTCCGAGAAGTATGGCATTAGACAGAGGCAGATTCTGGCGTGCAATGCATTGCAGGTGGTTGTCAGGACTACGTGGGGCAGGATCGAACAGAACCCTGCTTTTCTGAGCTTTTGGGGCTGTTGACACGGGGCAACGAGCAGTCACTCCTCTGTATAATGCACTGCTGGCCACCTGTCTTGCCGAATTCCTGGGTAGAAATGGTGGGGCAAGAACACTTACCCGAGTTGTTGTAAACACAGGGCTGAACGTGAATCCTGTGGAGTGGACACCAGCTGCTGCAGGCTGGAGCCTTACCCCTAGTTTGATGGACTATGTTACCCTACTTACAAAATTGTTACTGTATCTCAAATGTCATGCTGTTCTCAGTCTGATTGCTTATGACAAGTGTACATCTGTTCAAATTGTATAACATTGATGTGTTTTAGTTCTGTCAAAATCAATACAGATATTTGGGAGGGGGGGGGGAGAAATGGGGAATACAAGATTGATTAGTGACCGGCTACAGTAAATCTGAGGCAGCTCCAGCAATACGCTTCACAATATGTCACGATATGTTGGATAATTTCAAGTACCATGACGCTGCTGTTGAGTCTAGCATTTACATAGTAGAAAAAAAAAAAAAAAAAGGCCCAGATGGTAGGGGAAAAAATAAATAAATTGGGTAGCTGGTTGGGTTAACAAACCGCCCTAGGCAGTTGGAGCCACTGTCTCAAGGCATCAGAGGTGATGTGCCACTCACTGTCCCTAGATAACTAAAACAGTAACAAGCACAATATGCAACAAAAGGGCGTGTATGCAGAAATGAACAGGAAGCAGTGTCAACAGAACTAAACTATTCAAGCACAATAGCTAGGGGTGTGGAATTTAATAGAATATCTAATTGTCCATGGGGCAGGTTGCTTCATAAATCTACTTGTCCTGAAACAAAATCCACTCGTCTCTTTGGTGCCATGTAGTGCGGGGACAAATTATGGCAGCAATCTCATTATATAAGAGCTCTGATATAGCCTCTCTAATTATGCCAGGGCACATACCATAGTAGTGTTTGAATGCTTGCAATCCCTTTTTGTTGCCACGTTTCTGCAGATCTACATACTGGGGCTGAAGGTAGTGGTAAGCAATAGTTCCAGGGTTAGAATGCCCTTTTGAGTCTGTGCAAACCTACTAACTTGCATGTTTTAAGGGTTTTCAACAACTCTTCTCCAATCTTTTCTCATACTGGGAAATGTTGGAAATTTACTCCCGACAATGGCAAACGTAAACCTTCTTCCAGAGTTGGGGGAAAAAAGTGGTTGGAGGGAAAGTGAACTTGCAAGCACTCAGATTTTCACATGAGCAAATCTACACATGCATATTTCCTCATGCTAAAATGCAGTTTACAAATATTTTCTAGGAGTACTATTTCTTGTCCTACTTCTGTACATTTTTGGGAACTCACGAAAGCCGTATAGCTGCACTTAATGCAAGGACATACCATGAGTGCACTTTTGAGACAGTTTATTAATTGGACCCCTTATTTGGTCTGGCGTTGACCGTGACCTTTTGTGTTTATTAAAATTGTCTCTCACTCTCTGTATCGGCTGGCTTCACTGAGTGACAGCATTCTGCTCTTTCACAAGGAACATATCGGCACACAAAACAGTTTTGTTCAGTGCCAGTGTGTGTTTTTTGAGACCAAAAACAATTTTTGATTTTGCCAATGTATGTTATAATGGTGAAGGCCCGGCAACTGCCACACCAATAAGGTTTTACAAAAACCATGCCAAAACAAGTCACATTGACAAAACTAAAAAGCTGACCACCAATTTCAGACCTACAGGCATTGCCAATGCTGGTTTATTTTTGTTTCCCATAATCTTACAGAAACTGGTTACACTGATTTTTCATTATGGATATTTTCGGAAAATACTAGTATGCATCAACACTAGTTATCAAATGCAGCAAAGAATGATACCTGAAATTTTACAGTAGTTCAGCAAAATGTTTTTTTTACTGCTTTCATTTTTTTATGAACATTTTATTTTGAAAGCAAAGAATCATCAATTTTGCTTTCAAGCTTCTGCAAATATTTGCATCAAATCAGAGAGCATTCAGGGAGCATTCTACAAAGCCTCATACATTTGTATACTGGAACCACTGTCAGTAGTGCAGTCAGAGATTACAACATTTACTTAGAGCGCTCACCCTAATAATAAAGGCTGTCAATGAACCATAAATACAGGTTTGAACAGCATTAACATATGGACAAAAATAGTTAACTGCAGACAGTGCCCTTCCCTGATCCATAATGTGGTACTGCAAACTTGCAGCCAAAGGGTTTGTGCTGCAGGGGATTGGGTCTACTTATCCAAAGGACAAAATACACATGAAAACTTGTTGCCCTTGACCCCAAACAATGTGTCCTGGGTGTCGGGCTATAGGAATTCCACATCCCTGAGCTAGAGCAAAGTGACAATGCCGCGATACATGTGCCAAAAGCAACAGCCAGAGCCATTGCTCAAGTACCTTAAATGTTCCTCCCTACTACACATATCCAGTCAAATTATACTTGAGCCACAAGACAACTGGTGCCCACAGAGCGTCAGTAACAGAAGGAGCAATACTGGCTTGACACTTCAAATATTGTATTAAGCAACCGGCTATGGGAACAGGCCTTACCCTGGCACAAAGTCAAGCTAATGCCCCTCCCAGAACGGCCTCCATTACACTTCTTAAACTTCACTGGCTCCCTGTAAGAAAGCGGGTGAAATTTAAGGTCGGCTGCATTGTTTTTAAATCCCTCAATGGTCTGGGGCCTTCCTACTTGTCTAACAAACTGACTAAGTACACCCCCCCCTCGGCCCCTCCGATCAGGATCCAAGCTACTCCTTTGCACTCAGAATTAAAAAGGCTTGCAAGGGTGGCAAAGCATTCCCAGACTTTCTGGAACGAACTCCCCCGCCAGCTTCGCGACTGCCAGAGCCTTCCTCACTTCAGGAAGCTTTTAAAAACCTCTTTTCTGAGGTCTTCTGGTTTGGCTGTAGCATACCGTCCTAAGCGCGGAGATACCCCTATCGGGGTGATTCAGGCGCTATATAAAGTAATAAATATCAAATAAAGTCAAGCTAACAAACCAGTTGTGAGTTATAAAGCTCCAGGAATGTGAAAAAAGGTCGGCAGCAACACACGTCCCTCTAGGGAAACAAGATGACTCCACACGGAATAGGCCTGGTAACTCCCCTTCATTTATCAAACATGTACAGGCAAGGTAGCCCACAGAACATGCATGCACTAGGTGAAGATCGCTGACAAACTGGCAGCTGCTCTGAACTCTTATTGCTGAACAAAATGCATGACTTAAATCCTTCTTAAAGTATAAAGTACTGCCCGGCACCAACACAAAAGCAGGAGTGGGCGGTGGGGGGGTAAGAAGCCTCAGCAAACCAAAGAGCGTCACACACAGACGATCAAGCTGTAGCCCATACTATTCGGGTTAAACAAAGTGAGCTGTGCTGACGGGCAAGGCTAAGAACAGGAATGTTGAATTCACATAACACTAACAGAAGGAACGCGACTCATTAGTAATGTCTAGTGGCACAAAGAGAACCCAACATTTTGGCCCGCTGTGGAAGATTTGTACAAACTATCAGGGGAGCCATCTACTCCCGCCCTACAAACTGCACCCTGCCCTCGAATAGTTCAAATGCTGATCCTGGATTACTTCAAATAAAGAACCCCGAAAGTGATCGGATCTAGCCTAGGAAGCAGCAATTGAGCCTAAACCTCCCCTCCCCCCCCCCCCTTACTGAAAACTGCAACGCACTCATTCGCACCACATCATTTTTGCAGTCTACTGTCAGTGAAGTATGGTGCCGGAGGTCCTGGGGCCAACAGAAGAAAGAGATGGGCACCCTCCTCTGGGGACTGGTCGCAGCCATCGGACAAGAGAAACTACGAGACCATGGCTCTGTCTTCAGATGGCTCACAACAGTTGCAGGTAATCCGACAGAAATCTGGCACACCAAAAGGGCGTGGCCTGGCATCAGCCAAGATGGCTGCGTGAAGAGAAAGCTCCGTCGGGGGGCTGCGCTGGAGGCCAGAGATATCCGCTCTCGATCCTGAGCTTGCAGCACCAAAATCATCTGCGGAGGCGTGGGACATCAAGCACTCCTGCTCGGTGCTAAAATCTGGTCTTAAGGTCTCGCACGGACGTTGCAGGTCAACGAGGAGCTGCGGCTCCCACACAACGTGGAGGTTTCTTGGAGCAGCTGGGCGGGGCCTGTACAGGCTGCGTCCGGATTACGCACTTTCCTGGCCTGCAGGTGGAGGAGGCCGCTGCATGCGTGTCTGCAGACATCAGAGCTGTTCCCCGGAGACCCCGAGCCGCGCTGCCTGACCCGCCCGGTAAGATCTGAAGAGCCGGGCGGTGTCGGGTGGAGGCGGAAGCGACCACGAGACCGTGCTTTCCTGCCTCGCATGCTGGGCCAGATTGTGGGACTCCCCCGCTTCAAGCGCTGACAAGATCTTACCGCAGCCTGGACGGGCCGTAGCGGGGGCTGGCGCGCGTGGGAATTGCCTCTTGCCGCATTGTGGGCTCTTGCGGGGGTTCCTGTGCATTGCTGTCTCCTCCTGCACCCTCGGTAGATTGGAGTGCTGTGGAGAAGCAGCGACATTGCTATCCTTTGCTAGTGGGCCATATTTCTTTAATTGTACAGAACGGTCACATTGTGCAAAACCGGACTTAAGGTGTACAAGGCTGAAACCGGGCCTGAGGGGGCGGGGCAGAGGAGGGCCCCTCCCCCCCGGCTTGGCTCGTGTACATCCTGTGCTGTCGGTGCACGTGTAAGGCGTGGCCCTTTGAAGTGCTTGTGAGGGCGGCTACGCCTGAATTTCTCCTGCCCACTCATTTTTGGTCCATTTAGACTGGCTGGTGGAATTGCGGCTCTGCTCATAGACCCCTCCATCTTGTGGCGCTGTTTGGACGGCGGTGGGCTGCTGAGACTGGGGGTGGCCCGCCTGTGGACTCGACCAACGAGACCCGGCGTCACCCACCTCCTGATACTCTCCCCTGGACTGACGGACCTAGGGTGAGGCGGACCCGTGGTGGGCCCCATTATATATTGGGGACGGCCCGCCCGTGTGACCAGTGCCAATTGAGTGGTGGTGCGCAACTGGGCTACATCGAGACACATCGTATGCAGTAGATCCTGATTCCAGGAGTTAACAGCAATGAAACCGAAAGGGGCCCCAACGGTGCAATCGAACAAACTGGATAAGTATGCCGTCCCACGACAATCATCCTCGGAGGAGGGTGCTATGGGCGGCCAGACAGACACCCCGGAACCATCACTCAGCTCAATCATGATGGCCATTCAGGTTTTGGGAACGACGCTGGAGACCAAAATTGTCAAAGTTTCGATCGAAAAGAACCTTCTCAGAGCCAATATGAATAAAACCTCGGAACGGGTCACCGCGACAAACTAACGTTGTCGAGCTTCAAACTACCACGCGTAAGCTGGAGGAAAAAGTTCAGCAGCTGGTCCATCAACATCGCCAGGTAGCATCGAGGCTGGAGGATCAGGAGGGGCGGGCCCGCCAGAACAATATCCGCGTGGTGGGGGTCCCGGAGGGCCCAAGTATGGATCTCTTCCTTGAAGACCAGATATTAAAAAATCGCCTAAAGCCCAAACGGCTCTCTACCTTCTTTGCGGTGGAGGGCACACAGGGCACTGGTCCCCGCGCCAAAACCTGGGGCCCCTCCCAGAAAGGTCATAGCCAGACCCCTAAATTATAGGGACCGGGACGCAGTCCTCCAGGCAGCGCGACAATACGGCGACCTCCCGTACGAGAATACGACAGTGAGGTTCTTCCCGGACTTTACAGGTTCAACAAGAACGGCACACCATCGATGGAGTGAAACAAGCCCTATGAGATAGGGGCGTTAAATATATGATGTTCTTTCCGGCAAAGCTTAAAGTCATCACTGATGGGAGATCCTGTTTTTTTTTACAAATCCATCTGAAATACAAGCCTGGTTGGATGAGACACGACCACAGAAAGATAAGCTGGACATGGCCAGGAACTGGAGAGACACTTGCGAGCACTGCCCGGGCTCCTCTTGCGGAAGAGAGGTAATGGACCTGCGCAACAGACGCTCTCAACGATCCAAATCATTGACCCAGTGAATGGAGTCGCACCGAAAATGAACTCTCCTCTGCAGTCATCGGATTTTGGGACCGATTGTTATATCATGTAATGTATATCACTGGGGATGGCAGGGTGATAACTATCTCTCACAACATATCTATGTAGACCTGCTGTTGGGCTGCAACGGGTTTTCCTCCGAGGGCTGGAAGGGGGCCACGCGGAGCTATTAGGAGGGGACACCCGGCAATCCCCCCCCCCCCATCTTAGTTAACTGTTTTTGGGCGACAGGCAGTCTGCTAGTTGGGGATGTGGGTAGTTTCAAGCCTACGCAGCAGGGAGGGGGGAGGGGTGGGGGAAGTTTATTTTTTCTTCTCGAAAAAAAAAATTCCGCTTCAGCTCATTGCCGATACTTACACTAGCTCAGGTAGTGAGACACATGACACTGCACAAATGCTGGGGGGTGTGGGGACATTCACTAGTTGGGAGGGCAAGTGGGGGAGATGCGACAGTTATTTTATCCAAATGTCATCACGACGTAACAAACACCTGAAGGTACTATCCTGGAATGTGAATGGCTTAGGCGATAAAAGCAAAACGGACCATGGTGTTGCAATATTTACGAAGACATTCCCCAGACGTGGTGCTTTTACAAGAGACGCCTGAAGGGGAATAATTATCTTGCTCTTAATAGATTCGGATACACGCTGGTGGCACATGCAGGATTCACGACTGGCTCCAGGGGCACAGCGATTTTACTCAGGAACGCACTACCCTTGGTGATTACTCGCTCATGGGCTGATCGTATGGGACGCTATGCTGCACTATCAGGGACGTGGGAGGGTCTCACCCTTAACATCTGCTCAGTATATGTCCCCCCCAGATTGCATGGGATAACTTTTCCAGATTTAGGTTCCCTTCTTTTAGAAATGCCAATGGATACTCTTCTCCTGAGTGGGGATATGATAGACTATGGAGATAGCCCTTGATCGAGACACTGGCTCCCACAGGATAGGGGGATCGCAACCACTACAGGGCTTTGCAGAAGCGATGGTGGATCTATGGCACCTCCATAACCCTAGATCTAGACATGCACTCACATCTCCGCGGCGCATGGTAGTGGGTCACGTCTCGACTACATCTTTACGCAGGCTGCATCGACGGGCCTTTTTCAGGCCTGCTGTCATAGGGCCCGTGGAATCTGACCACTCCCCAGTGGAGGTGCTTGTGTGGGGCCCGGAGAAGGATTGGTCTCTGCCCCCACGCTTGGATCCCCACTTATTTCGAGATCAGGAGTTTAAGGAACACTTTGAGGAATGCACAGAGCTTTAATTTTCTGAAAACGAGGGATCAGTGAGCTCTCATTGCATATTATGGGAGGCATACAAGACTGTAGCCAGGGATTATGTACAGGTGACTGCTGGGGCTAAGCGAAAGGAAAAGTGAATAGCCTGTGATAGTCTGGAACAAGAGATAGCACTACTTGACTCGACACTCGGACTGACGGCAGGGGGTAGGGCTGAACGCTTACATACGCTCCGACCTAAAGAGAAAGAGCTTCGGGACTTAGAAGAGGTAACGGCCCGTGCCCACGCAATAACCACACAACGCCGTATCTATGACCTGGGAGATAAGGCAAATAAGCTAATCGCGTGGCTAGAAAAGAGAGATAGAAGCTGCAATTGGGTCTCTGAGATCCAGACTTCTGAGGGCGTGGTACGGGTAACGGATATAGCAGAGACTTTTGCTGAATATTTCGAAGGGGTTTACCGGTCCCAACCACGTAGGGATGAGAATGAATGTGTGGAGTTCCTGAAGGACATCACATTACCGACCTTGACGGACGAAGACCGTGAAATGACGGACTCAGACTTTACGGTGGAAGAAATGGAGGGTGCCATCCGAGATCTCCAGTCGGGGAAAGCAGCGGGGCCTAATCGGTTTCCCGCGGAATTGTACACGTGTGGCGGGCCAATTGGCACCGCATATGCTTAATATGTTTTGCAAAGCAAAGACCATTGGACAGTTGCCCCCAGACTTGAGAACGGCAATTATCGTTGTTATCCCAAAGAAGTATAAGCCGCGGGATCTATGTAATTCATATCGCCCAATCTCGCTTCTCAACTTTGAAGCCAAGGTACTCGCCTGGGCTATTACCAATAGATTGAATCCGCTAATACAGTCCCCCGATTCATCCGGGTTCATGCCCCACAGGAGCACTAGTTCGAACCTCTGGCGACTGTATGGGGTTATGCATGCAGTGCGGCATGGACCGGGCGTCCCGGCGGCACTCCTGTCCCTCGAGGCCCATATGGCATTTGACAGTATTGAATGGCCATACTTGTTCGCAGTCTTTACAAAATTCGGACCGGAATTTCAATGATGGGTCAAGCTCCTTTACGCCTAGCCACTGGCTCGTGTTCGAGTCAATGTCCAGACTTTTCCGGCTTCATAGGGGAACGCAACAGGGCTGCCCGTTCGCCAGTACTCTTTGCGCCGGCGCTTGAACCATTGGCCTCATGGGTGCGGGCGGATCCAGTAGTGCGGGGGATCGATATCGGGGGGAGTGGAAGGAGCGTATCTTCCAATACGCGGACGATATCCTTTTATATGCCCACAGACCCCGCCAGACCTTTCACAGATTAATCCATGTCATACAATCATTCGGGCAATATTCTGGTTATCGTATCAACTGGGACAAGTATTTGGTATTCACTCTTGCCGGGGACTCACCAGTTTTAACATCTGCTTGCAGGGAGTTGGTTCACAGGGATCTCTTCAAATATTTAGGTATTTGGATCACCAAAACGAAAGGAGTTTATCCGACTGAATGTACACTCCCAGCTAGAGGGTGGTGGGGGGTGGTGGGGGGGGGGGAGGGGGGGGGAATGTCGTGCATTGGCAGCGCCTACCAGTTTCCCTTATTGGGAGAGCGGTGTTGTTTAATATGATTGCCCTGCCGCGCCTGTTGTATGCTTTACAAAACACACCGTTTCCAATCTGAGGCCTTCTTTCGGGCGGTTGAATCCAAACAACGGATGTTAATATGGGGGGGGGCGCCCGGGATCGTAGGGGTAATTTGTTGCACGAGGTTGGCAGACTGAGGGGCTTTCGTGGCTGGAGTACCATTGGTATTGATCTGCTGGGAGACATCTGGAAAAAGGGGGAAATTATAACATTTGATAGGTTACAGGAGGAATTCCAGATGCAATCCACCGAACACTTCCGATATTTGCAGTTACGACACGCACTACATTGTCACTTAAAAGGAGGGACTCTGCTGCCAGAATACTCTACTTGAGGATAGACCCCTCCTCGACCCCAAGCTTGACAAGGCACTTTCCCTTACATATAAAAACTCATAAATAATACCCCCGAGTGTCTAGGGCCGCTGCGGGAGGCGTGGGAATCGGATGTTGGCCTCCTGGAAGACGATGATTGGAGGGAAGCCATGCAATGCCCCAGAGATAGCCATTAGGGCCAGATTTAGCCTGATTCAGCTCCGTATTTTCCATAGATCATATGCCTCACGGTCTGCGCAATATATGGGCCATCGCACATCAGACTGGTGTGTGAGAGGCTGCGGGGAAACAGGAACGTTTTTCCAAATATTGTGGGATTGCCCTAAGATTCAAACGATCTGGAGGCAGGTCGTCCAGGTGATGGCAGCCGTGGTGGGTGAGCAGGTACCACTAGACGCGAGGTGGCATATCCTGGGGGTACCGGGTGAGGTAGCTTGGCCCACAACTTGGCTGGCCCTTGCGGGAGCAGTGGCAAAGCGCAATATTGCCCGAGCGCGGGGTGCCAGGATACCCCCCCCCTCCCGACGGTACACGCCTGGGAGAACGATTTGGACTGGTGCCAGCAAGCTGAACAAACAGTATATCAGAGATGGGGATGCCCACGCAAACGATCTGGAGGGCCTGGACGACCTACAGAATTGATCCACCCACACCATAATGTACATATTGTGCCCTGTGCTAGGTGTTTTTCGGTTGGAGCCCATTTATTTTGCGGGAGGGACAATGGGGGGCTTTAAAGAGCTATGTTTTCAATGCATTTATGTATGTCGATCTAAATACTATGTATGCTGCAATGATTCTGAAGTGTTGTTTATTTTTATGGTTAATAAAAAAAACAAAAAAAACTGGCACACCAGGTCATGAATTAGGAAAGCACTTTACATGAGAAATAGCTCAAAACGAGAGGAACAGCAACAAAAGCAGTCCTGGAGCCCTGAACACCCTGGGTGGCGATACTCTCCCACAGTGCAACAGTCAAACTCAAACTTGAAAACAAGACCTGAGAATTGCTAGCACTTAAGAACCGTATCTTATTAACTTTTTAGCCTTATATATCGTACAAGAAAATGTTTTTTACTTTGTATTGCAATGGTTTTTAGCTAACTTATGCAAATAAACGTATTCATTCAGTCTAGTGGCACCAATGAAGTATATGTTAAAGTTATATGCTGTTACATTAACTTGACCATAGCAATCCGAAGAACACCATTTTATCCAACTTTATTTTCTGGTACCGTTTGTTATTTTTTCCCCCCAGGGCCTTAAAATTTTAATTTAACAGTTTGTTGCGAACTTACCCTTCTTTGAGGTCGGAGAGGTCGACGAGTTGCCGGGAGAGCCGCTGCTAGCACCCAGCGACTTCCGAGGAGCTCGAGCAGCAACAGCTAAGTAAAGAGAACAAAAGTTAATCACCCAGATACGGCTTATATAGGTAAATAGGAGCGGAAGCTTAAATTTTATAGAAGAGTTGCAATAAATAAGAAACATTTTAAAATCAGTAGTATTACACAAGACCACTTGCCAGCTCTAGAGGAGACGGGCGTGTGTAAAAGTACTAAGAGGATGTATAAACGAGAGATGAATGAGCGATCATCGGGGAGGCGGGATGGCGCTCAAGGCCTGTGTGGATTTGGCGGGCAGAGGTCCCGCCAAACAGATTTCGGCCCGCCCTTTAAAACGACGTGCAGAGGGCGGGAGCACAGGGAGGCAGCTTTACATATTTCATTAAAAACGAACCAGCCATTAGGAACCGGGCCCGCGAAACAACCGCATGAGTTGAGAAAGCTTAGGCTAAAGTAAACTAAGGTTGCAAGACATATGAACCCCCGACGTACTGCTATTCAAAGGTTATAATTGTAATCCCTGCTTAAAAAAAGGCTCGTTTTCCGAAAGAAAAAAATAAATAGATGAATTTACACAATTGTGAGGTGTAATGCAAGTAAAATACAATGAAAATGTTCCCCTATTTACGGATTGAGTAATCAAATATAGCAATTATCGTAATTCTCTTCGGCCCGATGCCAGTGCTGCACCATCGACCTTGCGTGTATTACGGCAGAGAAGCGAGCTAGCAGTCCCTCCTGTCTCACAGGGGAATATGTAGAAGGGCTCTTGTAGGTTAGCCACTAACGCTAGGTGATACATTCGGTGGCGGGGTGTACAGTCGGACCCACTACAGCTTAATTCGTTTGTCGAAATACAGTAGCCGCAGTTATCGATCACGGCAAAAAAAACACACACACACACCACATCTCACACCTCAACAACCCTTCAGGGATAGCGGCAGTGGGGAGAGGATGTGGTCCAAGACGGCTAAACTGCCGACTTTGGTGCTGGAAACCAGGGTTCCAACCTCGGGGTCGCTTCCATATCCTGTGATTCTGGGCAAATCACGTAATCTCCCTGTGCCTGAATGTATAATGTAAATACGGTGCTCATGTAAAGCGCTCCAATACCTTCGGGTCGAGTTCGCGCTATATAAATATGCAAAAAAAAAAAAAAACAACTAGTTGTGTACCTGGCGAGGAGCTTGATAAGGGTCGGGGTGGGAAAGATCAACTACGCTTGGGCACCAAAATAAAAGTAACCTGTTAATTAGACAGCAAAAAACAAAAACTTGATACATGGATTTGAGCTTACTGCAAGTACAGTTTGCTTTATTATTAGTGAACAGTAAAAACTGTCCCAAGAGATCACAAAACAAATCCACAAACAGCTTTCAGCCCAGCCCATCGGGCGCTCCCTTATTGCCCTATAAGCTAGTCCGATCTTGCGTAGGATTCTTACACCATGATACCCGGTTACGTTATAGCACCCCCCTCCCCCATATTTACCACGGTCGGCAAAAATGCTCATCGGCGACAGGCCCCACTCTGCAGGGGGGGGGGGGAGGAGGCCTTCCAAGGGAGACGTTATTACCTTACTGCATTTTCTACCTACTTTTTTTGGGGGGTTGGGGGGCGGAGGAAGCGCCACTCCCACCATAGGTGGGATACTTATGTTAAATGTATCGTGAAAGATACAAGAACACCATTAAGCGTAACACTTTTTATAAAACCTATTTTGGCACAATTTCACCACCACAAGTTAACTTAGCAATACTCCGCCATCCGAACTTCTCAAGCTCGTGTATCCATAATAGACCCTCACAGAGGGGAGACTGTTCAAGAGCTCTCCTAAAAGCAACAAAGGAGCTTACCTTTGCGGTAGCTACCGGTATTGCTGACAGTATCCGCCTTAGTTCGCACCATGTTGTCAGGAACACTGCGCCGACAGTCAAAAAGCAGACACAACACTCTCCGTAGAGCCTGAGCGCGAAATGCAACAAACTTCGCGCCCGCCGATGTTTTTAACAGCTCACTGCTGTGCTCCCTCATTGGTTTACTATGGAGTGACGTTTATGTCTCAACCAATAAAAGCTACTTCTCGTGTCGTTTTTCGTACGAGAGCGCCTTCGTCTACTTCACGATCAAACGTGGGGCCTGCTAAAGTTTAGGTGGACACGTCTGGTGTCTCCGACACTAAGGAATACATCTGTCACAAAAAGCCATGCAACCACGTTTCATTCGAATGATAAGGACAACGATTGTAGCTAAATATTTCATAAAAGCATGTACGAACTCAGTTCTACATTTAGACAACTTAGTATTCGTAAAAAACGTAAAACAAAACGCACACAACAACTCTCGGGGAAAAAATTATCATATTATCAGCGTGCGCTTTTACTCGCCTACTCCTGTTGTAAAGAAATTGGACCTATTCCAATATGGCGACGAGCGTTCCAAACGGTAACCATAACTCCTCTACGTTTAATTTCTTTCTGGAAACTAGAACAAGCATTGGCATAGCCAATAGGTCTCGCCTTTATTTATTTAATGCGATTTTATATATAGCGCGAACATTACCCGAAGGTGTCAGAGCGCTTTACAAAAGAACCAGTTGCGTTACATAAGGACTTTGGATTACATGAGTTACATAAGAGATACAAACAGAAAAAATTGCAAATGTACAAGTTGTAAAGTCACTGAAGGAAGAGATATAAACAGAGAAAAATTGCAAATGTACAAGTTGTAAAGTCACTCAAGGAAGAGGTATAAACTCTAAAAACACATAGGAATGGTAGTAAGTACAAAGGTCTACTACATATACTAGTGGTTAGAGTTCTATATATACAAATAGTAAATTCACTATTACATAGGAACGGGTAGCGGGGGTAAGCGGGGGAAAGAAAAAGGGTCGGAATGAGGAGCGGAGCAGGAGGAACAGGCAAGTGAAAAAAGAAACTTAAAGGGAAACCAAAAGTCGGGGTGAATGTCAGCAAAACCGGTTGGGGACCCGCAAACAAAAAGACCAAAGTCGGGTTCAGATTTTGCATCAAATCATTTTGGACAAGGAAAGGGTTAGAGGGGGGGGGGGGTACAAGGCGCAGTCCAGGGTCACGCATTGTCCAGTAAGTCCATTTACGCCAGAAAACCGTCAAGATGGAGGATCTAGGTTAGAGACCACAACGACAACACTACAAAATGGCGGTGTTGCTGTTTGGCGAGAAACCAATCGGAAAAGCCACAATGGAAAAATCAACCCCATGGAGCAGGCTTGTACGGGGGAGGCGGCCACACGAGCAGGCGGGAGGAAGGCTGGCGAATGCCGGTCAGTCCCATGTCCCCACGGGCAAAGACACTCTGGGCCACAGGGCAGCTGTGCCTCCGCTCAACACGCCATGCTGGAAGGAGAGGTCCGCTCAGATGAAAAGGGGGCAAGGCGGCCGCGGGGTCAGGAGTGCGCGCCCACAAGCAAGCGCATAGGAAGAAAAGCAAGCTTGATTGCTCCGGGCAGCAGCGCAGCAGCACCCACGCTGGACAATTCTCCGCTTATCCGGAATGCGAAGCGGGAAGCCAGGCGACCGCCAGAGGGCATAGTCCCCAACCCATCTCCTCAACAGCTGCCAGGGCAGCTCAGCTGGGCATCAGCCGCGTTGAAATGGATCCGCGATCGACGCAGACCCCGCCAAGTATCGGAGGAGAACCGGGCATGAGCTGCGCAGGAATTGGCATTGCCATAGGCCGAACCTCGGAGGTAAGATGGAGGGCTGGGAGGACGGTGCCACAGCGGCCAGTCAGGCTGGGTAGAAAGTTCGTGAAAAGTTGCAGACGCCGGTTTCGAATTCGATCTTGTGAGTAAGAAGATCGAGGGATCGCCATCCAAGAAAACCCAGGTGAGTATGTATAAGGGTCTAGGAGGGGAGTGGATTTGAGAGGATTTAGCCTAAAAGGCAGTCCCTGGCCGGGAGCTCCTGGCCGGAGCTCCTCACCTGTCGGCCATCTTGGATACCCTGAAGTGCTGGTCCCGGTACGTGCTGATCTCGCAGTAGGAGTCGCTGTCCAGCGGGCTAAGCCGGCCCCACATGTTGCTGTGTCTTCTTAGCGCCCCGGGTCCGCCTTTGGGACCTTATAAGTGTTTAGCCATGCAACAGTTGATGTTGTTGCACCAAGGATATTGTGCTGCATAACTAAATACTTATAAGGTCCCAAAAGCGATACCTATTGGCTATGCCAATGCTTGTTTCTTAGGTCAGCAATAAAAACGAAGCAGATGAAGAGAGCAAAAAAAGAGAAATTCTGGTTAGAGGATGGACAGTGTATACATGTCCACTGACTTGTTTTTTACTTTCAATTCTCCTTGAAGCTAATATCAGATATTGTAAGCCTGCTTTTACTTTCTTGCAACAACTTGGTCATGCTCAAATACCCTATGCTGTTGTTAATTTTATAAGATGTTCACTGGCAGTTAGGAAGAGCCATGGGGACATGTCCTGAGGGCATTTATCAGTACTCTTAATATTTTTAATTTTCTGTTTTGTGCCTGTATTGTTGTCATATTGATGTATTTTATGTGTGTTTTAAGCTTGCTTTTAAGGCTTTTTATAGCTGAATAAAGATTATTATGACTGACTGAAAGAACATTTTCTTTTAACTGGGATACACTTTGGGCACCATGTTTACCCTCCGCTATTGTAGGCAGCCTCAAAGGCAGGACGAGAAAGAAACATACTACAAACACTCACCTCAGCATTCACTGGAAAATATACCCCCAACCCTACAAGGAGTACAACCTACGCCCCAAAATAGAAACTGTATTTGCATGCTCACACACTTTCACTGGGAGACATATTTTTGCTTCAGTGATTCAGAAATAAGGCAGTGATTGTTCAGCACATTTGAGAGAAGTCTGGCTTTGGCTGCTAATAAAGAAATGGTAGCCTGGGTCAGGCCTGTGACACGCAGCGCTCGGTAAATGCTTTGCATTTTCTTTAGGGTCACATGGACACATTTTACCCATTCCTTCATGCGTGGTAGACTCCACTGTGCATCTGTTTTACTGTTACCCAGGAGGGGGCGGGGTGCAGGTCCACGCAGTGCGTAAAGTGACGCTGTCTTTCGAGTGGGCCTCCTAAAATGAGGGCCTGTATGCCCACAGCCTCGCCCGTCCACGGGCTGGAGAGCAGAGGGCTTCTGGGCCCGAGGTAAGGAGTTTTAGGGGGAGCCTTATGTAAGGGTCCCTAGGTAAGGAGTTTTAGGGGGTCCCTATGTAAGAATCTCTAGGTAAGGTGTTTTAGGGGGGGTACCTGTGTAAGACGCTTCAGAGGGTGGCGTGGATGCTTCCGTGGAACATGCAGTTTTATTCCATCACTTGTCGCCCTGGCAGCCACAGCCCAACCCGCGAGGTAGGGTGCGCGGCCTCTGATTGGATCACACAGGGCAACTGAATTAAACGCTCCAATAAAAACATGTTTTTATTGGAGAAGCACGCACACTTGGAAGAACACATCCTCATCAGCAGAAGGCACCATTCTTATAACGGGGGGGGGGGTTAGTGAGTGAGGGCTGGACGAAAGAAACCCCATCATCTGCCCTAGAATGGCCCAGTCCGTCAGATCGATGATAGGGCAGACGTGGGTCCGGTTACCTGACAAACAGATCCTTCTCCGGCCCTGACAGACGGCACATTGTGCTCAGCAGCTACCCCTGAGGCTGTCTCAAGATATTTATCATTTTCACAAAAAATGCAGGCTATTTTTGGACGTGGCAATATCTGACCTGTGCCTGTTTTTATTGTGAAGTACAGGGTCATTTTAGAGAAAGGATTCTCTGAGACGGAACATGACACTCGTGAATAGGGCCAGTGGGAGGATGTGTTAGGCGCTGTAAAAGAAGTTACTGCCTGCCCTGGAAACGTGTCTTTAGTTTTACTTAGCGAGAGTGAAGGCGCTTTGCACGGGTCAATGACACGGTACAGATTTACGAGTACTGAGTAAATATAGTACTTCTATATTACGGGTGATTACAGCACGGGTCTCGGCGATATACATACAGTGGTTGCAGCAGAACACAAGCCCACGAGTGGTGCGCGCGTGCACACATACATACGTGTTTTTTCATAAAAGAGTGGTGCGCGCGCGCTGTAATGAATGCAGCTGGCGTCGTGCCCGCTGATGTACGCGAAAGTAACCTGATCCACAATGAGGAATGCAGCGCGCCGCTGCTCGCTCCCGAGAGCATGAGGCCGTGGGAGTTAACTTTTGGAAGAGAGGCGGGACATGCACCCGCCTTTGGCCAATTGCGTGCTGTCTTTCTTAGAAAGACTCACGCAAAGGCCAATAGTGTGTGACTTTAAACTCGGACCATACGCACGAGCGTGTGGTCCGAGTTTAAAGTCCTTACTAGAAGCCTCGCAGAGCAGCGCATGGCTGAGCATCAGCGCAATGCCTTTGAAGTACGGTGGCCCAATCGAGAAAAGCCCCCATTGATCTCTAAAACGGTGACCACAAAATGTTGTTAAAATGTTCGCCACTGTCACCCCTGTGACACCTTAGCGCAGGGGTGGCCTGGGAGCATGGCCCACAGAGACCTTCCCTCAAGAACTAATGCACGTGACATGGGATTAGACATCACCCACGGTCCAGGCGGGACACAGAGCCACATAAGTGAGGGAGAGGGTGTGGCATTATGGCTGGAGCTCTCGACTTTCTACTTGGAGAACCAGTTTCGAATCCCAGCGCCTTCTCAACATCTACTGCAAATCACTTAACATCCCCGTGCCTAAAATAAAATTCATCTGAATTGTGTAGTGTAACCGGGGCCTCTGTAAAGCAATCCAATGTCCGTGGGCCGAATTCGCGCTACACAAAAACTGCAAAAATGGAGAACAATTAACCAGATACCCACTACCTGTATTATTTCAACACTAGCAGAACTTCCCCTGAAAGCCCACACTATGCACAAATGAAATTATTTACCATTTTGCTATACTTTTAGGTTATGCATAACGACTCAAAAAACTGATGTATTTTGTGAAGCCTTCGATTTATACAGGCTTTATCACCCCGCCTGGTCGGATAGGTCGACAGGATAACGCGCCTGCTGCTGAAATCACCCGCGTTGCGTTTCCAGCTTGGACCCATCACAGGCTAAGTGCTTATTCGAGTTTTAGATATTCTCAGACTGGCTGCTTGGAGGACATCATTGTTGCCCACCCAATCAATACATTTCCCATACAAATTTGTGCAGAGACCACCATATTTCCGGAAGTCCTTGCTCAGGGTTTGCTAGATTTCCACAAAGTCTGGCCACGCCGCATGTAGCCCCAATTTTCCGCAATATCTCCTTCTGCGTGTAGCGGAGTTTTTCCGCAAGTGGCTTCAAAGATTTACCCTCAGAATCTCGCCTCCGGATGAACCGAACGTTCATCTTGCCTCAGGTAGGGGGCGGCCTAGTTTGCCTGAGGTCGGCTGCGTCGAGTTCTGACAGGAAAGAAGAGTAGTAAAGATTAGGTTTTCACTGCAGGCTGGAGCGGCCGCGGACATCTGCTGGCCTCCGTGGGAGAGCCGCCGCATCAGCTGCTCCGGGAATGGGAACCTCATGCTGGCATCCCAGGGACGCGTCTACCGGAGACAAGCTGCGCCGTTCCCATGGAGGGTCTCACACCAGCAAGGACAAGCCCCGCGCCCGCAGGACGCTCATTTGTATTCTGTAATGTCCGTGAGAGTGTTTTTTTTTTGTTGCAACATTTGCTTGTCAATTATAGGATTAAATAACGCCAAGTGCACCCCGTGTCAAGTGCTATCATGGCACAGAGAAGTGTTTAACCTTTTATAGAGATCATGTCACGCTTGAAGAGAGTCTATTAATCATTTTATCCAGAATCTCGGAATCCTGAAAGGCAGAGAGTTGTTCCCGCAGAATTCAAACCGGTGATTTCAGAGGTGCGCGCAGATGCTGTTTACAGGTGCTTAACCCACTGAGCTATCACCCTGATTGTTTACCAGCTTCGCAGTAATGCTGATGTTTCCGGATCTGAAAAGGAGTTTTCTTCCCCAGCGGAAGGACAAGTCACATGCCTCAAACAAGCGCCGTGCGCGCGCACTGCAAGGAATGCCAGTGTGTGTGTGTGTACGAGAGAAGCGTACACCACTGTTTGTGTTGTACCTACTGTGCTGGATGTGGCACTTGCACTGTTGCTGACAATAGTTTTCGGAGTTAAAAAAAGTTTGCACTGATGCTGCTTTATGTACAGCAAATGCAGTCCTGCCAAGTATCACGCATCAGGTGTGACGCTCACGCATTTCAGTGTGGTGTTCCGCATCACCGCACTGAAATGTATTGTCACGCATTTTGCCACTAGCCAGCGCGCGCCACCGGCGGCGCCTGCACCTGTGCGCGGGCTCTGCTCTGCTCCGAGAGACATTCTGCCAGCAGCTGCTTGCTGGGCTCTGAGTTCATAAATAGTTAAAGATCCATCTGCTCTCAGCTCTGGAGTGGCTGAGAGCACTACAATGTAACAAATCTGCCCAGCCTGTGTCGTGCCTGGCGCCAGGCTGCAATAATATTCCTGAGGCTTCTGTAAGGCGCACTGCACAATGCAACAATGTTTCATGGTGATTTCCGCCGCGCGGCTTTCACGCAACCTGACGTGATGGTAGCGTCCAGTATTAGTCTGGCGTCGCGAGGTTGGGAGATGTTAAGTCCTGCTTGCGAGGCGGGGAGTTTGTTATGGGAGGAAACAATTTTGGCTGGCTAAAGGTGTGCAGGCGCCGCCGCAATCTTGGCGCTCGCAGCACTGCCTGCTGCTTGCACCTGCCCAGGCCGCCATCGCGTGCTGTACCACGGTGAATTAAATTTTTCATCACCGGAGCTCTGCCTCACGTCAGACCTGCGGCAATTTGAATTGCACGGAGAGGCAGACTGTTGCAACAGCATTGGCCAGGACTTTCACTTGACCCGAGTCCAGGCCTGACCCAGAAGACTCTCTGAGGAGGCACGCGGCAAGCGGTAATTGCTGCGGTGGCTCGAGCTCGAGTTACTGCAACTTAGAAAAGTAAGTGAGAGAGCGGTGCTGCAATGCAGCCACCTGACTGTGTGCGTTTGTGATTAATTAATTCCTTCAGAAAGCGCGCGATCGGCAGCTGCCACAGTCAGTCAGTGGGTGCTGCATAGCTGCCAAGGTTTCAGATTGCTATGTGTGACATTTTCAAAATGTCAGTGTAATTATGAGTGACATTTCAACGACTAGGAGTGACACTTTCTCACAAGCAAAATTAAGCAATAAAGATGAGGGAAACATATAAATATCAGAAATTACACCCATTTGAGCAACAAGAAACTCCAAGAACATCTTAAAAGTGCTGCAAAGCACTAGAAATGGTCTCTGTCCACATGGGACCTGGCCCAACAGGAAGGATGTGTGAGGCACCAACATGAACAAGTTACCCACGAAGCCATCTCAGTTATCTAAGTGTCACACTGTCTCAGCTGACACGTGCACAGACAGACTGCCTAGCACCATTCTGCATTATCTTCACAGGCTGAGGCCGGTGCAATAATCTCCCATACAACATAGATGATAGCTTATTGCTGTCAGAAACCTGTTTTAAATTACCCCCAGCAGTTTCGAGAAATAAACCACAAACTTAAAGGAAGGCACAGAAACACACACTTGGTCACAGCTATTATCATTCTTTTAGCACTAAAGTGACAGTGGAAGTGCATACCATATTGCATACTGCATACATGCTGTTTTGAACATGTCCGGTTTTTAACTTGCTGTAGAATACAGGCTGTTTATTAAGACATCACATGACATTCACTGCAGACTATGTATGTAAACATTTCTAAAAGGTGGAGGTAAAGGGATGAGAAGGAAAAAGAGAAGGAAGAAGAGAAAAAAACTGAAGGAGGGAGAGGAGAGAGAGAGAGAAGGAGGGAGACAATGGGAGTAGGGAGAGGGGAGAGAGGGGAGGAGGTAGACAAAAGGAGGAGAGAGGGAAAGAGATAAAAAAATAAGGGATATAGGTGAGATTGGAGGAGAGAGAGAGAGAGAGAGAGAGATGGCCAAAAGCAGAAATGGAAGGGGAAATGCAAATGTGAGGCACTTGACATGGCTATTGCAGCAAGTAAATATAGCCAGACATGCGCTGGACAGCTCAGTTGAATTAGAGATAAGATCTCAGTTAAGGAATGGAACACTGATCTGCTCTGCTGTGAATTACTGTACTGTTCCCTGGAAGCTGGCGAGCTCCCTGCACCTTCCGAGTACAGTGATAAGTAGTGTCAGTGGGCCCCCAAATGTGAGTCAACACGTGTTCCATCTTTGCTGAGGGTCCCCGTCTTTATGTGCCCCACAATTTCCACTGTGCATGTTAAACTAGTACACGCATGCTAGGATAAACTAAATGCTTCTGCACATTGAGGTTGCCAGGGAGTGGTGAGCAGTAATGGTTCAGGTGTGACAGGTAATCCTTTATATGTTTGCTTTGTACTCTACATTTAAAGAGACAGTGGGCATTCTGCGTTTCAGACTCTTCTCCTTCGAGCCGGTGGAAATTGCCCTCGCACTGAGCTCTTTCCCAGCTTCTGAGAGACAAATCCAAGGTTACCAGACCACAGAATGCCGATTCTTTTGAAAAGCATGCTGCATGAAATAAAATTAAAAAACCTTTCATAGCCCTGTGGGGGTTGCAGGAGGCAGTAGCAGGATGACAGGTGAGCATCGTGCAGGCATCAGTTGGCACGCCTCGGCAGACACACATCCTCAGACTCAAAACCGAGTCTCTGCTTCTCCGGTTATTATATTTTTGAGCAGAAGGCAAACGGCCGGGAGGCTTCCAGGGCAGCTGCTGACAATTCTAGGCCTGTGACAGGCAGCCCCGGGACCAGAGTGCAGCCTGATCGGCTCTGTGCCTGCGAAGCAGAACTGGAGGGGCGTGAAGCATAGGAGAGCTCGGGGACAGGTCGGAAGGTACAGGTAAAGTGGAGAGGTGTGGTGCAGCGGCCAGGGCAGCTGACTTCGGAGCACAGGGTTCACGGTTCGATCCCCGGCTCCGGCGGCAGCTCAGCTCAGCACCATGTGACTCTGGGCAATAGCTCACTTAATTTCCACTACGGCCCCCAGCGCCTTGAGACCCGTAAGGGTGAGTAGCTGCGCTATATAAAAACGGACTTACTTTACTTTACTTTACTTCTCACTGAGCCTTCCCCTGGGCATGGGAATGCTAGTGATTAGGGAAAGTCTCCAGGGGAGAATGCAGCGGGCTCAAAGGGCTTTAATTCCCCCCCCCCGTTGTGTGTGTCAGCCCGGGCTGAGACAGCTTCCCGGGCACACACACAGCCGCACCCGAGTACTTCACAGGTCTTTAAAAGACCATTTGCTTCTTAATGAGGCATTGTTGTTTTTCATCCCTTCTTAGAGCCCCTGCATCTCCACTCCTATTTCTGGAAGAATCAGTCCCCTCCACCTCCCCACCCCCCAAAATTGTTTCTTAGCCCCCCCCCCCACCCCCGAAATTTGGCTCTAGTTGCGCCTCTGGGTGTGAATACACAGTGGGACATTTTCAGTCCTGGAACTGAGTAAAATTAAGGTTATATACACAGTGAAGGGTTTCAACATCATTGCCATAATATCAACGCATTTTTCACTCCTACGTTTGTAATCGAAGGAGGCCCACTTCACCTTTCATCACAATTAGGCAGACAAAAGAACAGTTTCAAACATGGTAAATATATGCTAAATAAATTAGCAATAGTGGAACATGCAGCCAGGACACTACAAAACTTCTGTGAGTTACAGTGAGTTTTGTACACGACCAGCACCCACTGACTGACTGTGGCAGCTGCCGATCGCGCGCTGTCTGAAGGAATTAATTAATTACACACACACACAGTCAGGTGGCTGCATTGCAGCACCGCTCTCTCACTTACTTCTCTAAGTTGCAGTAACTCGAGCTCGAGTCACCGCAGCAATTACCGCTTGCCGCGTGCCTCCTCAGAGAGTCTTCTGGGTCAGGCTTGGACTCGGGTCAAGTGAAAGTCCTGGCCAATGCTGCTGCAACGGTCTGCCTCTCCGTGCAATTCAAATTGCCGCGGGTCTGACATGAGGCAGAGCTCCGGTGATGAAAAATGTAATTCACTGTGGTACAGCACGCGATGGCGGCCTGGGCAGGTGCAAGCAGCAGGCAGTGCTGCGAGCGCCAAGATTGCGGCGGCGCCTGCACACCTTTAGCCAACAAAAATTGTTTCCTCCCATAACAAACTCCCCGCCTCGCAAGCAGGACTTAACATCTCCCAACCTCGCGGCGCCAGACTAATACTGGACACTACCATGACGTCAGGTTGCGTGAAAGCCGTGCCGCGGAAATCACCATGAAACATTGTTGCATTGTGCAGTGCGCCTTACAGAAGCCTCAGGAATATTATTGCAGCCTGGCGCCAGGCACGACACAGGCTGGGCAGATTCGTTACATTGTAGTGCTCTCAGCCACTCCAGAGCTGAGAGCAGATGGATCTTTAACTATTTATGAACTCAGAGCCCAGCAAGCAGCTGCTGGCAGCATGTCTCTCGGAGCAGAGCAGAGCCCGCGCACAGGTGCAGGCGCCGCCGGTGGCGCGCGCTGGCTAGTGGCAAAATGCGTGACAATGCATTTCAGTGCGGTGATGTGGAACACCACACTGAAATGCGTGAGCGTCACACCTGATGCGTGATACTTGGCAGGACTGGTGCCGGTCGTGTACAAAACTCACTGTAACTCACAGAAGTTTTGTAGTGTCCTGGCTGCATGTTCCACTATTGCTAATTTATTTAGCATATATTTACCATGTTTGAAACTGTTCTCCGTTCCAGGACTGAAAATGTCCCACTGTGTATTCACACCCAGAGGCAACTAGAGGCAAATTTCGAGGAGGGGGGCTAAAAAAATTCGGGGGTGGGGGTGGAGGGGCTGATTCTTCCAGAAATAGGAGTGGAGATGCAGGGGCTCTAAGAAGGGGTGAAAAACAACAATGCCTCATTAAGAAGCAAATGGTCTTTTAAAGACCTGTGAAGTACTCGGGTGCGGCTGTGTGTGTGCCCGGGAAGCTGTCTCAGCCCGGGCTGACACACACGACGGGGGGGATTGAAGCCTTTTGAGCCCGCTGTATTCTCCCCTGGAGACTTTCCCTAATCACTAGCATTCCCATGCCCAGGGGAAGGCTCAGTGAGAAGCCCTGTACCTTCCGACCTGTCCCCGAGCTCTCCTGTGCTTCACGCCCCTCCATTTCTGCTTCGCAGGCACAGACCCGATCAGGCTGCACTCTGGTCCCGGGGCTGCCTGTCACAGGCCTAGAATTGTCAGCAGCTGCTCTGGAAGCCTCCCGGCCGTTTGCCTTCTGCTCAAAAATATAATAACCGGAGAAGCAGAGACTCGGGGTTGAGTCTGAGGATGTGTGTCTGCCGAGGCGTGCCAACTGATGCCTGCACGATGCTTACCTGTCGTCCTGCTACTGCCTCCTGCAACCCCCACAGGGCTATGAAAGGTTTTTTAATTTTATTGCGTGCAGCATGCTTTTCAAAAGAATCGGCATTCTGTGGTCTGATAACCTTGGATTTGTCTCTCAGAAGCTGGGAAAGAGCTCAGTGCGAGGGCAATTTCCACCAGCTCGAAGGAGAGGAGTCTCAAACGCAGAATGCCCACTGTCTCTTTAAATGTAGAGCACAAAGCAAACATATAAAGGATTACCTGCCACACCTGAACCATTACTGCTCACCACTCCCTGGCAACCTCAATGTGCAGAAGCATTTAGTTTATCCTAGCATGCGTGTACTAGTTTAGCATGCACAGTGGAAATTGTGGGGCACATAACGACAGGGACCCTCAGCAAAGATGGAACAAGTGTTGACTCACATTTGGGGGCCCACTGACACTACTTATCACTGTACTCGGAAGGTGCAGGGAGCTCGCCAGCTTCCAGGGAACAGTACAGTAATTCACAGCAGAGCACATCAGTGTTCCATTCCTTAACTGAGATCTTATCTCTAATTCAACTGAGCTGTCCAGCGCATGTCTGGCTATATTTACTTGCTGCAATAGCCATGTCAAGTGCCTCACATTTGCATTTCCCCTTCCATTTCTGCTTTTGGCCATCTCTCTCTCTCTCTCTCCTCCAATCTCACCTATACCACTTCTTTTTTTATCTCTTTCCCTCTCTCCTCCTTTTGTCTACCTCCTCCCCTCTCACCCCTACTCCCATTGTCTCCCTCCTTCTCTCTCTCCTCTCCCTCCTTCAGTTTTTTTCTCTTCTTCCTTCTCTTTTTCCTTCTCATCCCTTTACCTCCACCTTTTAGGAATGTTTACATACATAGTCTGCAGTGAATGTCATGTGATGTCTTAATAAACAGCCTGTATTCTACAGCAAGTTAAAAACCGGACATGTTCAAAACAGCATGTATGCAGTATGCAATATGGTATGCACTTCACTGTCACTTTAGTGCTAAAAGAATGATAATAGCTGTGACCAAGTGTGTGTTTCTGTGCCTTCCTTTAAGTTTGTGGTTTATTTCTCGAAACTGCCGGGGGTAATTTAAAACAGCTTTCTGATAGCAATAAGCTATCATCTATGTTGTATGGGAGATTATTGCACCGGCCTCAGCCTGTGAAGATAATTCAGAATGGTGCTAGGCAGTCTGTCTGTGCACGTGTCAGCTGAGACAGTGTGACACTTAGATAACTGAGATGGCTTCGTGGGTAACTTGTTCATGTTGGTGCCTCACACATCCTTCCTGTTGGGCCAGGTCCCATGTGGACAGAGACCATTTCTAGTGCTTTGCAGCACTTTTAAGATGTTCTTGGAGTTTCTTGTTGCTCAAATGGGTGTAATTTCTGATATTTATATGTTTCCCTCATCTTCATTGCTTAATTTTGCTTGTGAGAAAGTGTCACTCCTAATCGTTGAAATATCACTCATAATTACACCGACATTTTGAAAATGTCACACATAGCAATCTGAAACCTTGGCAGCTATGCAAATGTAAAAGATGTGGCCAACTTTAGAACTGGGGATCCAAGTCCCTACGCCGTCTAAACATCCTGTGATTCTGGCCAAATAACTTAATCTGCCTGTGTCTAAAAAAATGAATCTGACTTTGAGTATTGTAACTGGTGCTCTTGTAAAGTGCTCCAATGCCCCTGGACCGAGTTTCCACTGTATAAAACTGCAAAATAGAAGATCATGAGGAGCGGGCTTTGGTTTATAAGGTACGCCAATGTTTGTTTCGCCCAGGGTGCTGCTGGTGTAAAGGCTGGCCCTGCCGATGGGCATACAAGAAAGTGTGTTGCTCCCACGCCAGGCCGGGCAGCAGGGGCTGGGAAGGAGTCAGTCAGTCACACGCCTGGCACTGTCCTGTGACAATAGCTGAGTCAGTCACTTATCGAGCATGGCTGTTAATTAGGATTTCATGAGTTGATGAAGGACAGTTGGGCTGGGTCAGGTTCATCTAGAAACTAGCCTGGGCAGTACGTCACCAACCAGATGCAGTGCAGAGACAGCAGTGCGTGCAAGTAAGATAGTTAAAAGTCTTTCTTGTTGCACTGTTGAAATTTGCACACAAATAACTTAAACATATTTAATGCACTAAGCTATAGGGTGATCTTTAATGTTTCTAAATATTTCAAAACTTCACATTCAGAATTGCTTCCTATAACTTATTACTTTCCCTCAAAATTCTGAAGTAAAATTAGTTTTAAAATGCGCCCCGTGCCGCTATTTTTTTCATAATTTTCTCACGGGTAAGACCACTTCTAACTGTCCTTATGTTAGTCAGGCTCGTTCCTTTGCTAAGTAAAAGGCATCCCCCAACTTTTATGCCTCACCATTTTGAAATGTCACCAGCCGCCACTGATTGGGTGAGGCCTAAAAAGGGATCTGACACTGTTTGGCAACCCCCTCTAGTTCTCTGAGTGCCGCCAACCCACTCTACACCCGGGCAAAGCCATAGGCTTATGACACCTCCGGTCCCCACCCCCTCCCACCTGTGCAAACAGCTCCAAAAAATCACAAGTCATATATCAGCCTTGTAGATCTGCACTCCACACTGACTCCCGTGGCCTTCCCTGGCAGGTGTGCTTTGTGACCATAGGAGGGCGCAGGGCTGGGGCAGGCTCCATTTCACACCAGATCAGGAAGTTGGTAAAGTTCACCTGTTTTCGCCAAAGGAAGAAATAATTAACTCATTTGCCACTGCCAAAAGCACAGCCGTAATTTACTGTAGTCAGAGGCAGGAGTAAATCTCTATCCATGGTCGGGATAAGGCGGGAAGACTCCCAAAATTGTGGGACGTGCAGGAGTAAGGCTGTGTGCATTAAAAGGGATTTTATGTGAGCAATAACCATACTTTGGCTAAGCATTTGCACGGTTGTAAATGTACACTATGCATACACACGAATCTGGAACTGCTTATGCACGTGAGTGCGCCTGGGAAGCTACTAGAGAGGCAGCTTCCAAGGCAATCTCGCGGACTCCTTCAGAACGCCCAAAAATGCGTGAATCTCTCAAGTATCGAGAAAATCTAGAGAGTAGATTTACGATTTTTGGCAATCACATTCTCCGCTTTTATTCTACAGCTGTGTTAGGCGCGGTCCGAGCACTCTGGGCTTCGCATAAAACTTGGATTCCTGCAGAAATCCAGTCCTGGCTTTGCGCTGACGGCTGCTGCTGAGGTGGTACCAGCCAGCCCCGTGGATGGAAGCGGATTGCTAGATGCTATTAGATGCCCGGCGCTCAGCTAACGGTACAAAAAGCTAGGATGAGCACGGGAGTGCAGCCTTACACTGGTAACCGGATTTACTGATGTGCAACTTGTTCAGAAAAGCCAACAACTTTTTTTTTGGTTTTCGATTTGGAAAAGAAGTCATCTGACCGCGTGGAGTACAAATTATAGAACAGCCAGCGCAGTTCTTCCATAAAGCTCATTGAAACAGGCAGGGGAGTCGCTGTCTCGAGCTTCGCAGAATGTTTTGGGGGAGCTGGCATTCAAACATATATGTATAGGTGCGGTTTGGACTTTACTAAAGCACCCACAACGAGTCAGTCCCCAGTGAATCGCTTTCAGGCAAAGCTGTTTTTTGTGATTTTTTTTTTTTGAAACGCACCCTTTTTGGATGAAGCGAGGAATTTGGTGAATGCTCATCCGTGAAAGCCGCGGCCGCAGTAATCTGATCCACAATGAGGAATGCAGCGCGCCGCTGCTCGCTCCCGAGAGCCTTAGGCCGTGGGAGTTAACTTTTGTAAGAGAGGTGGGACATGCACCCACCTTTGGCCAATTGCGTGCTGTCTTTCTTAGAAAGATACACGCAAAGGCCAATAGTGTGTGACTTTAAACTCGGACCACACGCACGAGCGTGGGGTCCGAGTTTAAAGTCCTTACTAGAAGCCTCGCAGGGCAGGGCATGCGCGCTGGCTCAGGCGAGACCTAAAAACTAATGGGTGGAGATCAGTTTGCATATTAAAGGACGACAAAAGGGCCAATGTACTACACCCAATTAGAGGTATGGATTTTACTAGTTAGGCAAGTGGAGTAAGCTCCTCTTAAATCAATCAATCAATCAATCAGGGGTTTTATAAAGCGCACTACTCACCCGTGAGGGTCCCAAGGCGCTGGAGGGGGGGTGTAGGCAGCTCCGGATCAGTCGAAGAGCAAGGTCTCGATGGCTTTCCTGAAGATGTGCAGGTTAGGGGAGCGTCTGATGCTGACCGGGAGCTCGTTTGCAGGTTTTGGCTGCGATGTAGGAGAAGGCCCTTCCTCCTGTTTTGCTTCTGCGGATGCGGGGTGTCTCCGCTAGGGCGAGGTCGGCGGATCGGAGAGTTATTTTGGGAGCGTGGAAACTGACTCTATCGTTGAGGTATTTGGGACCGATGTTGTGGAGGGATTTGTAGGCGTGGGTGAGAAGCTTGTAGGTTATTCTCTTCTCGACCGGGAGCCAGCTTAGGTCTCAAAGGTGTTGAGTCATGCGTTTGTGCCGCGGGGTCCCGAGGACGAGTCTGGCTGCGGCATTCTGGATGGTTTGGAGCTTGTGTAGGAGGGACCTGTTGATGCCGGCGTAGAGGGCGTTTCCGTAGTCCAGTCTGCTGGTTATGAGTGCGTGGGTGACGGATTTTCTGTGTTCGGGGGGATCCATTTGAAGGTCTTTCGGAGGATGCGGAGGCAGTTGAAACTGGTGGAGGCGACGGCATTGATCTGGCGTGTCATGGCGAGAGAGGAGTCAAGGATGATGCCGAGGTTCTGAGCGTGGTCTGTCGGACTGGGAGGACTCCCGAGGGCGGAGGGCCACGATGTGTCGTCCCAGGCGGAGGTCGAGGGGCCCAGGATGAGGACCTCAGTTTTCTCAGTGTTGAGCTTCAGGCAGCTGTCATCATCCATGCCGCGACATCCCTCATTCCTTCCTGGAAGCTCAGCCTGGTGTCCTCGGGATCTTTCGTGAGGGAGAGGATGAGTTGGGTGTCAGCGGCGTAAGATACTATGTTGTGCCGATGCTGTCTGACGATGGCGGCGAGGGGGGCCATGTAGATGTTGAAGAGTGTGGGGCTGAGCGATGATCCGTGTGGTACACCGCAGCTGATCTCTGTGGGTTCGGAGATGAAAGGGGGTAGTCTGATCCTCTGGGTTCTGCTGGAGAGGAATTATCTTAGAATTACCTCTGCATTTCTCAGCTTGAAAGGAAGAGAGTTACAGGGAGAGAGAGGGGGAGGGAAAATTGTTATTTGGAATACCACGTGACAGCCCCAGAACAATACAATCAACCAAAATTGAAGCCTTATTATCAACACTCTTAACCCCTTTACTGCTAACCTCCATCACCACCCCACTACTGAGCCCTTTTTTGGGTGTTTGGGGTAGTTTGTTCTTGAGCCTCCGTAACATTTTGTCCACATGAGGTATCCACGCCAAATTTGCATCCTTTTTTCCCCGACATCCTGGGGGTTCTAAAAGTACCCAGGGTTTGTGGATTCTCCTGGAGGGGACCGATAAAATAGGCAAAATTGACCTAAATTTTGAGTTTTTCGGTAAAGAAAGTGCTCCAGATAACAACGTGCAATTGAAATGCCAACACTTGTTTTTTTTTTTAAGTGTTCCAGATAAAAGTATTTGTTTTTCCCCCCTACAAATGGCATCAACGAACGGTTTGATGTGCTAGTCATCATTTTCCCAGCTCTCAGGAACATGCCGAGCTGAATAAAAAAAACTAATTTTTTCCATAGTTTTGGTATTTCTCAAATAGGTAGCTAATTTTCCTTATTTTTTGTGTTTTCACCTACTTCCAGTTCGTGGTCGAATATAAGGTGTTTATATGTGTAATTGTGTTGTTTAAAGACAATCGGTCTAAATATACTTTTCTTTGACTGACTGACAGTTTGCGGTCGAAACTAGTGTGAAACCCATGGGCGATCCAGGAAAGCTATAGATTTCTGAAAAGTAGACAACATTCTGAATTCAGCAACGGGTCATATGTGTAGATCCCTCAATGTTTTCCCAAAGAAACTAACTGCTGAAATAAAGAAATATTGTGAATAAGTCGGAAAAAACACGCAATTTGTGAGAACGTTTTAATCTGTTACTTTTTGACACAATGTCCGATTTACAATAGCATTATACCATTACCTCCCCTGATGCTATCATTCCCACCCCTAGCCCGCTGTTATCTCACATATCATTATAGGGATCCTAACATGTAACAAAAACACACCAACACCTTTTTCTTGAGGGAAAACTGTCGCAAGTTTATTTGCATTCTTGTTATGCATATATAAATCCACAGGTAGGGTATTCTTACGGGTGATCATCAGAGTGCAGCGCTGTTAAGGACTAACCGCTGACACCCCTCCTGAAACAATCTCCAGCCACCGGGCATTACGTTGCCATCTCATTCTTTAACCGGTGCTGCATCTTACGTATTGGGGCTGCGGCCCAATGCTTTTTCTAAGTGTTTGCTGCACCCGTGCCACCACGGAGCGAGGTAAGGCCAACCCCCAGCTATCAGGATAACAACTGTCCCTTACGGGATAAAGGGGTCACCATCGCGTTCTTCTCATAGCCCCCTACAGCCAGAGGATCTCATTTTTTATTAGCGGCCCCATCGCCCTCTGATGGGGTATTGCTCGCCTTTTTTCCATAAAGATCACCCGTAAGACCCTCCAAGGCTCAGGGTGGCTTACTGCGACCCTGAGTCCCCATCTGTGTTGCTCTAGTGTTTAGTCACCACATCCAAATGCTCTAAGGGCCCACCCAATGTTCCTCACAAAGACCTCATTGCCCTGGTCTGACAGGTGCACTCCATCGAGCGTGAAATAGCCAGGTGTCCTTGTGCACAGCGGACCATGCTTCACAAAGCCAAATCCTGAGTTCCTCGTGAACTTCTTCATCGCGGCGTTCAGCCTTCTCCTTGAGGCTTCTACGCCTGAGTGTGAGCGAGCCCCCGCCACTCGCCCCTTGGTATTATCTCTGACCATATTATGTCGCAGGGAGCCAGTTCCGCTGCCAATCTAGTCATTGTCACTCTCATGTCATGCAGCAGCGGACCCCTACCCAGTGTGGTAAGGCCTTTTTCCCCTAGGTGTATCACCAGTATGTCTGGCCCTTTTTCGCCTGCCACCCTGGTATGCCTTATTTTGGGTTCTAGCATAGCCCACTTCATACCCAGGGTGCCGATCCACGTCACTTGTGCACTAGCGGGTCCGCTCCACCCATTTGTGCTTGCCCATCTTGCTGCCCTAACCGCGAAGGAGTGGGCGATCACCCAGACTCTTGTACCTGCACGCAATAAAAAGGAATGCTTAGTGCGCCGCGCTGGGGTAATGATCATGTAACCCCCCCTTCTTTGTGCTCTGCTCTTGTTCCCTGCGGTTTTAATTCTTAACTCCTCCCCTTGAGCTCGCCCCGTGGCGCTTTGGTATTTCATTTAGCACACTTTCTTTTTAAAACGTTTATTTGTCACTGCACATTAAAAAATCTACCTCTATGTAGCACTCATGCCGATTCCAAATTACATTGTTGTCGAATTGTCACTTTGCAGCCACATTTGTCACTGCGCATTAAAACGTCTACTTCTATATTGTAACCATGCCAATTCCAAATGACATCATTGTCGAATTGCCACTTGCAGCCACCTTTGTCGTTTGGCAGGTGTGGCGGCTTTCCTGCGGGGGAGCCACGCGCCCTAGTTTCCCTTCTTTCTTGGTGACTGGCGTATGCCCCCGTGGGTCTCCCTCCCTGCCAGTGGTCGTATGTAAACCTTGTATTTGTCTGATGTCCAACGACCAATGCGCTTTATTCTGTCGCAGGGTAGGCCTTCCCTGAATGCTGTCGTGGCTGCCCCTATCCTAAATGAGTGTGTGGAGTATGCTCCCTTGGTGTAACCTGCCTTTTTTAGGGCTTTGACCAGGATTCTGCTGAACTGGAATCTAGTGAGGGGTGTGCCGTCCGTGTGTATAATCTTCAGCTGCTTTCCGGAAAAAGAGGGATTGCCCAGGTGAGCAGCCCACCTAAATAGCCCTCAGCCTCCGGAAGTGCGTGGTCCCTGGGGAGGCGAGATCTGCCTGTGCGAGTGTCCCCTTCCGGCCAGGTGGCCATAGAAAAAATACTAGCCCCTCCAGGGCAGTGGGGAAATGCTAAGGGGCTGTCTCCTCTAGTGTCCCCATGCGGGGGACGTGGCCATCCGCCTTTCAGGATGTGGCAATATATAGGGTTGGTAGGTTCTCCAAGCACCCTAGGTACCCAGAGCAACAACTGAGCTGCACAGTACAATAGTTTTTCATTATGAACTGAGTATAGACCAATTCATATGGTGAAATATGTAATGAAAATGGGTATCAAGGAAACCTATGTATTTCTGAAATCTCTTTTGCATGCTTCTATGATTTTTAATGATAAATCAAAAGCTGAGCTGGGTACACTTTATATTAATAAAATTAAGTTATTGCTTGGCCTCCTCACTTCAACCCCTCACTGTAAAATTTGGTTGGAGTTTGCTTTAATCGAATTAATGTTAAAACATATAGAAGAAGTTGTATGCGACTGCATTAATGCTAAGGAAGATTCTCTGAAACATCCATCATATATGTAACGAGATGCAGTTGTCAGGCACCTCCAGTTTAAGTCTGAGCATTGCAGGTGTCAGTAACGCTATAAGTCAGAATAATCTACCTTTCTTACCAAAGCATTCAAGAATGCACCAGTTGAACAAAAATGTCTTTTTAAGCATACCCTGAAGGTCATCTCACGGCAAATAGATTTAGCCCGCCTACAGGCTTACAAGCACTCAGATTATACCTCTGTTACTTCTTTGGATATATCTCAGAGGTATTTGTCTTGCACTCTAAATCCAGTTTGTAAACTTAAGTACTTGCGCTTTCGCCTTCTTTATATACCGATTGCTCAGTTTGAAGGCGCGTGGAACAAGAAGTGTCACCCACGTAGATAGCGTTGCCTCTGTGGTTACAAGGACAAAGCTTTAGAACACATTGCTTTCAATGTGTATGCTCTGTGTGATGTTTCTTAAGATTGTTTACTATGTCATGCCTCTTGTGTGGAAGGTTCTCGGCTTTTTCTTTTTTGAATGTTCTGGGACATTTACTCTGTGGGGGCCTGGCCAATGCGGTCACCAGGTTTGGTGCTACATTAAACTTGACTTTCCATGAAGATTCTCGTATATCCAGACCTTCATTACAACATTTAGCCTAGTGCCCGTGACAGGAAAGGGCCCCAAGCGCAACATAGACATATCACATTTTTGCACTTAAAACTGACCCTTTTTTTGCAATTTCGGTAGCTGTGGATTTTTGGGTCGTAGCTCAGTCGGCACCTAGGCAAACCTGCACATTTTTAAAAACTAGACAATCAGGGGAGTCCATGGGTATGTCACTTGCGTGGCTTTCACCAGGTAGTTTTACCCAGAAGGTCTTGCAAACATCAAACTTTGGTAAGAAACACACATTTTCCTTACATTTCAGTGACGGAAAGTTCTGGAATCTGTGAGGAGCCACAAATTTCCTACCACCCTGAGTTCCCACACATATCCCAATATGACCGGTACCCTGCTTGTGTGGGTGGGCCAACAGACCACAAAACAAAAGGCATAAAGTGCTATGTTGAGAGATATGCAATAGGGGTCGCTGCAGTATTTGGGAGTATGATGTGCCACCACCCATGCAAAACTATGAATCACAGGCATTTGTGAAAACTAGACAACCAGAGGAGTCCAGAGTAGTGTACCTTGCGTGGATCCAGCAAGGTTTTCTAACCCACAATGCCCCGCAAGCCTCAAAACTTGCCTGTAATGACACGTTTTCCTTACATTTCTGTGATTGAAACTTCTGGAATCTGCTAGGAATCCACAGAATTCCTATCACCCAGCATTACCCCACTTGTGGCAATAAAAATGCTGTACCGCTTGTGTGGCTGGGCCTAGTGCCTGTGATAGAAACAGATCAAACCAAGGTCAATGGGAGTCCCTCGGCTACCCACCTTGCAAAAAAAAGGGTACGTTTTCAGTGCAAAAATGTGATGTGTCTAAGTTGCGCTTGGGGTGCTTTCCTATTGCGGGCACTAGGCCTATCCGCAGAAGTGATGTAGCATTTTCATCGGGAGACTTGGAGGAATGCTGGGTGGTAGGGAGTTTGAGGCTCCCTGCAGATTCCAGAACTTTCTGTCAGACATATGAGAACTTTTTTTCTTTCTTTTTTAGCTGTTCTGAGGTTTGCAAGGGTTTCTGGGTAAAATTACATGGTGAAAGCCATCCAGATCACGCACCCCTGGACTCCCTTTGGTTGTCTTGTTTTCAGAAATATGCAGATTTACTTAGTTTTCCTGGGTGGCGGCAAAGACAAGCCCCAAAATCCACAGCTACCCAGATTGCGAAAACAGGATGGTTTCAGTGGAAGAATTTAATATGTCCATGTTGCATTTTTAGTATTTTCCGATCATGGGTGCTAGGGCCACCCACAAAAATTGGTTTCAGTTTTTATGTGAAGACAAATGGGAACGCTGATTGGTTGTCAATTTGTGGATCTCAACAGATTAGAGAAATTTGCAACACAAAATGTAAATACATGAGTAATCTTAGCCATGTCTGAAACTTTTCTTACCCATTCATGTCCCTGTCCCCTTCAAAATCCTTACTAATCGCTAAGTGAACCTTAACGTCCTCCGTTGCTACCTATTTGAAGCTCAGGAAAATGTTTCATGTTCCTTCAGCGCACTTACTGTACTAAATCCACTCCTTCCAGTTTGTGGATGTAAGTTGGGGGTGTCTGAGAATGCCTTCTCAGGCCTACTTTCCTGTAACTGAGTGAGCATATCTACCTCTGAAACTAAGGCAAACATGCTGGGGAATACTGCCTAAGTTTCCTAAAGTAATAAGTCAAACAAATGTCCCATAGGACTCATTCACCAACACTTCTACTTTTGCTTTGGAAGTGTGAAAACTCCATTAGTAACTTGTATTGTAATCAATGTTATTGAAAAAGGGTACAGAACACAATATCTTGTATGATGATGTTCACATTTTTAGTACAAGGACAATATACATTTTGTTATGTATCAAAATTAGTGCAGACCACACAGTGCTCAGACAGGGAACTAATATATATGCAACAACATAGAACAAGACACTAAACAGATCCCAAAGTTGTACATGATTTTATATTAAACAAACGAAAGCAGAGATCCAGTCTGTTCATTAGGGGCGGTTGGTGCATGTGGGCAAAAGAAGCGGTGCCCTGCCACTCAGAAGAGGAGAGGAAGAGGAGAAGAATAGAATACACAAGCAGCTCAGTACAAGGACTTAGAGGTGTCTTTTTTCCTTTGCAGGGCATGTCACTGTGCCTGTGCCGAGCGAGGTTCTCCCTCGCCCCTGAGGCACAAGTGAGAGTGCTTATGTAATGGAAGGGATGTGTCCTCTTCTCAGTGCTAGTGGTATGATCGGCCCTGGGGCGATTTGCTTGTGGCCCTGGGCGGGGCCAACTTAGTGCCATAAGTTTCAATGATGGGGGCGGGTTATTAAAGCACAGTCAACGTGTCAGTTGGTGGTGCAGGCTTGAAAGAAACTCATGGGCTCCACCCTTCTTTTTTTGTTTCTGCTCACTGTTGGTTAGGGTTTGTGAGGGGCCGGTGGAGTCCATCAAGTAGATGGACTCTAGATGGACTCACCGACCCCTCCCCAGCCCTTCCTAACAACCAATCAGCAGTGAGTAGAATCTTGTCAGAAGAGCAAATGAGCAGTAATATCCCTGCTTACGGGAGTGCGCTTGTAGAATCCCTTCCTCGTTGTGAGTGCTCCCGGCCTGGATACAAGGCCTACTGTTGTACGCTATCTCTTCCCGCAAAGCTAATAACTAGCAGCATGCAGAGTGAAAGAGAGTTGAGTTCACCTTTAAAGAGCCTCTAGCTTTCACGTCATGGGAGCCCTCTGGGGCAGATTTGTAACATGCCACAATACATTGAAATACTTTGCTGGCACACCTATCGTCAAACCGAGCCTAAATGACACTTTCCCACCCATTGGTCTACGAAGCAACGGTACCACCCAGATTACTTATTTCCAACTCTGGGCAAAGGTGCAAATGTACTGAGAACTCCCCCTGCCCCCTGATGACCGTGAATCGGCCCTGGTGCGGTGCAGAAGCCACCACTGCACTAATGCATCGATTCCTTTTCAGCCCTGTAATGACAACCTATTCAAACTCTTGAAATCAAATACCGGGCCGGGAGCTTCCCCAGTGTCCAACTTAAATTGAATTTCTTTACATTTCTATTTAGAAATCAACATCTCTTGCATTCGTCTGTGTTGCCTGAACCAAGCCCTTGTATTACGTCCCCATCACAGGCCTTGATTTCCATGCACTAAAAAGGATGTCTTTTAGCCTTTCTTGTTAAGTTAAACATTCTTTTAGCCTGGCATATCAATTTTCTAACATCATGCTGCTGTTGGACAACTTGTGCTGCTCACAGTCCGAGCCTGCAGGTTGCGGAATATGGTACTCTACAGAGTGTTTGCCAACAGAAAACAAGGCATTCAGGGGTGGTACTGCATTCTCAGCTCTGCATCGGCCCAACATCCTGTGATTCTGGGCAAATCAAATAATCTCCCCATGCCCCAAAAATGAATGTGTCCTTGTGTAATGTAACATGACCTTACCTGGTGTATAATTGTTATTTTCAATTTCAGGAAAGCTCAGCTTGGAAGAGCAAGCTGTTTATTCACCTAATGGTAAGTGTTACGCAGTATTATTACTTCCTCTAGTGGCATGAAATAAAGTGCATTACCGTTTCCAGCTTTATCCTTTATTTCAGACTACCCTTTTTCTGTTACACCAGCCTTTTCAATACTTTGGTTTTATTATAAATATTGTTGTTTTTTTGTCAAAGGAACTGCTTAATGCTGTAAAATATTACTGTATTTTAAACCATAATTGTATACCTCGGTACTTCAGTAACATAATCGAGCAGGACTCGGGTGAAAGAACATCCTCAAGGATAGATGACTGCTGCACAGAGCCAGGCTGGAAGTGATTTTTTCTGTACATTATATCACTGCTCTTAATAAAGAGGGTCTTTAACCCCTTCGCTGCTAGGCCTTTTCCCCCCCTGTGCTAAGCCTTTTTTTGGCTATTTGGGGTAGTTCGCGCTTAGGCCCCTGTAACTTTTTGACCACATAAGGTATCCACGCCAAATTTGCGTCCTTTTCTTCCAACATCATGGGGATTCTAAAGGTATCCAGGGTTTGTGGATTCCCCTGGAGGCGACCCAGAAATTAGCCAAAATACAGCAAAATTTTGTTTTTTGGGGGAAAAATGGGAAAAAAGTGCTGCAAATGAAAGCGTCTGGGTTTTTCCCTGCAAATGGTATCAAAAAGGGGTTGTGAGGATGAAATCACCATTTTCCCAGCTTTTAGGGAATGACAGACTTTTGTCGGAAAACCAAAATGTTTTACACAGTTTTGGCATTTTTCTGGGACATAGCCTATTTTTGCTATTTTTTGTGCTTTCAACTTCCTTCCAGTTAATGGTAGAAATGGGTATAAAAGCAATAATGGATCCTGGAAAGTTATACATTTTAGTAAAGTAGACAAAATTCTGAATTCAGCAAGGGGTCATTTGTGTAGATCCTTCAAGGTTTCTTTATAGAAACTAACAGTTAAATATAGGAAAAATTGAAAATTAGTTGAGAAAAACAGCCTTTTGTGTCAACGTTTTTACCTGTAACTTCTTCTAATTATGACAGCTCTTTGAAAGCAATATATCGTTACATCTGCGGGACCTTACTGGTTGTGGGGATATATAGGACTTGTAGGTTCACCAAGAACCGGACGAACCCAGAGCCAAAAGCCGAGCAGCGACTTGCAATGGTTTTTTATTATGTACCGGGTATATAGCAATTATTCTGGGAAAATGTATACATGGAAAAATCGGTATGAAAGACACCTATGTATTTCTGAAATGGAAACAAAATATAGAGTTAAGAAACAGTAGATATTTGCACATTTCTGAAATTGGGAATACTCATACTAGCATGAGAATTATCGGTCATTTTTCAAAATGACTTCTTTTTACACATTGTCTTTCATTTGGAAGGCAGAAATGCATTGAAAGTCAATAGGTAATAACATTTGCTTTACAAATATGAATTACCCTAAGTCTCCCGCTAAAAATGGTACCTCACTTGTGTGGGTAGGCATAGTGCCCACGACAGGAAACGGCTCAAAACGCAACGTGAACACACCACAATTTCACAATGAAAAATTACCCTTTTTTTGCAAAGTGCCTAGCTGTAGTTTTTGAACCCTAGCTCTGCTGGCACCTAGGGAAACCTAGCAAACCTATACATTTTTGAAAACTAAACACCCAGGGTAATCCAGGATGGGGTGACTTGACTGGCTCTCACCAGGTTCTGTTACCCAGAATCCCTTCCAAACCTAAAAAAATGTCCAAAAAAACAAATTTTCCTCACATTTCTGTGGTGGAAAGTTCTGGAATCTGCGTGGATCCACAAATTTCCACCCACCCCGCGTTCCCCAAAGTCTTCTGAGAAAAATGGTACCTCACTTGCGTGGGTAGGCCTAGTGCCCGCGACAGGAAACGGCGCAAAACGCAACATGGACACACCACAATTTCACAGTGAAAAATGATCCTTTTTTGGCAAAGTGCCTAGCTGTAGCTTTTGAACCCTAGCTCTGCTGGCACCTAGGGAAACCTAGCAAACCTATACATTTTTGAAAACTAGACACCCAGGGGAATCCAGGATGGGGTGACTTGACTGGCTCTCACCAGGTTCTGTTACCCAGAATCCCTTGCAAACCTAAACAAATGTCCAAAAAAACACATTTTCCTCACATTTCTGTGGTGGAAAGTTCTGGAATCTGCGTGGATCCACAAATTTCCACCTACCCCACTTTCCCCAAAGTCTTCCGAGAAAAATGGTACCTCACTTGCGTGGGTAGGCCTAGTGCCCGCGACAGGAAACGGCGCAAAACGCAACATGGACACACCACAATTTCACAGTGAAAAATGACCCTTTTTGGCAAAGTGCCTAGCTGTAGTTTTTAACCCTAGCTCTGCCGGCACCTAGGGAAACCTAGCAAACCTATACATTTTTGAAAACTAGACACCCAGAGGAATCCAGGATGGGGTGACTTGACTGGCTCCCACCAGGTTCTGTTACCCAAAATCCCTTGCAAACCTAAAAGATTGTCAAAAAAAACACATTTTCCTCACATTTCTGTGGTGGAAAGTTCTGGAATCTGCGTGGATCCACAAATTTTCCCCCACCCCGCGTTCCCCAAAGTCTGCCGAAAAAAATGGTACCTCACTTGCGTGGGTAGGCCTAGTGCCCGCGACAGGAAACGGCGCAAAACGCAACATGGACACACCACAATTTCACAGTGAAAAATGACCCTTTTTTGACAAAGTGCCTAGCTGTAGCTTTTGAACCCTAGCTCTGCCGGCACCTAGGGAAACCTAGCATACCTATACATTTTTGAAAACTAGACACCCAGGGGAATCCAGGATGGGGTGACTTGACTGGCTCCCACCAGGTTCTGTTACCCAGAATCCCTTGCAAACCTAAAAAAGTGTTTAAAAAAACACATTTTCCTCACATTTCTGTGGTGGAAAGTTCTGGAATCTGCGTGGATCCACAAATTTCCACCCACCCCGTGTTCCCCAAAGTCTTCCGAGAAAAATGGTACCTCACTTGAGTGGGTAGGCCTAGTGCCCGCGACAGGAAACGGCGCAAAACGCAATGTGGACACACCACAATTTCACAGTGAAAAATGACCCTTTTTTGGCAAAGTGCCTAGCTGTAGTTTTTGAACCCTAGCTCTGCCGGCACTTAGGGAAACATAGCAAACCTATAAATTTTTGAAAAATAGACACCCAGGGGAATCCAGGATGGGGTGACTTGACTGGCTCCCACCATGTTCTGTTACCCAGAATCCCTTGCAAACCTAAAAAATTGTCAAGAAAAACACATTTTCCTCACATTTCTGTGGTGGAAAGTTCTGGAATCTGCGTGGATCCACAAATTTCCACCCACCCTGTGTCTCCCAAAGTCTTCCGAGAAAAATGGTACCTCACTTGTGTGGGTAGGCCTAGTGCCCGCGACAGGAAATGGTGCAAAACGCAACGTGGACACAGCACAATTTCACAGTGAAAAATGACCCTTTTTTGGCAAACTGCCTAGCTGTAGTTTTTGAACCCTAGCTCTGCCGGCACCTAGGGAAACCTAGCAAACCTATACATTTTTGAAAACTAGACACCCAGGGGAATAAAGGCTGGGGGGGACTTGACTGCCTCTCACCAGGTTCTGTTACCCAGAATCCCTTGCAAACCTAACAAATTGTCAAAAAAAACACATTTTCCTCACATTTCTGTGGTGGAAAGTTCTGGAATCTGCGTGGATCCACAAATTTCTACCAACCCCGTGTTCCCCAAAGTCTTCCGAGAAAAATGGTACCTCACTTGTGTGGGTAGGCCTAGTGCCCGCGACAGGAAACGGCGCAAAACACAACGTGGACACACCACAATTTTACAGTGAAAAATGACCCTTTTTTGGCAAAGTGCCTAGCTGTAGTTTTTGAACCCTAGCTCTGCCGGCACCTAGGGGAACCTAGCAAACCTATACATTTCTGAAAACTAGACACCCAGGGGAATCCAGGATGGGGTGACTTGACTGGCTCTCACCAGGTTCTGTTACCCAGAATCCCTTGCAAACCTAAACAATTGTAAAAAAAAACACATTTTCCTCACATTTCTGTCGTGAAAAGTTCTGGAACCTGCGTGGATCCACAAATTTCCACCCACCCCGAGTTCCCCAAAGTCTTTCGAGAAAAATGGTACCTTACTTGCATGGGTGGGTCAAGTACCCGCGACAGGCAAGGGCCCAAAACCTTTTGAGGCGACATCAAAATTACCTATCACAAACCAACCTGGTTTTGCAAGGGGGGTCCCATGACTTTTTGGCCCGGGGCTCAGCGGCCACCTAGGGAAACCTACCAAACCCACACATTTCTGAAAACTAGACACCCGGGGATTCCAGGGAGGTATGGCTTGCGTGGATCCCCCAACGTTTTCTTACCCAGAATCCCTGCAAACCTGAAATTTAGCTGAAAAATCACTTTTTTCACACATTTTTGTGTGGGAAAGTTGTGGCATCACCAGGCTGACACAAATTTCCTACCACCCAGCGTTTCCCCAGGTCTCCCGATAAAAATGGTGCCTCACTCGTGTCGGAGGCCCAAGTACCTGCGGCAGGCAAGGGCCCAAAACTTATTGAGGCGACATCAAAATTGCCTATCACAAAACGACCTGGTTTTGCAGGGGGGGGGGTCCCATGACTTTTGGCCCGGGGCTCGGCGGCCACCTAGGGAAACCTACCAAACCCACACACTTCTGAAAACTAGACACCCGGGGATTCCAGGGAGGTATAGCTTGTGTGGATCCCCCAACGTTCTCTTAGCCAGAATCCCCTGCAAACCTGAAATTTAGCTGAAGAAATCACTTTTTTCACACATTTTTGTGTGAGAAAGTTGTGGCATCACCGGGCTGACACAAATTTCCTACCACCCAGTGTTCCCCCAGGTCTCCCGATAAAAATGGTGCCTCACTTGTGTGGGAGGCCCAAGTACCCGCGACAGGCAAGGTCCCAAAACGTATTGAGGCGACATCAAAATTGCCTATCACAAAACGACCTGGTTTTGCAAGGGGGGTCCCATGAATTTTTGGCCCTGGGCTCGGCGGCCACCTAGGGAAACCTACCAAACCCACACATCTCTGAAAACTAGACACCCGGGGGATTCCAAGGAGGTATAGCTTGTGTGGATCCCCCAATGTTTTCTTACCCAGAATCCCCTGCAAACCTGAAATTTAGCTGAAAAAAAATCACTTTTTTCACACATTTTTGTGTGGGAAAGTTGTGGCATCACCGGGCTGACACAAATTTCCTACCACCCAGTGTTCCCCCAGGTCTCCCGATAAAAATGGTGCCTCATTTGTGTGGGAGGCCCAAGTACCCGCGACAGGCAAGGGCCCAAAACGTATTGAGGCGACATCAAAATTGCCTATCACAAAACGACCTGGTTTTGCAAGGGGGGTCACCTGGATTTTGGCCCCGTCCTCGGCGGCCACCTAGGGAAACATACCAAACCTACACATTTCTGAAAACTAGACACCCGGGGGATTCCAGGGAGGTATGGCTTGCGTGGATCCCCCAACATTTTCTTACCCAGAATCCCCAGCAAACCTGAAATTTAGCTGGAAAAATCACTTTTTTCACACATTTTTGTGTGGGAAAGTTGTGGCATCACCGGGCTGACACAAATTTCATACCACCCAGCGTTCCCCCAGGTCTCCCGATAAAAATGGTGCCTCACTCATGTGGGAGGCCCAAGTACCCGCGACAGGCAAAGGCCCAAAACATTTTTTGATAGGCAATTTTGATGTTGCCTCAATACGTTTTTGGGCCCTAAATTTCAGGTTTGCAGGGGATTCTGGGTAAGAAAACGTTGGGGGATCCACGCAAGCCATACCTCCCTGGAATCCCCCGAGTGTCTAGTTTTCAGAAATGTGTGGGTTTGGTAGGTTTCCCAAGGTGGCCTCCCGAGCCCCGGGCCAAAAAGTCATGGGACCCCCCTTGCAAAACCAGGTCGTTTTGTGATAGGCAATTTTGATGTCGCCTCAATACGTTTTGGGCCCTTGCCTGTCGCAGGTACTTGGGCCTCCCACACGAGTGAGGCACCATTTTTATCGGGAGACCCGGGGAACGCTGGGTGGTAGGAAATTTGTGTCAGCCCGTGATGCACAACTTTCCCACACAGAAATGTGTGAAAAAGTGCTTTCAGCAAAATTTCAGGTTTGCAGAGGATTCTGGGTAAGAAAACGTTGTGGAGTCCATGCAAGCCATACCTCCCTGGAATCCCCAGGTGTCTAATTTTCAGAAATGTGTGGGTTTGGTAGGTTTCCTAGCTGGCCGCTGAGCACGAGGCCAGAAATCCAGGTGACCCCCCTTGCAAAACCAGGTCGTTTTGTGATAGGCAATTTTGATGTTGCCTCAATACGTTTTGGGCCCTTGCCTGTTGCGGGTACTTGTGCCTTCCACACGACCTGGCTTGGCAGTTCGGGCTGGACTGTTCCCACAAGGAACAGGGTCAAGACTGATTTGCATATGGCTGGGTCCAAACTGGGGTGGTGTGGTGAGCAAAAGAATGATGGATTTAACCCAGATCCTTGTGAGTGGGGGTGAATGTTTGCATTGTCCAGCATTCCGTCCATCAATTGTTTCTTTTGCATTTGTCGCCCTAAGTGGGAAGGGTATGCCCAGACGTGGGTCCCGTGCTCACTACACCACTGGATTCAAGCTAGCCTGGCTGAAGAAGGGTGATGCCCTGAAACCGGTCCTAGGATGCTTGTTTCCGGTCCAGGGAGGACCTGGCTTGGAAGTTCGGGCTGGACTGTTCCCACAAGGAACAGGGTCAAGACTGATTTGCATATGGCTGGGTCCAAACTGGGGTGGTGTGGTGAGCAAAAGAATGATGGATTTAACCCAGATCCTTGTGAGTGGGGGTGAATGTTTGCATTGTCCAGCATTCCGTCCATCAATTGTTTCTTTTGCATTCCACACGAGTGAGGCACCATTTTTATCGGGAGACCTGGGGGAACGCTGGGTGGTAGGAAATTTGTGCCATCCCAGTGATGCCACAACTTTCCCACACAAAAATGTGTGGAAAAAGTGATTCTTTCAGCTAAATTTGAGGTTTGCAGGGGATTCTGGGTAAGAAAATGTTGGGGGGATCCACGTAAGCCATACCTCCCTGGAATGCCCCGGGTGTCTACTTTTCAGAAATGTGTGGGTTTGGTAGGTTTCCCTGGATGGCCGCCGAGCCCGGGGCCAAAAACCCAGGTGACCCCCGTGCAAAACCAGGTTGGTTTGTGATAGGTAATTTTGATGTCGCCTCACTAGGTTTTGGGCCCTTGCCTGTCGCGGGTACTTGACCCACCCACACAAGTGAGGTACCATTTTTCTCGGAAGACTTTGGGGAAAGCGGAGTGGGTGGAATTTTGTGGATCCACGCAGATTCCAGAACTTTCCACCACAGAAATGTGAGGAAAATGTGTTTTTTGGACACATTTTTAGGTTTGCAAGGGATTCTGGGTAACAGAACCTGGTGAGAGCCAGTCAAGTCACCCCATCCTGGATTTCCCTGGGTGTCTAGTTTTCAGAAATGTACAGGTTTGCTAGGTTTCCCTAGGTGCCGGCTGCGCTAGGGCTCAAAATCCACAGGTAGGCATATTGCTAAAAACAAATTTGTGCCTAGTCGGCTTTCTGCCGCCCTGGGGGAGGTTATCGGGGGTGGGGTTGCCCGATATGCCCCTAAGGGGGCAGAAACACTGTGGCTATTTTTTTGGGGGTGGGGGCATTGATATGCCCATTCTGGGCAGCCCCCACCCCCACGCATAAAAAAAGCCAGCGTAATCGTTGGCGTCTAGTGGGCTTTTTGCCCCCCCGGGGGGGCAGAAAGGCTGTAATTTTTGCGGGTGGGGTGTGGGGGCATTAGCATGCCCGTTTTGGGCAGTCCCCACCCTAATTAAAATTTGCCCAAAAAATACCTGGCGTCTAGTTGGCTTTTTGCCCCCCCCCGGGGGGGCAGATTGGGGGCTACTACCCTATCTGCCCCCCAGGGGGGGCAGGAAGGCTGTAATTTTTGCAGGGGAGCGGGTGGGGGCATGGGCATGCCCGTTTTGGGCAGCCCCCACCCTAATGCAATTTAGCAATAAAAAATCCCTGGCGTAAAGTGGGCTGTTTGCCCCCTGGGAGTGCAGATTGGGGGCTAATGCAGAAAGACTGTAATTTTTGCGGACAGGGGGTGGGGGCATCGGCATGCCCGTTTTGGGCAGCCCCCACCCTAATGCAATTTAGCAATAAAAAATCCCTGTCGTAAAGTGGGCTTTTTGCCCCCCCCCGGGGGGGGCAGAAAGGCTGTAAATTTAGCAGGGGTGGGGGCATGGGCATGCCCTTTATGGGCAGCCCCCACCCTAATAACTTATGCACCCAAAAAAAGTCCCTGGCGTCTAGTGGGCTTTTTACCCCCCCCGGGGGGGTAGATTGGGGGCTACTGCCCCCATCTGCCCCCCAGGGGGGGCAAAAAGACTAAATATCACCAAATTTATTTGGGGGGAGCAAAATCCCTTGCCCAAGGGGCCGCTCCCCCCTCCCTGGTGTCTAGTGGGTGGATCCCTGCTTGGGGATCGCAGGGCGATCCCCAAGCAGGGATCCACTGGTGAGGCAGAAAGTCCACTAGACGCCAGGGATTTTTTTGGCCAAATTTTAATTGGGGTGGGAGCTGCACAAAACGGGCAGGCCAATGCCCCCACCCTAATTAAAATTTGCACAAAAAAATCCCTGGTGTCTAGTGGGCTTTTTACACCCCCCGGGGGGGCAGAAAGGCTGTCATTTTTGCGGGGGGGGTGGGGTATGGGCATGCCCATATTGGCCAGCCCCCACCACTAATTATAATTTTAAAAAAAATCCCTGGTATCTAGTGGGCTTTCTGCCCCCCCGGGGGGGCAGAAAGACTGTAATTTTTGCGGACTGGGGGTGGGGGCATCGGCATGCCCGTTTTGGGCAGCCCCACCCTAATGCAATTTAGCAATAAAAATCCCTGGCGTATAGTGGGCTTTTGCCCCCTGGGGGGCAGATTGAGGGCTACTGCCCCCATCTGCCCCCAGGGGGGCAAAAGACTAAATATCACCAAATGTATTTGGGGGAGCAAAATCCCTTGCCCAAGGGCCGCTCCCCCTCCCTGGTGTCTAGTGGGTGGATCCCTGCTTGGGGATCGCCCTCCTGGGGCGATCCCCATGCAGGGATCCACTGGTGAGGCAGAAAGTCCACTAGACGCCAGGGATTTTTTTGGGCAAATTTTAATTGGGGTGGGAGCTGCCCAAAATGGGCATGCCAATGCCCCCACCCTAATTAAAATTTGCACAAAAATTCCCTGGTGTCTAGTGGGCTTTTTACACCCCCCGGGGGGGGGCATATTGGGGGCTACTGCCCCATCTGCCCCCCAGGGGGGGCAGGAAGGCTGTAATTTTTGCGGGGAGGGGGTGGGGGCATGGGCATGCCCGTTTTGGGCAGCCCCCACCCTAATTCAAATTTGCCCAAAAAAATTCCCGGCGTCTAGTGGGCTTTTTGTTCCCCCCCCCGGCGGGGCAAATTGGGGGCTAATGCCAATGCCCCCACCCTAATTAAAATGTGCCCAAAAAAATCCCTGGCGTCTACTGGGCTTTTTGCCCCCCCCCCGGGAGGCAGAAAGGCTGTCATTTTTGTGGGGGAGGGGTGGGGGCATTGGCATGCCCATTTTGGGCAGCCCCCACCCTAATTCAGATTTGCCCTAAAAAATCCCTGGCGTCTAGTGGGCTTTTTGCCCCCCAGGGGGGGTAGAAAGGCTGTCATTCTTGCGGGGGGGTGTGGGGGCATGCCCATATTGGCCAGCCCCCACCACTAATTATAATTTTTTAAAAAATCCCTGGTATCTAGTGGGCTTTGCGGACGGCGGGTGGGGGCATCGGCATGCCCGTTTTGGGCAACCCCCACCCTAATGCAATTTAGCAATAAAAAATCCCTGACGTATAGTGGGCTTTTTGCCCCCCCGGGGGGGCAGAAAGGCTGTAAATTTTGCGGGGGTGGGGGCATGGGCATGCCCTTTATGGGCAGCCCCCACCCTAATAACTTATGCGCCCCAAAAAAAGTCCCTGGCGTCTAGTGGGCTATTTGCCCCCCAGGGGGGGGCAAAAAGACTAAATATCACCAAATTTATTTGGGGGAGCAAAAGCCCTTGCCCAAGGGGCCGCTCCCCCTCCCTGGTGTCTAGTGGGTGGATCCGTGCCTGGGGATCGCCCTCCTGGGGCGATCCCCAAGCAGGGATCCACTGGTGAGGGGTACCATTGGAAAGGGGAGATTCTCCCCTTTCCAGTGATACCTCTCCCGTCTTTCTACATGCCCGGGGAGCTGAGATAGCCCCCTGAGCATATAGAAAGTGAAACTGAAATGAGCCTAAAGGCTCATTTCAGTTTCGATTTCTGTGCAATGACGACAGCGCGACGTGCGCGCTGATCGTCATTGCACAGAAACTAGGGAGGGGCCTCGGGAGCTGGGGAAGCTCTTCCCCAGCTCCCGAGGCTTTGAGGAGAGAAGGAAATCCCTCTGCTGTCTGCAGCAGAGGGATTTCGTGCCCCTGGCCTCATGACGGAATGGTTCCGTCATGAGCACAGGGGCACCGATGCTCATGACGGAACCATTCCGTCATGAGCATCGAAGGGGTTAAGAGATTCAAATGATTGGGATACATGTGTGTGATCTTGTTGTTTTATCGGGAACTGGTTATCATAATTTTCAGGTGTGGCCTAGAGACAGCTTTTTAAAAATTGCTTTATTTTTGGTTGTACAGATAAGAGAACATAATTACCAGACATTATTAACTGCACTCTTGCAAAATCGATGAAGGTAGCTATGCCCTACCACTTTCTACGTTCACCAGATGCCACTGCTGTTCATATGTGGTATCTCCTGGTGAACCATAACATGTATTGAAAGCTACTTAGGGAGGGGATGTCGATGTTTCGACCCCTAGTTAGTATTCAAGTCTCATCAGGACAAAAGTTGTCTGACTAAAGTTCCCTAGAGCCTGCGGAATCTTGGGACCTCCAATAAGGCAATATGTACAAGAATACTTCAAGACAGAGTCTGCAATGCATACCAGGCCGCTTGGTTAGATGGACAGTGTAGGAAGGTGGAATCTGACTATATGGTTGCCCCACTTTTTTTATGGTGTTTTGCTGGTTTATGACTTAGTTGGACTGGGATCCTGCTATTCAGGGCCCCAGTCTATCTGCTTTCTCTGTAAAAAGGTTTCCATGTGCCTTAGGCACATCTCTGATTGGAATCTGGAGTGCCCTTATAAGTCCCTAGTATATGGTATACTATGTACCAAGGGCATAGGTACCTCAGAGGCCTACCAGGGGCTGCAGCATGTATTGTGCCACCCCTGGAAGGCCATCCAAACTGACACCACAGGTCTGCTACTGCAGCCTGGGTAAGGTGGTGCATGCACCCCTTACTGTGATATAGGTTACCTATATCACTAAATACATACACACATATAAACCTATAAGTCACTCCTAAGGCAGGCCTTATCAATCCTGAAGGCAGAGTGCATGGTTCCTATGTGAGAGGGTGCCCCTGCATGAGCAGGGCCCCTCTGCAGCATTCGGAGACCCTTCTCTGATGCTGTTTGTAGTGCAGCCTGACCATATACTCTTAAGCGCATTATAACCTCGCGTTAAATGCTAACTTTGGAATGGCTGCACTTAAACATGTCGTGTTTGGTGTCAAACATCTTGGAATACTACCCCCCGCCAATTCTGGCGGCGGGGGTAGCATTCCACCCTTCTAGAGGGAAAGACATGTTAACTCTGGCTAGCCCGGTAACTTCTTTCCAAAGCCCTGGCATCACAAAATGGATGCTGCTGCCACAGACACGAGTCTGGCCTCCTGCTGCTGGACGAAACTCCGGCAGGGGAGGCCTGGACAATAGGTTTCCTGTCCCAGGGAGGTGTGACCACCTCCCCAGACAGGATAATGTGTATTGGGGCTGGGCGGGAGCACTTTCGGGTGCTTTGAAGTCCTGCACTGGGGGCACATTTGGTGTCCCTGTGCATACCCCAGTTCAAACCGGATCAGGGGCTTGCAGCCCCTGCTTTGGCGCGAACTGGACAAAGGGAAAGGGGTGTAGCCACCCCTCTGCCCTGACCCACCCATAGGTGGGGCCACAGAGTAGTCCAACCCCTAAACTTGGTATAAGTATAGGAACCCGGTCCTTAGGACTTTAGATTATCCCTGGACAAAACTCTGAAACAGAATCCTGGACCTTCGACGCCATACTCAAGATTAGAGGACAGAAGAATCTCCCTTGGGGTCAAGGAGTGACTCCCCTGCTTGGCAGGCACCAAAGATGCATCTGTCTGGTCTGCATTTCTGAAGCTCCCGTCGGATGCCGAAGTCTTCGCATCACCAGAGGTGGATTCTCAGACTTCCCCGAGGCTATCCTGAGTCCCCAGCAAAGCTGAGGCCCGTAGCTATCGTGGGTGACGTGAGACCGTGACCCCTGGACACCGAGCACATTTGCAAGTGCATCCTCTTCTGGGTCTCCCATGAAGTCGTGCTTTGGGCTCCGAGTAGCCCTAGCCTCCAGCACCAACTGCACCGAAGATCACTGGCCTCCACTCCACGAGTGTCCTGTGAGCCAGATCCACGTGCGACGTCTTGAGGCCTCCTTCGCGGTCGCTAGCCCGTTGGCTAGTAGCCCTTAACGAAGGCCAATCTTTTCTTCTTGGGCATCCTGGTTGCTCCAGGCCTGCCCTCACTTACCCTTGCTGGGTGAGTTCCCCAGACCTTGCTGGTCTGCACCATCGACGATCTGCATCTTCATCGAGACTTGCCGTTGCCAAGGCTTGTTGGGCCCAATCCGGTCGCCGACACCTCAGCACTCGACAGACATCGTGTACCAGCCCGAATCCTGCTCCTGGTCGCCGACAACGCCTCCTGGACCTCGTGGCTGAAGAGTCAAGACGACCGTCAACGCACCTGAAGCACTCGACATCGGTGGGCATCTGTCCATCGCCTTCCTGGTCACTGGCTAGTGACCCAGACTCTGTCCCCTCTGCTTTCAGGTTCTTCAGATCTCCGATCCACTCTTGGATCCACCCGGACACTTTCCACTTGGTCGCCAGCAGCACTTTGCAGCAGATCGCCATTCAAATCGACGACGAAACCCGACCCCGAAAGGCACCTATGCACCCGGCTTCCCTGGGTGAGGTAACACGAGTACTCCGGTGCTCCCGTGGGTAGAGACTCTTCAAAGTACTAGTTCTCAAAGGGTTTGCTCCAAGTCCTCCTTTAAGTGTCCCTTTTCTTTAATTTCCTGATCGCGACTTTCTCCATAGAAGTCAACGGCGTATCGCGGTTGTGTATTTACACTGCACGCGTCCCCCGTGGGTCCCCTGTGTCACTACCTTGGGTGGTTCCTTGTGGTCCAAGCACTTCTAGAGGCTCTAGGCCTAGTGTCTAGTTCAGTCGTGGTTCTTATACCACTTTATTGGTATATGGTTTGAGTACGCCCCTAGGGCCCAAACGTGTATTTGTGCTATTACTGTGTTTAAATAACTTCTAACTTATGTACTTCGAACTCTAGCCTCATAAAGAGACTAGAGGGGTGTGTTTAGCAATAAATACATATATTTTGAATATATACCTGGTGTGGTGCTCTTTCATTTGATCACTCAAGAGATTATAGACTGGTAAAACAAGCTGCTTTACATTCCTTCAAGACTTAGCCTGAAGGCTGCTCTCCATAGCTACCACTAGGATAGCTTTCAATAAGGTTGTCTTTAACCTATCTCCAATAAGGGGTTGTTTGGACTGGTGCAAGGTGCCCACTATAATTAGTGGACAGCATATACCAGGCCAACTTCTCACATTGGTGTGCAGCGTGTGGGATTCCAGCTTGCTATTGTTTTACCAGATAATCTCAATTGAATTGATCAACTGAAAACCACTAAAGGTACCTAAGGTACATATAATTGAAGCTTAGAATACAGTAAGTTCTACTGAACTTAGAGTTGTGTGTAAAGGGATAGCACACCCTTTCTACAACTCAAGAGAGTTTAGTAGGCCACACTAGAGTAGGTAGTGCATACACCACACCACACTAGTAATGTCTTTAAAGGTAGGATCTAGAGAATCCTTACCAGAAGCCACTGGGCTTCTTCCCTCCAAGTATGATACCCTCCCATTCTTGGAATTGAGAGCATTATGTAACTTGAGGAAATTAAGGACAGGCCAAAGTCCCACCACCCAACACCTTAAAGAGTTGTTGGTGGCTTATGACCTTAGTAAGCCCTTGGGGACTGAAGGGGTAGGAGCCGAGGGTGGGGCAGAAGAAGAGGAAGGGGCCAGGGGTAGAAATACCCCCAGCCCCCCTCTGAAACTGGCCAGGAGGGTGACAATGACCCTGACCTGGATAACCCAATCCCTCCTGTGGAAGATGAAGAGGATGATCAGGATGATGCCCTCTTTGTCCCCCCAGGAAGGATTATGAGTGTGCCCAGAAAGTCTAGATCTCCTTCTCAGGAGTCTAACCACTCTGGCACCTCAATAGGGAGCTCTGTCTCATCTCATAGGAGGGAATCCTCTCATGAGAGGAGAAAGAGGCTGATTCAGTATGAGGAAGCTCAGCTTGAACTCAGAAGGAAGCAAGTAGCCTTAGACAGGGAGTCCCTAGATCTCTTTAGAGAGAAAAGAAAGTTGGGACTAGAGTCCCATGGTGGCAGCAATATCCCTAGAGATAGGGAAAGGTCTTATGACCATAGAAACCTAAACAAGATTGTCCCTCCCTACCAGAGTGGGGATGACATCCACAAATGGATAACTGCACTGGAGAGGGCCTGTAAAGTTCAGAAGGTCCCCCAGAAGCAGTGGGCAGCGATCTTGTGGCTCTCCTTTGCAGACAAAGGTAGAGACAAGCTCCTCACTGTAAGAGAAGAGGATGCTGACAATTACACAGTCTTGAAGAGTGCGCTGATAGATGGGTTTGGCCTAACCACTGAACAGTATAGGTTGAAGTTCAGAGACACCCAAAAAGCTCAGACTCAAGACTGGGTTGATTTTGTAGATTGTGCTACAAAGGCTCTGGAAGGTTGGATACATGGCAACAAAGTGCATGACTTTTTAGGATTGTACAATTTGATTATGAGGGAGCAGATCCTTAATAATTGTCAAAACCAGCTTTTGCACCAGTATCTGGTGGACTCTGACCTGACCTCTTCCCAAGAATTGGGAAAGAAGGCAGACAAATGGGTCAGAACCAGAGTAAAAACTAGAAATCAGGGTGGTGACCAGAAGAAAGATTCTACTAAGTCCCAAGAGAAAGTTGGGGATAAATCTAAGGATAAGTCCACTACAGGGCCCCAAAATTCCTCTTCTGGGGGTGGGTCCCAAACTCCTTCCTCTCCTGAAAAGAAACCATATTGCCATGTCTGTAAAAAGCCTGGGCACTGGAAATCTGATCCCAGTTGCCCCAGGATTGGCAATAAAGAAAATGTTCCCCCAGCAACTACTACCCCCTCCTGGTACTACCAGTAGTAATCCTCCAGTTGGGAGTAGTGCACCCAAAAAGTTAGGTGCTTTTGCAACAGGAACAGAGGTGGGCCCTGGTTCAGACAGGGACCCCTCAACAGACTCCTCTGACTCTGATGGTGGTGTAGGATTTGCCACCTTTACCATGGGTCCCACAGCAATGGGCAGGTACAGACTGGAGCCAATGATTAATGGTCAGAAAGCTGTGGCATTTAGGGACACAGGGGCTAGTGTCACCATGGTGGCAGGGAAATTAGTCCCCCTCACCAGCTTTTACCTGAGTTTAAATACCAGGTGACCAACATTGATGGTGTCAGAACAGATCACCCCATGGCCATAGTCAATCTCAGCTGGGAGGGGGTCACAGGCCCAAAGAGAGTGGCAGTGTCCCCCACCTTACCTGTAGATTGCCTGATGGGCAATGATCTGGAGACTTCAGCCTGGGCTGAAGTTGAACACCAAACCCACCTTAGGATGTTGGGCGTCCCTGTAAAGGTTAGTGGGGCTGTAATGGCCACAGCCCCAGCCCAAGAATTTGGAGAGATGGAGCCTGAAAGAATGGCCCACTCTCCCCCAAAAGAGAGCACAAGGGTTGAAGAAAAGTCTTCTTCCCTCCAGACAGTAGGTAAGGGTCAGCCTCCTCAGGGAACTGACCCTACCCCTAGTGAAGGAACTGCCCCAGAGGTAGTCAGGCCTGGCCTGGCCACACCCCTGATGGCAGAGGACCCTTCCAAGGTGGTACCCAGTCTGGAGCAGGTAACCTGCCCCTCTCTACCCTGCCTCAGCCAGCCCAGGGCTGCAGAGGTCAGGGAGGTCAGTGGACCCCCAGGGCCCCCTGTCCAGAGGAACCCCCCATCAGCAGATTAAGGGCACCCAGTCTAGTAGCCCTAGCCAGGTGAAAACTCCTCTACACACTGAGGGATCCCCCATGCCTTTATGTAGGGACCTCCCCCAGAAGGACTCTGGTAGGCAAGGGCAAACCTGGGACCTGAAGGTTCCAAACCTGCCATGTCCCTCCAGTAGTCCATCCAAAGGGACCCAACCCCCAGCTGTAGGCAGCCAAAGGTTGACCCTTAGAGCAAAGTGCAACTCAGTCATGGAAAGACAGGCATACATTGTGACCAGTGATCTGAGGAAGCTGAGGCCAACATTCCTAGGGCCTCACTTCCCTACTCAGACACCTCACCAGCCTTGTACTTTACCTAAGCACACCACAGGTAGTGATTCCCCATGGTGGAGACCCTCTCATACCCTTAGGGTGAGGGATTGCTTAGTGGACCATAAGACAGGGGGCAACCATGCTAGTGCAGGTGCTTCCTTATATGACCACTTAGTCAATGAAGGCTCAACTGGCCAAGGTTAGCCTTATCTCCTTTCGTTTGGGGGGGTTATGTAGGAAGGTGGAATCTGACTATATGGTTGCCCCCACTTTTTTATGGTGTTTTGCTGGTTTATGACTTAGTTGGACTGGGATCCTGCTATTCAGGGCCCCAGTCTATCTGCTTTCTCTGTAAAAGGTTTCCATGTGCCTTAGGCACATCTCTGATTGGAATCTGGAGTGCCCTTATAAGTCCCTAGTATATGGTATACTATGTACCAAGGGCATAGGTACCTCAGAGGCCTACCAGGGGCTGCAGCATGTATTGTGCCACCCCTGGAAGGCCATCCAAACTGACACCACAGGTCTGCTACTGCAGCCTGGGTAAGGTGGTGCATGCACCCCTTACTGTGATATAGGTTACCTATATCACTAAATACATACACACATATAAACCTATAAGTCACTCCTAAGGCAGGCCTTATCAATCCTGAAGGCAGAGTGCATGGTTCCTATGTGAGAGGGTGCCCCTGCATGAGCAGGGCCCCTCTGCAGCGTTCGGAGACCCTTCTCTGATGCTGTTTGTAGTGCAGCCTGACCATATACTCTTAAGCGCATTATAACCTCGCGTTAAATGCTAACTTTGGAATGGCTGCACCTAAACATGTCGTGTTTGGTGTCAAACATCTTGGAATACTACCCCCCGCCAATTCTGGCGGCGGGGGTAGCATTCCACCCTTCTAGAGGGAAAGACATGTTAACTCTGGCTAGCCCGGTAACTTCTTTCCAAAGCCCTGGCATCACAAAATGGATGCTGCTGCCACAGACACGAGTCTGGCCTCCTGCTGCTGGACGAAACTCCGGCAGGGAAGGCCTGGACAATAGGTTTCCTGTCCCAGGGAGGTGTGACCACCTCCCCAGACAGGATAATGTGTATTGGGGCTGGGCGGGAGCACTTTCGGGTGCTTTGAAGTCCTGCACTGGGGGCACATTTGGTGTCCCGGTGCATACCCCAGTTCAAACCGGATCAGGGGCTTGCAGCCCCTGCTTTGGCGCGAACTGGACAAAGGGAAAGGGGTGTAGCCACCCCTCTGCCCTGACCCACCCATAGGTGGGGCCACAGAGTAGGCCAACCCCTAAACTTGGTATAAGTATAGGAACCCGGTCCTTAGGACTTTAGATTATCCCTGGACGAAACTCTGAAACAGAATCCTGGACCTTCGACGCTCTACTCAAGATTAGAGGACAGAAGAATCTCCCTTGGGGTCAAGGAGTGACTCCCCTGCTTGGCAGGCACCAAAGACGCATCTGTCCGGTCTGCATTTCTGAATCTCCCGTTGGATGCCGAAGTCTTCGCATCACCAGAGGTGGATTCTCAGACTTCCCCGAAGCTACCCTGAGTCTCCAGCAAAGCTGAGGCCCGTAGCTATCGTGGGTGACGTGAGACCGTGACCCCTGGACACCGAGCACATTTGCAAGTGCATCCTCTTCTGGGTCTCCCACGAAGTCGTGCTTTGGGCTCCGAGTAGCCCTAGCCTCCAGCACCAACTGCACCGAAGATCACTGGCCTCCACTCCACGAGTGTCCTGTGAGCCAGATCCACGTGCGACGTCTCGAGGCTCCTTCGCGGTTGCTAGCATGTTGGCTAGTAGCCCTTAACGAAGGCCAATCTTTTTCTTCTTGGGCATCCTGGTTGCTCCAGGCCTGCCCTCACTTACCCTCGCTGGGTGAGTTCCCCAGACCTTGCTGGTCTGCACCATCGACGATCTGCATCTTCATCGAGACTTGCCGTTGCCAAGGCTTGTTGGGCCCAATCCGGTCGCCGACACCTCAGCACTCGACAGACATCGTGTACCAGCCCGAATCCTGCTCCTGGTTGCCGACAACGCCTCCTGGACCTCGTGGCTGAAGAGTCAAGATGACCGTCAACGCACCTGAAGCACTCGACATCGGTGGGCATCTGTCCATCGCCTTCCTGGTCACTGGCTAGTGACCCAGACTCTGTCCCCTCTGCTTTCAGGTTCTTCAGATCTCCGATCCCCTCTTGGATCCACCCGGACACTTTCCACTTGGTCGCCAGCAGCACTTTGCAGCAGATCGCCATTCAAATCGACGACGAAACCCGACCCCGAAAGGCACCTATGCACCCGGCTTCCCTGGGTGAGGTAACACGAGTACTCCGGTGCTCCCGTGGGTAGAGACTCTTCAAAGTACTAGTTCTCAAAGGGTTTGCTCCAAGTCCTCCTTTAAGTGTTCCTTTTCTTTAATTTCCTGATCGCGACTTTCTCCATAGAAGTCAACAGCGTATCGCGGTTGTGTATTTACACTGCACGCGTCCCCGTGGGTCCCCTGTGTCACTACCTTGGGTGGTTCCTTGTGGTCCAAGCACTTCTAGAGGCTCTAGGCCTAGTGTCTAGTTCAGTCGTGGTTCTTATTCCACTTTATTGGTATATGGTTTGGTACGCCCCTAGGGCCCAAACGTGTATTTGTGCTATTACTGTGTTTAAATAACTTCTAACTTATGTACTTCGAACTCTAGCCTCATAAAGAGACTAGAGGGGTGTGTTTAGCAATAAATACATATATTTTGAATATATACCTGGTGTGGTGCTCTTTCATTTGATCACTCAAGAGATTATAGACTGGTAAAACAAGCTGCTTTACATTCCTTCAAGACTTAGCCTGAAGGCTGCTCTCCATAGCTACCACTAGGATAGCTTTCAATAAGGTTGTCTTTAACCTATCTCCAATAAGGGGTTGTTTGGACTGGTGCAAGGTGCCCACTATAATTAGTGGACAGCATATACCAGGCCAACTTCTCACAGACAGTACCACTGGGATAAACTAGAGTACTCCTAAAAAAAGCCAACAATGCAAAATGGGCCACCTGGTTCCTTAGACGGTCCCGTAGAGGTAAATAAATTACTCAGGAAAAGCACACCTTTGCACTGTGTTATGCTGTGGATATTTAATGTATTTGTCTTTAATTTATTTAGAAAGGAAATGAAGAGCCCTAATAAATGTATGAAAATAATTATAACAACTAGAAAAGGTGCACGCTGGGCTGGTTGGTTGGGAGGACTCTGTTCAAAGTATTTAGACTTAGAGAGTAGACATTCTTTTCTTAATGTGAGAGCCTTGGAGGAAATTCTAGTTGGCTATTAATAAATGTTTTAGTTTGCTTGAACAATGATTGATTTTTTTAACCCCTTGGGTGCTCATGACCAGCTGGACTCGTCATGACACACAGTGGGCGTGTGCTCATGACGAGTCCAGCTCGTCATGACACCCAGCACCGGAAATCCCTCTGGTGCGGGCACCAGAGGGATTCCCTTTTCTCCCCTAAAGCCTCGGGAGCTGGGGAAGAGCTTCCCCAGCTCCCGAGGCCCCCTCCCCTGGTTTCCCTGAAATGACGATCGGCGCGCACGTCCACCCACTAGGCATCAGGGAGGGGGGAGCGGCCCCTTGGGCAAGGGCCTTTGCTCCCCCCATAAAAATGTTGGCATGATTAGTCTTTCTGCCCCCCGGGGGGGGGGTAGAAAGCCCACTAGACACCAGGGATTTTTTATGGGATATTTATTAGGGGTGGGGGCTGCCCAAAACGGGCATGCCGATGCCCCCACCACCCCGGCCACAAAATTAGTCTTTCTGCCCCCCCTGGGGGGCAGGTGGGGCAGTAGCCCCCAATATGCCCCCTCGGGGGGGCAGACAGCCCACTAGATACCAGGGATTTAAAAAAAAATTATAATTAGGGGTGGGGGCTGCCCAATATGGGCATGCCAATGCCCCCACCCCCCCGCCACAAAGATACAGTCTTTCTGCCCCTCCTGGGGGGCAGAAAGCCCACTAGATACCAGGGATTTTTTTTAAATTATAATTTGGGGTAGGGGCTGCCCAATATGGGCATGCCAATGCCCCCACCCCGACGCAAAGGTACAGTCTTTCTGCCCCTCCTGGGGGGCAGTAGCCCCCAATCTGCCCCCCCCGAAGGGCAGAAAGCCCACTAGACACCAGGTTTTTTTTCCCCTCGATAAATTTAGGGGTGGGGGTTGCCCAAGATGGGCATGCCAATGCCCCCACCCCTCCCCCCACGAAATTCCAGTCTTTCTGCCCCCCCGGGGGTTCAGAATCACCCTAGATGCCAGGGATTATTTTTTTTATAGGCCCGGGGTGGGGGCTGCCCAGAATGGGCATGTAAATGCCCCCACCCTACCCCCAAAGAAAAAAAAAGACTTTCTGCCCCCCAGGAGGCAGATGGGGGCAATAGCCCCTGATCTGCCCCCCGGGGAGGGGCAGAAAGCCCACTAAGCGCCAGGGATTTTTTTTTTATATAGGTAGGTGTGGGGGGCTGCCGAGAATGGGCATGTCAATGCCCCCACCCCAAAAAAAATGCTACAGTCTTTCTGCTCCCCCCCCGGGAGGCAGATGGGGCAATAGCACCTTATCTGCACCCCCGGGGTGCAGAAAGCCCACTAGCCACCAGGGATTTTTTTTTACAAAGTTCGGGGTGGGGGCTGCCAAGAATGGACATGCCAATGCCCCCACCTATCCCAAAAAGATGCCACTGTCTTTCTGCCCCTCCCAGGAGGCAGATGGGGCAGTAGCCCCTGATCTGCCCCCCGGGGGCAGAAAGCCCACTATGTGCCAGCGATTATGCTGGCTTTTTTATACGCAGGGGTGGGGGCTGACCAGAATGGGCATCCCAATGCCCCGACCTCCCAAAAGAATAGCCACAGTCTTTCTGCCCCCTCGGGGCATATCGGGGCAATAGCCCCTGATGTCCCCCCTCCCCAGGGCGGCAGAAAGCCCACTAGGCACTGACTTTTTTTCGGAATGTGCCTACCTGTTGAATTTGGTTCCTAGCTCTGCTGGCACCTAGGGAAACATAGCAAACCTATACATTTTTTAAAACTAGACACCCAGGGGAATCCAGGATGGGCTGACTTCACTGGCTCTCACCAGGTTCTGTTACCCAGAATCCCTTGCAAACCTAAAAATTTGTCCAAAAAAATACATTTTCCTCACATTTCTGTGGTGGAAAGTTGTGTAATCTGCGTGGATCCACAAAATTCCACCCACCCCGCGTTCCCCAAAGTCTTCCGAGAAAAATGGTACCTCACTTGTGTGGGTAGGACTAGTGGCCGCGACAGAAAACGGCCCAAAACGCAACATGGACACACCACATTTTCACAGTGAAAACGGACCCTTTTTTTGCAAAGTGCCTAGCTGTAGATTTTGAACCCTAACTCTGCCGGCACCTAGGGAAACCTAGCACACCTATACATTTTTTTAAACTAGATACCCAGGGGAATCCAGGATGGGGTGACTTGACTGGCTCTCACCAGGTTCTGTTACCCAGAATCCCTTGCAAACCGAAACATTTGTAAAAACAAACACATTTTCCTCACATTTCTGTGGTGGAAAGTTCTGGAATCTGCGTGGATCCACAAATTTCTACCTACCCCGCGTTCCCCAAAGTCTTTCAAGAAAAATGGTAACTCACTTGCGTGGGTAGGCCTAGTGCCCACGACAGGAAACGGCGCAAAACGCAACGTGGACACACCACAATTTCACAGTGAAAAATGACCCTTTTTTGGCAAAGTGCCTAGCTGTAGTTTTTGAACCCTAGCTCTGCCGGCACCTAGGGAAACATAGCAAACCTATACATTTTTGAAAAATAGACACCCAGGGGAATCCAGGATGGGGTGACTTGACTGGCTCCCACCATGTTCTGTTACCCAGAATCCCTTGCAAACCTAAAACATTGTCAAGAAAAACACATTTTCCTCACATTTCTGTGGTGGAAAGTTCTGGAATCTGCGTGGATCCACAAATTTCCACCCACCCTGTGTCTCCCAAAGTCTTCCGAGAAAAATGGTAACTCACTTGTGTGGGTAGGCCTAGTGCCCGCGACAGGAAATGGTGCAAAACGCAACGTGGACACAGCACAATTTCACAGTGAAAAATGACCCATTTTTGGCAAACTGCCTAGCTGTAGTTTTTGAACCCTAGCTCTGCCGGCACCTAGGGAAACCTAGCAAACCTATACATTTTTGAAAACTAGACACCCAGGGGAATAAAGGCTGGGGGGGACTTGACTGCCTCTCACCAGGTTCTGTTACCCAGAATCCCTTGCAAACCTAAAAAATTGTCCAAAAAAACACATTTTCCTCACATTTCTGTGGTGGAAAGTTCTGGAATCTGCGTGGATCCACAAATTTCTACTGACCCCGTGTTCCCCAAAGTCTTCCGAGAAAAATGGTACCTCACTTGTGTGGGTAGGCCTAGTGCCCGCGACAGGAAATGGCGCAAAACGCAACGTGGACACACCACAATTTTACAGTGAAAAATGACCCTTTTTTGGCAAAGTGCCTAGCTGTAGTTTTTGAACCCTAGCTCTGCCGACACCTAGGGAAACCTAGCAAACCTATACATTTCTGAAAACTAGACACCCAGGGGAATCCAGGATGGGGTGACTTGACTGGCTCTCACCAGGTTCTATTACCCAGAATCCCTTGCAAACCTAAACAATTGTAAAAAAAAACACATTTTCCTCACATTTCTGTTGTGGAAAGTTCTGGAATCTGCGTGGATCCACAAATTTCCACCCACCCCAAGTTCCCCAAAGTCTTTCGAGAAAAATGGTACCTTACTTGCATGGGTGGGTCAAGTACCCGCGACAGGCAAGGGCCCAAAACCTTTTGAGGCGACATCAAAATTACCTATCACAAACCAACCTGGTTTTGCAAGGGGGGTCCCATGACTTTTTGGCCCGGGGCTCAGCGGCCACCTAGGGAAACCTACCAAACCCACACATTTCTGAAAACTAGACACCCGGGGGATTCCAGGGAGGTATGGCTTGCGTGGATCCCCCAAAGTTTTCTTACCCAGAATCCCCTGCAAACGTGAAATTTAGCTGATAAAATCACTTTTTTCACACATTTTTGTGTGGGAAAGTTGTGGCATCACCAGGCTGACACAAATTTCCTACCACCCAGCGTTCCCCCAGGTCTCCCGATAAAAATGGTGCCTCACTCGTGTCGGAGGCCCAAGTACCCGCGGCAGGCAAGGGCCCAAAACTTATTGAGGCGACATCATAATTGCCTATCACAAAACGACCTGGTTTTGCAAGGGGGGGTCCCATAACTTTTTGGCCCGGGGCTCGGCGGCCACCTAGGGAAACCTACCAAACCCACACACTTCTGAAAACTAGACACCCGGGGGATTCCAGGGAGGTATAGCTTGTGTGGATCCCCCAACGTTTTCTTAGCCAGAATCCCCTGCAAACCTGAAATTTAGCTGAAAAAATCACTTTTTTCACACATTTTTGTGTGAGAAAGTTGTGGCATCACCGGGCTGACACAAATTTCCTACCACCCAGTGTTCCCCCAGGTCTCCCGATAAAAATGGTGCCTCACTTGTGTGGGAGGCCCAAGTACCCGCGACAGGCAAGGGCCCAAAACGTATTGAGGCGACATCAAAATTGCCTATCACAAAACGACCTGGTTTTGCAAGGGGGGTCCCATGAATTTTTGGCCCGGGACTCCGCGGCCACCTAGGGAAACCTACCAAACCCACACATTTCTGAAAACTAGACACCCGGGGGATTCCAGGGAGGTATGGCTTGCGTGGATCCCCCAACATTTTCTTACCCAGAATCCCCTGCAAACCTGAAATTTAGCTGGAAAAAATCATTTTTTTCACACATTTTTGTGTGGGAAAGTTGTGGCATCACCGGGCTGACACAAATTTCATACCACCCATCGTTCCCCCAGGTCTCCTGATAAAAATGGTGCCTCACTCGTGTGGGAGGCCCAAGTACCCGCGGCAGGCAAGGGCCCAAAACGTATTGAGGCGACATCAAAATTGCCTATCACAAAACGACCTGCTTTTGCAAGGGGGGGTCCCATAACTTTTTGGCCCGGGGCTCGGCGGCCACCTAGGGAAACCTACCAAACCCACACACTTCTGAAAACTAGACACCCGGGGGATTCCAGGGAGGTATAGCTTGTGTGATCCCTCAACGTTTTCTTAGCCAGAATCCCCTGCAAACCTGAAATTTAGCTGAAAAAATCACTTTTTTCACACATTTTTGTGTGAGAAAGTTGTGGCATCACCGGGCTGACACAAATTTCCTACCACCCAGTGTTCCCCCAGGTCTCCCGATAAAAATGGTGCCTCACTTGTGTGGGAGGCCCAAGTACCCGCGACAGGCAAGGGCCCAAAACGTATTGAGGCGACATCAAAATTGCCTATCACAAAACGACCTGGTTTTGCAAGGGGGGTCCCATGAATTTTTGGCCCGGGACTCCGCGGCCACCTAGGGAAACCTACCAAACCCACACATTTCTGAAAACTAGACACCCGGGGGATTCCAGGGAGGTATGGCTTGCGTGGATCCCCCAACATTTTCTTACCCAGAATCCGCTGCAAACCTGAAATTTAGCTGGAAAAAATCATTTTTTTAACACATTTTTGTGTGGGAAAGTTGTGGCATCACCGGGCTGACACAAATTTCATACCACCCAGCGTTCCCCCAGGTCTCCTGATAAAAATGGTGCCTCACTCGTGTGGGAGGCCCAAGTACCCGCGGCAGGCAAGGGCCCAAAACGTATTGAGGCGACATCAAAATTGCCTATCACAAAACGACCTGCTTTTGCAAGGGGGGGTCCCATGACTTTTTGGCCCGGGGCTCGGCGGCCACCTAGGGAAACCTACCAAACCCACACATCTCTGAAAACTAGACACCCGGGGGATTCCAGGGAGGTATAGCTTGTGTGGATCCCCCAACGTTTTCTTACCCAGAATCCCCTGCAAACCTGAAATTTAGCTGAAAAAAATCACTTTTTTCACACATTTTTGTGTGGGAAAGTTGTGGCATCACCGGGCTGACACAAATTTCCTACCACCCAGTGTTCCCCCAGGTCTCCCGATAAAAATGGTGCCTCATTTGTGTGGGAGGCCCAAGTACCCGCGACAGGCAAGGGCCCAAAACGTATTGAGGCGACATCAAAATTGCCTATCACAAAACGACCTGGTTTTGCAAGGGGGGTCACCTGGATTTTGGCCCCGTCCTCGGCGGCCACCTAGGGAAACCTACCAAACCCACACATTTCTGAAAACTAGACACCCGGGGGATTCCAGGGAGGTATGGCTTGCGTGGATCCCCCAACATTTTCTTACCCAGAATCCCCAGCAAACCTGAAATTTAGCTGGAAAAATCACTTTTTTTCACACATTTTTGTGTGGGAAAGTTGTGGCATCACCGGGCTGACACAAATTTCATACCACCCAGCGTTCCCCCAGGTCTCCCGATAAAAATGGTGCATCACTCATGTGGGAGGCCCAAGTACCCGCGACAGGCAAGGGCCCAAAATGTATTAAGGCGACATCAAAATTGCCTATCACAAAACGACCTGCTTTTGCAAGTGGGGGTCCCATGACTTTTTGGCCCGGGGCTCGGCGGCCACCTAGGGAAACCTACCAAACCCACACATCTCTGAAAACTAGACACCCGGGGGATTCCAGGGAGGTATAGCTTGTGTGGATCCCCCAATGTTTTCTTACCCAGAATCCCCTGCAAACCTGAAATTTAGCTTTGTGTGGGAAAGTTGTGGCATCACCGGGCTGACACAAATTTCCTACCACCCAGTGTTCCCCCAGGTCTCCCGATAAAAATGGTGCCTCATTTGTGTGGGAGGCACAAGTACCCGCGACAGGCAAGGGCCCAAAACGTATTGAGGCGACATCAAAATTGCCTATCACAAAACGACCTGGTTTTGCAAGGGGGGTCACCTGGGTTTTTGGCCCCGTCCTCGGCGGCCACCTAGGGAAACCTACCAAACCCACACATCTCTGAAAACTAGACACCCGGGGGATTCCAGGGAGGTATGGCTTGCGTGGATCCCCCAACGTTTTCTTACCCAGCATCCCCTACAAACCTGAAATTTAGCTGAAAAAAATCACTTTTTTCACACATTTCTGTGAAAGTTGTGGCATCACGGGGCTGACACAAATTTCCTACCACCCAGCGTTCCCCCTGGTCTCCCGATAAAAATGGTGCCTCACAATGACGACAGCGCGACGTGCGCGCTGATCGTCATTGCACAGAAACCAGGGAGGGGGCCTCGGGAGCTGGGGAAGCTCTTCCCCAGCTCCCGAGGCTTTGGGGGAGAGAAGGAAATCCCTCTGCTGTCTGCAGCAGAGGGATTTCGTGCCCCTGGCCTCATGACGGAATGGTTCCGTCATGAGCACAGGGGCACCGATGCTCATGACGGAACCATTCCGTCATGAGCATCGAAGGGGTTAAGAGATTCAAATGATTGGGATACATGTGTGTGATCTTGTTGTTTTATCGGGAACTGGTTATCATAATTTTCAGGTGTGGCCTAGAGACAGCTTTTTAAAAATTGCTTTATTTTTTGGTTGTACAGATAAGAGAACATAATTACCAGACATTATTAACTGCACTCTTGCAAAATCGATGAAGGTAGCTATGCCCTACCACTTTCTACGTTCACCAGATGCCACTGCTGTTCATATGTGGTATCTCCTGGTGAACCATAACATGTATTGAAAGCAACTTAGGGAGGGGATGTCGATGTTTCGACCCCTAGTTAGTATTCAAGTCTCATCAGGACAAAAGTTGTCTGACTAAAGTTCCCTAGAGCCTGCGGAATCTTGGGACCTCCAATAAGGCAATATGTACAAGAATACTTCAAGACAGAGTCTGCAATGCATACCAGGCCGCTTGGTTAGATGGACAGTACCACTGGGATAAACTAGAGTATTCCTAAAAAAAGCCAACAATGCAAAATGGGCCACCTGGTTCCTTAGACGGTCCCGTAGAGGTAAATAAATTACTCAGGAAAAGCACACCTTTGCACTGTGTTATGCTGTGGATATTTAATTATTTGTCTATAATTTATTTAGAAAGGAAATGAAGAGCCCTAATAAATGTATGAAAATAATTATAACAACTAGAAAAGGTGCACGCTGGGCTGGTTGGTTGGGAGGACTCTGTTCAAAGTATTTAGACTTAGAGAGTAGACATTCTTTTCTTAATGTGAGAGCCTTGGAGGAAATTCTAGTTGGCTATTAATAAATGTTTTAGTTTGCTTGAACAATGATTGATTTTTTTAACCCCTTGGGTGCTCATGACGAGCTGGACTCGTCATGGCACACAGTGGGCTTGTGCTCATGACGAGTCCAGCTCGTCATGACACCCAGCACCGGAAATCCCTCTGGTGCGGGCACCAGAGGGATTCCCTTTTCTCCCCTAAAGCCTCAGGAGCTGGGAAGAGCTTCCCCAGCTCCCGAGGCCCTCCCCTGGTTTCCCTGGAAATGACGATCGGCGCGCACGTCGCGCTGATGTCATTTCAGTGAAACCGAGGCTGAAATGAGCCAAGAGGCTCATTTCAGTTTCAGTTTCTACGTGCTCAGGGGCTATCTCAGCCCCTGAGCCCGTAGAAACTCAGGAGAGGTATCGTTGGAAAGGAGAATCTCCCTTTCCAATGGTACCCCTCCCTAGTGGATCCCTGCTTAGGGATCGCCCCAGGAGGGCGATCCCCAAGCAGGGATCCACCCACTAGGCATCAGGGAGGGGGAGCGGCCCCTTGGGCAAGGGCCTTTGCTCCCCCCATAAAAATTTTGGCATGATTAGTCTTTCTGCCCCCGGGGGGGGGGTAGAAAGCCCACTAGACACCAGGGATTTTTTTATGGGATATTTATTAGTGGTGGGGGCTGCCCAAAACGGGCATGCCGATGCCCCCACCCCCCCGGCCACAAAATTAGTCTTTCAGCCCCCCCCCTGGGGGGCAGATGGGGCAGTAGACCCCAATCTGCCCCCCCGGGGGGGCAGACAGCCCACTAGATACCAGGGATTAAAAAAAAAATTATAATTAGGGGCTGCCCAATATGGGCATCCCAATGCCCCCACCCCCCCGCTGCAAAGGTAGTCTTTCTGCCCCTCCTGGGGGGCAGAAAGCCCACTAGATACCAGGGATTTTTGTAAAATTATAATTTGGGGTAGGGGCTGCCCTATATGGGCATGCCAATGCCCCCACCCCTCCCCCCACGAAATTCCAGTCTTTCTGCCCCCCCGGGGGTTCAGAAACACCCTAGATGCCAGGGATTATTTTTTTATAGGCCCGGGGTGGGGGCTACCCCCAAAGAAAAAAAAAGACTTTCTGCCCCCCCAGGAGGCAGATGGGGGCAATAGCCCCTGATCTGCCCCCCCGGGGAGGGGGCAGAAAGCCCACTAAGCGCCAGGGATTTTTTTTTTTATATAGGTAGGGGTGGGGGCTGCCCAGAATGGGCATGTCATTGCCCCCACCCCCAAAAAAATGCTACAGTCTTTCTGCCCCCCCCAGGAGGCAGATGGGGCAATAGCACCTTATCTGCACCCCCCGGGGGGGCAGAAAGCCCACTATGTGCCAGCGATTATGCTGGCTTTTTTATACGCAGGGGTGGGGGCTGACCAGAATGGGCATCCCAATGCCCCCGACCCCCCAAAAGAATAGCCACAGTCTTTCTGCCCCCCTCGGGAGCATATCGGGGCAATAGCCCCTGATGTCCCCCCTCCCCAGGGCGGCAGAAAGCCCACTAGGCACTGACTTTTTTCGGAATGTGCCTACCTGTTGAATTTGGTTCCTAGCTCTGCTGGCACCTAGGGAAACATAGCAAACCTATACATTTTTAAAACTAGACACCCAGGGGAATCCAGGATGGGCTGACTTCACTGGCTCTCACCAGGTTCTGTTACCCAGAATCCCTTCCAAACCTAAAAATTTGTCCAAAAAAATACATTTTCCTCACATTTCTGTGGTGGAAAGTTCTGTAATCTGCGTGGATCCACAAAATTCCACCCACCCCGCGTTCCCCAAAGTCTTCCGAGAAAAATGGTACCTCACTTGTGTGGGTAGGACTAGTGGCTGCGACAGAAAACGGCCCAAAACGCAACATGGACACACCACATTTTCACAGTGAAAACGGACCCTTTTTTTGCAAAGTGCCTAGCTGTAGATTTTGAACCCTAACTCTGCCGGCACCTAGGGAAACCTAGCACACCTATACATTTTTTAAACTAGATACCCAGGGGAATCCAGGATGGGGTGACTTGACTGGCTCTCACCAGGTTCTGTTACCTAGAATCCCTTGCAAACCGAAACATTTGTAAAAACAAACACATTTTCCTCACATTTCTGTGGTGGAAAGTTCTGGAATCTGCGTGGATCCACAAATTACCACCCATCCCGCGTTCCCCAAAGTCTTCCAAGAAAAATGGCACCTCACATGTGTGGGTAGGCCTAGTGCCCGCGATAGGAAACGGCCCAAACGCAACGTGGACACACCACATTTCACAGTGAAAACGGACCCTTTTTTTGCAAAGTGCCTAGCTGTAGATTTTGAACCCTAACACTGCCAGCACCTAGGGAAACCTAGCAAACCTATACATTTTTGAAAACTAGACACCCAGGGGAATCCAGGATGGGCTGACTTGACTGGCTCTCACCAGGTTCTGTTACCCAGAATCCCTTACAAACCTAAAAATGTGTCCAAAAAAACACATTTTCCTCACATTTCTGTGGTGGAAAGTTCTGGAATCTGCGTGGATCCACAAAATTCCACCCACCCCGCGTTCCCCAAAGTCGTACGAGAAAAATGGTACCTCACTTGTGTGGGTAGGACTAGTGGCCGCGACAGGAAATGGCCCAAAACGCAACATGGACACACCACATTTTCACAGTGAAAACAGACCCTTTTTTTGCAACGTGCCTAGCTGTAGATTTTGAACCCTAACTCTGCCGGCACCTAGGGAAAACTAGCAAACCTATACATTTTTGAAAACTAGATACCCAGGGGAATCCAGGATGGGGTGACTTGACTGGCTCTCATCAGGTTCTGTTACCCAGAATCCCTTGCATACCGAAACATTTGTAAAAAAAAACACATTTTCCTCACATTTCTGTGGTGGAAAGTTCTGGAATCTGCGTAGATCCACAAATTTCCACCCATCCCGCGTTCCCCAATGTCTTCCGAGAAAAATGGCACCTCAGATGTGTGGGTAGGCCTTGTGCCCGCGACAGGAAACGGCCCAAACGCAACGTGGACACACCACATTTTCACAGTGAAAACGGACCCTTTTTTTGCAAAGTGCCTAGCTGTAGATTTTGAACCCTAACACTGCCAGCACCTAGGGAAACCTAGCAAACCTATACATTTTTGAAAACTAGACACCCAGGGGAATCCATGATGGGGTGACTTAACTGGCTCTCACCAGGATCTGTTACCCAGAATCCCTTGCAAACCTAAAAATATGTCCAAAAAAAAACATTTTCCTCACATTTCTGTGGTGGAAAGTTCTGGAATCTGCGTGGATCCACAAAATTCCACCCACCCCGCGTTCCCCAAAGTCGTCCGAGAAAAATGGTACCTCACTTGTGTGGGTAGGACTAGTGGCCGCGACAGGAAACGGCCCAAAACGCAACATGGACACACCACATTTTCACAGTGAAAACGGACCCTTTTTTTGCAAAGTGCCTAGCTGTAGATTTTGAACCCTAACTCTGCCGGCACCTAGGGAAACCTAGCAAACCTATACATTTTTGAAAACTAGACACCCAGGGGAATCCAGGATGGGGTGACTTAACTGGCTCTCACCAGGTTCTGTTACCCAGAATCCCTTGCAAACCTAAAAATATGTCCAGAAAAACACATTTTCCTCACATTTCTGTGGTGGAAAGTTCTGGAATCTGCGTGGATGTACAAAATTCCACCCACCCCGCGTCCCCCAAAGTCTTCCGTGAAAAATGGTACCTCACTTGTGTGGATGGGTCAAGTACCCGCGACAGGCAAGGGCCCTAAACCTATTGAGGCGACATCAAAATTACCTATCACAAACCAACCTGGTTTTGCAAGGGAGTCCCATGAGTTTTGGCCCCGGGCTCGGCGGCCATCTAGGGAAACCTACCCAACCCACACATTTCTGAAAACTAGACACCCGGAGGAGTCCAGCGAGGTATGGCTTGCGTGGGTCCTCCAAAGTGTTCTTACCCAGAATCCCCTGCAAACCTCAAATTTAGCTGAAAAAATCACGTTTTTCTCAAATTTCTGTGTGGGAAAGTTCTGGAATCTACGTGGATCCACAAATTTCCTACCACCCAGCTTTCCCCCAGGTCTCCCGATAAAATGATACCTCACTCGCGTGGGTGGGTCAAGTACCGCGACAGGCAAGGGCCCAAAACGTATTGAGGAGACATCAAAATTTCCTATCACAAAACAACCTGGTTTTGCAAGGGGTCACCTGGGTTTTGGCCCGGGCTCAGCGGCCATCTTGGGAACCTACCAAACCCACACATTTTTGAAAACTAGACACCCGGGGGAGTCCAGCGAGGTATGGCTTGCATGGGTCCCCAAACGTTTTCCCACCCAGAATGCCCTGCAAACCTCAAATTTAGCTGAAAAAATCACCTTTTACTCACATTTCTGTGTGGAAAAGTTCTGGAATCTGCGTGGATCCGCAACTTTCCTACCACCCTGCGTTCCCCCAGGGCTCCCGATAAAAATGGTACCTCACTTGTGTGGGTAGGCATAGTGGCTGAAACAGGAAATGGCCCAAATCGTATTGTGGAGACTTCAAAATTACCTATAACAAAACTACCTGGTTTTGGGGGGGCACCTGGTTTTTTGGCCCCGGGCTCACCGCCATCTAGGGAAACCTACCAATCCCACACGTTTCTGAAAACTAGACACCCTGGGGAGCCATACCTCCGTGGAATCCCCCGTGTGTTTACTTTTCAGAAATGTGTGGGTTTGGTAGGTTTCCCTAGATGGCCGCCGAGCCCCGGGCCAAAAAGTCATGGGACCCCCATTGCAAAACCAGGTCGTTTTGTGATAGGCAATTTTGATGTCGCCTCAATACGTTTTGGGCCCTTGCCTGTCACGGGTACTTCGGCCTCCCACCCGAGTGAGGCACCATTTTTATCGGGAGACCTGGGGGAACGCTGGGTGATAGGAAATTTGTGTCAGCCTGGTGATGCCACAACTTTCCCACACAAAAATGTGTGAAAAAAGTGATTTTTTCAGCAAAATTTCAGGTTTCTGGGGGAGTCTGGGTAAGAAAACGTTGGGGGATCCACGCAAGCCATACCTCCCTGGAATCCCCCGGGTGTCTACTTTTCAGAAATGTATGGGTTTGGTAGGTTTCCCTAGGTGGCCGCCGAGCCCCGGGCCAAAAAATCATGGGACCCCCCTTGCAAAACCAGGTCGTTTTGTGATAGGCAATTTTGATGTCGCCTCAATAAGTTTTGGGCCTTTGCCTGTCGCGGGTACTTGGGCCTCCCACCCGAGTGAGGCACCATTTTTATCGGGAGACCTGGGGCAATGCTGGGTGGTAGGAAATTTGTGTCAGCCTGGTGATGCCACAACTTTACCACACAAAAATGTGTGAAAAAAGTGATTTTTTTCAGCAAAATGTCAGGTTTTCGGGGGATTCTGGGTAAGAAAACGTTGGGGAATCCACGCAAGCCATACCTCCCTGGAATCCCCCCGGTGTCTACTTTTCAGAAAAGTGTGGGTTTGGTAGGTTTCCCTAGGTGGCTGCCGAGCCCCGGGCCAAAAAGTAATGGGACCCCCCTTGCAAAACCAGGTCGTTTTGTGATAGGCAATTTTGATGTCGCTTCAATACGTTTTGGGCCCTTGCCTGTCGCGCGTACTTGGACCTCCCACCCGAGTGAGGCACCATTTTTATCAGGAGACCTGGGGGAACGCTGGGTGGTAGGAAATTTGTGTCAGCCCGGTGATGCCACAACTTTCCCACACAAAAATGTGTGAAAAAAGTGATTTTTTCAGTAAAAGTTTAGCTTTCTGGGGGATTCTGAGTAAGAAAACGTTGGTGGATCCACGCAAGCCATACCTCCCTAGAATCCCCCGGGTGTCTACTTTTCAGAAATGTGTGGGTTTGGTAGGTTTCCCTAGGTGGCCGCTGAGCCCCGGGCCAAAAAGTCATGGGACCCCCCTTGCAAAACCAGGTCGTTTTGTGATAAGCAATTTTGATGTCGCATCAATATGTTTTGGGCCTTTGCCTGTCGCGGGTACTTGGGCCTCCCACCCGAGTGAGGCACCATTTTTATCGGGAGACCTGGGGCAATGCTGGGTGGTAGGAAATTTGTGTCAGCCCGGTGATGCCACAACTTTCCCACACAAAAATGGGTGAAAAAAGTGATTTTGTCAGCAAAATTTCAGGTTTTCGGGGGATTCTGGGTAAGAAATCATTGGGGGATCCACGCAAGCTATACCTCCCTGGAATCTCCCGGGTGTCTACTTTTCAGAAATGTGTGGGTTTGGTAGGTTTCCCTAGGTGCCGGCAGAGCTAGGGTTCAAAAACTACAGCTAGGCACTTTGCAAAAAAAGGGTCATTTTTCACTGTGAAAATGTGGTGTGTCCACGTTGCGTTTTGCGCTGTTTCCTGTCGTGGGCACTAGGCCTACCCACACAAGTGAGGTACCATTGTTTTTGGAATACTTTGGGGAACGCGGGGTGGGTGGAATTGTGTGGATCCACGAAGATTCCCGAACTTTCCACCACAGAAAAATGAGGAAAATGTGTTTTTTTTGGACAATTCTTTAGGTATGAAAGGGATTCTGGGTAACAGAACCTGGTGAGAGCCAGTCAAGTCACCCCATCCTGGATTCCCCTGGGTGTCTAGGTTTAAAAAATGTATAGGTGTGCTAGGTTTCCCTAGGTGCCGGCAGAGCTAGGGTTCAAAAACTACAACTAGGCACTTTGGAAAAAAAGGGTCATTTTTCACTGTGAAAATGTGGTGTGTCCACGTTGCGTTTTACGCTGTTTCCTGTCGCGGGCACTAGGCCTACCCACACAAGTAAGGTACCATTTTTCTCGGAAGACTGTGGGGAACGCGGGGTAGGTGGAATTTTGTGGATCCACACAGATTCCAGAGCTTTCCACCACAGAAAAGTGAGGAAAATTTGTTTTTTTTGATAATTTGTTAGGTTTGCAAGGGATTCTGGGTACCAGAACCTGGTGAGAGCCAGTCAAGTCACCCCATCCTGGGTTCCCCTGGGTGTCTAGTTTTCAAAAATGTATAGGTTTGCTAGGTTTCCTTAGGTGCCGGCAGAGCTAGGGTTCAAAAACTACAGCTAGGCACTTTGCAAAAAAAGGGTCATGTTTCACTGCGAAAATGTGGTGTGTCCACGTTGCGTTTTGCCCTGTTTCCTGTCGCGGGCACTAGGCCTACCCACACAAGTGAGGTACCATTGTTTTCAGAAGACTTTGAGGAACGCAGCGTAGGTGGAATTTTGTGGATCCACGCAGATTCCAGAACTTTCCACCACAGAAAAGTGAGGAAAATGTGGTTTTTTGGACAATTTCTTAGGTTTGCAAGGGATTCTGGGGAACAGAACCTGATGCTAGCCAGTCAAGTCACCCCATCCTTGATTCCCCTGGGTGTCTAGTTTTCAAAAATGTATAGGTTTGCTAGGTTTCCCTAGGTGCCGGGAGAGCTAGGGTTCAAAAACTACAGCCAGGCACTTTGCAAAAAAAGGGTCATTTTTCACTGTGAAAATGTGGTGTGTCCACGTTGCGTTTTGCGCTGTTTCCTGTCACGGGCACTAGGCCTACCCACACAAAAGAGGTACCATTTTTCTCCGAAGACTTTGGGGAACGTGGGGTGGGTGGAATTTTGTGGATCCATGCAGATTCCAGAACTTACCACCACAGAATAGCGAGGAAAATGCGTTTATTTTTACACTTTTTTAGGTTTGCAAGGGATTCTGGGTAACAGAACCTGGTGAGAGCCAGTCATGTCACCCCATCCTGGATTCCCCTGGGTGTCTAGTTTTCAAAAATTTATAGGTTTGCTAGGTTTCCCTAGGTGCCGGCAGAGCTAGGGTTCAAAAACTACAGCTAAGCACTTTGCAAAAAAAGGGTAATTTTTCACTGTGAAAATGTGGTGTTTCCACGTTGTGCTTTGCGCTGTTTCCTGTCGCGGGCACTAGGCCTACCCACACAAGTGAGGTACCATTTTTCTCGGAAGACTTCGGGGAATGCGGGGTGGGTGGAATTTTGTGGATCCACGCAGATTCCAGAACTTTCCACCACAGAAAAGTGAGGAAAATGTGTTTTTTTTTTACAATTGTTTAGGTTTGCAAGAGATTCTGGGTAACAGAACCTGGTGAGAGCCAGTCAAGTCACCCCATCCTGGATTCCCCTGGGTGTCTAGTTTTCAAAAATGTATAGGTTTGCTAGGTTTCCCTAGGTGCCGGCAGAGCTAGGGTTCAAAAACTACAGCTAGGCACTTTGCAAAAAAAGGGTCATTTTTCACTGTGAAAATGTGGTGTGTCCACGTTGCGTTTTGCGCTGTTTCCTGTCGTGGGCACTAGGCCTACCCACACAAGTGAGGTACCATTTTTCTCGGAAGACTTTGGGGAACGCGGGGTGGGTGGAAGTTTGTGGATCCACGCAGATTTCAGAACTTTTCACCACAGAAAAGTGAGGAAAATGTGTTTTTTTTTACAATCTTTTAGGTTTGCAAGGGATTCTGGGTAACAGAACCTGGTGAGAGCCAGTCAAGTCACCCCATCCTGTATTCCCCTGGGTGTCTAGTTTTCAAAAATGTATTAGTTTGCTAGGTTTCCCTAGGTGCCGGCAGAGCTAGGGTTAAAAAACTACAGCTAGGCACTTTGCAAAAAAGGGGTCATTTTTCACTGTGAAAATGTGGTGTGTCCACGTTGTGTTTTGGGCCGTTTCCTGTTGCGGGCACTAGGCCTACCCACACAAGTGAGGTACCATTTTTTTTTGAATACTTTGGGGAACGCGGGGTGGGTGGAATTGTGTGGATCCACGAAGATTCCAGAACTTTCCACCACAGAAAAGTGAGGAAAATGTGGTTTTTTTTGACAATTCTTTAGGTATGCAAGGGATTCTGGGTAACAGAACCTGGTGAGAGCCAGTCAAGTCACCCCATCCTGGATTCCCCTGGGTGTCTAGGTTTAAAAAATGTATAGGTGTGCTAGGTTTCCCTAGGTGCCGGCAGAGCTAGGGTTCAAAAACTACAACTAGGCACTTTGGAAAAAAGGGTCATTTTTCACTGTGAAAATGTGGTGTGTCCACGTTGCGTTTTACGCTGTTTCCTGTCGCGGGCACTAGGCCTACCCACACAAGTAAGGTACCATTTTTCTCGGAAGACTGTGGGGAACGCGGGGTAGGTGGAATTTTGTGGATCCACGCAGATTCCAGAGCTTTCCACCACAGAAAAGTGAGGAAAATGTGTTTTTTTTGATAATTTGTTAGGTTTGCAAGGGATTCTGGGTACCAGAACCTGGTGAGAGCCAGTCAAGTCACCCCATCCTGGGTTCCCCTGGGTGTCTAGTTTTCAAAAATTTATAGGTTTGCTAGGTTTCCTTAGGTGCCGGCAGAGCTAGGGTTCAAAAACTACAGCTAGGCACTTTGCAAAAAAAGGGTCATTTTTCACTGCGAAAATGTGATGTGTCCACGTTGCGTTTTGCCCTGTTTCCTGTCGCGGGCACTAGGCCTACCCACACAAGTGAGGTACCATTCTTTTCGGAAGACTTTGAGGAATGCAGGGTAGGTGGAATTTTGTGGATCCACGCAGATTCCAGAACTTTCCACCACACAAAAGTGAGGAAAATGTGGTTTTTTGGATAATTTCTTAGGTTTGCAAGGGATTCTGGGGAACAGAACCTGATGCTAGCCAGTCAAGTCACCCCATCCTGGATTCCCCTGGGTGTCTAGTTTTCAAAAATGTATAGGTTTGCTAGGTTTCCCTAGGTGCCGGGAGAGCTAGGGTTCAAAAACTACAGCCAGGCACTTTGCAAAAAAAGGGTCATTTTTCACTGTGAAAATGTGGTGTGTCCACGTTGCGTTTTGCGCTGTTTCCTGTCGCGGGCACTAGGCCTACCCACACAAAAGAGGTACCATTTTTCTCCGAAGACTTTGGGGAACGTGGGGTGGGTGGAATTTTGTGGATCCATGCAGATTCCAGAACTTACCACCACAGAAAAGCGAGGAAAATGCGTTTATTTTTACACTTTTTTAGGTTTGCAAGGGATTCTGGGTAACAGAACCTGGTGAGAGCCAGTCATGTCACCCCATCCTAGATTCCCCTGGGTGTCTAGTTTTCAAAAATGTATAGGTTTGCTAGGTTTCCCTAGGTGCCGGCAGAGCTAGGGTTCAAAAACGACAGCTAAGCACTTTGCAAAAAAAGGGTAATTTTTCACTGTGAAAATGTGGTGTTTCCACGTTGTGCTTTGCGCTGTTTCCTGTCGCGGGCACTAGGCCTACCCACACAAGTGAGGTACCATTTTTCTCGGAAGACTTCGGGGAATGCGGGGTGGGTGGAATTTTGTGGATCCACGCAGATTCCAGAACTTTCCACCACAGAAAAGTGAGGAAAATGTGTTTTTTTTTTACAATTGTTTAGGTTTGCAAGAGTATCTGGGTAACAGAACCTGGTGAGAGCCAGTCAAGTCACCCCATCCTGGATTCCCCTGGGTGTCTAGTTTTCAAAAATGTATAGGTTTGCTAGGTTTCCCTGGGTGCCGGCAGAGCTAGGGTTCAAAAACTACAGCTAGGCACTTTGCAAAAAAAGGATCATTTTTCACTGTGAAAATGTGGTGTGTCCACGTTGCGTTTTGCGCTGTTTCCTGTCGTGGGCACTAGGCCTACCCACACAAGTGAGGTACCATTTTTCTCGGAAGACTTTGGGGAACGCGGGGTGGGTGGAAGTTTGTGGATCCACGCAGATTTCAGAACTTTTCACCACAGAAAAGTGAGGAAAATGTGTTTTTTTTGACAAACTTTTAGGTTTGCAAGGGATTCTGGGTAACAGAACCTGGTGAGAGCCAGTCAAGTCACCCCATCCTGTATTCCCCTGGGTGTCTAGTTTTCAAAAATGTATTAGTTTGCTAGGTTTCCCTAGGTGCCGGCAGAGCTAGGGTTAAAAAACTACAGCTAGGCACTTTGCAAAAAAGGGGTCATTTCTCACTGTGAAAATGTGGTGTGTCCACGTTGTGTTTTGGGCCGTTTCCTGTTGCGGGCACTAGGCCTACCCACACAAGTGAGGTACCATTTTTCTCGAAAGACTTTGGGGAACGCAGGGTGGGTGGAATTTTGTGGATCCACGCAGATTCCAGAACTTTCCACCACAGAAAAGTGAGGAAAATGTGTTGTTTTTAACAATATTTTAGGTTTGCAAGGGATTCTGGGTAACAGAACCAGGTGAGAGCCAGTCAGGTCACCCCATCCTGGATTCCCCTGGGTGTCTACTTTTCAAAAATGTATAGGTTTGCTAGGTTTCCCTAGGTGCCGGCAGAGCTAGGGTTAAAAAACTACAGTTAGGCACTTTGCAAAAAAAGGGTAATTTTTCACTGTGAAAATGTGGTGTGTCCACGTTGCGTTTTGGGCCGTTTCCTGTCGCGGGCACTAGGCCTACCCACACAAGTGAGGTACCATTTTTATCGGGAGACTTCGGGTAACACAAAATTGTAGAGCAACTGTTATTATCTATTGACTTTCGATGCATTTCTGTCTTCCAAATGAAAGACAAAGTGTAAAAAATAAGTCATTTCGAAAAATGTCCTATAATTCTCATGCTAGTATAGGTACTCCCAATTTCGGAAATGTGCAAATATCTACTGTTTCTAAACTCTATATTTTGTTCCCATTTCAGAAATACATAGGTGTCTTTCATACCGATTTTTCCATGTATAAATTTTCCCAGAATAATTGCTATATTCCCGGTACATAATAAAAAACCATTGCAAAATGCTGCTCAGTTATTGGCTCTGGGTTCGTCGGTTTCTTGGTGAACCTACAAGTCCTATATATTGCCACAACCAGAAAGGTCCAGCGGATGTAACGGTATATTGCTTTTAAATAGCTGTCATAATTAGAAGAAGTTACAGGTGAAAACGTTGACACAAATGGCTGTTTTTTTCAACTAATTTTCAATTTTTCCTATATTTAACTGTTTGTTTCTATAAAGAAAACTTGAAGGATCTACACAAATGACCCCTTGCTGAATTCAGAATTTTGTCTACTGTTCAGAAATGTATGGCTTTCCAGGATCCATTATTGCTTTCATACCCATTTCTACCATTAACTGGAAGGAGGTTGAAAGCACAAAAAATAGCAAAAATAGGCTATGTCACAGAAAAATGCCAAAACTGTGTAAAATATTTTGGTTTTCTGACAAAAGTCTGCTTGTCCCTGAAAGCTGGGAAGATGGTGATTTCAGCACCACAACCCCTTTTTTGATGCCATTTGCAGGGAAAAAACCAGACGCTTTCATCTGTAGCCCTTTTTTTCGCATTTTTCCCCAAAAAACCAAAATTTAGCTGTATTTTGGCTAATTTCTGGGTCCCCTCCAGGGCAATCCACAAACCCTGGGTACCTTTAGAATCCCCATGATGTTGGAAAAAAAGGACGCAAATTTGGCGTGGATACGTTATGTGGTCAATAAGTTACTGGGGCCTAAGCGCGAACTACCCCAAATAGCCAAAAAAAGGCTTAGCACAGGAGAGGAAAAGGCCTAGCAGCGAAGGGGTTAAAGACGTGGTGTATTTCTACTATATTTGTATTTCTGTGTCCTTTTCTTACCTGTTCTCATGAGCACCGTATTAATTCCAGTAGTCCCAAAATTTAGGAAACAGTAAACAACTGTTTCTCGTGATGTTTTAATTGTAATATTTACTAGAATGGGAGTGCTGCACAAGACTGTGACCCAAACTGTCTGCTGCAGGGTTTTGCTATGCACAGACGCCTGAACCAACATGATGAACGATCAAAAATGATTAAAAAGAATCTAAAGGATATTAACCTGTCCGATATTAACATGCAGAGCACTGCAGCTGCACTTCACCCTGCACAGAATGACCATAAAATGGATAGTTGCAAGAGGAGCATTGTGCAAAAGTTCACAAACGTGTCGTGAACTCTATATTTAAACATAACCTATTTTTGCTGCTGCTTTGCTCATGATTACCATCCCAAATATTAATTTCAGTTTTCTAACCTTGTGCTACTATTTAATAAGGAAAATAGAACTTGATGGCATAGATGATGTTTAAATGTAAGTGGCTCACTGCATAAAGTGCAGTGCACACAGCTCTTGAAACTGCCTTGGTCATTTCTATTTTTACCTCTCCCTTATTTGGTGAAAAAAAAGGAAAATATGTTTTGACCAATCCCTGTACTGATGCCCGGGTGCACCCAGTCTACCTGTTTACCTGGTTAATGTTGTCAACTGGATTACACGTGGTCTCATGCTTTGCATACTGCTGTACGATTTCCAATTAGACCACAGAAGTTGAGGTGAAAGTTTGCAACATTTTCCCTTAGGGCTTTATCAGTTCTGTTACCTCACTTGGAAGTTGTAGAAGATGGGTAAAGTAGAATAGTTGGTGAAAAGACACTAGTCAGTTGCATGGATTCTCTGATTTAGTGATGTATAATATTATTGTGCCCTCAAAGATTTCTCCTGCGCAGATCACGTGCCACCTTCAGCGTTCCTTGGACGCACTTACAGTCCTACATGTGGAAACAGGAGGACGCTACAAGGGATTCCCAGCTTTCACTTCACGTCTTATCCCAAGACGTTCTGGGAGCTCTAGTCTTGGCTCAGTTATATGAAATAATATAGACAAACACAATATTGAATCATCCCAATATCGGGAAAAAATATTAATTACCAAAATATTGTCATCCCATACGTAACCAAGAAAAACACAATTATTAGTAACAAACGTGTCACTGTAAAAATATCTTAAATAAGTAATATCGATAACAACAATATCAATAAACACAATATTGTTAAACAGAAATATCAACAACAATATTGCCTAAAAATATATATAATATAACACCATAAAAATAATAATAAACCAGACAACTAAATAAAATAAAAAACATGAAATTACATTTCAACAAACCTATATTATAAAAAAATAACATTAACCACATATACTACTATACAACCTACAATTTACAACACTCTAAAACGATTACATATATTAAAAAATCTACGATATGTAACATCCCACCCCGCATTTGTGTACGTCCAAGCGGGAGCCCACCCCGCATTTGGCCGAAAGAGAAGAGGAGCCGCCGCTAAATGCGGCAAAACCAGGAAGTCAGGCAAGCGCCGCCTGACTGTGGGCGGGGCCTGCCGCAGGGTCGGAGCCGAAGCCACGCGGCGGGCTCCATTTCTGCGTTCCCCGCCTCGGAACCGAGGGAGGAGAAGCGGCCGGTGACAAGGAGAAGCCGCCTCGCGTCGAGAGGGAGAGGCGGGTCCCGAGAGGCCCAGGAGGGCGGCCGCCCGAGGCACATTGTCGGTGCCCCTTTTCCCCGACCTGAGGAGAAGACGGGAGGAGTCCTGAGACGCCCCGGTGAGTGGGGCTGACGCTCAAGGGGGCAAGCTGTGATTCGAAGCCCCAGAGGGGGGGCTTCCAAGGCACCGTGGTGCCCGGGCTCATTTTTCCCACAGCTGCCCCACCGGACAGTGGGCAGCTACAACGTTGGGGGCCATTTCACTTTAGAGTCCCAGTGGGGACCCTAGAGGCACAGTTGGTGCCGGTTCTTGATCTTCCCAGCTGCACTGCCGATTGCGGGCAGCTGCAACGTGTAGGCAAGTTTATTGTAGAAGTCCCGGAGTGGGGCTTCAGTGGCACAGTTAGTGCCAGGGCTCATAGTTGTACTCGGCTGCACCGCAGGAGCGCGGGCAGCCGTAACACGGGGCATGTTTCTTTCTTGAGGAACAAGGAGGGAGTGAGATATGCTCCCCTGCCCCAGCGCATTGTGCACTTTACTTTGGCTGCATTGGCAGCAAGAGGGCACGTGGAAAGCCCTAGGATCGCGCCCTGACATTTTGGACCAAGGGCTTTTGAGACCCCTAGAGAAGGCCAGTTGGCCTGGGGTCAGCTTTATGGTGTAGATAGGGCGCAAGGCCCTAAGGTGATATATGCACCTAATTAGTGTTACTGTGGTGCACTGCCAAATGTGTGCATAATGTGTTTATGCTGATGCTTGCCAAATGTGATTTATGCACCAAGATTATTGCATAATGTGTTTATGCTGGTGAGGCCTATTGCGTAATGTGTTTATGCTAATGAGGTTTGGGCCTAATGTGTTTTATGCCTAATGTGATAATGCTGAGGTCATTATTGTACCAGTAGTTACTGGTTGTGTTATATATTTACTACCAGCCTTCTGATGGTTCTGACCGTGGCCCGATTGGCCTGGTCCTGTATATAATCCCCTGTGAATATTGCCCAGTGCCAGTTGGCACAGTGTACATTGTGTGATTATGATTCTAATATGTTTTGGATAATACAAAGGCTATTTGTTTTATAACCTTGTGTGGAGTTTCTTTTGTGGTGTGCCTAGTGTGTTGCTGCTGTGTGTGTGTGTTGCGCAAACGCTTTACACATTGCCTCTGGGATAAGCCTGACTGCTCGTTCCAAGCTACCAAGGGGGTGAGCAGGGGTTATCTTCAGCGTGTACCTCCCTTGTCCTGACTAGAGTGGTGGTTTCTGCCTGGCTTAGGCGCATGCCCTAGCCAACCAGAAATCCCATTTCTAACAGGTGGTGTTCTAACAATTCTACCTTTTTGTATCCTAATCTTAACAAGGCATCTGCCTTTCCATACTTTTTGCCTGCTTGAAACAGTATTACAAAGTCAAAATCACTGAAATAGTGAGTCCAACGTAATTGTCTCATAGATAGAGCTCTAGCTGCCTTTAATAACTGTAGATTTCTATGATCAGTGAAAACTGTAACAGTATGTAGTGCACCCATCAAGTATTGACGCCATTCTTCAAAGGCTCTTTTTATGGCAAGGAGCTCTCTGTCTCCTACTGAATAGTTCTGCTCTGTGGGAGTCAATTTTTGTGAGTAAAAGGCCACAGGATGTAAATAACCATCTCTTGATCCCTTTGGGACAACCCCCCCCCAACCCCCATGGCTACTTGGGAAGCGTCTGCCTCTACCATGAAAGGTTGAGATGAGCCAGGATGTTTCAAAACAGGGGCTGTGACAAAGGCATTTTTTAGTTTCACAAAAGCTTCATCTACAGCAGAAGACCAACTAAAGGTAACTCCTTTTTTCAACAGTGCCATTATAGGAGTTGTCAAAGCCGCAAAGTCAGCAATAAACCGACTATAAAAATTGGCAAACCCCAAAATACTTTGTGCTCCCTTCATGATCTTGAGGGATCAGGGTTGTCATGTTCAATAGTTGCAAGAACGATTCTCTCCTTGGTAAGAGGGGTTTCTAGTGGCACTGTGAGCTAGCTGGTATACAGGCTAACATACCCGGTAGGGGTGTCTATAATCAGTCTGACACCAATCCTATAGTGTATGTTGTCTAAACGCGCAGATCCTATATAGGTTTGTAGGAACTACACGACATTACGGTTCTGATAAAGGATACATTCTGCTTAATGGAACAATAGCATCAGGAACTAAATTGATGTGGCAATCATATTCCCTTGATGGTGGAAGGACTCTAGCAAATGGTTTCATAAACACATCCCGAAACTCAAGATAAGTATGTATGAAAAGGTTGCTATTATCTGAGAGGAAAAGGCATCTTGAGGGAATAACTCAGGAGACCAGGAATGAACCGACCGTACACAATGAAAAGCACCCAAGTCTGAAGACAAAATCAATACTGTGGTGGTCCAATTAATATAAGGATTATGCCAACTAAGCAATGGAATTCGTAAAACAATAGGGTTATAAGGAGAGGCTATTAATTCAAAAGAATATATTTCTTCATGTTTGCCTATGGAAACTTGTAGTGGTACAATTCTCTTAGTCGCTGGAACTGAACTTAAAATAGATCCATCTACTGCCCAAACTATATCTGGAGTTTCTTTTTGGGCTACTATAAACTGGTCTTGATTAGCCCAGGACTTGTCCATAAATCATCCTGTAGCTCCAAAGTCAAATCATAATGGAAGTCTTAAGATTGGAATTAGTAGACCTGGACAGGGCACCCTGTAGCAATAGCAGGGAAACATTAATTGTGGCAACTAGTGCTATTGACTATTGAAGGGAGTAATGAATTTGAAGTACTGCACTCACTTCTCTTCCTAGAAGCAGGTGTTGGAGTTTGTCTCTTAGGGCAAAGAGGGCACATATGTGACCCTGTTTCCAATGGCTCTTTCATTCTTCCTAAGACAGCGGTCCTCTAATGAAACCTAACTGCATAGGCTCTTTGGAAATTCCAGAGGTTAATTCTGTAGTCCTTAGTAACTGAAGGTTGCAGCAAGCTAGGGTGTGAACCTTGCCCATACCTTCCCTCAGCCTTTCTTTCTGTGACATAACACTCTATCTGCAAGCAAATGTCCATTACCACTGACCAAAGGTGTCGCCAAAGTCAAGGCATGTCTGCAGAAATTACTAACCAGAAAATCGAAACTTGGACTTATCTGTACTAAACTGATGGTGTTGAAATGTGAATTGAGTGGTACAGGCATTTAAAAACTCCTTTAGCTGTTTTTGGCAACCATCATACGTGGTTCCCACTATTGCAGCACAGAAATAGGTGTAATTTGACCCCTGGTAGCTACTGTTTGGCGTAAAGCAGCATTCTCTTCTGTCAAAGATTGAACTCTGATTGAGAGATCGAACAGATGATGGTAAATGCTGCATTTGATCCATAATGGAGTCAAATGACACTTGCAACCTCTAGTGTCTCTACCTGTCAATGGCAAGTCGCACTTCCTTACCTTCTTCTTCTTGAGAGAAGGATGATAAGAGAGACCTCCTTCAGGCGTCTCACCACTATCCTCTGGATTCACAGCTTAAGATGGTAGAGGCAAAAGCCCGGACAGTGCACGCTGCGGGCCTTCAGGGCTACAATTTATCACGTGATAAGGGACTGACCAAGAATCCACATATACTGGCACCAGATCTATACTTTCTTAGTGGACATTATCCATACGCCTGGCTAGCCATTTTGGATATAATGGATGGATGGGCACCCTCTATGGCGCAGCAAACTCTGGCAGGATTAGGCTTTTTAGTAGCAAAACGTGATATATCATGCCACTGGCACAAAGCGGACTCCCCTGCATTGAGGGAATGGCAAAATGGTATCAACCACAATGCTACCGCAAAACAGATGATATATAAGTGGAGGGGCAGCAAGAAGAAACATTATAGAATTTGTGTCCCATGGACATCACTTCATGACTCAATGTAATTCTAAGTTATGCTCATGGTATTATTTGTAAACAATTTTCCAAGATTTGTATAAGAAAACGAGATGTATGTACCGACCCAATGGCTCTGCTCTCGGTTTTCTGTCTTTACATGTATGGTTATATAATCAATAAAATGTGATTTAAAAAATGCTAGAGGAATCGTTGAAGTACCTGAGAGTGGAAAAAGCAAACAAGTAGCAGAAAAGACCTCTCAAAAATTACACAAACAAAAATAGAAGAAAAAAAAATTAAGTAAATTCTAACACAGGAATACAAATTAGAATTCAGAAGAAAAGACTAGCAAAAATCCTAACTCAAAAATTTTAACTTGAGCTCAGATAGCAGAAACAAGGGAATGAGGTGCAGTGGGAGAAGAACACAACAAAGACGAATCCTCGAACGTTGAAACATATGGAGGATCAGACTATGAGCCCTGGAAACAGAATACCACCATTTGAATTTGTAAGACACATAAAATAACATTATACTTCCTGTTACTGTTTTGTCCTTTGACTACTAGATATCGCAGACTTTACAAATGCACCAGTTGTAAACATCTTTGCCTTTTTCCATTGTTCAAGAAGTATGGCCTCAAGACGTAGGAGTGTTGTCTGCAGGTAAGTGTACCTCTTTTCCTCAAAGTCTTGTGTTCGTTAATAGTCTTTCTGGGAGGCAGGTGGGATCCATGGATCCCACAGCTCAAGACAACTGAGCGGGGTTTGTGAAGAATCATGGTTCCAGTCCTCATTCAATGGGGTCTGTGAAGACTTGCGGTACCCAATGAATGAAACAGCAAATACATTTTACAGGCGCTTGTTCCTAGGTTCCGGGGAGCATTCCGGCAGTGCAAATGGAGGATACTCAGGACTGATACAGAAATGGGATCAGGTGTAGGGCTAGTCAGGACTGAAGACTGTGGATAATGGGACAATGGAACTGAAAAGTCTTAAACACAAGCCTGCTTAACAGACTGATATCCTAGTGCACTTTTGGAGCAAAAGGAGTAGAACTGGTATTTAAGGTAAGCTGTCCTGGAGTCAATGCCGAGCACCATTTTACTGCTTGTTTTGTCTCTCCATTATGTACTAGTTCACATCCATTTATTTATCTGTCCCTCACGTTTGTAGTATTGTTCATTTATAGTTCCTTCTTGTTCACAATTCCATCTATTCCCCTCTGTTATTGCGCTTCTTATTGTGCGCTATACTTTTGGGTATTCTATCTCGATCTTACCTCCTCAGCTCATGTTTCGTTTGGTTGAGGTGGCATCATGGGGTGACCTTCTGTAATTCTGATTTGCTGGGGTTCTTCGCTGCAACTTCTGCTACCAAAGTGATAAGTCTGAGACTCTCTTATACTCTGTTGTCTCAATTTGGTTTGCACAGCGTATTTACCTTTGGTCTCCTACTTACCTCACAGCCATTTACAGCGACTTCTGTTTCTCGCCCACTGAGGCTATCCAGTTCTATTCTCTACCCAAATCAATTTCAAGGGTGAGATCTGGTCCAGTCTTTCTCTCTGACTTCCTTTTACTTGCTTCCCTACAGTGGGTGTGCTGTTTCCTTCATGCATCTGCACAGGTAATTAGGGATGACAGGAGCTTTCAGAAGGTCTGCTCACCATGAACCCGGCAATAGGCTTTGATCCATCCAAATTACATACACATCAAAACTTGCACATACACATAGGAAAAACACTGGTGACTCTGGCATACAGCACAAGTATAGCAGTACTCAAAGCATAATGGCGTAGCGGTATTTATCCACAGATACTGTAGTGAAGTATCATGTAATGAAGGGCAGCAGACGGAAATACTTCAAGTGGTATGTTTATTAGCCACAGCTTCAGCAGTGTCCATGTAACTGACTAACGTGGAATCACACAACCAAGAATCCACGATGGGCATTCTACATTCCAGTGATGTCATGCTGGAGTGTGGTTAACATGAGATCACCACAATATCTCCCTTCTATACAATAAAGCAATACAAAGAATTATCAATCCATAAACACAGTAATAGATTATATACAACCGGTTTGAATTTAGTTCATTCACGAAATCTCAAAGGTTTAACAATGTTCCGTCTATCACTCCTTCGTTCAGACAGAAAATGAACCGATGGTCTGGGTTCATAAACATCAGTGTCAGAAGAAGAGGGAGAAGGAACAACACGAGCACGCAAAAACGAATTGGATGGAAAAGCAAGATCATGGGAAGGAACATCATGACAATGCACCTTCACCACTCTTCCCTTATTCCACCACTCATTTCTGCTGGTTCTCACTGCATTCCTGGTCACAACTTCAATTCTGACAGGTGGTTTAAACTTAGACATCCCCTTAAGTACATGGTTGGGGTCTTTCACCCGAACCCAATCTCCTACATGTAAATCTCTCTCAAGAGACTTCACTCTGTGCAAAGTGTCATAGTGGTCTTTCATTTTAACCTGAAATTTTTCCACATTGGGTCTCACAACTTTGTCCATATTTAACATATGTACATTTTTGTTCTGACACTCTCGTAACCAAGCAGGGCACAACTTAGACGCAGGCGGACGCCCTCTTAGAATTTCAAATGGCGAAAGGCCAGAAACAGCATTAGGACATGACCTATGAGACCACAGCATTTCTTCAACAGCTTTTTGCACATCAATCTTGTTTTGAATTGCCCACTGTATACACTCTGACAGTGTGCGGTTCATTTTTTCTACTAGACCGTTTGCCTGAGGATGATATAAAGCGATACATTTATGTGTTATGGCATTAGAGTCAAGAAAGCTTTTCATTTCTTTCGAAATAAATTGCACACCGTTGTCTGACACAATTTCTTTTGGAAAACCTTCCCTCAAAAATAAATTTTTCAAAAACTTTATGACACTAGTAGTGTTTGCCTCTTCAACGAATCTCACCTCCCACCATTTACTATAGTAGTCGACGACCACAATGGCGAATCTCAACTTACGAGGAAGAACACCAAAAGGACCAATAAAGTCTATGGCAAGTTTGGCCCATACAGATTCTGGTAATTTCACAGGTTGAAGAGGAACAGCCTCCGTTTTGAGACTCTTATCACTAGTGGCACAAATAACACATGCACGAACACTAGCAATGATGGCAGAATCCATTCCAGGCCACCAATAGCTGTCTCTGATTTTCCTTTTTGTTATGGTTTGGCCTAGGTGTCCTTCATGACCATACATAATGATTCTATCTCTCAAAGAAACTGGTGGAATAAATTTCTCTCCCCGTACTAACATACCATTTTCTTCTATTGACAATTCATCGGAAACTTTAAAATAAGGTTGTAAATCCTGGGGTAAAACTTTTTCTTTTGGCCACCCATTCATTACAAACTCTCTTACACTTTTCAACACGACATCCCTTGAAGATTCCAAGGTCCACTCTTGTTCAGTGAAAGTAGTGTCGTGGCAAACATCAATGCTAGCGATCAAACATTCTTCGTCATTTTCATCATTGTTTTCTGGATACTCAGTAAAGCTTAATGGTGAGCGAGATAAGTAATCTGCCCTTACATTCTTACCACCCGGGATGTATTCCACATCAAAATTATATTGTAGAAGCTTTGAACTTAACCTTGCTATTCTGGGTGTGTGATCTTTAATGGTACACCCACTCAAAATGCTGACTAACGGTTTGTGGTCAGTTTTTAGAACAAATTTCCTTCCCCAAACAAAACATTTGAACCTTTCCACAGCCCAACAACAAGCCAAAAGTTCTTTTTCTATAACAGAGAATACTTTTTCATTTGTCCTCAATGATCTAGAAACAAAACCGATGGTCACTTCTATTTTCCCTTTCATCTGTGCGATAGTGGCACCCAAACCATCGTTGCTTGCATCTACAGTGATAATACATTGTTTTATAGGATCAAAAGGGGCTAGGACACCCGCTGAAACAATTTCTTTTTTAAGACTCTCAAATTCTTCTTGACATTTTTTCTCCCATGCAAAACTTTTCTCTTTTTTAACAACTCTCTTAACCCCACAGTTTTGGCTGAGAAATTTTGAATGAATTTGGAGTAAAACTCACATACTCCCAAAAATGAGGCCACATTTTCTTTACTCTTGAGGGTCGGAGATTTCACAATAGCATCGACTAATCCAGGTCTTGGTTCAACTCCCTTCTCAGAGATTACATGTCCTAAATACTCAATAGTATTTTTTGCAAACTCACACTTCCCACGATTGGCCACAATTCCATACCTTTGTAATCTCTCCAAAACTGTACGCATTCGTTTATCATGGATTGACATATTTTCACCCGCTATTAAAATATCGTCTTGGAATGTTACCACACCTTCAATACCTTCTAGTACATTCTCTAACACACGTTGAAATACAGCGGCTGCCGACGCAAGACCGAAAGGCATCCTTTTGAACTGATAGGAGCCCATGGGAGAAACAAAAGCCGTTAAATGTCGTGACGACTCCTCCAGTACAACCTGATGATATGCAGATGCTAAGTCTATTTTTGAAAAAAACTTAGCACCCGAGAATGTACTTATGATATCATCTATCCTGGGTAAGGGGTGGGAATCAATCCAGATAACTTTGTTTAGACTTCTCAAGTCCACACAGACTCTCAGTTGGCCATTCTTCTTCCTTGCGATAACCAACGGACTTAACCATAAAGACGATTCTATTGGTTCTATCACCCCTCATCACACATTTTTTTAAGAATCTTCTCTAAGTCTTCACGCACACTGAAAGGTACATTCCTCAACTTATGTTTCACAGGAGTGACATCGTCTCTTACTTTAATTTTGTGCTTGAAAAATTTGATTTTCCCCAGTTTGTCTTCAAAAACTGCTGGAAAACTCTCAATCCATTTGCTACTGCTTTCTACCTTTTCAAGTGTCTCTTTGTTTCCTTCACACTCAGTTACCAAAGATACTTGCACGTCTCTACCAGGTCTGAGGGTCATCCCAAAAAGACCTTGGTGATACCACCCAAGTATGTTTAGACCTTTTTTGGCAACATACACTTTCCCAAGAATGCTGCGATCTTTAAACTTGAGTTGGCATTCAAAATATCCAGACAATTCTATTTTCCTTCCATCGTACGTTACAGGATTCCTGTCTGGAGGCAATAACTCTCGTGTTCCCCAAACTTCAGCAAATAATTCATCGGTCACCATTGTCATTCTTGCTCCAGAATCAATAAGGAGCCTCAAGTTTTTCCCATCTACCTCAATGTCTTCATATGGATCTACACAGTTAGATTCATCATCTTGTACAACTACAATCATATCTCTCACTCCCCTTGCACAGATCTCCTCTTCATCTGAACTGTAACAAAGATCTCCATCTGGAACTGAATTTATCTTATCTTTAGGTGACTGACAAACTTTTGCAAAGTGTCCAATCTTATTACACAATTTACATTTCACATTTTTCGCAGGGCACGGGCGTCCATTGGGTCCATGATAGGAATACCCACACCTAAAACAAATATTTTTCTGTGTGAAAAACCCAGTTTTATACTCTTTCTTTTTAGTATTTTGTTTATAACTATTGTGTTGTCTAGTGCCCGTTTTTTCATTCACAACCGATACACCACTAGTGTCCTTGCGAGTGAGCTCTTTTAATGCTTTGCGTGACACTTCAATCCCTTTTACTATGTCAATTGTTTCTATTAAATTTGGATTCCTCATGGTGAGGAGTTTTTCTTGTACTTTCTTATCCCAACAACGTACTACTATCTGATCGCGTATGAGTTGATCTGTGAAGTTTTCAAATTCACATTCTGCCGCTAACATTCGTAACACAGCAACGTAAGTATCTATGGACTCATCTTGTAATTGTTCTCTAGTAAAAAACTTATGTCTGTTAACTATCAAACTTGGTTGAACATCAAACTGTTTCTCTAATTTTTTTACAGCTATTTCATATTCATCTAAATCTTCCTGATCATGTGGGATAATATAAGGTGGTAGATGCTCATAGATGGATTGACCTTCAAAACCTAGATTGTGCTCTAATAAAAACCTTTTGCGCTCAGGGCGATACCTGCTTCCTCCAATTGCTCCTAAATACTTAGTGAAAGCTCTGTACCAATTTCTCCAAGCCACTGGAGGGTCTCCAGGAGTTTGTAGAAATGGGGGAGGAGCATTAACATTCTGCATAGTGGCCATGTCTCCTCTTAAACTAATGCATATTAAGTATAAATTGCAATTGCAAGGTATTCAAAATCAATCACTAGTTGAAAAGTCAATTATTTTTCCAAATATTGCGTCTCTTCACGTGTGCACATCACGGATGTGCGTTGTAGATAAGTAGTTTCTCCTTATACCTCAGCTCCCACTGTTTGTCCAGTTACCTTGGTTTGCGTGTGCACATCACGGTTGTGCAGAGTAAGTATTTCTCCTTCCAAAATATTTTCCTCTCTTTATATTTAATGTTTGTCCTTCTTTTGCTACTTTTAATACCTAGTATTTTCCCTTTTTTTTTTTAAAGTAGAATGTATGTTCAGACTGTGTGTGGAAAAGTATTTTCCTCTGTTAGAAACTGTATAAAAAATCAACTTCCTGTTATTGCTAAAGTCAGCTCTCTAGTTGTTCTACCCATGAAACCATTTCCTGTAGTCCTACATCTAATCGTTTCCCACTCCTTTTCACTCTTACTCCAGGACTGAGGACGATGCAGTGAGGTTTCCAATCGCCTCCAACTCCCTTTTACTCCTACTCCAGGACTGGGGACGATGTAGTGAGGTATTCGACTACACGTAAGTTCTGGCTTCACGCTGTGTTTTTCTTTCGAGTTAAACTTGCGCAAGCGGCAGTGACAGTAATGCGTGTTTGGTACTACACACCACGCGCACACAACAACGCTTCCGGCTCTTGTGGGTGTGACAGTAGTGCGAGTCTGGCACTAGACACCACGCGCACACAACAGTCTTGGATGGAAAAGCCTCGCGCTAGGTTGACGCGTGAGTGTTTCAATGGTCAATCGAGTTGACACTGTGTACAGCCTCGCGCTATTCCTCACGCGCACAGTATGCCTTGTTTGAAAATGTCAACTGCTCAATGAATCTTTTAGCTGAGAATGTCTTCCGAGTTTCCAAAAGTCTACCGAAAATTGACCGCAGAGTGTCTCCTCACAACTACGCTTCCTTCCTTTTTTTTTTTTTTTTTTATTTTGTTGTCAATGTCACTTTTCTCCTCGCGTTTCACCCCGCATACTTTCATTCGTTTCCTTCGTACCTTATTGCTTCTTATGCGCGCACACCATGTACAAATCTTTTTTTTTTTTATGCAGTCTTTCACTGTGATCTATTTACTGCTTAGCGCCATGTATCCGACGATACTTTTAAAATGGGGCCTTTCTATAAACGCGCTAAAGTTTTGGTTTGCTGCTCCTGACCCTGTAGTCACTTTGAAACGCAGCACGAACCAAACATAATGGTTATGTTTCTCTCTTTGACACTGCGTGCTTCCTTACACTTTCTTTTTTTTTAAATACTGCCAGTCCAGCGCAAACTCAGAGCATTCAACCACAATATGCAGGCATCATACTTTCCTTATGATGTTTTCCTCATGGCGATGTGCTCTTCTCACTTCTCTTCCTTGGAGTGTCTTTCTTGATGCGTGGATCCTTTGCTGTGGCTAAATCGTCGCCAAATTGTAGTGAAGTATCATGTAATGAAGGGCAGCAGACGGAAATACTTCAAGTGGTATGTTTATTAGCCACAGCTTCAGCAGTGTCCATGTAACTGACTAACGTGGAATCACACAACCAAGAATCCACGATGGGCATTCTACATTCCAGTGATGTCATGCTGGAGTGTGGTTAACATGAGATCACCACAGATACCCATTTCCATATAGAGGAAATGATTACAGATAAGGAAAGGCACTTTATGTGTCAGGTACCCCACAAGTCCTACCTTTAACCTGTGAAACAACCTCGCAGAGACGACATGAGCCACCACCACCGGACCCACCTTATCCCAGCTGGACTAAAAACAGGCTAGGATGGTGATGGGCACGGGGAAGGAAGCCAGGAATAACGCTGTGGTGTTCTAGTAGCCCGGTTAAGGAACCTCCCTCTGTCTGGGGTCTATCCGTGAGCACCGGTACTGTGAAGAGAAAGAATAGCCCCTATTAGTAAAGACACAGACACACAATCATACCCCCTGCTCCTCCATTATTATGCACATGCGAAAACGGCCTTTACCTTGTCAGGAAGACACCACGAAGCCAGGTAATCCACACGGTTGAGTTACTGAGGATAGCTCTCCTGAGATGTGGAGCTTGGATTAAACAAACAACAGGCGCTCCTGCACAACCAATAACACATGAATAAGCGCTCCAGCGCGGCGTGACAACAGTGAGGTAAGTAGCGCTCCAGCGCGTGCAATCCATAAGATAAACAGCGCTCCAGCGCGTAATTCAAATAGAGGGGAAAAGCAGCACACCAGCGCTAACAAACCATAAAGTAAAATAGCGCTCCAGCGCGTGATATACAATTAAGGCAAGCAGCGCTCCAGCGCGGCAAAGAAAGAAAAGTAAACTGAGGGAAAACACTTTAGCGTGGCAATGGAAGTCGAGCCAAGCTAAGTGTAGCGCACCAGCGCGGAAAGAAAAGTGCAGGCAGGACTGAAATGAGCTCCAGAGCGGCAAACAAAGGAACGAACTCCAGCGCAGCTATAAACAGATTGTCAAGGCTACTGAAGTGCGCTCCAGCGCGTAAGGGAATACCTGGTCCAGCAGGTTGCAGGCAACTGGAAACACTGAATCCGAAGCGCCGATCGGGTGGAAACCGCGGTTCAAATGCGGTTTCCCCCGGAAGCGCCGGATGCCGCAGAGGTGGTATCCGGAGTGAAGCTAGACTGCCGACCTCCAAGGAACGGAAGTCGAGTGTTCCGATCTCCGCATGTGTCTCGGAGCCAGCAGAACCTCCCGCAGTCACGCAGGATGCCCTAACCTAGTGGAACATGACATTATGCTTATGAGAGGGAAATGGTAAATCATTCTCATGACTCTTGCCACAGTCTATTCCCCGATTAAAGGTCAGGATACATTGCTGCTTTAATTTTTCACACGATTACCGGAGTTTGCTAAAGTTAAGATTGTTGTAGCAGGGGATCTTAATATGGGACAGGTCTTTGGTTAGGTCACATGCATCCCGTGGAGCTTCCAGTGCCTACCCTAAAAAGCTCAAGCACTTGGTGGGCTTCTTGCAACCTTGGTCTGGAACCACGGACTCAACATTGTCTCCTACGCCGATGACACCCAGCTGATCCTCTCCCTCACCAACGAGCCAACAATCGCTAGAAACAACTTCCACGAAGGGATGAAGGCCTTCGCCACCTGGATGAGAGACAGCTGCCTCAAGCTCAACTCGGACAAGACCGAAGTCCTCATCCTGGGGCCCAACACCTCCACTTGGACGGCTCCAGGTGGCCCACGGCGTTAGTAACACCCCCCACACCCACGGACCACGCACGAAACCTCAGCATCATACTGGACTCCTTGCTCACTATGAACCGCCAGATCAACGCAGTCTCCTCATCATGCTTCCACACTCTTCGCCTGCTTCGAAAGACCTTCATATGGATCCCCACTGAGGCCAGAAAGATGGTCTTCCACGCACTCATCAGCTGCAGACTCTACTACGGCAACACACTCTACGCAGCCGTAACCCAGAAACTCCTCAGGATACTACAGAACATTCAAAACGCCACAGCCAGACTGGCCATCAACATCCCTCGCTGCAGCCACATCTCCTGAACACCTACGAGAACTCCACTGGCTCCCAGTCAAGAAAAGAGTCACCTTCAAGCTTCTCACACACGCCTACAAAGCCCTTCAGTGGACCAGCATACCTGAACCACTGCCTCTCATTCCACGTACCCACCATACATCTCAGCTCCACCCAACTGGCCCTTGCCACCGTCACTCGGACCCGCAAGACCAGGACTGGAGGAAGATCCTTTTCCTACCTCACCCCCAAAACCTGGAACACCCTGGCTCTTCACCTCAGGCTATCCCCATCGCTGACCCAATTCAGGAAGGATCTCAAGACCTGGCGCTACGACTGAACCTCAGCGCCCAGTCGGACCTGCAGCCCCCCCAGCGCCATGAGACCCTCATGGGTGATTAGTCGTGCTTAACAAATACTGATTGATTGATTTGAGACATATGGCGAGAAAAGTATGGGACAGTCTGCAAACATACCTTTTTCTCGCACATCCACAGAACACACTCAAGAATGAACTGTCTCCTGACCAGTAATGTATTAGCTCCATTGGTGGTCAAATTGGAGATCAGTCAGATCTCCATCTCTGCCCATGCACTTATCACCATACACTTAGGCCTTAGGAGACAGAATCTATAGGATGGTGTCTACATTCCTCTTTAAAACAAGACCCTGTCTTTAAGCAAGAAATAGAAGATTGTATAGATGAATAGTCTGTACAAATGACACCAATGAAGTGTCCCCGTCTATCCTGGGAGACACTTTCAAAGCCATGTTGAGGGGGAAATTTATTTCCAAAAAGGCAAACTTAAGTAAGCATCGCTCCTTAGAGATCCATACAACAGAACTAGAAGTAAGACCTGTAAAGCATTACATGCGCAAACCCCCACGCTGACTCTGATGTGAAGACTAAAAACTCTTAGAGGTAGACCTAGAGCCATTATGATTAACAGATTAGAACTTACTCTTCTGCACCTTAGCAGATCAGAACTTACTGATTTGCACCTTATGCACCATTTATACGAAACCCACAAAAGGTCCCCATCATACACTCCTCCTCTGATAACAAACAGTAAATTCATATGTCAAAGAACTACTCACAACCAATGGGGTAAGCTGTGTAGGATAAGATAAGAGAATTCCAAGCCTTTTATCAATTTCACTCCCCCTCTCAGAGAAAGTATATAACTGAAGCGTAACTCCCAACTATATGCTCAGAACAACTAGATGTCCCAGTATCGGAAGATGAGGTAAAATCCACACTAAAACAACATAAAATGAGTAAAGCGTCTGTCCCCGATGGCTTTACCGGCATACCTTATAACGCCTTTGCACATAAATGACTCCCAAGACTTACATCCTTGTTTAATACTTTTGTCTTGAGTGGTTCAGTGACACCCTCAATAACAGGGGCTGTTATTACTGTAATATTGAAGCCAAGCAAGGAGCCCATGAAATGCGCCACCTATAGGCTGACTGCTTTAAATATTGATGCCAAACTATACTCTAAAATTCTTGCAAGTAGACCAGATGACCTACTCCTGGGATTATCCACCCGGACCAATCAGGTTTTGTGAAGGGAAGACAGATGCATGATAACACTAGCAGACTGATCCACCTGGTCAAAAAGGCTTTAAGAAAGAGGTTCTGGTGCTTCTAGTATCTATCGATTTGGAGAAAGCTTGGAGGGGTGAGTATGGGCTCACATTTCATTTCTATGATTATGGCCAAACGCAATGCCACAAAAGCCAGAATAGCACTCAATGGCCAGACCTCCCAGATGCTTCAGTTGACACAAGGTACACAGAAAGTATGCACTCTCTCCCCTTCTCTTTGCCCTCAGCATTGAACCTTTGGCGTCCCCCATCAGAGAAGAAGGGGACATTCAAGAGATATAATTTGGTTCAGAAACACATACATTGGCTCTCTTCCTCACCTTGTCCCCACTCTAGGAGACCCCACCCACTCATTGGAGAATGCGCTTACACAGCTGCTTAGCGGATTATAAAAGTAACATGTCTAAGTCAGAAGTTTTAAATATAAATCTTCCCAAGGGGGAAATAGAAAACCTGAGGAGTAGATTTCCACTCAGGTGGACAACCTCACATGTCAAATATCTCGGGGTAAAAATCACACCGAATATGCAAGCTAACTGCCCACCTCTACTGTCAGAAATTAGCTGTGAATTGCATAGATGGGCAATTCTTTTCCTTTTGTGGACTGGGCTTATCAACGTAGGGAAGATGAACATCATTGTAGGTGTTCCAGGTGCTCCCATTCCTTATCAAGGAGACACTTTTCACTTCACTCTAGGCTGCAGTCAATACATTTATCTGGAAAGGCTCAAGACTGCAAATTCCTATAAAACTACTTCACCAAAGCAAGGATCAGGGAGGCCTGGCCATGCCTGACTTTTAATTGCTAGCAACATAACTGAGAATTGCAGTGGAGTGGTCAAGTGAAGAGGTGGATACTCGATGGCCCTATATGGAAAGGGCAGTCAACACAACACTTCAGACATGGGATATCTTAAATAGGAGAGAGGCCATGACCACTTGCCCCTCTCCATACACCCAGATCAATTCAAACCCATATTTTTCTCCAGCGCTGGATCAGGGGGTCTTCGTCAGATGGTGAAGCAGACGATGTAGGTATATTGCTAAGCTGTTTCATCACAGTTCTTTACACTATGCAAAATAGATTTTAAAATACTAGAAACAGGGCTACTTCACTAAGTGCAGTTGCAACAGTCAGTGATCATTCCGGAGAATAAAAAGGCCATTACCAGAAAAAAATAAAACCTTAAAAAAATTGTGGCCATTCTTACTGCTTAGAGGGACCTGATTTCCAAATTATACACCCTGCTGGACAGTAAAACCTTTCATAATTGAGCCTTTCACAGAAACTGGGAGAAGCCACTGGGTAAAAATATGTCCTCTGGGGCTTGGGAGAGTGTTGTAACATATAGTTTGTTTATAAGGAGAATGCTACTTACCCAGTATGCATCTGTTCTTGGCATGTAGAGCTGTAGAGTCATATGCTATGCATAGATCGCCATCTAGTGTTGGGTCCGGATGTTTGCACTTTGTTTTTCTTCGAAGAAGTCTTTCCAGTCACGAGGTAGGTGACTCCTCCTTTTGGTGATAGTGCGCAAGGGCATCAACTCCATTGTTAGATTGTTTTCCCACAGAGGGTGATAATGGAGTTAGTAAGAGTAGTAAAAGAAGATGTCCATGAATGCATGTATCTAAGTAAGATGTTACTGCAACAGGTATATGTACCCGTGGAGGCGGGTGGGCGCATATGACTCTACAGCTCTACATGCCAAGAACAGATGCATACTGGGTAAGTAGCAGTCTCCGTTCGAGGCATATGAGCTGTAGATCATATGCTATGTATAGACTATGTAGCAGTTATCTCCCAAAGCGGTGGCTAACCTGTATCTGTTGCAGTGGTCTGAAATAGTGTACGTAAACCTGCCTGGCCCACCCTAGCTTGTTGTCTTGCTAACACATCTACAGAATAGTGTTTTGTGAATGTGTGAGGTGTAGACCATGTTGCAGCTTTGCATATGTCATCTATGGGTATATTTCCTAAGAATGCCATAGAAGCCCCTAGTTTGAGTGTAGAGTGTGCTCTAGGGGGAACTGTTAACGTTCGTTTAGCTTTTGCATAGCATATTTGAATGCACTTGAATATCCACCTTGCAATACCTGATTTTGATATGGGATTGCCTTTGTGTGGTGGAGCAAAAGCAACAAAAAGTTGATTTGTGTTACGGAAAGGTTTTGTCCTTTCTATGTAATAAAGCAATGCTCTTTTTACAACTGATGTGTGTAGGGCACATTCTGCCACTGAATCTGGTTGAGGGAAGAACACAGGTAACTCAACAGATTGATTGATATGAAAAGCAGAAATGACTTTAGGAAGGAATTTAGGATTAGTCTGAAGAACCACTTTATTTTGGTACATTTGTAAAAAAGGTTCTTCTATAGTTAATGCCTGAAGCTCACCCACTCTTCTGAGTGATGTGATAGCAACGAGGAAAGTAGTTTTCCAAGTGAGAAATTGCAGTTCACATTTGTGCAGTGGCTCAAAGGTTGGACCCATTAGTCTGGTGAGAACAATGTTGAGATTTCATACTGGAGCAGGTGGACGTCTCAGGGGAATGACTCTTTTGAGTCCCTCCATAAAGGCTTTGATAACAGGCACTCTAAAAAGAGATAGATGTTGTCTATTTTGGAGGTATGCAGCTATTGCAGCTAGATGTAAGCGTATGGAAGTGTACGCTAAATTGGAACGTTGTAGATGTAACAAATAACATATAATGTTTTGTACAGAAGCATCAAGCGGGTTGATGTTGTTGTTATTACAGTATATCACAAACCTCTTCCACTTTGCTGCATAGCAAGCTCTTGTGGTAGGGCGTCTAGCCTCTTTGATAATATTCATGCAGTCTGGCGCTAGATTAAGATAGCCAAACTCTAAGACTTCAGGAGCCAAATCACCAGATTGAGCTGACTGGGGTCTGGATGTTTTATGTCTCCATGGCTCTGTGTGAGAAGATTGGGTGTAAAACTTAGTTTTTGGTGAGGAACTACTGAGAGTTCCAATAGGGTTGTGAACCAAGGTTGACTTGCCCATGTGGGAGCAACTAGGATTAGTGTCAGGGACGCTTGGTTGAGTTTCCGAACCACTAATGGAATGAGTGGGAGATGCGGAAAAGCGTAAGCAAATATCCCTGACCAATTCATCCATAGTGTATTGCCTTTGGACAATGGGTGTGGATACCTGGACGTGAAGTTTGGGCATTTTGCGTTTTTATATGTGGCAAACAGGTCTATGTGAGGGACTCCCCAACGTTGAAAGTATGGAAGGAGGACCTGAGGGTGGAGTTCCCATTCGTGTATTTGCTGTCTCTGCCTGCTGAGGAGATCTGCAATCTGGTTGTTGACTCCTGGGAGGTGTTCTGCTAGGAGATAAAGTTTGTGGTGAATGGCCCACCTCCAGATGTCTTGGGTTAAGTGGGACAGTTGGAGAGAGTGTGTCCCCCCTGTTTTTGTATGTAATACATGGCTGTCAAGTTGTCTGTACGAATTAGGACAGTTTTGCCCTGTAGATGAGTTTGAAACGCCTTGAGTGCTAGAAATATTGCAAGCAGCTCTAGGTGATTGGTGTGGAGCAACTTCTGTTGTTGGCTCCACAGGCCTTGCACTGTGTGCTGTTGTAGATGAGCTCCCCAGCCAGTGAGGGACGCGTCCGCTGTCAGTACTATCTGTGGAACCGGGTCTATGAACGGCCGTCCTTTTGATAAATTTTGTGTGTTCCACCACTGCAGAGAGCGATGAGTACGGCCGTTTACCAACACTAGATCGGTCAATAGACCTTGCGACTGGTTCCACTGACTTGCTAAGCATTCTTGAAGTGGACGCATGTGCAGTCTGGCATGGGGAACGATCATGATGCAGGATGACATAATTCCCAGTAGCTGCATGTAATCTCGAGCTGGAATCCAATGGTTGGATTGAAAGCGGAGAACTAAAGCCTGAATATTTCAAATTCTGGCTGAGCTGGGAAAAGCGAGAGTTTTTTGAGTATCTATTGTGGCTCCTAGGTAGTCCTTTGTATTGGTTGGTCGGAGATGTGACTTTGGTACATTGATTGTGAACCCTAGTTGATGCAGTAACCGAATGGTCCTGAAAGTGTGCTGCAGACATTGTTGCTATCTGTTGGCTTTGATGAGCCAGTCGTCTAAGTACGGGAAGACGTGGATGCTTTGTCTCCTTAGGTGAGTAGCTACTACTGCCAGACACTTTGTTAAGACTCTTGGGGCGGTGGTGACATCGAATGGGAGTACTCTGAACTGATAGTGCTGACCTGCTACCACAAACCTGAGGAATTTGCGATGAGCAGGGTGAACTGGTATATGAAAGTAGGCGTCTTTTAGATCTAGAGTAAATAGAAAGTCGCCTTTCTGTAGTAGAGGAAGTACCTGTTGAAGTGTCACCATGTGGAAATGGTCGGACTGAATGTACCGGTTGAGTTCTCTGAGATCTAAAATTGGTCTGAGAGAACCGTCTTTTTTGGGAATTAGGAAATAAAATGAGTATACGCCCGACCCGTGATGTTGGGGCGGCCCAGGCTCTATAGCCCCTTTTAGAAGTAGAGACTGAACCTCTTGTTTGAGGAGGTATAGATGGTCTGGTAATAGTTTGTGGGGCTTTGGTGGAATATTTGGAGGCATGTTGATAAATCCAGGCAGTAACCAGAACGGATAATTTGGAGTACCCAATTGTCTGTTGTTATTGATTGCCAGATTGGTAGAAAATCTGACAGTCTTCCTCCGACAGGTGTTGAGTGGTCGGGGGGAAGTGAAGGCATGTCACTGCTTTGTGTTGGCAGGGGAGTTGCGTGTGTTTGAACCCCGGTCCCTGCCCTTACCGTTGTTACCCCTGTAACCTCCCCTGAAATAACCCCTAGATGGAGAGGGTTGGTTATTGCCCTTATAGGTGGAGGTGGCTTCCGCTGAGGTATTTTTGGAACCTCCTCGGTAAAAGGAGCGTCGAAAGGAAGTATCTTTCTTCATTTTCTCAAGTGAAGAATCTACTACTGGGCCAAATAGATGTTCCTTATCGAATGGGGTATTTAAAATGGAGGTTTGAACCTCAGGTTTAAAACCCGATATACGGAGCCAGGCATGCCTTCTTAAAAGGACACCAGTGTTTATAGCTCTAGCAGCAGTGTCTGCAGCATCTAGAGAGCATCTTATTTGATTGTTAGCAATAAGTTGCCCTTCATGAACCAGATCATGTGCTTTTGATTTGTGTTCCGGGGGTAAATATTGGATCAGTTGTTCCATTTCGTCCCAGTGAGCACGGTCGTATCGCGACAACAGTGCCTGAGTATTGGAGACACGCCAGAAATTAGCTGCTTGAGAAGCTACCCTTTTCCCAGAAGTGTCAATAAGTTTTGATTCCTTATCAGGAGGCGGAGCCTCTCCTGTTGTCTGGGAGTTGGCTCTTTTTCTTGCATTGGGCACAACCAGGGAGTCTAGTGGCAATTGTCCCCTTATATATACTGGGTCCGATGGTGCTGGCTTGTACTTCTTGTCCACTCTAGGGGTAAGAATACGAACTCTGACTGGGTCATTAAAAAGTCATCTACATGCCTGACCATCCCTTTAAGCATGGGTAGTGTATGTGATGACTTCTGTGTGGTACTGAGGGTTTCAAAGAGGAAATCCTCTTCTAATGACTCCTTATGTAGCTGCACCCCATGGTAGTTGGCAGCTCTACCCAGTAACTCAATGTAGCCTACACTATCATCTGGTGGAGAGGGTTTGGTGGGGTACAGGTCGGGATCATTGCCCGTGGGCGAATTGGTGTTATAATCATCCCATGGGTCTTGTAACGGCTGATCATCATCCTTATCCTGATCATCATCCCCATCATCTTGGTTGTCAAGTGTATGTGGTGGTGAATGTTCAGGTGAAATTGGTTAAAGCTGAGGGGAAGGTGGTGATGAAGGAAGAATAGGTGGAGGAAGAGGAGGAGGGGAAGGGTTGGTTCCAACAGATCTCTTCTTTAAAGGCATGTGATAATATTCTTCTTCTGCATCAGTCCTTCTTTTTAGAGTCACTTTAGTGGTGATGTGGATGGATATACAAAAGCTTTTGTTTCGGATCCGGTTTTTCAATTGGGGCATCGAAACTGGGCTTTGTAGCTGTTTTCTGCACTGCTGTCTGTTTCGGCGCCGAAATTTTCGGTGCCGGAGTTTGAAACCGTTGATGTCTTCAGATCCGACAATTTTTTCGAGGCCGAATGGTGGGGGTCGGTGCCGGACTTGTGTTTCGACCCCGAAGGTCTGGGCTCCTTGGAAGGAGTCTATTCAGAGCCGGAAGGCTTTTTGGTAGGCTTTGGTGCCGAGCCAGGGGGCGGGGCATTAGAAGCGTGATCTCGGTGCCGACCGGGGCCCGAGGGCACGGGTTGAACCGGAGCCTTCTTTTTAGTTGAAATTGTTTCCTGGGATGAGGGGGGAGGTGTACTCACGGTACGTTGACCATGTGGGATGTCCTCCTCTTGGTCGGATTCGAATTCTGAGATGGCGACCGGCTCCTGGTCCTCCTCTATTCCCATGGCCTCGCCGGCCTCTTCGTCCGACTGTTGACCGAAGATGTCCGGAATGGAGCTTGTGTGCTGGCTCTGCATGTTGCGATGTCGAGCCCGACGGTCGCAAAGTCTTTTCTTGGAGCGGAAAGCCTGGCACGTGTCTCAGTCTTGTTCTCTGTGTTCGGAGGACAAACACAGATTACACACTTCGTGTGAGTCAGTGCGTGGGTATTTCGCGTGGCATTGAGGGCAGAATTTGAAGGGAGTTCGTTCCATCGACTGCAGGTCGACACAACGGGGGTAGGCCCGACGGCCTTCCATGAACTTTCCGTTCGAAAGATTATTTTAAGTAATTACGATACGCAATAGAAAGGGAGACGCAATCGAACACAATACCGTCGAGGGTGAGTATCTTGTGCACCGAGGGAAACCGAAGGAACGGTGTCGAACCAGAGCGCAACGATAGACATCCGAACCCGATGGCGGAAAAAAACAATCTAACAATGGAGTTGATGCCCATGCGCACTATCACCGAAAGGAGGAGTCACCTACCTCGTGACTGGAAAGACTTCTTCGAAGAGAAACAAATTGCAAACATCCGGACCCAACACTAGAAGGCGATCTATGCATAGCATATGATCTACAGCTCATATGCCTCGAACCTTAAGTTTCCTCTACCTGGTATCCTTCAGCCATTATCTCTATATATTGTGCTTTAGTTTATGTACAATTGCCTTCCAACCCTCCCTCCAATTTCCATTTAATAAGAGTTTATTTTCCTACGTGTTCAGACCGTGTTCCTAACAACAGCATTCTTCTTCTGCTGGCTGAGATTCCATTCAAGTTTGGCTTTATGCTTTGACCTTTCTAGTCAAAACAGCTTTGGGATGTTTATTTTCCAGATCAAGGCATTTATTCATTTACAGCCATGAGGCTTGAAGGGTGTGTACATTTTTCTTGTATAGCAGTATCTCCTACAGCTCAAGTTTCAAAACAATTATGGCAATTCATTTCTCTAAGTCTTCCTCTGCACTTAAATTTCAGATATAGAACTCTCTTGGGATAAGTGGCTATCAAGCTTTACAAATTCAAGGTACTGATTTTCATCTTAATCTGTGTTCATTCACAAAACATAGTATTATTTATCTATTACGCTATTTGCCATGCATTTATTTGAATATGCAGCAAGATGGATGTCCACTACCACCACGTTTTTGCAAAACCCAGGGGAACAAGCAATGAGGTGCAATAAGTAGTTTGGTTTGTTTACCAATTACATGATTGCTGTTTATTAGAATGTGTGTTTTCACCTGCAAGCAAAAAGGGTTGTTGTTAAATTTGCTGTGGGTTGAAGCATAAGAGATTTTTGATTGTTTACCTCATGAAATGCATCTTGTGAATTTTGATGAGTATGGAGAAGTTTTAGAAAGCCACACATTGTTATGGAGAGATTCCATTTTTAATCTAGAAATCAATTTATAAGTGACCCCATTGAAGGATATGTTGCATCATTGCTTATTTTGTCAGCCACTTGTGAATTTGACTCCTTAGTAGACCAATACATTCGCAATCAAATTATTATGCTTTGTTTTAACAAAAAGATACAAGCGCAGTTGTTAAGGCATAAAAACCCTACATTGAAGGAAGTCACTGATTTTTTTTTTTGTTTGAATTTGTTTATTGAATTTTACATTTTGGTACAATTTAACAAGCATCACATGCCACATGCATGCGCACCCTTTGTAAAAAGAAAAGTAGACATATAATACAGTTGATCTGCATAGTAAGGACACGTATATCATATTATTCGTGCGTCGCACGATGTGTATCATATGTGACGACGCATTAGTAAACGGGAAATAAGAACTGGGACACGGTTGTGCTGTACCACTTGGTGCATGTGATAGCCCCCCCTGGTGTGATATTCCGCTGCCCCCTCTGTGACGCGCGCTGCGACCGTGCGCACACTCCCTCCACATGTTTAAAATGTAGGATTCTAGCTGTGGCTAGATGTACAAGTATAGTGTGACCTGGTTATGTACGTGAGGTGCATGGCGCTTGAGACCACATGAATCCCTGTATTATGGAGCACCCAGCGGCGCCCGGTTTACTCTGCACCGACCATTGGGCCTTGCATGTCAATTATGCCATGGGGGGAGGCCGTGGGGGGGGGGGGAGTTCTGGGCAGCTCCGGGTCCTCCTGCCAAGAGTTCCGAAGGTCCATCAGTATCGCATCCCACGCCCCCGCCAGTGGGAGCATTTGAAGCCCTAGGGCGTCCTTCCGGTGTAGTGCCACGCTTTCCGCTTGTGCCCAGCACGTCAACGACTGAAGCCAGGCTTTTATACTTGGTGGTCCCGGGGACTTCCAACACCTAGTGATTAGGCGCTTGGCTACAATGAGCCCAAAGTCTATAAATCGGGACATTACTTTATGCTTCTTGGCTATCTGGTATAGGCCCAGGAGACAGGTTTCCCAAGAGCACTCTACTGTGCGTCCCATGCATTCAGCCAAATGCGTTGTGACTGCACCCCAGTAAGGAGCGAGAGTTGTGCATGCCCACAGCATGTGCAGAAGGTCTGCATCTATCAGTCTATATCTCGGGCACCTGGCATCTGTCCGGCTAAAGTATCTGTTGATCTTGGCTGGCATCATATACGCCATTTGGAGAATATAATATTGTATTACACGGAACTGGGCATTCCTTGGGATGCGCGTGGGTCCTTCTAGGATAGCCGTCCATTCACACTCGGTACACACTCTCTGCAGGTCTGTGTCCCATCGCTGCCTGAGCGACGTTAGTGATTGTGTCGAGTGCGTTCGTATGAACTCAGCGAACCATTTAGTGAGATGCCTGCCAGTGCCTAGTTCGTGGAGATATTGGATGGTGAGGTGTGTCATGGGTTCTTGAGTCATGTCTCCCCACAAGGCTCGCAACGCCCGTGCCAGTGTGGTGTATAGGAGAAATTGGCCTTGTGGGTGGCCACTGTCTTCAGCTAACGTGTTGAATGGCACTAATTGCTGGTCCTGATACAGGTCTCCCAGGGTCAGTAACCCTGCAGCCTCCCAGGCGGTGAGCTCTGCGGCGGAGACCACCCGGCGCGGTCCTGGCGTACCAAGTATGGGCAGGGAGGGAGTATACGGAGTAGTCCCCTTTGTGAGTTTTAGGCAGCGGCAATAGCACTTATAGGCAACCGACGGCAGGAGCTGTACCGGAGTCGCCCCTCTCCTACCGGGGTGGAACAGGGCCGTGATTTGGAGTTGTGTGTAGCCGGGTCGTTGCGTGGCAGTGTCCGCTAAATGTGTGCCACTGATCCAGCGTACCACCCATTGTAGCTGTGCCGCTAGATAATAGTATTCCATGTTGGGGACGGCTAATCTGCCCCTGTCGATAGGCAGATAGAGTTTTGCTAGCGCTACCCTGCTGCGCGTACCATGCCATATGAACTGCCACAGGTCCCGTTCAAGCGTGTGGAAAAACGTGGGACCAATATATAGTGGTAGGTTTGTGAAATGGTAGAGCAGCCGCGGAAGCACCACCATTTTCAGAAGTGCAATTTATTTTATTTTAATTTCATTTTTAGCAACTTGTAAAGCGCGCAAATACCCTTAGGTGTCTCGGCGCTGCGGACTAGGCAGAGGGAAGGCCAGGCGAGGGTGGTTATTGGTTGAAAAGCCAGGTCTTTAATTGTTTCCGGAATGTAAGCAGGGTGGGACTGGTCTTGATGTGGAGGGGGAGCGTGTTCCATAGCTTGGAGGTGGCGAGCGGGAGGGTGCGCCAAAAATTCATCCGCAATCACACCACCGTCGCGGCCCGCACAAGGTTGCCCTCCAAAAGGTCTTCCGATTGGTGGTAAATGAGGATGCCCAGATAGCGAAATGCTGACCGCTGACATGGCACCGGTTTACCAGCCAGCACTAATTCTGGATCAGGGGTCACCTCGACGAACGGGTATAGGCACGACTTCCCCCAATTGACCTGGAGCCCTGAAAAGGAGGCAAACTCTAGCAGCGCTCTCTCGACCGCTGTGCATTGCTGACGCACATCTCGGAGATATACTAGAAGGTCATCAGCATATAGGGAAACTGCATGCGTGCCATCTCCCAGGCGGATGCCCCACTCCCCACCAGTCTGGCGGAGAGACTCAGCCAGCGGTTCGATGGCAAGCGAAAACAGCAGCAGGGAGAGCGGACACCCCTTTCTCGTGCCGCGTTCTATTGGGATCGCCTTAGACACATAGGGACCTGTCTTAATTTTGGCAGTGGGTTGCATGTACAATAACTTAACCAGGCCCAGGTACTTTTCACCCAGCCCGTATTTGTTAAGGGCGGTGAATAAAAAGTCCCACTATAGAGTGTCGAACGCTTTCTCCAAATCGAGAACTAGGCAACCTGAGTGTGTCCAGTTCTCGCTGGAGTAACGGGCCACTCGGAAGAAATGACGTATGTTCAGCGACGTGCAGCAGGCCGGTACAAAGCCATTTTGGTCTGTGTGAACTAATTGCTGTACCAATGGAGCTAGTCTACACACTAATATCTTGGCCAACACTTTGTAGTCAGTGTTCAACAGCGCCAACGGCCTGTAGGAGCCTAACAGCTCCGGGAGAACAGACGACTCTTGTGCGCTATGGTACACCAACAACAGACGCAGGGCAAGGATTGCTTGATATGCTTTGTAGTACTCAGCTGGAAAGCCGTCAGGGCCGGGTGCCTTGCCGGTTGCCAGTGCCTGTATGGCTGCTTGTACCTCCAAGAGCATGATCGGCTCCTCTAGTTCCGCCCTCTGTTCTGTCGATACTGTTGGCATTGGCAGCGGAGCAGATATGATTCCAGGGCTTGGGGCTCCACCAGAAGAACCGACTTGTATACTTTAGCATAGTGAGCTGTGAACTCTTGATGTATGTCTTGTTGGCGAGTCAGCAGGTGCCTTGACGTGGATAGCAGCAAGAGAACCGGCTGATGTGAGTGCTCCTGTCTGATCAGTCTCGCTAGTAGCCTACCTGCTCTGTCTGCTGCTGCATGAGTGCGCGCTGCATGCGCGGCATAGTTTAGGCATCGTAGCCTTTCCATAACTTTAGCATGGTCGTGTTTCAGTTTGTCTAGTGCACGCTGGTTGCCAGTTGAAGTTGCTACCGCTTATTCTAGTTGAATGAGGGCGTTCTCAATGCACATTGCTTCTTGGTCTACTTGCCGGCGCACGCTCCAACTAAGTCCCAGACATTGACCCCGGACCACTGCCTTACTCGCATCCCACACGATACCCTCGTCTCGGACCGAGTCCGTGTTTGTTTCATAGTAATTTTCGATAGTAGTGGCTAGTGAGGCTCTGAAAGGGGGGTCCTCTAGAGCTGCAGGCTGCAGCCTCCACACGCGGGTAATTTGTGCAGTGTGTTTGTCGTGCATCTGTATTATGTGAGGATTGTGGTCCGAATGCGTTCGGCCTAAATAGTCTGCATGGTTGCATTCAGCAAGGAGTGTCGAGCTTCCTACGAATGGATCAATGCGCACGTGCAGTCTGTGCGGGTGGGAGTAGTGCGAGTATAGGCGCGCCCGCAGGTGTAGTGCCCTCCATATGTCGATTAGGACCCAGTGGTGCATCCACTCTCCTAAGGCCTTGGCATTAGATGTGGCAGCGGTGAGCTGTAGTGGTGGGAAGGACCTGTGTAAGCTTGTGTCTAGCACCGCGTTAAAATCTCCCCCCAACAACCAGGGGATGTCGCACCAGCGGGACAGTATGCCAGAAAGGGTGTGCCAGAATGCTGCTTGATCAGTGTTTGGGGAGTAAATGGATCCTAGAATAATCTGCCTCCCATTCAGTCTGCCCTGTGATAGTACAAAGCGGCCATAAGCATCTATTTCTATCTCTTCAGGCATATATGGATGCCTGGGAGGATCCAAATGAGGGCGCCTCTAGCATAGGAGGAATAGCCCGTGGACAATATTTGACCTTTCCATCTATGCTGCAGTCTACGAATCTCCGGCTGCGCTAAGTGTGTTTCCTGCAATAGTGCTATGTGGGCAGCGTGAAGCTTGATGTAGGCGTATGTTTTGTATCTGTGCGCTGGCGTATGCATACCTCTAACGTTCCAGGTAATTATAGTGGTAGGCGGCATAGAATGTTAATGTAGAGTGGCAGTGGAGTGAGCGGGGGAGTGCAGTGCATGGGGGCAAACCATGGATAGCGTATATGTATCTCGGGCAGGAGACGCATCTGCGGTACAGTAACAGTGTATGAGGTGAATAACAGGAGGGTAAGCATTTCACTTTGTAACTTAATACGAGCAAAGGGACAACGTGTGTCTGCCCAAACAGTGAAATGTGCCAAGAGGCAAGTGTCGGCTGTGTTCGCCGCGCTTCCTATCGGGGGGAGGTTAAAGCAGCAAGAGGAGGCAAGGCCTGCAGGTGTCTGGGCCCTGGCTCAGCGTGTAAGTGTGTCTGCCTCGTGGCATGCATCTTTCAGTGTATTGCATATATTTCGACCGTGAGCTAGGCCCATGGTTGAAGCTGAGGAGGGGCAGAGGCATAGGCGTGTTTGTGCTGTGTGCGCGTTGATATGCATTTGCCTACGGTGTGCATGTTGATGAAGCCAAACAGGGAATATTGCAAGAGTTACTGACAGACATCACATTAAGTCATCTGCAGTTTGAGGGATCACTATTGGGGGCTTCTGCGAGTCATCACCAGGCGGCCATACGGATGAACTGCCCTCACTGAGGGAGCGATCCGATGAGGCATCCGAGTCTCCGGTAGCCCTGTGGCACAGCATCGATGCCGCCGTCTGCAGGGCCGCACGTCTTTCCTGTATCATTTACTCTAGATCCGGGACTGGATTGCGCCATGCGGGCGACCTTCTAGCCCTCCTGCCGTTCCGTCTCTGGTTGCCTGTGGTGCTCGGAGTGGCCTTGCGGGTGACCTCACGCCTGTTTGGTGATTTGTCGTGCCCAGCCGCTTCCAGGCCTCTTCAGCTGTGTTAAAGAAATGGGTGGAATCTTCTGCAACCACACGTAGGTGCGCAGGGAAGAGAACGGAGTATCGGATATCAAGCTCTCGCATTCATCTCTTTACCGCCAGAAACGTGCTTTGTTATCTCTGTACCCCCAGGGCATAGTCCGGGAAGAAGAGGACCAATGCGTTTTCCACTTTAACTGTCTCCATTTTGCGTATCTCCCTGAGCACTGCGTCCCGTTCTTTAAAATTGAGCAGGTGGAACAGGAAGGGCCGCGGTCCGGAGCCCGGCGGTGGGCGGCCCGAGGGCACCCTGTGGGCCCTTTCCACTGTAAAGAAAGCGGAGAGCGTATCTGCCGGCATCAGGGTTCTCAGCCATTGCTCCGTGTATGCCACTGCGTTGCGGCCCTCCACTCCCTCCGGTAGGCCTACTACACAGACATTGTTGCAGTCAGAGGGGCCCTCGGCATCGTCCATTCTGCGCTCCAGAGTGCGCAGTTGCTCGTGAGTTCTCACACCTCGACGGATGTGTTTTTAAGGGTTGGGAGGGCTTCCTCCAGTGTTACCTCCATTTCGGTAACCCTCCCTGCTAGCTTGCGGTGGTCTGCATGCAGTAACGTAAAGCCCGATGTGATTTTATCTATTCGGCCCTCCAGGGATGTGCTGGTCTGTGACAACAAGGCCCCAACCTGTTCTAGTGCCTTAAGTACTGTGTCAATTTTTGATTCCAGTGTGGTAGACCCAGCTGTCTCTTTCCCCTCCTGATCTTGGCTTGATTGCTTGGCTGCCGTGGCTGGCTGCATGGCTGTCGTGCCTGTTCCGAAAGCGCGGTCTGCCCATCTTGCAGCTTGCCTCTGAGGTACTGTCCTGCGAGAGCTGGGGCCTGTTATGCCAATCTATGCCGCAGGTGCCAGCGTTATAACATCTAGTCGCTTCAGAGTCAAGGGAGCGGTCTCCTGACTCCGTCTACCACCCCTGCGGGGGCTCATGCAATAGGCTCCAGCTTCCCACACTGGTTGTGCTTGAGCTAGCCAGGACAGCGGGTTTAGAACACTGCACCTGTTGAGTTTGTTTGTGTGGCGGGACTTTATGGGTGTATACGCAGGGACCTCAGCAATTTACTGCTTTCATGGGCGACCTCAGGTCCCTCATTAGGTGCTGTGCAAGCTTGTTATGCCTGCATCCTACTCAGGCACCGCCATCCACCCACCGAAAGTGCACTCCACTTTCATGCAGGCCTAGACTCGGTTTAGTCCCCGGCCCACCCCCAGCATTGACTACATAAAGGATGCGGGATTCCAGACCTGGGACAGCTTAGACAGCAAGGCTAGATTGCGTTGTGGGGCTTTAGAAGGCCCCTGCTCACCAGGCAAGCCAGATTGAGAGCACCTACTTCCGCAGCGAAGTCCACAAGCTCTTGTGCCAGTGCAGTGAGATTTTCGGCCAGCTTCTCCTCTGCCTCATGGTTACCCACCACGGGACATCAGCCCACACCAGCCCGCGGGTCCTGTGCTCTCGAGGTGTAGCCCCCGCACCCTATGCAGTCAGGCCTGGGCTCGAGACAGTCCCCAAGCCCCGGCGGGTGTCCGCTCACTGCAGCTGATTTGGGCACGGGCCCGTGTCCCCTGGTCCAATCCCGGGGTACCCCTGTCTTTGCAACACGCCCTTGGGGGTGATCAACTGTTGCGCGGGCTCCTGCACTGCACGCCTGTGTTGCGCGGCCGTCCGCCACTCCCCCTAAGTATCAGCTAGGCCTCCAACAGGAATGGCGCCTATGCACACCAGGTCAGGCAGCAACATGCCTCCGGACCTTCAGTCTCTGGGCACTCCAGTCACCCACTAGACGTATTCCCTCTCTTTCCTGCTCGCGGTAGGACGCTCTGGCTGTGGGAGGGCCTGGGCTCGACACAGCCCCCGGGGCCCGCTCGAGATGCTGCGGCCAGGTCGCGGTGTGACAGGCGGGGCAAGCGCCGGAGGGAGTCGATGTCGTGCGCTCCCCTCCCCCCGCTCCTTACCACCTGGCCTGTGTACGATTTCGGCCACACTCCACTTTCGCTGCTCCGCGCCGCCTCTGCATGCGCTCGTTCAGGCTTCCCAACCACTGCCGTCTCTCCTTGGCTGCTGCAGTGTCACTACTGTGCCAGGATTGCCGGCTCAAACGTGCTTGCTTCCCCACTCGGCACTTCAAGATGGCCGCATCGGCAGCAGGGGTATCAGGGGATTGTAGGGCCCGGGTCAATGCATTGATTGTGCTCGACCGCTCACTCGGTGCGTCTTGCTGCCCGCTACACTGTGAGCCCGCTCAGCAAGGGTGATGATGCCAGCAGCCAGATGATTTGGGCGGATAACAGGGCCCTGAGCTGCTTTAGAGCACGTCCGCCATCTTGGCTGGCAAGCCACGCCCCTGAAAGAAGTCACTGATATAGCAATAAGTATAGAAAGAGCTATAAAGTCATTTGAGGTGTTAAATGAGGACAAGTAAGCGCAAAGTGATATAGCATTTTTTTAAAAACAAAGATAAGCAAAGAAGCAACAAAGTAAAGTAACTGAGTTGCTCTAGATGAACGTTCATGAGATGTGATAGCAAAACACACTTTTGGAAAAAAACAGTATTCCATGCATTGCTCAAGGATTTTGACAATGAAGCAGGAGCTAATAGTTGAACTACAGACAATGTGTTTCTAGTAGTTAATCAAAGTGATGATAAGGAACAAGTATGTTCTGTTGAAAGTGGAGAAAAATCCACTATTGACAGCGATCCCTTGAAACTGCCGAATTGCAAGATCAAGGAGGATGGATTTTCTATAGATGTACTTGTAGACTCTGGATCTCCTTTCACTCTACTTTCTGAAGAGTTCTTTAACGGGAAATGGAAGGGAAGGCTGCTGGAAAACAATGACATCAAAGCTTTTGGTTATGGAAAAAATGTCATTCATATTTTGGGATTTTTTTTTCACCTGGTGCTTTTCAATTACGCCCATTCTTGGAAAGGTATAGGTGGTGAAAGATGTACTACACAGTTTGGTGGGAGACCTCAAGATAAATTAAGAATGGTTTTCAATCCTTCAGCAGAACAACCATCTACAGCATGAGTGTTGAAAGCGGAATAGATAGCATCATTTTGCAATATAAAGATGTTTTCAGAAAGCAACTAGGGTAAGTGAAAGGTATTTCACATGAAATTAAAATGAAACTAAACAGTATACCCACATAACTCACAATGACAAAGCAATTGTTTAGAGTTGTTTGGAAGCAGCATGACTAGCTATAGCTATTGTGGAAGAAGAAAGACCCCTCCCCCCCCCTTCTGGTGGCATGGACGCCCGTGGGATATAGTGGCAATTAAACATCTCATAAGTAACGTTAAAGAAGAACTTTTTAATTTTGAAGCACACTGGGCCCCCATAGCAGAATGCCTATCAAAAGGGCACTTAAACACAGTTTGCCTACCAAGCCTACGTGCCTTATGTATTTTCCGAAGAACCGATGCACTAGTAAACATGTCAATACCTATAGTTGGGTTTCAAAGCGTAGATAATGGCTCCCTGCAGTTAAATTTGTGAAGCAAATGGCTGTCTGATTATGATTGGACTTGGACTTTGGCTAGATGGGAAGGGTGGGGGAAGGTATGAGGGTTGTTTGTGGCTGTGAAGAATTCAGGTTTAATTTTTGTTCTCATTGTCACTTGTAACATGAGATCCTTGTTCCTTTAATTACGCTTTGTGAATCTCTGTCAATGAGAATGCTAATAAAATTTTGTTTAAAAAATTCAAGTATGGGTAACAACTACTGATTCAGCAGAGTGCACTTTTGGTAAATGACTCTCACCATCACGGTAGAGTGTGCTGTGAAAGACACTTACTTGAAGAAATAGTGTCACTCCCACAAGTCGGTCAGCCCCATCCCTGCTACTGCGGACTAGAGGAGAAAACAAATGGAAACCATCTACAAGCATTGGCATAACCAATAGATTTCACCTTTGGGATCTTATAAGTGTTTAGCCTTGCAGCACATTATCCTGGGTGCTGTGCCGCCAGAGGTTGAATAGCTATACTAGTGCATCATTATTTTTGTAGCTACACGAGATACAAGGGGAAAGGGATGTGGGTAAAGAATCAAGAGGGTTAACGGATATACAGGTGGGCCAAATAGTTTAAACGTGGGGTGGATGGATAGACAGTCAGGTGGTTTGAGCGTGAGAAGGGCTCATGCAGTTTGCAACACAAATGTAAGCGCACATAGACTGCTGCTTCAGTAAGCGGTGGAATAATAGATGAAGGCAGCAAAGAACGGTTGAAGTGACAGAGGGAGGAACAGGTAGGGATATACGCTTCTGGATAACAATAAAGAAAATGTAGATGGACTGGGTGGATGTGTGCAGGGAGAGATCAATATTCGTTAACTGGATTTGCAAACAGATGGCACAGTGAGTGGCATGGATAGAGAGTATGTGCGATCGGTTCACAGCCAGTGCACCTATGAAAAGGTTGGACTCTCACCGGGACAGCAGAGACAACTTCTGCTCCAGTATGCCCTCTAGGTGATGGGCCTGCTTGGGCATCCATTGCTCCTTGCCTATCCACCTGTGGCAGCCCTCCAGCAAGAGCCTAAAGTTGGCTACGAACTGATAGCACCCGCAATGGAAACCTCTTCTTCATGGCCGGCAGTCCTGGCTCTTCCTTGGTCTCCTCCTGTAGGGCTTCCTAATTATCCACCTCAGGCATCACGGGAGGGGGTGGGGGTGGGGTAAAATCAATGGGGATAAGTCAGGTTGGGGGCAGCGACAGGGCACACATGCGCTCGTGGCTTATCCCGGTACTGCTCACCTTGGTGGCCCCACAGTGGCGCTGCCAGTCTGTTCTCTATGTCTACAGCCACCGAGGCGAGGAAACATCTGGGTAGAAGCAAGCAGACAGAATTCAGAAGAACAACATGAACACAAAGGAGAGTCGCGCTGATGTTTCCAGTTCCGCTGCTATATGATAGACAACTCTTGGATTGGGCAACAGCCTCGCCACAAAAGTAAAAATGGAGCCCTTGGTCCAGCCAAAGTGCCCAAACATTCTCTGCTCTTCTACTTTCAAGTATTTAGGGATAATGCTCATCTTTGCCTCAGGAATAAAAAGCAAATTAAATGTATGTTTGTTTTGTAAACCCACTGGTCTCTATCGGGAAAAAGTAAATAAAAGAAAATAGTTTTTGATATTTAATATCATAAGTATAGATTTTTTGCCTCTTCTGCCTAAAGACTCGCTCACAGTAAGGTAGATACCGCACAGCTTTAACATAGCCACTATGTTTACTTTCTTCAACACAATATTTGCCACAGTGTGCTTATTACCAGCTGAAGCTCGAAAAGCACAGAAGGACCACATTCCGAGCCGAGAAGAAAAAAAAGAAGTTTGCTTTTCAAGTTAGCGATGTGGCGTATCATACAGAGCTGCCGACTTTGGGCTTGGGGAACCGGGTTCGAGCCTCGACGTGGGCTGTACAAAAAAAATGCCGATTGTAATAAATAAAATTAAACTCATAACAAATTTTTAAAATGGCAAATCGAAACCAAATAGAAATAGAAACAAACGGTGCGGGAGCAATACAAAGAAAAAACAAGCCGCCACAAAGTAAACAAAACACTTAGCACGCGCAGATGCAGGCCAACAAAAAAAGGAGTGCCCTCAAAGTATCCTAAATAACATGAAGAGTAAGAGCACATGTAACAGGGGAAGTCCTCATTGGAGGGTCCAACATGAGGAACTACTAAGCGTATTCTCCAAACAAAAGCCGGCATTTACAAAGGACAATAAGAGGAACCAATGAAAAAGGTGGGCAGTGTTTGAAGCCCATATTGTTGATACAGCATGTCTTGAAGGCACAGCTCGCATGCGCTGCCTAGGCAGACCTGAAAAGGGAAGGGAGACTACACCAATAGAACATAAACATAGAAAGAATAGAAAAAGAAAGATGATGGACAGAAGGAAAATATGGAACTGTCACATAGGTGTTTTTTTTTTTTTAAAAGCATAAGAACCGAAAGGGAGAAGAAAGGTCCAGGTGCAGAAGTAAGAGAGGAAAGACAGGATAATGACAGAACTAATGTGGGTGCCAACAATGAGGGAAACCTGACCACAGGAACGTGCTCAAGAAGAAAGTAGCCAACACAGAAACAGGCACCTGTGAAAAAGAGGCAGGCATAGCAGTCCTACTTCTTCAAGTCTGATGCCCGCCACAAGCCAAGGGAGGGTTGTGGCTGCCCAAGTGGGTGACTAGACAGTGACTGTGTAATTTGTTAGCCTTGTCTTTTTTTTTTTCTTCCCCAAGGCATACAAGCAAGAAGCCTAGAAGGTGACAATGCCAACTCGTGCTGACTATGCTCTTAATCATACACAGCCTATCCCCGATCCATAAAGAACAGCCTGTTTAGGAAAGATTACATGAAGAAGGAGTGAAACAAAGCATAGAACAGAAATTTAGTAGAAGGTAAAGAATAAAGATGAACTCTAGATACCGAGAAGAGAAAAGAGGGCGAGAAAAGGCAGAAAAGAGCAGTAAAGTCTGAAGTGAAAGACTACAGAAGGGATCTATATATAAATACATACAAGAGAGAGGTACGAGATTTTTTGGGGTTTTCCTGCTGGCTTTAATTTGTATGCTTTTTGTCATCAATAATGATACCAACCTATGGTTCTTTTTGAGGTCCTGGAGGTGGGGTCCTGCCATGACCCAGATAATGGAGACCTGAAAAGAAATGAAAGAAAAGGGAGGTAGGGTCAGAAGCACAAACAAAAGCAAAACCTCCTATCAAGAGAACTTTTTGAACCTGTGCATTTGTGGCCTTGCCTTACCAACGGAGAAATCATTACAGCAAATATGAAGCCATAGTACCCATATCTCCTTCTGTCATTTGGGAACAATAGCTAATACCCCTCATGCCTCACAATGTAGTGTGAAAACAGCATAACCAGCAACCAGAGCTCCCTTGTTATTTCTGAGACAGGAACCATCAACATAATATATAAGTTTGCATTTTGATAAAGGGGTGTTAGTAATTTTAATGCAGCGCTTGGTTAGGTGAGTAGTAGTAAGCAAACCATCATGTGATTCTCTATTAAGGGCGGTAGGGTACAAGGAAACTGGATTTAACACAGGGCATTGAGCCACTGTTGTGAGAGGCAGGGACCAACAATATTTCATTCTTGGACAGCCTAGACATAGAGCAATGCTATGTTTTGGTAGTTATTTGTTATGCAGCCATAGCCTATGGCTTGGGGTGACCCAAGTACAAAGTTTTCCTGCACTTCAATGAGATGGGCTACAACTGCAATTGCATGCAAGCAGAGAGCTTGGTATTTGGGGCGACCCAATTAAAAGGTTTTTAGAAACTTCAATGAGAGGGGCTGCAACTGTATCATAGCATAGAGGCAGCCCTGTCACCACAGTATCAACAGTAGAGGATTAATAAACAATTGGCTTCTAATGATCTGCATGTACTTGCATCAGCACTCCCAAAGTAAAGCCCTCCGTCTCATGGTATTAAAATATAAACAATTTTGTGTAGTCAGGCAGCCCTAAGGCCAGATGCAGATTCGTAATTCCTTAACAGTTCTAAGCCATGTCCAGCCTTCCTGGACCTAGGCAATAGCTCAGAAATCTTTATGAAATCTCATAACCATTTGTCACTACTAAAATATCCTAGTGTCTACTGTGTACAGTATTGTGCCAGTCCCAAAAGAGTGTGTACCTGAGTGACAGGTTGGAGAAGTTGACAGACAACTTTGATACCTTGATAACTTTGATACCTACTACAGACACGAAAAGACAAAACTGCAACTTGTCTGTTGACGCCTTATGCCCTGAGCTGATTCAGTCAGCAAATACAAGACATCAGTCTTGCACTGATCCAAAGAATCAGAAGCAACCAAGAGATCACAAAAAAAACTAAAGTAGACCCTCATTGTGAAGACTATGCAGTACAAATCTTATTTTTGAGCTAGAAGACTAGAGTGTCTGAAAAGACAGAACGAGTGTCTATATACCTCTCATGTTAGCTGGTCCACGTTAGTTGGGACCTGGAGAATCTGACCAAGGAAATAACTTACTGTTGGGGTGTATGGTAATAGAGAAGAAGGTAGAAAATACGTATACAACAGTAAACCATGTGGCCATCACCAGTGTTCGTAATAAAATAGTAACTGTGTTTGACCCAAAAGGAAAACTTGGCAATACAACAGCATTAATGTCACAAATGCCTTAAACAAAACAATAGATATCTTTACCAGGCTTCTTGATAGAGGGTGTTACAGACACTTTAAGTGGATACCCAAACATTCTGCTTTTCCGAGCAGCAATGACTGGGTGAATTCCTGCTTCCAGCTCAGGATGTTGAGGAATGTTAGGAAGTGTTTTACATTGGGCTTAACCTAATCTTGACTGGTTCAAGTAGTCAGAATACAATCCATATCACTAACATGTTGAGACCACAAGAAGACGGATCTTGTTCCAATACAGTGGACATAGTTTGGGTCAGGGCATGCAAAAAAATCCTTAGTTTCTAAGGAAACATATTTTCACATAGCACAGTCAAAACTGCATTTAAAATTTTGATAGGTACAATCAAATTGATTCCATCCGATACAAAGCACAGTACAGTTCGGTTCACATAGAAGCTCCCACTCCAGAACGTTTGCATGTGAAGTGGGATTCAAAAGCAAAGCATGTTGATCAATAATCCAACACAAGGAAACAGACACAGGACTAGTGATATTGTGAGGTACTTGTTTGCTAGAATTGACAACAGCATCAATTGTTTCACCCAAGAGAGGTGGAGTAGGAAAAAAAGAGTCTCTAGCACCAGTATCAATCAAACATAGGGAGGGCTTTCCATTAATGATGCATTGCACTTAAGGCCTTTTCTGATAAACAGGAATTAAAGTGTGTACAGAAAAGTTGGCTGTCCTAAAATTATGGATATTAATTAGATGGAGGAGGAGGAAAATTATTCTATTGCACTTGTCTGAGTTCCCTCCTCCTCCAACAAATTGACTCAGATTCGAGCATTCTAGGTTTCCAATGTCCTATCTGACCCCAGTTGAAATATGAGTATTTACCAGGCAGAGCAAATGCTCCCCCTCACCACCCTTGGCTTCTTCCCACTCTGTTGCCTCCCTGTCCACCCAGCCTTTCAGGCCTGCTCTGCCTCCCATCCCTTCTCAGCCTCTCCTTTTGACCATTAGTTGGTAAGATTTCAATTGTAATGACACGACTGAAGATTCAGTAGATTCTTTTTTTTAAACTTGTTTTTATTAGTCACTGCTTCCAGCTTATCCATGACAAGGACATGCATGTACTTTTTCAACATCTATAGCCATTATACATGCAATGCTTTGAACATGACATTCCTTTGTTTTGCTCGATCTCACTACCCGTGAGCCGAGTTACTCTCGTTTTAGCAGCAGTACAATTTTTGTTAACGATAGGACCTGCATCCTAAAACAACATAGGAACAACAATAACCATAATAGGGAATCTAGATTCCCCCTTATATAATCCCTCATGTGTTCATGGTGTGAGAGGGCGCGTGCGGCGGTGTTGCATCGGCAGGTGATGGGGTGGGCCCAGTGCTTGATGACAGTAGATTATTTCTAACGCTCATGAACAGCCACATAGTTATTTGCTACAGAAACCAAATTGAAAAGATTTTTGTTTTTCCAACGAGTGCATATTTCTTCCAATTGTTCCTGTACCTTGGTTACTAACCCTTGAACAAAGCTAGCTCCCACAGCTTCCTGGGCCATTTTCTGCAGCATAGTCGGAGGGCCTTATTATGAGTTTGGCGGTCTGACTGCCTGAACACCGTGGCCACAGTCTCTACGCAGTAGTCTTCCGATCGCCGTGTTACGAGTTTACAGCGGTGACCACGGTGTGGCTGCGGAGATATTGAGTCGGTGGTGATTACTTTTCCATATATATTGATGCCTGTGTGAGCATTTTGACTGCATATGTGGCGAATGCACATGTATGCATGATACATGTGAAAACATCAATAAACAATGTGGACGTACCCAGTACCTGGATAAATACCACTGGGAACTCACAGTGCAGAGGAACCTTCAGGTTCTTTAAAGACCCCTCACACACCAACCTAGTTGGTGTCATGCTTCATCATCGGGGTCCCAACCAGGCGGCCGAGTGCCGCCCGGTTGTGCTTACAACGCCTGATTACAGCGGAGCTGGTGTGGTGTAAAGGTGTGATGAAGTGTGGTGCTAAATTAAGAATACCTCCGGGAATCCTTGCCTGGATGTTCAAAAAGTTTTTATTTAATGATGGCGGCCCGGGGTATGAATAAAAACGAAGAATAGACAACCATATGAGGGTAATTAGTCTCTGTTGTTAAAAAGATGGTCTACATGTTTCAGCCCCAGAAGTAAATATGGAGGGGCTTTTTCAGGACCAGAGGTGAAGACTGTGAAATACAAAGTGAGTGGCAAAAATCAGGCCACGTGTCAATAAATAATCACAACCCACGCGCTAAGGTGGGGAGGAAAAAAACGATGGTCGCAGGTTGCGACTTAGACATAGAAACACTCGGTTTCAATGGAGACAGCTGATCGGGCCCGGGAGGGGACCGGCGTTCCCAACACTAGTGGGAGGCTCCGTGGGTCCCGAGTGTTTCTATGTCTAAGTCGCAACCTGCGACCATCGTTTTTTTCCTCCCCACCTTAGCGCGTGGGTTGTGATTATTTATTGACACGTGGCCTGATTTTTGCCACTCACTTTGTATTTCACAGTCTTCACCTCTGGTCCTGAAGAAAGCCCCTCCATATTTACTTCTGGGGCTGAAACATGTAGACCATCTTTTGACAACAGAGACTAATTACCCTCATATGGTTGTCTATTCTTCGTTTTTATTCATACCCCGGGCTGCCATCATTAAATAAAAACTTTTTGAACATCCAGGCAAGGATTCCCGGAGGTATTCTTAATTTAGCACCACACTTCATCACACCTTTACACCACACCAGCTCCGCTGTAATCAGGCGTTGTAGCACAACCGGGCGGCACTCGGCCGCCTGGTTGGGACCCCGATGATGAAGCATGACACCAACTAGGTTGGTGTGTGAGGGGTCTTTTAAAGAACCTGAAGGTTCCTCTGCACTGTGAGTTCCCAGTGGTATTTATCCAGGTACTGGGTACGTCCACATTGTTTATTGACTATATTCTGGGGAGACGGACGTAACCCTCTCTAACTCCTTGCTCTCACAATTGTTGTCAATATACATGTGGAAACATACCAGCGACCCATTGCTGGAGTCCGCCCATATGTGGGCAGCCCAGGCAATGGATATATTGTACAAAACGGGCTTACCTGTAGATCGCCGCTAACAGGGTCGTATTCCTTGGGGTGAAGATGCTGCTGTGAAGGGGGGACCTGGAGAAAGGGATAGACGTTGAACTCTGCCTAGAAGAACAGGAAAGGGGTGAGTACTCACCCCAAATACTTTGTTTTCGCAGACTTGAAGCTGGAGGTCCCACTGCCGCGGTCAGCTTTTCGAAAAGCCAACTTGTAATACGGACGGTGGTTAAACTCCTCTGTAGCGCCTTCTGTGACCCCTGTGATTTGCGGTGTGCTGGCAGTGTCACCAGTTCAGCCGTGATCTTTGCAAAAGCAATCCATCCAACACGTAATACGGTGGTCGGACAGCTGAGCTCGCGGTGGTCGGACCGCGGGTAGGGCGGTTCACGGACCGTCAAACTTGTAATAAGGCCCAGAGTTCCCTTTGTTTTGTTTGCAATGATTAATCTTGGTCGTCAATTTTCACAGGGCATACCTCAACCCCTGCATACAGTAAAGCATCCCTAGGAGCCCGTATAGAGGTATCCTTTGCAAGTGGTTGTCATGACCAACTGTCTTTGGGTTTCATTACCTGTCCTCGCACAATGACACATAAAAATTAACACCCTCTTTTCTCTAAATAACTTGTTTGCCCTCCCAGTATTCCGCCCCTCCCTCGATTTACTTGCCTGCCCACGACCCATCCTCTGATAGTTACAAGAGGGTATGAGGGCTTCTTCTGATGGAACTCCTGATGGAGCTATGGGAACTACCACTTGCCCTCTTCGGGGTCCCCGCTTGAGTGGGTGTTCACCTCTTCCTTCTCGTCTTTGTCAAATAAAGTCCAGTCTTTCTTGTCCTGATATGTGATCTGTTCTGCAGGGATGATGACATTTAAACCTCGTCTACTCAGAATCAGGGCCTGGGCCTACTCAAGAAAACTCAAGGACCAGACTCTGAGGAGGAACGGGGGATGGGATAGAAGAAAAAAAACAGCAGTCGGTTCTCGGTAGAGGAGGGCAGTTCTGGTAATGGACAGAATCTGCACCTGACACAACACATGGAGATTAATGCTAATTGTTATTCATGGCAGTTTGATATACCAATACTGTTTTTTGTGTACCTCATGTATGACTTGAGATTTCTAGACTGTCTGTTTTCTCCGTAAGCTAAATGTGCTGGGCTTAAAATATAAAGGACAGATGTATTGAAATTACAATTTGATTACATAGTCTTTAAAGTTGAATATTCTGAGCAATTACATGTTGCGAATACTTTCACACCTGTTCATTCACAATTGGAAAGCAATTTTTTTTAATTTTTAATTTTCTCTGGAACCATTTCAGTCCAAGTCATTTTCAGGATCCTTCGATCCTGCTATCGGGTGGCACTACTTTTAGGTCTTCCGTGACCCTGCCTTGTCATGAACGCTAGTTTAGAACGTGTGCTACACTGCAATGTTCATTCACAAATGTAACTCCTCCTCATGGAAACTAGATACAGCCCATATTCTGTTCCAAGGTTTACTTAACAACTAATGGTGCTTAATGATACTTGTATGTTGAGAGTTGGAAGGAGCTTTTTAGTGAATCTAATTATACTTCGAACACCAAGTAGCCACCTCCAGCATGCCCCTGTCCTTCCTTGCATGAACACCTGCCATGTTCGAAACAAGATCCAGTTCATGTTCCATTTCGGAGCTTCGTTCTGTCCACTTGCTGATCCTTGGAATCTCCATGCACTCCAACAGGCAGAGCTGGAGAAGGGACTTCAACTGTTCTAACCTGCACTGTGTAGCAGCTAGCTCACACCTGTTCTCTGTTTCAATCACCCTGTGTGGGTGTGAGCTAAAAGGAAGGATTTAAGATGACTGGGTGCTACCATCAGAATTTGTGCTTCAACTGGTGATACGGTGAGCTCCTGCTGTCTACTCTAATTGCCTGCACTGGTGAATCTTTGAAATCTGAAAGAAATTATTTTTCCTGCTACTGTGTTTTGCAGTGTCCTGCTTTCCTGTCACTGCCCTGTTCGGCATTCTACTATATTTGTGTCTTCCTAGCTTCACATTGTCACTTGGTTTCTGCTTTTGCTTTCTACCCTGATATCTTAATAGGAACTATTGACAAAATTAACCATGCATCGGTAGTGTACAAGGAATGCTCTCTGATTTCGAAACAGACTCCATCTATGGCAGAGAATCCATAAGGGACCCATCAAGCACGCACATTTCATTAAATTCCTCCAAAAACTCGTTAGACAGATCAGATATCTTGTTGAAATAGATAACCTGGCGGTATTAGGTGACGTAATCAACTTAAGCTTTTCAAATAAGTCAAAGAAGGTATCAAACACTCCACCCACTTTCCCGTTTTAACAGCAATGGGCACCATAAGTGATACACCTACAAAAATATCAGAAGCACTGATAAATCAATCTGCCACATTGAATGAACACACAACTGCTCCCAAAGATATGGGAAAACAACGTAAGGTTATTAACTGAATTTACCAGTTTGCAAACCCCGTAAGGGTATCAGCAAAAGGGTTTGGAATTTCTACTTGAAAATGTAGTCTTTATTGCGACTAGATTACTTTATTGACCTATTACAATTATTGCCCACTAAGTTAGATGTGCAACTTTTTCAATTACCAACTAGAGAAAGAGCCTTGAAAGTCTCACACCAAACTAGTGAAAAAACAAATGGGATTCGATTCCATAGCCAACAATAGCAATTCATATCGAAGTGCAGTCCCAACGAAGGTTCTTGTAACTCAAATATCTACAAGTTCATTGAGGAATGATGATTAAATTAAGGGATAAAAACATCAGTTCAGGGATAAGTTGAATACACTGGGACCATCAGCCTGTCCCATTGACGAAGAAGAATCAACCAGCCCTGGGCGCACTATTTGAACATGAGTGGACGATAAACATGTGTTTTGTAAAAATATGTATTAAAAAAGAAAAACATTTTTTAAATAAAACAAAACTGTAAAATATTAACAACAGTGCTTGTTGACACCAATTTAGCATAGGAGAGTCAATAGTATGTTTAAATGTCTGTTTTTGTGTGTATTTGGTATATCTATGATTATTTGTGGGTTCTTTATACTGGTCATTTGGGTTGTAGTCTTTGTCCTGTTCATGTGTCTGAGTGAGAGTGTGAATGTAAGAGCTCGCGCTGAATGAATTTGTGAGAGTGTGGGGCTGAGTGTATGGAATACGATATGACTTGCAGGGTTTTGTGGGGTTTTTTCATGTATTTTTTCAATTTGTATGAATTTTACTGATTATTTATGACTAGCTGATGCTCACTGCTATATATATATATATATTTTTTTTTTTTTTGTATGATGGATACATATAATAAATTGATGATACTTACCCAAATTATATGATAGTGTTCTCACTACTTCACATTTGAGCGACTTCATTGCACACTGGTGGTAGCCCCGTGTTGATGTGGCGATTTTTGTCCCGTACTTAGGGTTGAGAGTTTTCCGCTATATTTAAATAAACAGTGTTCAGGCAGTTGGGTTGGTCTTTTGAATTCTGCAAGAACTAACAGACAGAAAGGATGACAACGGATTTGTAAAATATATAAGGGAAGACTCCCAAAATTAAGAAAATGAAACAAAAAATAAAAATTGGTCCGGAGTCAAATAAAAATAGCAAGAAACTTTATCCCATTTTTGAAGGGAGCACCAAGATAAAGAATGATTCCAAAAAAAAGGAGATGAAAATTATTAGCTATCAGGCTGGCCCTTCTGAAACAGCAAGGAAGCAGTGAATTACTAATCATCCAAGAAATTTGTTTTTGATAAACAATTTTATTGAATTTTGACAAGAGAACAAAGACCAGCAAATCAGCACATTGCAATATGAGTGACAATTCCCAATCAGTTTGATGAATGATCCCATATCGCATGACCCCACCCAGTTTAACTTGGGGTAAGCATTTAACAGGCGAACCAGAGCTAAGCCTTAATACCCAGCCATTTGCCCCACACCCTATGGTATTTCTTCGGACATCCCCGTGCTTTGTACATAGGTTTTTCTTGTGTAGCACACCAGTCCACCCGCTCCCGCCATTTCTTGAGGCTGGGTGGAATTGGACGTTTCCAGGTGGCGGCTATGTCGCGCTTTGCTACAACCATAGCCGTGTTAAAAAACAGCTTCTCATTTCTGGAGCTGTCTAGCCCATCCGCGATCCCCAGGAGCGAGTGTCGCGGGTCATGGGGAACTTCCCACCCCAAGACTTCTGTAAGTTCCTCCTCGATGCCCCCCCAGAACCGTGCCAGCTGATGACATGCCCAGACCATATGAAAGAAATCCCCCGGATCTTGGCCGCATCGCGTGCAAGAGGCGGTTGGGTAAAGGCCAGCCATATGAAGGCGCGCAGGGGTTAAATAGGAGGCGTGCAGATAGTACAATTGAATCAGGGGGAGTTTAGCCGATGCCGTGACCATCTTGGGCGCCATGAGTGCATCCCTCCAGTCCTCCTCCTCCATTGGACCCACCCATTCCGCCCACTGGCTTCTGAGCCGGTCCAGAGTGGTTGGGGTGTTGTTGATTAGTGTACGATAGATGCGGGAGATGCCCCCCTTCCCCAAATTGCCCATCATAATTTGTGCTTCAGGAGGGTTGTAATCAGGGAGTGCTAGGTTGTCTGGCATGTGTGCTTGGAGGGCGTGCCGTAGTTGCAGGTACTTATAAAATTGTGACGGGTGTACGGAATAATTGAATTGAAGGTCCTGGAAGGAGCGCATGTGGCCGCTGGCCCACACGTCCCCAAGTTGGGAGATCCCTATAAGGTCCCAAGAACGAAATCCCTTCAGTCCACTAACCTCCTGGAGCCAAGTACCATGACATGAGGGGTGTATATTGAGTTGGTTTGTGTGTGACGCAATGATGCCCGCCAGGCCAAAAGCGCAGTACGTGTCACTTCTGGCAAGTTGGCTGGTATGGACCTTCCATACATCATGGATTGAATTTTTGGCAGGCCCAGCTCGCTCAGTTCGAGCCTGTAGGCCGGATCGGACCATCCCCCGTTGAACCAATCATGTATGGTGAGGAGGAGGGTCGCCAAGTATTATAAGTATAAGTTAGTCATCCCTATGCCCCCGTCGAAGGGCGGAATCCGGCAAAGGGTCAGAGCTAATCGGGGTCTCCCACCCCCCCCCCCCAGAGGAATTTGGTAGCTGTACTATCTAGTTCCCGAAACCAAGCCCGCGGGAATCAGAAGGGGGTGTTCTGGAGGACGTAGAGGAATCTGGGAAGAATCATCATTTTAAACAGGGCGACCCTCCCGAGGGGGTTTAGGGGGAGCGTTTGCCATTTGTGGAGGTCTTCCTTCACTTTTTTCACCAGCGGGGTGATGTTAAGGGGCCAGCCGAGTTCAGGGAGCAGGGCGACCCAGATCCCTAAATATTTTAATGATTGTCGCCTGAGGGGTATTGTGGATTGCCAGTCGTAACAGTCTCTGGCCAAATGCAGGGGGAACAAGACTGACTTACTGGGGTTAAGTCGTAGGCCGGAGGCCTGCCCAAAGGAGTGCAGGATCCGGAGGCAGTGAGGGCCGGACTGAGCAGGCTCCGCAAGAAAGATTAAAACATCATCTGCGTAAAGGGCAATCTTGTCCACTTCCGAGTTGGGCCATTCCCATCCTCGGACACGGTCCTCTGATCGAATCAGGGTCGCTAGAGGCTCCATCGCCAAGGCGAATAGGAGGGGTGAGAGGGGGCATCCCTGCCTCGTCCCTCTACGAATGGGGAAGGCCTCTGATAGTGCCCCGTTGACTAGCACCCGTGCTTGGGGCCGGGCGTAAAGAACCTTTACTAGGTTGCAAAAGCGGGGGCCAAAACCCATCATATCCAGCACGTCTCCCAGGTACTGCCAGTCCACCGAATCAAAGGCCTTCTCGAAGTCGACGAGAAGAAGTGCTAGATAGGGGGTAAGCAAATGACGGTGTGCCAAAGCCAGGTGGAGACGACAGATGCAATGCCTGGTCCCTCGCGTGGGCATAAACCCACACTGGTCCGGGTGGACCAGCGTGGTGAGGTAGGGCCCCAGCCGTTGGGCGAGAATTGTAGCGAAGATTTTAACCTCTGTATTTATGAGAGAAATTGGTCGGTAGTCCGCACACCGGGGAGATGGAGGTTGTGTTTTAGGGAGAACAACAATGGTGGCCGTGTCCGTCTCAGGCGGAAAGGAGCCCTTCTCTAGGGCCTCGTCAAAGAGATCTGTGATATGGGGGACAAGAGTCACTCGGTATATAGCGTAGTATTTCTGCGGGAGCCCGTCCGGGCCCGGGGTTTTGCCAGGCGAGGCGTGTGATATTGCCTCATTAATTTCTTCGTGGGTGATGGGGAGATCCAGGGCGGCTGTTGCAGCAGGGCCCAGGCAAGGAAGGCGGGCCTGTCCAGCGCCTAGCAGGTCAGAGAGGGGCATTATAGGACTCTGCGCCGAGTAGAGCGTGCGATAGTAAGAGGCAAAGGCATGGGCCATTGCCAGAGGGGAGCGGTGCGCCCGTACATCCGGGTCGACAATTTCGGGGATAATACGGTTGGCCCTTGGATATGTAGCTAGTCTATGGAGGATCTTCCCGTTCTTATCGCCCCATCCGTACACCCTAGCTATGGAAGATCTCCACAGGAACTTGGCAGCATCCAAGGAGAGCTGCTTGATTTCAGCCCGAAGGCATGTAAGTTGTCTCTCTCAGGTGGTGTCGCTGTCATCAGGAGGGGATTGCTCAAGGAGCAACGCCTGCGCCTCATGCAGGGGGATCTGATGTAACTGGGCCTGCCGCTGACGTTTGAGTTGGCCCTTGGCGAAGCCACGGATGGTGGCCTTGCCTGCCTCCCAGAGGGTACCCGGGGAAGGGACAGAGCCAGTGTTGGCAAGGAAGTACTGTTGGAGCTCCACCCCCACCACCTTTCTAAATTGTTTCTCCTGGAGGAACCAGGCGTTCATCCGCCAGGTTGGGCGCGTCGAGGGGGGAGGGGCCCCGATACTGAGAAGCAGTGGAGAGTGGTTGGAGACACCTCTAGGAAGTATATTAATATCTTGGATCATTTGGCAGTCAGTGGATGGGACGAAGATGGCGTCTATACGCGCCTGAGTGTGGTGAGCCGCAGATGTATGAGTGAACTGCCTGGTGTGGGGGTGCCAGATTCGCCACGCATCGCACAGGCCCAGGGAATCAGCCCAATTCGTTAACTGTTTAGCGTAAGCAACTCTAGAAGTGGATGGTGGGCCTGTCGTGTCGAGGAGAGGATTAGGGACCGCGTTTAAATCCCCCCCTACTATTGTGGCGCCCAGGGGCATGGAGGTGAGGAGGTCGGTGGTGCGCTCCAGGGCCGCTGAGAGCATTGATGGGGGTGAGTAGATGGACACAAGATTAAGGGGATTTCCACCCAGCGTTCCGCAGAGAGCCACTGACATTCCCTGGGGATCACGAGTGGCCCAGACAGGCACAAAGGGGAGAGAAAGCCTCAGAAGGATAGCCACCCCCCGGGAGCCCCGGGCGAACCCTGTGTGCCATACTCTGTCGTACCCATAGCGTGCCAGGAAGGGGCAATGGTTCCCCATCAGGTGGGTCTCCTGGAGCAGGAGCACGTCAACACCTAGGCGTTGGGCATAGCGCAGGACAGCCGTTCTTTTGAGTCTATCTAGGAGCCCATTAACGTTCCAGGACAGTGTGCGGAGGGAAGCACCCAGAGTGGTTGTGTCAGTCATGCTGCTTGGTAGTTGGGGAGGTGGTTCGCCGCACCCTGGATAGCCGTGGGTGCATATGGGGTCTGGCGCAGGCGCGGGATAGCAAACATGATTGCGCTGTACAAGTGGTACATGAGAATATCGTAGTGTGGGTAAATGAGGCTGGTGTAACAATACAACAAAACAACAACAATGGGACAACGGTCCCATCCCCTCTCCCTCCCCCCACCCTATACTTCGAGAATGGAAGCATCTGTCGTCCCAACTACAGCGAATAGGAACCAAACTAGAACACTCGGGTTGGGTTGCGTGGAGGAGCCCTCCTTATATACGGATGGACAGTGTCTTGGCAGAAAGACAAACAGAGTGGAGCAATAACTCCGCCGTGGTGCTTTGCCAGTGAGTCGGTGAGGACGTGTCCCTGGAGGGGGCCGCGGAGGCCCAAGTTCATCAGGATGCTGCCGGACGGGTCTGCAGGAAGGTCTTGTTACAGTTCCGTGCGGCTTGGGGAAACGGATCGTCGTGGGGCGCGGGTGGTGATCCAGGGCACGATGTTTCACAACGCCGGCGGAGTCTCTGCCCGCGGGCGGTCCCAGGAGGCATCCACCCGCACCCCCAGTCTGCTGTGGGAGGTTCACCGACTATACCTCAAGCTGAAAGTTGGTGCCAACCCCCCAGACCAGGGATTTGTCTCCATGGGTTTCAGAGTGTTGGGCTACGGGACAAGTCCGAGTCTGCGGCTTCCAATTCCCGATGACCCGGCGAAGGAGGTCCCTTGGATGAGCCGCCGGTCGAGTGATGCCTGTGGCATGATGGAGAGCCCGAAGGGCTAGGAGAATCACCAAGCATGAGGGATGCCAGGCTTGATGATCTGGGCGCCTCTCTGTGGGACTGACGCCTCCTACGGGACTGTGGACGTCTCCGGCGCTGTTGCTTGGGGGACCGAGGTCGCTTGGGCTGGACACCTGAGGACGTGGGAGACAGGTTCCGCCGGGACCCAAGGGGACGTTCCTCCGCCAGCCACGTCCAGGCCGCTTGGGGCGATTCAAAGAATTGTGTCTTGCCCTGAAAGATGACTCGAAGGCGGGCCGGGAACAAGAGCAGGTACTGAAGGCCAAGGGTCCGTAATTTCTTTTTGACTTCCATATAGGAACGGCGCTGATCTTGTACTTCCCTAGCGTAGTCGGGGAATACCATGATGGTGTGATTTTGGAACTTGAGAGGTCCCAGAGAGCGTGCCTCACGCAGGATTGCGTCCCGGTCCTTAAAGTTGAGGATTCGAGCTATGATGGGACGATGTGGGGCCCCAGGTGGCGGCTTGGGCGCGAGGGACCAGTGAGCTCTCTCCACCGCGAACCACGCGGAAAGTGCGTCCTTGGGCATGCAGGAGGAGAGCCAGGATTCGATGAAGTTGGACACGTGCTCTGTCTCTGCCCCTTCGGGGAAGCCCACCAGGCGGAGGTTGTTACGACGCGAGCGGTTTTCAGCGTCCTCCGCACGCCGATGGAGCTCCTTGGTATGTGATTGCAGGTGGGCTACATGTTCTTTTAATTGGCGGATATCGTCTTCTGTTGTGGAGAGGTGAGACTCAGCTTCCGCGATACGGGCAGTGGCGTTTCGTAGGTCCTGCCGAATAAGGGACATGTCCACCCTGACCTCCCCGATCTTTCCCTCCACCGAAGCCTGTGATGTGCTGATCGCCTGTAGAATCGCAGCCAGGTCTTTACCTTGAAGAGGGGGGCCACCGTCACCTTGCCCTGCAGGCACATGATCAGCAGTGGTGAACTGATCAATCTTTCTTTGTGTATGAGTGGCAGCGGATTTGGAGGTCCGGTCTTTCCCCATGGCGGCTGAGGAGCACTACACTATTGAAGGTTCAGGGTCAGGGCGGGGCTGTTGAAGGGTCCCAGCAGGTCGAGGCTGGTGGGGCACTTTAGAAGAGAGAGCTCGAATCCGCCAGAGTCTGAGGTCTCAGAGTTCCCAACCCAGCGCGCCCGGGCGCGGGTCAGGGTGGGTGTGATGCTAGCAGGAGAAGTCAGGTGGCCAGCGGCCGGCACGGCTCGGAGGAGGCACCGCAGGGAAGACGAGAAAGGAACAGTGGAGGAGGCCCACCCCCAGGACCTCCGCTGCTCGGCGAATGCAGCCGGTTCCACCCTCTTTGTTGATGGCCCACGTTGTACAAGGGGCGCCGCCCCAACCATGACCCGCTGTCCACCACCGCTGCCACCGCACACGCCAGGCACCAGGAGCTGCGGGGTGTCCGCGGACCGCTAGGATTGCACCTGGTAGGGTGGGGCGCCCCCACTAGACGACAGCGCCCTGGAGCTGGTTGGGTCAACGGAAATAGGGGTGGAGCGCTGGAGAGGCACGGGTCTTATCGCCCTCCGCCGCCCGGACTGGCGGCCGAAATTGGGGCCCGGACACACCCGCCCACGGGGCCCGGAGCCGGAGCGCTGGTCAGGCCGCAGGAAGTGAACCAGGACTGATAACTTGGGCACCGGTGCTCGGCGGCCCGCTGGATCCAGAGGGGCACCACAGGGGCAGGAGAGGAGGGGACAGCGGAGGGGGCCCATGACCTGGGCCCCACGCTGCTTGGTAAGCGCAGCCGGTTCCACTCCCCCAGCGGGTGGCCAGATTGGTGGAGATCGCTGCCGGGGCCGGGACGTCTACTCTGGTGCAGGCCTGGGTGGTCGCGGAGTCAGGAAATAGGGGAACGGTGGAGGGGGCCCACAGCCAAGACCCCCCGCTGCCCGGTCAGGCAGCCGGTTCCACCCCCCAGATGGCTGCCCACAAATCAGGAGGAGCACCACTCGAACCGGGCCTCGGCGCCCCCGCTGTCCCCTCCACACTCACCGCGTGTCTCCGGAGCCCCCGGGCCCACGTAGGAATCCCGCCTGGCAGAGGATCACAACAGGTCAGCCACCTCGCCTGGATCTGGCAAGCAGGTGCGAAGGGAATGCCGGCAGCTCCGCAGGCGAGATTAATCTCCACCGCCCGAGGTGGCGGCCGAAATCACGGCCTCCCTGCAGCGCGGCCCACTGCTCGAGTGCAACAGGGCCAGTGCACGGAGGTGCCACCGGTCCCCACAACAGTCTTCAGCCAGCGGGCCGCAAAGGCCCCGCCACGGATGTTTCACCCTCCGGGCGAGGAGCGGGGTATGGCGGCTGAACAAACTCTACGGGTGGGCGGTCCCAGGCCTCAGAGGGGGCTCCCCCACGTCCCTCCGCACTCTCCGCGTATCTCTGGAGCCCCCGGGCCCACGCAGGAATCTCGCCTGACAGACTGTATTTCAGCAGGGCAGCCGCTTCGCCTGGATCTGGTAAGGCGGTGTGGGGGTATGCCAGCAGCTCCACAAGCGAGAGTAATCTCCGCCGCCTGAGGTGGCGGCCGAAATCGCGGCCTCCCCGCAGGGCGGCCCACTGTACGATTTCAACAGTGCCAGTGCATGGAGGCGCCGTCGGCACCCCACAGCAGCCTGCAGACAGCGGCTCGCAAAGGCCCCTCCACGGATGTGCACTCTCCGAGCGAGGAGCAGGATACATTGGCCAGTCAAACTCCACGGGCGGGCGGGCGGTCCCGGAGGGGGCTCCCCCAGGCGCTGCGTGTGTGGCCGATCCGCCGGGCCTCGAGGGAGAGTCCACCGGCCCGTCACGCGTGGACGGCTCCCTGCGCTGCTTCCAGCCCCAGCTGCAATTACTGGCCTCCAGCAGCCCGGTCACAGGTCCCGCTCCCCTCGCGGTGAGGCAAGCTCTCGCAGTTCAGATCAGGGATCAAAGGGCCGCCATCTTGCGCAGCGGCGGCGCCGTATCAGCTCGGCTGGCGTGGGAGTAGGAGGCTCAGAAGGGAGAGAAGCAGCCGTAGATAGGTACCCTGAATTGTGACAGGGTGTTGATGGCTTAAATATAGAGTGGATGTCTGCCGGTAACAGTGGATCGTGGCGCGGATGACGGAGGGGTCCGGAGCACTCTTAGAGTGAGTCCGCCATCTTGACGCGCCAAGCCATGCCCCCCCAATCATTCAAGAAATTTACTGAGCATACTGGCCCTAGTAAATTGCCAGGAAATAACAACTATTAATGAAAATCATTTGGACTCAACGCTTGACCTATAGATTGCACCCTTAAGTAATGTCCCATCGTCAATTATAAGAGGAGAGCCGGATTTAACCAGCAATGTAATACTAAAGGAAATTGCTAAAGATATTAAGGAAATAGCCAACAATCTAAAAATCACACCATCAACTCAAGTGGGGGGAATGAATGAAGATATAAGAGAAACGACCCAGATCTTTGGGCATGGTACATAAATCTCCCTCAAAGATGATGTTGAGTGTGCAATACCAGAATCAAATATAGCCAGGTTCAACCGTAGATCAAAATTTCTTTACCACGGCTCAAGACTGGACCTACTCAAATCGTGGGCCCTTAACAATCAAAGACTCAGGGGCCGATTCTGATGCGGGTTGGAAAAGCTTCCCGACCGAATCGGTTGGGAAATGGTGTCCGACCCACTCGGATCGGGAAAGTCCGACCGGCGGAGTAGGATGCATCCGGATGCTTCCAGATACGATTTGGTTGAACTCCCATTGACTTCAATGGGAACATTTGTTCCTAACCGCATCAGAATTGGGCCCTCGGTCGGGAAGACACGTTCCCGATCCGATTTGGAAGGAGCAAATGCCGTTAGGAGGCCTTCCTAACCGCATCAGAATCAGGCCCTCGGTCGGGAAGCTTTTCCAACCCGCATCAGAATCGGGCCCTTAGTCTCCAAAACTGTAAACTCTAATGTTAACAAGCAAATTGACTTTTGTCCTTAACGTAAACACGATGTCTTGAATCGTCAAAATATATTAAAATTACTATCTGTTTTTGAGGATCTGAAGGGTGTTAGCTCCAGGGACCTACTAAGTATAGAAGTTAAACAGAATATAATTTCCTCAACCGAAATTACTCGTACAACGTAGAGGTTGCAGGAGATTGCAAATATGGTGTGGCCAAAGGGAAAGTACTTCTCCAAATGGGTAATCTTTCTAATAGCCCTTAAACAGGAGAAATAGCCCTTAAATATGTGAACTTTTCACCCGGAATGTCACACACCTGTTTTTGTCAGCAAAAATCCCTTGAGAGGTCTTGGAAAAAAATCCATCAAGAATACAATAAATGAGGTGGATAATTTACAAATAAAAATAGATAGGGAATGCCTAACGGGCAGAAAAATTATTTTTCCTTCAGAGGTAGTAGCATAAAGCTTATGGCCAGCATGGAAAAACTATACAGTAGAATCAACATGCCTTCAGCCGTCTACCTGATGGATATACTGCACCAAAGTATCCTGGATCCAGTGATCTAAAAATATGTACATGGAACATAGCAAGGCTAAATGGATAGATTAAATCGAATGGAGATGAATAGCAAAACATTTTTAAATCAGTACCAAAAAATTTGCTTACAGGAAACATGGATTGATGCTAAACTTTTTCTTTCTAATTTTAGTGTGTGTTACTGCCCAGCAAAAGTGATCAATATTAAAATTATCCATATGATCAAGTATTTCTTGGCAACTGCGATTAAAATAAAAAAATAAAAATTCTTACTGTGGTGAACATTTATATTCCTCCTTGTTCTATCAATGATAAGCATAGAATTCAGCAATTTATTTTAGACATAGGCCTTAATAGATGATTTCCCATCAAGATTTTTTCTGTTAACAGGAGATTTTAACTTAAACTTCCTTGCTGACAGTAAAAACATGGATTATGACAAGGTAAGATGATCTTTTTAATATTCCACAGTCACTGTCAAGAAAACTAATACTACAACTAAATGGAAGAACAATCTCGGGTCAACCAGCAGAATACATTTTCAGGTCAGCAGGCAACAACAAAATCATTGACTATATGTGGATCTATGTTTCCATGTTTGATATATGTTCTGATTTTCAAATTATTAGAAGACATGAGAGTGATCATGATTCACAAAGTCTTTGCTTAAACCTTGAAGTCAGTTTGTTCACCTGTGTAAAGCATAGCTTTGAGCATATTGAGATAATAAGGTGAAGAATAACTTGGAATAATGACTTCTTAGCATACTTAACAAATATCTGGGCAGAAAACAAAGTTGTGGAAGCAATGTAAGCGATTGTACTGTCGTCTATGCAAAAGGAAATCTGGTGTGAGGACTAGGAATCTTTATGGGATAACAACTTTGCCTTTATAGCCACAGCATCTATGTCTACAAATAAAAGGATTTGTAAATATAATCAAACCGACAGTCTGATACTTAATGAAAAAAGGCAATGTGGGAAAAAATTAAGAGCACTGACGAAGCTGAACACAAATGCTGAGCACATAAGAACACTAAAGCATGAGTATAAAAAGAGAATTGATCAAATAAAAATTAAAAGCTGGTCAGACAACTGGCTAGTTCTTCAGACAGCAATACAAGCAATAATCCTGGGCCACTAGCCCGAATGGCATACATACAGTGGTCATTAAATCACACCTAGAAAACTGGAGTAGCGTTCTGTCATTATTTTTCAATCAAACCATTTCCTTCAGTGAAATATTACAGTCTTGCAAAGGTTCTTTCCTACAGGCAATATATAACAAGCATTTACAATGCAATAGGTCTCGCAATTGTGAGTTTTTGAGCTATTAGCATTGTAAATGGCAATGCCTTTTATAATATTAAAAGGCATTGTCATTTACAATACCAATAGTTCAAACTTTTGCAGAAGCGATACCTATTGTATTGCAGAGCGCGGTGTCCGTGAAGCGGGCGCCGCGCTCACTATTAAAGTTAAAAAAAAAAAAAAAAAAGAAACAGAGTGCGGTGTCCCTGAAGTGGGCGTCGCACGAACTATTAAAGTTTTTTTTTTAAAATAAAACCTAGCGCGGTATCCCTGAAGCGGGCGCTGTGCTCAGTATTAAAGTTTAAAAAAAAAGATTGCGGTGTCCCTAAAGCGGGCACCCCGCTCAACATCAAAGTTTATTAAAAAAAAATGTAACTGAGCGCGGTGTCCTAAATCGGGCGCGTGCTCAGCATGTAAGTTAAAAAAAAAGTTGAAACTGAGCGTGGTGTCCCTAAAGCAGGCGCCGCGCTCAACATGCAAGTTAGAGCGGCATAGCGCTCTATAAGAATAGCTGCCGCCAATGTCCTGTGTGGGCGCGCTGCAAATACAAAAAGCAGCCCCCATTATCCCCATCAGTGTCAATAAACAAAATAGTGCTCACCGACTTATAATGCAGACCGTGTAACAAGCCAAGTAAAAGGTCCAGTCGTTATGGGAGGTAACAAATGCAGACAAGGCGGTACCAAGGAGGGACTAACAAGCCTATTTATGAATCAGAAGCCAGCATTTATGGAGGAGAATGACACAAGCCAATTACAAATATGGGCGGAGAGTGGGCGAGGCTTCCAGTGCATACTCCAACACAGCATGCCTCGCAGAGCGAGCAGCACATGCGCGCTGCCAATAGGCTCGACCTAAAAAAGGACTGAAGTCTGAACCCAGTAGCTACAGGCTTATTGCCTTGTTCGATGCAGATGGCAAACTATTTGCTAAACATTTCCAGTCATTGTTATCAGCCTGGGCCTAAGGGGGGATCATATCCTACACAATCAAACTGGTTTTAGACCAAACTGCTCCACCAATGATAATCTACTTGTTTTAACTACTTTTTTTTACGGTACATTAGCCTTAAAACAAACTAATCTTTATGTTTGTTTCGTGGATTTCTCCACCGCCTCTGGAAAGGTTTTAAGATACAAACTCTGGTCAAAGCTATTAAAAATTAGTATTGATGGTACCCTTTTACATTTATTAATAGAACGTTAAACAGATACTTGGGTACAAGTCAAATTAAACACAGGACCAATGATTAACACCTACAATTAAGACCTATACGGCCTCAAACAGGGCTGTACCCTGGCACCTATACTGTTTGCACTTTATGTTGCTGATTTAACCCCAATTCTTAACAAGGAGGATGGAGAACCACCAAAATTTGGTAACAGGAAAATTTCACATCTAATAGGTCTACAGAGAGAGCTAAAACGACTGGGAGAGTCAAGTCAAGTCAATAATACTTTTATTTGATTTCATTAAAAATCATAACAGGGTGGAACAAGGCACCGTAACACATAGAGCGACGGGCGAACATTAATACAAAGCTAAGAATAAAGACGCGACAAAATTCATATCCTCAAGCGATAAGCAGCTAAAATGGTAAATATATAAAAGTGTAAACAGTACAATAAAAAAAATGTGCAAATGGTTCAGTTTAAGAATATTCAGTCAATGCTCTGTTTTGGCCAGTTCTTTTGCCGCGACATTCCAAACTTTTATAGCTCTACAGGACAGTTGGATCGACAAGCCTCCGAGGCATTTTATGACTGCCTCTCTGCAAGTCATTATTGATTCTCTCCTTAGTGTCTCACGAAGGACAGTTTTTCGAGTTGCTAATAGTGATCGACAGATACATAAAAGATGTAATAGCGACTCCTCACCTTGTCCGCAGAGGCGGCATTCTTTTGTCAACCATATCTGCTTCCATTTCGGGGTCAGATCTTTCGTGGGAAATGACCCCAACCGCAGTAGTGTCAAATTATGCTTGTTTCCGTGTGAAAAATGTTCGGACAAGTACGGTTGGGGTTTCAGCGACTTGTAAGATTGTAACACCGCCCATGCGTGTGGTTTCTTTGCAAAAGCTGCTTTGTCCATTGACAGTGAGGTCCGTTTTATTGCCTTATTCGCTACGAGTTTGAATCCAGAATAAGTGGTGATTGTGAGCCAGGCCTCCTCTAGCTGTAGTGCCGAGAGAGATTCTTTTAAGACTGTAAAAATAGAATTTTTTAGCCTGGCTTGCTTTTCGATCTCCTGCCAACAGAGGTGGGCTAAGGTGTTATCTTCTGCTGCCCTCATACTCCAATATAATTTAGCCAGTGCGCCTTGTCTTGCTGGTTTCTGTTTTTTTTAAGCCGTATTCTAATCGTAATTGCGCCTGTGAGATGTATCGGGGGATTAAAAACGGACTCTTAAAGAGAGTGCACCGTACTCGGCAACACGAGGAGCGACGTCCGTGTGTGGGATCAAACTACTAAGAAATAAGATTCTGGACTTCTGGGACATACAGGGATCCCTTGGATTTAACATTGAGAAGTGAGACGTCGCGAGATATTGAATCCCAGTGTGGGTTGGAATTAACACCACTAATAAAGGTTATACACAGGAAGACAATAGCCTTGATAAAGTCGCGGGATTAATTCCCATGTAAGCGACGAAACACGTGTCGGCTGTCTGAACATCGGAAAATAAAAAGGAAAAAAGAAATAAGAACTTACCTACTTGTATTTTACTTATGCTCACATCAAGCATGTTTATGTATATTGTGACATAACAGACGTGTGCTGAGGAATTCCTTTGTATATCTGTCAATTGGCCAAGGCCATTTTGTGTTTTGAGGAGGTCAGTGGTTCTCTTCACCTTGCAGCACCGTGATCAATACAGCAAGTAAATATCAAATATTTGTGTTATCTCTCCCGAGTGGCGCCTTCATTTACCCAACTAAATACCACTGCTCATTAGGTGCTCTTAAAGAGAGTGGATTGGGCTGTGTTTAGGACTGTAGCGTCGTGTGTATTCAACATTTCCGACCCATATGATATGGAGGGCAGAAATTTTGCTGCAATCACCTTAAGCAGGTGGCCTGTTGAACAGCCTTTAAGCCTTTTCTGTAAGATTTTAAATGCGAAAAGCAATTGTTTGGCTTTCGTTTTTCCTTGGTCCAGGTGTTGCTTAAAATTGAGGTTGTGGTTAAGGTAGAATCCCAAGTACCTATACGAGTTCACCCGAGACAACGGTTTCTCGTTTAGGGTCCAGGTGAATTTGCGTTTTTTCTTTGTTTTGTAGTGTTTGGAAAAGCACATAACCTTCGTTTTTTGGTGATTGATTATTAATTGAGCAGAGGTGGTATATACTCCGAGTTGGGTGATCAATCGCTGCAGACCTATGGGTGTTTGGGCTAGGAGGACGATGTCGTCCGCGTATTGGAGGCTTATTATTGGTGTTTTCCCCAATTTTGGGGGGTCAGCTTGAATTGAGCGAAGGTTCATCCCTAGGTCGGCGGTATAGATGTTAAATAGACAAGGGGCCAGCATGCACCACTGTTTTAGCCCGTTGATGGTTGGAATTTTGTTTGTTATACTGCGGCCATCTCCTTTCCTTATTTGAACCCACGTTTGAGAATATAGGTTAATAATAGCCTCCAAAAGTTTGGTTGGAGCCCCCCAGCTTTGCATTTTCACCCATAACTGAGCTCTGGGTACGTTGTTGAATGCTGCTTTGAGGTCGACAAAGCACGCGTACAAAGTGCTGGATTTTGCGTAGGCTTGGTTGGCTAATAGTGTAACCGCGGAAATGTTCGTGAGGGTGCCCATCCCTGCCCGGAATCCGGTTTGCGTCTTTGGTATCAGATTTATTCGGCTGACCCAGTCCTCTAGGTCTACCAACAGATTTGATGCATACATTTTCGCCTCGACGTCAATTAATGCTATCAATCTGTAGTTGGACGGGTCAGAGCGTACACCCGATTTGTGTATTGGGTGTAGGATACTTCCTCGCCAGGAATCAGGGATCGTGCTGGACTCTAGAGCATGGGTGAATAAAGAAGTGAGGTGGCTGGACCAAAATGGTGGGTCATGCCGGAATAGGGCATTTGGCAAGCCGTTGGGCCCTGGAGCTCCCTCGGGTCTTAGATTCTTTATGATTTTCAGGACCTGCTCTTGTGAAAACCGCAGGGAGGGTTCCTGTAATTCTGGCTTGTTTATGTTCTGGACTATTGGTTCGCGGGAGTCCCCCTTCCCTGTTGATATTCCGGGAATTGTGCTGGCTGGGAGTAAAGTCGCGTTATATGTCACTTCAATATGGGCTCTCCAAGTGTCCTGCATTATGTCCGAGTTGTAATATCGGTTCTTGCCATTTGATAACTGGTTGATGTTTTTCCAGAAAAGTTTGGAGTCTCCTTGTTTGCTGGCATGGAGGAGTTTCACCCAAAATTGTTAGTTAAACTCTTTCTTGGCGTAATGCTCGTTACTATGGTGGTCAAAACAAAGCGGGCAAGCTTCTTGCCTCAGAACTCAAAATTAAACAGGACCGCTCCACTATTGATTATGTATTAAACTCTGCCTCTGCCCCAGTCACTAAACATCCTGAGATTTTAGATGAATTCAAACAATATTATACTTCTCTTTATACCCCTGAATCTTCTCCAGTTTCTCTAGATATACAACGTTATCTTGCTTCCATACAGAAACAATTTCCTTAAGATGTAAATTATTCTCCATTGGAACAAGATATCTCCATAAAAGATATTTCTCAGGCCCTAAAACTTCTAAATACCGGGAAAGCACCCGGCCCTGATGGATTCCCTGTGGAATTCTATTCCCATTTTTCCAAAGCCCTTCTTCCCTATCTCCTCTCTTTGTTTTCATATTTTATCTCCTCTAAGGCTTCCTCCGGCACTTTTCAGGATGCTCTTATTTGCTTAATCCCTAAAGATGGGAAAGACCCTCACCTCTGTAAAAATTATAGACCGATATCATTAGTCAATTCTGATTATAAAATCTTCGCTAAAATTCTTGCTCTCCGATTAGAGCCTGTTCTACAATCTATTATTTGTAAAGAACAATCTGGTTTTATTAAAGGACGGAATATCTCAGACAATACCCGGACCTTCTTTAATATATTACATAAAGCTAACAAATATCCCCATTCTCTTGCAGCCATCTCTTTAGCTGCTGAGAAGGCTTTTGACCGAATGGATTGGTCCTTTATTTTTCATACTCTATCCTGGTTCGGTTTTGGTCCCAAATTTATTTTGTATATTTCTTTACTGTACACCTCACCCAAAGCCACCATTTTTGCTAATGGTTCGTTCTCTGACTCCTTTATATTACAAAGAGGTGTTCGCCAAGGTTGTCCCCTTTCCCCTCTCCTTTACATTCTAGCTTTAGAACCATTTCTAGCCAAAATCAAGCAAAACTCTCAAATACATGGTTTCCTGCATGATAAACTTCATGTCAAAATGAGTGTCTATGCAGATGACATTCTTTTATTTTTATCTAAACCAGAACCCTCTGTTCCAGCCTTTCTAGCGGAGGTCAAGGCTTTCTCTTTACTTTGTGGTTACAAACTAAACCACGACAAATGCGAAATCCTACCCTTGAATATTTTTTGTTTTAAGCAAGATTTTCTCTCTACTAATTTTTCATGGAATCCCCAACAAATTAAATATTTAGGTCTCTTGTTTGCTCCCTCTATTAAGAAAAAGCTTTCTCTAAATATGTCCCGTCTCTACTCTACTCTGTCTACTTCTACTGCTAAATGGCACCCTTTATATTTGTCCTGGTGGGGCAGACTTGATACCATCAAAATGATGCTGGCTCCCATCATTTTCTACATGATCTCAGCTATCCCTCTCAATCTTCCTGCATACTTTTTCCAAAAAATTAATTCTATTCTATCAATATTTTTATGGAACAAGAAAAAACCACGCATGTCTTTAATTAAGTTAAAGCGCCCTAAATCTCAAGGTGGAGTTAATTTTCCAGATTTTCAACTTTATCATAACGCCTTCCTTCTTAAGCAACTCTCTAAATCATTGAAGGACTCTACTCCTAATCCCTCTCCATTATGGAAGGACTTAGAACATTCCTTTTTAACTCCTTTTTCCCTTGATGAATCCTTCACTTTCACTCATAAAGTTCATATTCTATCTTCACCTATACATAACACTACTCATAAATTATTTCACTCCTTTATGCTATCACACCTCTCACCTAAAGACCAATTTCTTAACTCTTCTATTTGGCATAATAAATTTCTTAAAATTAAAAATAAACCCATTTTTTGGAAGACTTGGCGAGACAGAGGTTTACTTTGGATCCATCAGTTATATTCAAACAATGCTTTCCTTACCTTCTCTGATGCACAAATACTTTATCAATTACCAAAATCCTTTTCTGTCAAATTTAATTTGTTGATCAAACATTTAACAGATACTCTACCTCTTCTAGCATCTACACCACACTCCTCATCACCTCAACGCAACATTCTTCCCATTTTAAGTGCCCAAGCTAGTGCCTCATCCATTTATAAATTCCTCAGTACACCCATTATACACAGATCTAAGTCCCACACGGAACTCCAATGGGAATCTGATTTCCACTCCTATTGGCCTATTATATTTTGGGATAAGTTATGGTTGAAACTCCGCAAGACCTCAAGATCAGCCAGCACTATTCAAACACTTTTCTTTATATATAATCGACTTCTGTATACTCCACTATCCTTACATAAATTTCAGCCCACACTTTCTTCAGATTGCTGGTCTTGTAATGCTTCTCACGCAGACTTATTTCATATGCTCTTTTCCTGTCCCTCTACACATCAGTTTTGGTTAAAAGTATGGTCTCAAATTAATACCATTTGTCATACCCGTTTCCCTTTCTCCCCTGAAGCTGTATTTCTAGGCACACTATCTGATCATTGGCAAACCCTCTCCCATAACATGGACATTGTGGATCTATTGATTGCTATTGCTCTCCAGCAAATAACAAAAAATTGGAAAAATTTCACACAACTCTCCTTTCAAGCTTGGTGGTACAGTGTATGTTATAACCATCGACTAGATCGTGCCTATGTTTCTCCCATGTCTCTTCTCCTGAAAAGAGAACGTATATGGTCTCCTGTGACTATTTTCTTAGATGCTTCTGTACAAAGATCTATCCGTCATCACCCTTCGTCGGAAGAAGTCCCCAAACCACCGTGAATTGTTAATAATGACATATTGTTGTTTTACACTTGTAATTATATATTTTCTCTTTTTCTCTCTTTTTAAATTGCTACCATACTCTAATATACAGCAATTTTCTTTCTTAACTTGTTTGATACCTTTTAAAGTACATTAAGATTTTTTCTCTTCATATGTATTTATTTAATTACAACAAAAGTGTTTCCTTCACCCGTATTTCTCCTTTCTCTCCTTCCACCCCTTCCCCCCTTTTTCCTTCTTATTTCTAACCCTGGGCGTAGTTCGCGTAGTAGCGCTGCGCGTAGCTACGCGAAGTGCACTTCGCACTACGCACGCTACGCGTAGCTACGCGAACTGCGTAGTGCGGTAGGGAAATGCTGTTCGCACTGATTGCACAGTGCCGGATGCTTGTCCGCACTGTGCAATCATTACAAACGGCATCTTGCACAGTGCAAGCGGTCGTTTTCTGCCGCTCGAGTAGATTTGTACTTGAGCGGCAGCTTTCTCAACGCGGACTGGTAGTTTCTCATCGCGAGCGGTCGCGAGCATACGCGGCCACTCGCAATGAGAAACCTGACCTCCCCGCGTTGAGAATCTTGCCGGGAGGTTTATTTTCCACGCTTGCGATCGGCAACTTGATGTTGCTGATCGCGAACGTGGAAAAAGTCTCGCCGGGATGTTGATTTTGCTCGCTCGCGGTCGCCAACTTGACGTTGAGGACCGCGAGCAAGCAAAAAATGCCCGCTACGCTGCGCGTTTTAGCACTGTGCTACGTGCAATTCGCGTAGCGCGTAGTAGCGCAAACTACGCAAACTCCACGAGCGTAGCGTAGTTTTCCGCCCAGGCCTACAGTTGTTTCCCTCATACGTTTTATAACATTAGTTCTATATGCAACTATTTTCGATTCATTACTTCTTGTTTCCATATTGTGTAAGTTTTAACTCAATTAATGTTTCTATCTGTCATTTTATATCTATTTCATTGTTTGTACTTGGTTGCATTTTTTCAAAAATAAAATCTATGTTTTAAACTTAAAAACTCTTTTTGGCCACCTTAATGTCCCTTTTTAGCTCTTTTCTTATTCTTACTATTGACGTACAGATTTCATGGGAAGGTTTTGAGCCCTGGGTTCGCAAAAGTCTTAAATGTTTATTCAATTGGTTTTTTTTTTGTCCTTAAGTTATTAGTGTACCAAGCTGCCCCTGTTGGTCTGCCTGTTTTACGGCCATTATCCTGTCTGTGAAATTTTTTATTTAGTTCATGGGTAAATGACTCCCAGGCTTTTATTAGGAGCGGTTCGACTTCAAATCCCTGCAGTAAAGTGGTACATGTCCCCATAATGTCACCTATGCTTCCTCTTTCCAGGTAAGACGTTTTAGATTGTAGCATGGAGTTGGTCGGGACAACGCGTTGTCTTGACCTGATCTTGTGGTACCTTAGAACAGTATGAAAGTTTGAGGTTGGTGATCGCTTTCTGCCCTATCTTTTATTTGGAAGTGCGGGATAAGGGGAAGAAGGTCGGGGTCCGTAAATGTATAATCGATGATTGAACCTGTTTTTTGTGTTACCCTTGTAAATGCTGCGAGGTCATCTGTCTGGCCACGTCCATTGAGCGAGTACATTGAGAGGTCGTCCAGGCGGGCGGCACATCTCTGGCCATATGTGTTGCGTCGTTTAGGGGCCTGTGCGCTGCCTGTTATATGTTTTTTCCTACCATGTAATAAGTTCATATTAAAATCTCCGGACAGAATAGTATTGGCGTGTGGATAAGCAAGTTTTAATGTTGCTAATGTTGCCATTAATTTCTCAATTCTTGACCCCTTTTGTTTAGACGTGGGGTGGATATAGATGTTCAGTATTAGCAGGGTGTTGAAGGGCGAAACGTCTAGTTTAATACATAACATCCAGGAGGAGTCAAGGTCGATAATAGAAGCTTGCCATAAGATGTTTGTCGAAATAAAGATAGAGAGGCCGCCTTTGGCTCTCCCATGTTTTGTATCTCTCTTAGCCGGGTTCAAATATTCCTTGTAGCCTACTATTGGTGAAGGATTTATCTGCCATGTTTCCTGAAGGAGGAGTATGTCATACTGTAGAATGAATTCCACAAAGTCGGCTTCTTCAAGTTTTGTACTCAGACCATTCACGTTCCAGGAACAGAACTTACAACCCTGGTTCGGTTTGGTGGCCTTGCTCGATTTTGTTCATGCCATTCCGTGGGTGGTTCCGAATGTGGTCTGGCTGCTTCAGGATGAGCGAAGGTGATGGTGATTTTCCTGGTGGATTGATCGATGCCCTTTATTAAATTTTGTTGTTCCGAGCCTTTGGCTCCTTTTAGCATGCCCTCTATTTGGTTAATTTGTTGTAGGGGGCTAGGATAGCAAGGCTGGACGGCCTTTTTTAGCTCGATGCCCCATTTGGCGAATATCTCCTTCTCCCGCCAGATCTGCTCGATAAAAGAATTTTCAATAAACGTAGCAGTTGTGATTTCTTTGCCGGTGGGGATAGAGTTTTGTTTAAACTCTATGCTTTCTAAATCGCTGGTGTTGATGTGGCTCAAGGGAGGGAGGGCTTTGAATAATTTTAGAAGTACACTTCTATTGAGAATGTCATGTGTTCCCCTTGAGGCGTAATGGGGAATAAAATCTATTTTATAGTTCTTATTTAAAAGATTGAATCGTGATTCATTATCTGAGCGCCTTTCAGTAACTGTGTCGACCGTGGTGAGCTCCAAGTAATTTGAAGGCTGGTTCAGAGAGTCACGTGTATTATTTTGTGAATGTGTATCGTTACTGCCCGGGCATTGGGAGAGTTTTGCAATGAGAACGGCTTCTTATTAAGTATGGCAGGACAAAAATAACATAATTTGGGAAATCAAAGCCTAGGTTTGAGTGGCGATTGGACAAAATAATAGAGCATATCACAGAATACACTTATCTAGGTGTATCCTTTGATTTAAAACTGGCTTGGTTGTCACATATTGACCGGATTAAGAACAGACTGATTTCAACAGCCAGAGCCATTGCACGTTTTGCACACCTATATTGGGGGAAGAGCCATTGGCCCCACACTAATGGTTTTAATGACTAAAATGTGTCCGATTCTTTTATATGGGGCATAGTGTTTAAGAAACAAAAAGATGTAGGCTTTAAATTCCATTTTTATAAAAATAATTCTGCAAAGTCTTAAGCTAAGATTTTCTGCACTGCACACCTTGATTAGACTAGAATTTGGATTGACTCAGCCATTTACATAATATTAATATAGTTAACTATTTGTGTGACTGTGAGAATGTACCACTGTCCAGTTTTAAGGGCCACCTTAGAGAAGATTTGGTATAAAAACCCTAGAGCCAGTGTGTTGGCCACCTGAACCGAGCTAGAGTTGCTATTAGGAAATCATCAATTGCCTACAAAAAACACTTTAGCTGCAATTCCTAATGGAATGCACTTGTGGCATCCGCTTTGCAACAGCTTGCCCGAGTGACCACTTGCACAAGTGCAAGAAGGTTACAATGCCATGTGGTTTTTAAAATAGACTTTTATTCAATTGAACACACATCAGTTTTGAACACTTTACAAATCCAATTGGATAGGCTACTGCCCTTATATCGATGATTAATGCATTGGTATGAATTTGTATATGGAGAGTAAAAAACCTTCTTTGTTAAAAAATATTTTGGAAGCTAACAGTAATTAGAATAATGTAGTGGCCCTGATGGAGTGACGTAGATGTCATGAAGCACAGGTTGGCCCATTTTCTGCTGAAGCTTAAAAATAAAATTGAGATATATTGAATCAAAATGGATTCCCTCTTCTGTTGTTCTCTTTAAAATTGAAGAATTAAACACTTGAGTTAACCACTCCGGATCAGTAAATATTAATCTGGACATATTTAATTATACTGAATCATAAATTTTCTGCAGATCTCAGACTAAGGGCCCGATTCCGATCTCGTAAGGAAGGCCTCCAAACGGGATTTGTAAAGAGCAAATCCGATTCGGAGCCTATCTTTCCGTTCGAATTGTCCCCCGTTCCAAACGACCAAGTACGATGCGAGTATCCCGTACGCGCCGTGCGAATCGTTTACGAGCCCGATCCTGTCCGTCCGACACGTTCGTAGCCAAATCGTGCCACGCAATGGAGCCGAATTCCGACCGAGCGAGTACGATGCACAATTCGGACAGCCGCTTTGCCTCGGTCTCAGCGAGACAAAAAGGCTGTCGGAATCGTACTTCGGGAGGCCGTAGCAGGCCCCCCTTCACCCGGGGCCCTCCGAATCTGTCACGGGGGTGTGCTCATGGGTCTCCCCAATCCAGGCATGCACAGTGTGGCGGGCACCATGGGGTGCCTGCCACAGGGTGTACGCTTTTCCCCACCCACCCCTTTTTGCTATGGGAGCCGTGTTTACGCGTCTGTACACAGGCTCCCATAGAGTTCAATGGGAGTCCAGCCGAACCGAGTCCGTAACCATGCGGTTGCACCGTACTCGCTCAGTTGGACTCGCACAGCGCGTCTCGCTTGGAAAGCCCTCCAGGCCCGAGTCGTACGGAGGGCTTTCCTAGCGAGATTGGAATCGGGCCCTAAGTCTATTGCAATTCCTGAGGGGACAAGAAAGATGTTAATAAAAGAAACATGAGAACTGTATCATATAAAATGGATTTAGCTGCAGCAGCAAAGTTTAAGAACTCTCATTACCCCCATGTAACATTCTCACAAAATAGGCTAAATCAGTGGTTTATTCTCTCATATATCCCACTGCTGCATTTTGAGGGATCTTGGATTAAGACTGGGGATGAAAGCAGGCAATGCAACTCATCCCCCGAAACGATAGACCATATCCGTTGCCTGTGTCCTTATCTACAGGATGCAAGAAACAAGTATCTGAAACATTTTTTAAAACACTCAAAGAAGCAACAGCATAATGTTTTGCTGGGGGTATTAACAAATTAACTTGGGTGTACAACCAAATTTCTTTCGCTGCTGGGACTGCTTCTCAAGAATCAACAGAAGTACTTTATCTCGTTCATGTCAGATTTTAAAATTTTACTAATTAATGTTAACCATGGAATGTTTTTGATCACATTTTATCACTAGGGGATCTATTGGGGCTGCTTCTCAAGATCCAACAGAAACTATTTATTGGGACAACTTTTTAAGAACCAACAGAAACTATTTATCTCATTAAAGGTAAATTTAAAAGTTGCACTAATGAATTTTAACTGTGGTCGTTTATGATTGTATTTTATCAGAAGTGGTGTGGAATGGGGGATACTTGTATGAAATCGTATTGTTTTTAAAAAAATCTTTTATTTTATTTTAATAATATCAGCTAAATTAGCACTTTTTTAAAATTGAATTTTATTAAAGATACACAGCAGTACATCACATGGACTTAAAGGCATACAGCATATGACGTTTGTACAATGCGGTATCACATGCAGTTGGTACACATCATACATTAAGTTCACTTTTGCTAAGCAATGATGTCAAAATTTACTAAATATAAATTTGTAAAATACATATTATATAATTTTACAACAAAATTAAAATTATATTAAATTTATTTTAAAAAGTTTTCAAAAATGTACTTAAATGTTTACTTTTTCTCATAAAAAATGATAAATAATAAAAATGAAAGTGTTTATAATTAAAGAACTAAAAATATATGTACTTTACTATTACATGACTATACTTCAGAAAATTTACCATTTTTCAAAACTGTTAAAAAAAATATGTTTGTAAAAATATATTTATAATTTTGCAAATGTACATGAAATATATATGTTAAAAATATATTAGACTTTATAATAAATTCTGAATAATATCAAAATTTCCGAATCATGTTTATAATATTGTCAAAAATTGTATAACAAAACTAAATAAAAACAATTTATTTGTGAACAAAAAAAATACGTTTGCATATAAAAACCTTAACAATAAAAACTAACATACGTCTCCTTTTTTATTTGAATGTACATATAAACTCTTTAAAAAACGACATCATAAACAATAAAAATTTACTATTCCTAACTCCAAAACCAACTAAACCTAGGGAAAATGCTGGATAATAAACCATAATAAATTACTATTCCAACTCCAAAACCAACTAAACTCAGGGAAAGTGCTGGATAATAAACCCCAAAAAATTCCTATTCCAACTCCAAAACCAACTAAACTCAGGGAACGTGCTGGTTAATAAACCATAATAAATTACTATTCCTAACTCCAAAACCAACTAAACCTAGGGAAAATGCTGGATAATAAACCATAATAAATTACTATTCCAACTCCAAAACCAACTAAACTCAGGGAAAGTGCTGGATAATAAACCCCAAAAATTCCTATTCCAACTCCAAAACCAACTAAACTCAGGGAACGTGCTGGATAATAAACCATAATAAATTACTATTGCAACTCCAAAACCAACTAAACTCAGCGAAAGTGCTGGATAATAAACCCCAAAAAAATTCTATTCCAACTCCAAAACCAACTAAGCTCAGGAAACGAGCTGGATAATAAACCATAATAAATTACTATTGCAACTCCAAAACCAACTAAACTCAGGGAAAGTGCTGGATAATAAACCCCAAAAATAAGTGTTTATAATTAATGAACTAAAAATATATGTACTTTACTTTTAATGACTATACTTCAGAAAATTTACCAATTTTCAAAACTGTTAAAAAAAATGCATGTGAAAATATATTTATAATTTTGCAAATGTACATAAAAAATATATGTTGAAAATATATAATACTTTATAATAAATTCTGAATAATATAAACATTTCTGAATCATGTTTTTAATATTGTCAAAAATGGTATAACAAAACTAAATAAAAACAATTTAATTGTGAGCAAAAAAAATACGTGTTTGCAAATAACATACATCTTTTTTATTTGAATGTACATAATTATAAACTCTTTAAAAAACGACATAATGGGGGCGTGGCTTAGACTCCGATGGGGTAAGACGCACGCGGCTGGTGCTCCGTCCTCCGGGGCCTAACTAGGGCATTTGGGGAGCGATCCAAGGCACGGGGGGCACGTGAGGTGTCCCCCCCCATACAAGCACACGCCCGGGGCTGTCCCGGACCCAAGGTGGGGGCTCCTTGGCTCGTACGAGCCGGCTGGCGGAGGTGCTACGGAGAGACCAGCCGCCATCTTAGGGACATTTTGGAGTGGCGATCCGGAGGCTGAGCCGACACCGGAGGCTAAGACTGGGGAGCGATCCAAGGCACGGGGGACACGAGAGGTGACCCCCCCATACGAGCACACGCCCGGGGCTGTCCCGGACCCAAGGTGGGGGCTCCTTGGCTCGTACGAGCAGGCTGGTGGAGGTGGTGCGGAGAGACCAGCCGCCATCTTGGGGAAGTTTTGGAGTGGCGATCCGGAGGCTGGGCCGGCACCGGAGGCTAGGACTGCGGGGAGAGCGAGGTCGCATAGCCCGCAACGAGCGGAAGACACACCTGGGAGACCCGCGGCTGAGAGGTGAGAGACCCGGGAAGCTACTGGCGGCCGGGAGAGCGGGCGGTAAGGAGGCCGGACCCGCCATCCTGGGAAGCGGCGCGGCTGTGCCCGAGAGGCCGAGTGACGCCGATGAATGAGACAAGCGCCCGCACTTGGCAATCCTCAAGTCCCGCATAGAGGAGACACTACACCGGCAGGGTGAGGACTGAGTTCCCCGGTACGCCGGAGCCCGACGGCGGCGCACATCGCTGGAGGCCGTGTGTCTGGAGACGGAGACACAAGAGCTGAGGAGGGCCCTGCAGTTAGAGGCGACGGCCTGCGACATCTGGTGAGTCAGGCGGAGGCGGCCTGCTGGTGGACGGCCGGAGCGGCTGCAGCCCGGGAGAGGCATCGGACTCCCAGAAGGTGAGGCGCGGGAGGTGTAGATCCCGGGGGGAGAACGTGATAACGCTGGGAGGAGTGAAAAGCCCCCGGGATCGTAGAAAACCCCAGAGAAGAAAAGGTTGGCCTGCTCGCCCGACCACAAACGAGGAGGTGCAGCTGTCATAGGCAGTGAGCCATAGCGCACAAGGGGGCACTCGAGGCCTTAAGGGACGGGAAGCACCTGCCTGATAGACCGGGACTTGAATCAAGCTGGGAGCGGGGGAGAAGGCCGTGCTTCTGGGAGTGACCTCCCACCCCATATAATCGCCCTGGTGAGCCAGCGCCCCACAGCCTACGATAACGCCCTACTGAAGCAGGGGTGAGAGACGAGTCCAGGAGGGAGAGGGCACCAGCAGAGAGAGCGGGTTATTGTGAGCCTGGGAGTCCTCATGGAACAACCCCCAAACTAACCAGTAAATCTGAAAAGGAGCCTGGATGGGGATGTGGATCGGGTGGCGCCCTGTTGAAGAGACCGGGCCGGAGTGAATGCTAATCGACAGCATACCGCTCCTGAGGGAACCCTGCGGCCTACCCACGGGCTGGAAAGGGGACTAGTACTGGGCGACACGGCGATACAGGCGACGACCGCACTGAGCCAGATATCAACAGCATGACCAGGCCTCGTACGGGGAAGTCTGTAGCGACCCCTGCCACCAAGGACACATCGGTCAAGGATTTGTGGCACAAACGCGCCCCGTCGCCTTTACCAGAGGCCTCTGACATGGCGTCCGCCCTGAAAGACCCCGACCACGATACTATCACACAGGCAGTGCTGGCCACTTTTCTGCAAGAGATAAAATCGGAGATTTCCTCCCTTAAGACGGAGGTCAAAACGTACTTGACGGATGTACGACGAGATATTACCGAAATTGGCAATCGGGTGGATGATATGGAGCGCACCATAGACTCTCGTACAGAGGACCTAGAAGATCTCCGTCGCAGAGTTCAGGCAATAGAAGAACAGAACGTAGAGCTCCAGATCAAACAGGAAGACTTAGAAAATTGGAGCCGCCGGAACAACGTCCGCATCCGGGGGGTGCCACGGGGGGCGGAAGGAGCAGACATACTCACATACGTGGCGGACCTGCGCCAGGCCATCCGAGGTGATGAGGATATCTCCCCCCCGACGCTAGACCGGGCTCATCGAGTGGCTCCCCCACGAGGCAACCCCAACCTGGTCCCTGACATCCTGACCAGAGTCCACTTCTATGCGGAAAAAGAGGCAATCCTCCGGGCCTCCAGGGCGCACGAGAAGCTGGAATACGGGGGCCATAATATCCAGATCTTTCAGGACCTCTCGCCCATCACTCTGCGCCGCCGTCGGGACTTCCGGCCAGTGACGGCCAAACTGAAAGCGTCCAATATTAAATATCAATGGGGACACCCTTTCGCTATAATTTTCCAATGGGAGGGACGGCGTTGATCCATACGCTCATTGCGAGAGGCACTCCGGCTGCTACACCTGTCACGGGACTCACAGCCATCCTCGCCCTCCCCTGCTGACTCGGCCTCCCAGATATCGCTGCGCCCGGAGTGGTCCAAGGTACAACGCCACGGCTCGGGATCATCGGTAGCCCACTCGGCTTCTAGCCAAGCTAAGCAAGACATTATACGCCACCTGAAAGCTCTAGAAGAACCCCAGCCGATGTCAGAGAAGAGGTCTGGCCAAGCGCTCCCATCGACCGAGGGCCCAGGAAGTGGAGAATGATTTGTACTCACCACCTGTACATCTCGCTATGCCGCGTGGGCCTCTTGATCACGCACACACCCCTACTCTGGAGGACAAAACATGCCCCCGAGCTGTGACAACCCAGTTTTACTTACAGCAGGGGCAATGGAGGAAACATCTATGCACTGTGCATGGGAATTTCTTTGAAGATGGCCCCTGGGGGCCATGTGACCCAAGGGGAACACACAGCCTGAACTGGCCTCTCTAGGCAGGACAGACCCCCAAATGATGCTACAGTCAAAGACGAAAAGTGGTCACGTTCACTGCGGTATAAACGACCGGCTTTCCTGGACCAGCAAACTGGAGGCGGCGAGACATCTCCCACCAGTAGGCCACAATGTTATGTGTTACCATGTTATAAGTTTGTTACTGCAGGACCTTATCCATTGAGGGATGCTCAGTATAGAAATTAGGTTGACTGAAACCCACTCTGTTGGGACTTGACTTCACTGAATGTCCCGCCCCCACCCCATAGTTCAACACTGTGTAAACACTTGTGCCTGCCCCCCTTGACAGCCTTTCAAGGCCATTGACAGCAACAATGACGTACTGTTGGTAGATGTATTACAACTGTAATTTCTCTCACTGCTGGGAGGGCCTGCGGGCGATCGATCTGCTAGCTGGGGACTGAGATATAACAAAAGTAACACTGTATAGATCTCATCCTAAAACCGGCTGCTCGTGTGACCACTGGCCCCCGCACTACTTGGCAGAGGAAGGTCGCACACACCTATTGGGAAGGGGGTGGCACTCAGCTGTCCAGGGCGTAGAAGGGGTGGGTGGAGTTCTAGATCACCTTCCAGGTCAACCTATAGCCTAGGTGAAGGGGGCCTTCATGAGTCGACCCTCCTGACGCAGACCTACCACCAACTAGCTTTCGCACTACTAGATAACACGCCTAGGTCAGGCCAGTACTTGGCTTTAAGAACACCTATCGGCGTTCGTTACATCGGGACAGGCCTACCCGGCTCTACTGAGGCCTGCTCCTATACGCCCCAAACATTAGATATCCCAAGCTACAACCTTGCCTTACTACATTGATACCCACATACAATTGGACCCGGGACACAAGAGCCCCCAGCGTTCCAAGGTAGGGGCTCGCTCTCCTGATATAATATGAGTGAACACCTTGATAGGCTCCCCAATCCCACGACCACAGTTGAAAGAACAGATGGCTCCCCGGGGGACGGTAGCCACCCCGGCTGTCAGGTACCACGATCCCCCCCACCATGTCCTTAGTCCAAATGAGGAGTGACTTCCTCAGAGCCGCCCTGGTTCACACCAATGGGCCGCTCCAGGACCGGACTGGTTCTTTATGGCCCAGTTGGCCATTATGTTGCTGGTTATTCTTTATTATTTGGTTTTTCTGTCTTCTTTCCTTTCAATTTTTACTTTTTCTGCTCGCACAGGCCTGGGAGGATCTGGGCATGCATGCGGGATTCCAACCTGATTTGCTGGCCGGACTATTGGGGACAGGCTTGGGCGCCGGGTGCCTATCTAAGAGGAAGGGATTATAGATGTGTGCTACGCTCCCTGCCGAAAGGTGTCCACTTAGCGGGGGAGGGCCCCGGGATGGGGGCGGGAGGCACAAGGGAGGCGTTGACGGATCGTGCTCCATCCTACTGGACCAATGGCACAACTTAAATGCATGACCCTAAATGTTAGGGGCCTGAATTCCCCGAACAAGCGAAGACAAATCTGGAGGTATCTCCTCCTACGCGACCCTGATATTATCTTCCTACAGGAGACCCACCTCCTCTCGGCGGATGTTTCGCGTATGTCCCACCCTAGATATCCGGTACAGGTATGTGCCCATGCACCAACTAAGACTGCGGGGGTAGCAATCCTTTTCAAAGCTGGCACCCCAATAACAATCAGCCGTACTACACGCGATAGAGAAGGTCGGTATCTTAAGACGGCAATATTAGCTCGGGGCAACCCCCTGTTGCTATTTAATATATACGCTCCTAATCAAGCGCAAGATAGCTTTCTCAGAGATCTCCTCCGCTCACAACTATCCCAGGAGGATGGACCCGCCATCATTGGAGGCGACTTTAATTTAGTATGGGATCCGGGCTTAGATCGCACCGCTTCCTCGTATCAAGGGACCGGAGCTATGTCCGCGACACTTAAGCACGACATACAGGCTCTTGGTCTTGTAGATGCATGGCGATACAGGGAACCTGACACGCGGGACTACTCCTTTTATTCCCATGTACATCGATCTTACTCCCGCATTGACTACTTTTTTATTTCCCAGACACTTACTAGAGCCTTGGAATTGGCGGACATCTCAGACATATCGGTTTCTGATCATGCCCACGTGGAAATCACCCTGGTGGGAATGGGCAGACCCTCGGGCTCCACTCCACGATGGCGTCTTCCTCCTCGGGTCCTGCGGGATCCGGTGGACGTAGACGAAATAAAACAAGCCATACTATCCTATTTCATTCATAATGATCTACCGGACACCCCGATTTCTCTCTTATGGGACGCCTTCAAAGCTACAATTAGGGGCACTATCACCTCTATTTCTATAGCTCGACGAAGGGAGGCTAGACTGGTAGAGGACAACCTCGGTCGAGACATTAAAGCGCTAGAGCGGCAAACTCACATAACGCCCTCTTTACTTGCGAAGAAAAAACTCGCATCACTTCGGGGACAACTAAAGGCCCTAAGGGTAAATAAGGCGGAACACTCCCTTCTCGCCCTAAAGCAGAAATTCTATGGAGGAGGCAACAAAGTGGGCTCCATGCTGGCACGTCGCCTCCGCCTCCAGATATCCCGTAACCACATTGCAAAAATCACTTTGCCGTGCGGGGGGTGGGCTATCGCGGGAAGTGCTAAACAAAAGGAATTCCTCGAGTTCTTTTCTGATCTCTACGGGGCTGCGGACACCTGTGTGGACCAGATAGAACCCTTCCTGGACGAGTGCCCCTGGCCACCTCTGGACACCCACCACCAGCAACAGCTAGAGGAGCGCATTACGGCGGAAGAGCTACTACACGCTCTAAAGAGTATGCCGACGGGGAAGTCACCCGGCCCTGATGGCCTGACGCTGGCCTTTTACCGCCTCTTTCTCCCAGAACTTCAAGCACCTCTGTTACGCCTTTTAACTCGTTTACTGACACCGGAGCTGTGACACCGTCAATGGCTGAGGCGGAGATTGTTCTCATTCCAAAGCCCGGGAAAGATCATACTGCATGCGCATCGTTCCGCCCGATCTTGCTCCTAAATGTCGACGCCAAGCTCTATACTAAAATCCTATCTCGCCGTCTGGCTCCTCTCCTCCCGAGCTTAATTGAACCTGATCAAGTAGGCTTCATACAAGAACGACAGGGAGCGGATAACCTACGGAGAATAGCCCATCTAATACAAAAGGTTCAACACCAAGACATGCCTGCCTTCTTACTCTCCCTCGACGCCGAGAAGGCCTTTGACCGGGTCGATTGGTCATTCCTTCAGGCGGTCCTCCGCCGCATAGGACTAGGACCTCTCATGATAAACCGCATCATGGCACCGTATGCGGACCCTAAAGCGCGGATCCGGGTGAATGGAATTTTGACCTCTTCTTTTTCCATCCGACGGGGCACTCGTCAGGGCTGCCCACTATCACCCCTGCTCTTCGCGCTCGCTGTGGAGCCCCTGGCGATTGCTATCCGACGTTCGGAGGATGTTAAAGGAGTCCGCATGGGCGGGGTGGACCATAAGATCGCCCTCTTCGCGGATGACCTACTGTTGACACTCACAGAGCCTGCGACCTCCCTCCCGGCGCTCATAGACACCCTTTCCCACTTTGAGTTAGTATCGGGCCTCAAGGTCAATATTACCAAATCGCGTGCACTTAATCTCACTGTTCCCCCCCAGCAGTTAGACGAACTCCAGGCAGTCAACCCTTTCCAATGGGCCTCAAAATCCATCCGTTATCTGGGGATCAATATCACAGCTAATCTTGACACTTGGACGCAGGCTAACTGGCCTGCCTGTAGAACCACTGTGCGAGAGGATCTCCGCCGATGGAAAGCGTTACCTCTCTCTTGGCTAGGACGCCTTAACGCAGTGAAAATGTCCATACTCTCAAAGGTCCTATACATATTTCAAGCGCTCCCGACGCCAATCCCCCATAGAGACATCCTGGGTCTTCAGAGAGAAGTGGTCAACTTCATATGGGGAGGAGGAAGACCGCGGCTGTCTACAAAGGTTCTGATGCTACCGCGAGAACGTGGAGGCCTAGCGTGCCCGGATCTCCTGGCATACTACTGGGCGTCGCACCTGAGGTATATATCGGAGTGGTCGGTGCGGGCAAGTGAAAAACACTGGTTTCCCATGGACCGAGCAGTGGCCTGTCGCCCGCTGTGGGACCTAGCTTGGCTAAAAAAGAGCGCTCGACATCCCAGTGCTTATATTGCCACGCCCACACGCACGGAATTAGAAATATGGGATAAAATCGCAGTACACCAGGGCCTTGCTTCGTTCCCCTCTCCCCTCACTCCGGTGGCACTCAACGCAGACTTTCCCCCAGCCTCCAGCATAAACTCGTTTCGAGCATGGGAAACAGGGGAGTGTCGCATCATTGAACAACTCTTCGAGAACGGGATGTTCAAGTCGTTTGTACAGTGTTGGGCGGACTTCAATCTCCCAGTGAATGCTCGGCTAGAATACTTCCAGATCCGCCATTGGCTTCGGGCCCCATCCAGTAGGGAGGGAGCCACGCGACAGCTGACACCATTTGAACTTCTGGTTCGGGCGTTTGATGGGTCTAAAGGGCTAATCTCTCGGACCTATAAGGTCCTTCAACAATCTCAGGAGGTCACGCCCCACACCTACCAGCGCCAGTGGCAGAGGGATATTGGGAGCGAGATTCTCCCTGACCGGTGGGCTCAGCTCTGGAGGGATATCCGGCGCATACTGCGAAGTACGCCACAACAAGAATCGGCATACAAACTTATGACCCGCTGGTACTATACTCCTCTTAGGCTGCAGAGAATGTTCCCTGGAGTTACCCCTAACTGTTGGCGTTGCTTGGCGGCTCAGGGATCCTTTATTCACATCTGGTGGGAGTGCCCACTTATTATTTTGTATTGGTCGGAGGTGCAACAGCACATTAGGGCAGTGGTAGGGTTTCTCCTCCCCAACGATCCGGAGATTTTCATTTTGGGCCTCCGCCCGACCACACTCAAAGCCATGACACATATGGACTGGCGCTTGATATTTCAGATGTCTACGGCAGCGAAACAAGTTATCGCATCCCACTGGAAACAGGCCCACACGCCCTCCACAACTTTGTGGTTTACGAGACTCTGGCAGGTCATGGCGATGGAACTCCTTACCCACCGACTGACACACACAGATGCCAAATTTCAGCGCACTTGGCAGCCCTTGATCCAGTACCTGACCCAGTTGGAGCACACTAGAACTATGCCTCCGCGGCTTCGCGCCCTTCAACTCTTTGACGACCCAGTTCTCCCCAGAGGGGATACCGACGAATTGGATACAGCCTAAGCACACAACAGCCCTATATGTCCTCCAGATGCTTGGCGCCCGTGGGCCGGTCCCCAGCCGACCACGAACTGACCCAGCATGCCTCCGGGTTCCTCTTCCTTGCGGGTCCTTCGACCGGGGAGATGTTAGCCCTCTGACTACCTCCTTAGGCCTCTTTCTCTTTCATCTATTTCTTTCTCTTTTCTAAGTATATTTGTTTTTTCTCCTGGTCAATCTTTATTGCAAAGCTGACGAACCAGCATGTCCAGCTGGCCACATACCATCTTCTTGCGCAAGGCGCGACCATTTAACCATAGTGGTGGGCCCGAAAGAACTACAAGGGCAATACAAACACTCTCTTCGGCGTAACAACCGAGGCGACACTCTCTCCCTTCGCTTATGGGTTGCAATGACACGCAGACCGCAAAAAGGCAGCAAACCCAGGGGTCTATGCACTGTGGTAATGGTAAAATGGTGAATTCGACATTACGACACTTGAGATATAGTAGAGATAGCGTAGGAGGATAGGAAAGCTAATAACCAATAACTGTCGAGAATTAAGTTATATTCGCATACGTTTCTCACCTTACTATCTATAGCTCTCCTGAACGCGGCCGGCCCAATGTGGTTGTAGGCGGCTTGCTGTGTTTTTCCCTTACCCAGTCGTAAGAGTTACTGCCTCGATAACTTGCTCTGCCGGTCCTGCTGGGGATGTAGGCGGAATGCAGTGGAGTTGAACTTTATTTTTTTAATAAAGTTGTTTTTAAAATAAAAAATAAAAACATTAAAAAAAAAAAAAAACATAATAATCAATAAAAATGTACTATTCCTAACTCCAAAACCAACTAAACCTAGGGAAAATGCTCGATAATAAACCCTAGTAAATTACTATTCCAACTCCAAAACCAACTAAACTCAGGGAAAGTGCTGGATAATAAACCCAAAAAACTTTCTATTCCAACTCCAAAACCAACTAAACTCAGGGAAAGTGCTGGATAATAAACCATAATAATCTCCACTGAGTTCTATCTTTTAAGATGGTCTGGATTACACCGTAATGATATTTAGAATGAATTCCCAAAAATGTGCTATGTGACTCATTGCTCCCCCCTGCTCCAAAGCAAGCATCTTCTAACGCGCAAAGTGTATCTGCATGCGCAAACTGTCCAACGATATGATAATGGAAAGTTGGGCCCCCTAGGCCCAACCTTTGGGTGGGAGCGGGGAAGCAAGACCACCGACTAGCATCACTCATCTGACCTGCATAGTAGCTCCTGAGGTTCTCTCATACCCTTCTACATTCACCTAAAACATTCTCACATCACCCATTCAAAGCTACTTTCTTCTGGTGAATGATCAGTTTCTCCCCTGCAGGTACCATCATTCATTTCTTACATAGGCTCAGCCCATTCACTTTGTTGGGAAGACAAGCAAAGGATTACTACATTTCCAAAAGAGAAGGCAATGGTAAAGCATGGCACTTTAACAGTTTTATACTTCAATAGGGTCTTGCTTGGGGAACCGATGAACCACACTTTTTCAGAAGTAATCCCAATAACTGCAGCCGGCAGGGCTATTGTCATAAGATAAAAGCTGTTAAAATAGGTTTAAAAGATGTACAGTATTCAATGTGGTTCCACAAAGACTGAATGGCAGTGGGAATTAAAGAGCAGGAGACAGGATGTTGGATACAGGGGACTCAGCGTTCTCAGGAAAGTGGCGCAACATAGGGACCAAGTTTACCAGTGTGGATTTAGCTTAAATAAGAGGCTACCATAATGCCGACATATCTCCACCTGTGATTTCATGCATATTCCTATTGGCCATTGTCGTGATGCACAGTGTGTTACATGTATGTATGTATGTATGTCAAATGTATATAGTGTTAACCTAGCTAAAATGCAGCGGAGCAGATAGAGACTTCAGAAAGACATACAGGACTTCAGAAGAGGTGTGCAGGGAGAAAGGGCTCATGTGACTAGCAGACAGGGAGATTGCAGATGAAAGTTATAGGAAGAGAAGAGTGGGAGTTGTTGCATATTCATATCATTTTGAATAAGAATCAGTGCTAACAAGAATTGAGGAAGTCAAAAGGTCCGACTTATTTTAATTAAGTGTGTTTGTTGTTATATGATCTAATTCATATGTTTAGGCCATGCCCATGCTTACATTGGCCATGCCTCTTATAAAGGATTCCTACTTACCCTTCTTTGGCCACACCCATTTTAGAGACACCCATTTTTCATCCCACTGCAATAGATGTGCCACTTCCTACTGTGTTGTGTGTGTGCAAGAACATCACACTGCCACAGCCATGCACAAACATGATACCAGGACTCCAGACTCTAACTCACACCTCTAAGGGGAGTACAAAACCAAAGCACAGATAGATTATAAAGTTAAAATATTTCTACATACAGCATATTTATGAGTAGCTCTGTTTAATGTATGCTTGGAACCATTTGGTCTCTCATTAGGAACTCTGGGGTACTGTATCATCAATATGTCGATGGCACCCAGACCTAGCTTAACATTTCTACCCTAAGTGTCATTGCTCTGCTCTCTGAAAATATGGAAAACATGCAACGATGGAAGTTGAATCGGCACCTTAAACTCAATCCCATAAAAACTGGGGGCCTGATTTAGAGTACAGTGGTTTTACCTCTGTCTGCCAAGGTGGCCGAGGAAACTATGTCTGCCACCCTGGCAGACAGAGGAACAATATATTTACAGATCACCGCTGGCACATCTCTATGTGTTCACAGGAGCCGCTGCCATGACCCAAAGCAGGAGTTTGTTTATGAAAAACAAAACATCTAATGGCCCCACACCTTTGGGAGTTTTCTCCTAGGGTTTGGCTGTCATTCTTTTTTTTTCTGTTCGTGGCTGACAGAAAAAAGGATATCAGATGGTTTTAAATAGGGTGGGTGGTCTGATGCCCTTCCTCCGATGGTCCTGACTCCATCAGGTCATCAGAGTAAGTTTTTGGGATGAGGGAGCCAGCAAAGGCTCTGCTGTCAGAAAATTGACATCCATATGAATCATAATTGAGTGGGCAGACAAGAGTTTGGTGGACAGAGTACTGTATCACAAAAGTTTCTATTACCATGTTCCTATGTGTCTATTAATCTCCTTAAAAAAATGACCACACGTGTCCAGTCCTTGAATTACTCTTGCACTCTCCTCTATTATAATCCAGATGATAATGCCAAATCACTGGGTTTTATCCTCATAAACAGACTTAACATTCAGAGTGTGGCCGAAATAGACTTGCTTTTGTTGTTGAAAAATTCAGTACAAAGAATTAAAAAATATATAACTTTCAAAGTCAAACCTCTGCTATGGCCAAGAGCACACATTACGAACTAAGGATATTCTGGTGTGTCAGGCAGTTTATTCCTGATCAAGATTTAAGGACTCTAGTTAAGTCACTTGTTCTTTCAAGACTGGATTATGGAAACTCATTGGGTATCTAAAAGTTCTTCTAGCCCCTTTTTGAGCTATTCTACATGCAGTTGCTCACTTTGTTTCTGGTTTCAAGGAATTCTTGACCACATTATTCTTGTCCTTTATCACTACAATGGCTCCAGACTGGAGCAAAAGGACAATTTAAGATGGCGTGCTACACTCACGAAGCCCTACACATATCTTAGCACTTCGATCTGAGTGAGAAATTAAAATTCGCTGGCAGTCAACAGGGTATGAGAAATGCAGAATAGTACATGAAGCAATCCTTCTCTGGCAAGCAGCGCCGCTCGAAATTGGAATTATCTTCCACCAGATTATCCTACCAGTCCTAGTTTTACTACTTTTGAAAAAGAGCTTTAAATCCCCCTGTTCTATAGACAATTTGAAAGAGACTAGGAGCATTATCTACACTGCTTAAATCTTGGCTCTATCATCCAATCTATTCACGGGACACATCAAGTCAATCCGCTGTTGCAACTACCTAACGCTTTCATTAAACACCAATGTGATAATCTACAGCCCTTCCCACCGCAATGTCAGTATAGAACCCTAATAAACTGCTTCACCCATGCACCTCATTCCTGTCTGTAGACCGAGTTTGCATCTACACCTGCATGTGCGTAGTGACTTGAGGCTGAAATGTAGCATTGTCATGAGTGCAATATCTCAAATAATTTGGGATTAACTCTGCTTGCTCCCTAGTGGAAATTGTAGAGATAATTTCTAGATTTGGAATAAATCTGGGCATAAGACTCTGTGCCCAGGAGGCTCTCGCAGCCGTCCCAGCAGCTATATAAAACTACAAAATAAAGTGAATGGCGAAGGAAATGATGGAGAGGAAAGCAGACGAGGGTGTCAAACATTTCCTGATCTATGAGAAGAAAGGATGGATGATTGCTACTCATATGCATTATCCTAATTCTCTCACTCAGTCTAGGGATTAGTTTATAGGTTGTTGGCATTCCAGGAGGTAGTGCTAAATATAGATTACAATTCACCAGTGGAATTTCCTTCATCAAAGGAATGGAATGGCAATGGAAATTCCACCTGTGGACTTTCCTTTGGTTTAAACGCTACCTCCAGGCACATAAGGACTTTCTGTTACTGTTTGCAGCAAAGCAATAAAGGAAACACATAAGAATATAACATTAAGTATAGTACAAAGATATTCAAGGGGCAGAGGGACGTGAATGAGGCTGACAGGAGAGAGCAAGACAGGAGAAAAAGGAAAGGTTTGTAAGACAGAGAAATGAAATAAAACGTCAAGGAGAGACACAAAATGACAGGAGGAATAAAGGCCTGAGAGATATACAAATAACTGAAGAAAGAGCCCACAGGTGAGTCAGGGGTGGAGGAGAGAGAAGGGGATGTATAGACAGAGAGAAAGATAGCAAAAGAGAGAAAGAAAATGAGAGAGACTGAGTGAAGCACATAGGTAGAATGAGACACACCAAGGAGAGGACAAGAAGTAGAGTATGAGAGAAAAAGAAAGAACAAGAGAGAGGGGCAAAAAGTGATAGGGAGAACGAGAGAGATGCACACAGCAAGTAAGAAAGGGGTATAGAGAAAGAAAGGCATTGGCAGTGAATTCCTGCAGCTTTTCCATATTAAGATCAAGTCTCTACCCACAATACAAAAGACATCAAGTACGTAGTTGTTTGCAATCCCCAAGGACATCGCTTTCGGAGAGGTTCCTGAGTGACAACCAAAAGAGGAAGACCCCTGGTTCTTTGAGGGTGAACAGACGCCTCCAGACACAAAGGATGCGATGGTTCTCTGACTCATGGCCTGATATAATACAGGATATTCAGGGATCTTTGTGGATGGGATCACAGACTAAGGGACCAATAGGTGACTAACACATCCAGGCACCCAAAGTAGAGAAATGTATACGTCTGAAAATCAGGTGAGGAGACATGTGGGTGAGTTGCAGTGGAATAATGTTGTGTCTAGTGGTGCGTCAATGACCAATGCTACTGACCCCATGAGTTTAGAAAGCTTAATTTATCAGAGATTTCTCCCAAAATTACTTCCGATACTAAGCAACGTTTCATGAAAGGTCATTATCCACAAATGTGGGCCACTTTTTCTTTCGGTGCCCGGGCCTAATTGTGTTCCCAATCTGACCCTGCTGCCCGGTATATATCCCATTAGCAGCGAAACACTGCTTTTCAGGCCGGTGTTTACGGTAGCATTCTTCAGTGCGTACAGTGTCAGCGAGCTAGTGGCCCCCTCAAGAATGTACCTGAGTGCATCATGACTGAGATTAGAAGATGGGGGACAGTTATATGATTCTGAGGCTAAGGCCAAGAAGGAAAGGGCAAGTCCACACATTTGGGCTGCATTGCCTACCCTGAGTGCTGCCCTGTTTGCCTAACATGGGACTACCTGTGTGAGAGACCGAACTGGGGTCTCCCGTTTTTCATGCATCAGGATGGAACATGTCTCAGCAAGTTCCAGTTTACTGCAGTAATGCGGCAGGCACTGGAGCAAGTGGGTTTCCCACCCCAGGACTACAGCTCTCACTGCTTCCGCATAGGGGCGGCAACCACCGCGGCAGCCCTCAGCATAGGGGATGAGGGAATCAAGCAGCTCCATAGGTGAAAATCCCAAGCCTTCAAGGCTTACATTAGACCCTTATGCAAATTATGTCGGTCCTCTTTCTCATGCCACAGGGGGTGCAAGCGGAAGGTAGAGGGTGTGGATGCTGGGTCGCTACTACATCGCGAGGGCCCAGCGTTGGTCAAGCACGCTGTAGTGCTACGGGAGCACATGACTGCGCAACACCGCAGGGGTATGGATAGGCAAACCAGGTATGAAGTGGGAGCAGCTGTTGCAGACGGTGTGCCAGTCATTGCCGGTGTTCGAGAAGCCCAACGTCATCGTATTAGATCTGAGAGGTAATTACCTCACAGCGCTGTTGCGGCGGAATCTGTTATATATGATGAAGGCAGACCTGACGGCTATTGCCATAATGGGTCCCCCGGCAGACATCCTCTGGTCGGACGTCATAGCGTGACCGGAATGGAGGGGGCCCTGAACCATGGTGCACTTGAGAGAACCAGGAAGAAGCTTAACATTTCAATGAGTAAATTCTGCAGGGGTATGGGCTGTGTGTTCTTTAGACAAGGCCTCATTAACCTCAGGATCCTGGGTTACTATGCAGATGACAGGGTACACTTGTCTGGGGTCGGGATGGACATGTTCCTGCTGAACATTGTTTTTCTTAGGGCAAACAAAGTTTCAACACAGGGGGGAGAGCTGACAACGGTCGGGGAACCACCGCCAGCGTGGTGGGGACAGCATTAATAGAAGGCCCAGGAATAACACTGCTTGAAGGAGGAACTGCCCGAACAGGGTCCTTGGCATGTCTTATGGCAAGGACTCTGGTGGGGGCTAGCAGGGGGCCAGGGCGGGTCAGCGCATGGGTGAACACAGCACTTGCAGCCCAGGCCTGGCCAGAGGGCTGTAACGTCACACATCGTTAGCAAGGGAGGCCTAGAAGCCGCAGCACTCAACACAAAACGGGGTGGCCCAGGAGCAATGTTATGTTACTGGATGATTGATGGCTATGGGCAAATACAACCTATGATATGCCAAGGCAAAGTTATGGCTCTAAGACGACGTAAGCTAATGAATGGCATGGTGTAGAATGTGCTAGTTTATGATCCAATCCTGCATGCTTGGAGCATTTTATGAAAGATTACTGCGTGATGATTTTTGACCTAGTATGACAGGAATGTTAATAAATTGCAGCCATTACACACCAAGAAAGCCTTGTGTGTCCTCTGTCAACAAAGGGGGGATTAAGGTGGAGTGTGGGAGGTGTGCGAACGGCAAGAGGCCGCGAATGAAGATCGCTGCTTCGGGGTGGTGTAGCTCGGGCCAGGGAGGTGCAACTAACCCTAGAGGGTACCGGGGATAACACCTACCGGGGGGGTGAATGTGAGGGACGGGAGCGGAAGCCTGCAAAATGCATGCCCGGCAATTGGCTGTCATGTTTCAAAATGCCCGATAGTGGTGAGAGGGGCATGAACCGAGGCACGGCTAAAAGCAGCAGACGCAGCACCGGCCTCATTGTTTGCTGCGATTGTCTATCCACCCACCCGCACCTGACAATTGCGGGCGTCGCAGCGCATATAGAATGGGTAAGAGGGTGACGAAGGTGGGGACAACATCAATAGAAGGCCTAGGAATAACACAGCTTGAAGGAGGAACTGCCCAAACATGGTCCTTGGGATGCCTCAGGGCAGGGACTCTGGTGGGGGGCTTGGAGAGGGCCAGGGTGGATCAGTGCAGAGGCACCTGCAGCCCAGGCCTGGCCAGAGGCAGTAAGGCCACTCATCAATAACAAGAGAAGCCTAGAAGCCATAGGGCTTGTCACGAAATGGGGTAGCCCTGGAACAATGTGATGTCACTGGATGATTTATGGCAACGGGCAAGAATGACCCATGTTGACTCTTAGACAATATAAGCTAATGAATGTCATGGTGTAGAATGTGCTAGTTTATGATCCAATAATGCATGCTTGCAGCATTTTATTACTGATTACTGTGTGAAGATTTATGAACTAGTGTGGCAGGAGTGTTACTAAACTGTGGTCGTTACAAACCAAGAAAGCCTTCTGTGTCCTCTGTCAACAAAGGGGGGTGTATTCCAGGAATAACACTGCTTGAAGGAGTAACTGCCTGAACAGGGTCCTTGGGATGCCTCACGGCAGGGACTCTGGTGGGAGGCTAGCAGAGGGCGAGTCAGCGCAGGGGCAGACACAGCACTTGCAGCACAGGCCTGGCCAGAGGGCCGTAACGCCACACATCGGTAACAAGAGAAGCCTAGAAGCCGCAGTGCTCATCATGAAACAGGGTGGCCCTGGAACAATGTGATATCACTAGATGATTTATGGCAGCAGGCAAGAACGACCTATGATATGCCAAGGCAAAGTTATGACTCAAAGACAATGGAAACTAATGAATGGCATTGGTTTAGAATGTGCTAGTTTATGATCCAATCCTGCATGCTTAGAGCATTTTATGACTGATTACTGCGTGATGATTTATGACAGCGCATGGCAGGACTGTAAACAAACTGTGGCCATTACACACAAAGAAAGCCTCTGGTGTCTTCTGTCAACAAAGAGGGGAGGAAAGGGGAGTATGGCAGGTGTGCGAACTGTAAGAGTCCCGTAATGAAGATCGCCCGCTTGGGGGTGCTATGAAAAGCTATAGGGTGGTAGGCAGAAATCGTTAGGCGATAGGGCCTTCCGTCTAAATTGAAGGATTCACAAGTATGCGACTGTCCATTTGCCTATTTTTCCCATTACCTTCTTTAACTTGTTGGTTCCTTTTAGTATCCACACACTTTGGCTGTGTTTGGTTCTAACTCTGGATCTAACATGGTTAATCAATGCTGTTTATGTATGTATTGCAGGGCCACTGAAATTATGCGATTGTGTGGTGATTTTCGCATAATTGTAGATTTGCCGCATTTGCCACATAATCCATCATCTGCTGCATAATCTTCAGATTTTAACAAAAAAAGATTTCTAGCTCAAACGGTTCAAAAGTTAGTAAAAACCCAGCAACACGTGTTGCTTGTGCAGGGGAAGGCCCTTTGCAAAGGTTGACTGGTCACCTTTATGTAGCCTTTTGGTATATCTGGGTGTTAAACTGGTACTAATGAGTTACAACTAATGCCCAGACAGTGTTAAGATTAAAAATGACAAAATAATACTATCACAAAATGTGCTGCATAATTTGCCTTTTCTTGCCGCATAATTTACTCAACCCTGCTGCATAATTTGACCCTCCCCTGCCGCATACTTCTAGTGAACATGATGTATCGTACCCTTGTTCTGTTTCTTGTTACCACAGATTGGGTTCCCAAACTTTTTCACCTGCGGCTCCTTTGACCTATTGGCTGTTGGTCGCGGCTACCCATTATGTTACTTTTATCCTATCCTCTGTGGAGCCACATGCAGTGTCAATGACTGATTGGAGGGACATGGGGTACTCGGAGAAGTGAACTGTTACTGCATTGAGATGTAGTGCTCTTTAAAGAGGTGTGTCTTTAGCTCGTTCCTGTGCAGGATCTGTGAGGCCCTGATAGATACAGGAATGATGTTTTAGATCCTGCGTGCATTGATAGAGAAGGTCTGTGTCGGCCTTCTAGTTTTATTCTTTTTTGCATATTATTGCCTCCAGTCTGATGGTTCCAGATTGGGCCTCAACACTAGGCAGCAGAACATTGTACAATGTCAATATAAAAATTTACAATAAAAGTACACGTTTTCATGTTGCAAACAAATTCCTTCCTCAAGCAGGCATATTCATATCCCTAAAGAAGGTGGGTTCATTCCAAAATAGTTTGGACCATGCCACAGGAGAAACGTGTGTGAATTGGCGTCCCTACCAGGGTTGATGACCTACCTGGAGGGAGTGTATGGGGACAGAGGTGGGCTCACTACTGGGTTCTCTCTAACAGAGACAGGTAAACGGCAAACTCGTTAGTTTCTCTTAGAGCCAACATGGAGCAGGCTGTGGATGTACAGCAATACACACTGGTAGCGAATTCCAGAGGTGGAAAGACATGATCGCAAGCCTCCATGTTAAGGAAGTCCAACAGCATTTAAACCACAGAAGGCAAGGAAGGCCTTTGATGGAGCAGGGTTTTCAAAAAGTAAAACCTGCTCGGATTGAGACCCCTAGTAACATTTTCGAACTTTTCTAACAGTGTGCAGTGAAAAACGTGTGGTTTAAATAACTAACATGAGGAAAAATAATACTGCGCAATCGTGTACTAAAGTACTGAACTAGGCCGCAAATGCCTGACTAATGAAGATAAAGAGACTAATGCTGCTTTTGTGCATGATTATTAACGTTTGTCAGACGAAACTAACCTGGGCTACGCATGGTTAGATGCAGCATTTGGGAGGGTGCGTAAAGAAAATCATTTTAAAGTGATTAATTATATTTGTTTTAATTTCCGTAGAAGCATGGGTTAAGCAAAATAAAGAATTTTTAACTGAAAAGTAAAAGAGAATGTGGAGGGAGAGCTGATGTAAGCGTCCTTCGAAATCATGTGTGCCTGCCAAAAGTTAAACCTGAAGACGAAAAACAATTGTCAAGTGATGAACGTTTCCTCTGGAAGCGGACGAGTGGCACAAGAAGTAACAGAAACTGCAACATGAAGTCTGATATTATATACTTGTATTTCCTGGGATGATGTAGTTCTAATGATGAAAAAACAAAACAATAGAACATTGAGAGAGATGGACATGCCGAGTGTGGTGTGACAGTACACCCCTTTCCTCAACCAATCACGATGTAGTTTATACTCTGAAATGAAATAAGTGTGGGTTGGTCTTTTGGGTTTTAGGGTATAATTGAGGTGCCTTGGTGGGAAGGGTTAGCTAGCATTGCTCCTGTTCCGAGAGGTGCTGATGGCGTTAGTTGTGATCGTCGGTTTGCTGTAGAGGCCTACCTGTTTTTCCGTTTCCTGATTCCTGACTTAGACTTTGCCCTTACAAATCTTCTTGAGGGGCCCTGCTGCTCCCCTGGCCAGTGAGCAGATTTCCTGTTTCCTCCTGGGTTAGTATAGATAGAAACCTGACTTTGCAATAATCATTTGCAAATGTTTTTTGTCTCTGAAACTTTTCTCTCTTCGCCTTTCCACTCCTTCAATGCACTGTCGATGTGATGTGATTTATCATTTTCTCTTTGCTAGTTTGTTTATTCAGTGATATTCCATGATTTGTACTGTGTATTGGTACTTGATGAGCATTTATTTCACATTATTCAGATAAAACATTATAAATAGATTACACTGTCTTCATTTTTATTTTAGGGTGTGTTACTAATTCTTGCCATCAATTAATCAACTATAAAAAAGATGCCATCGTGTTAATATTTTCCTATGAGTAATGCAGGTTTGGTTAGAAATTGGTAAGTTAGGTCTGAACTTTGCATTTCACACTGAACCCAGCACGAAGGGACTTTGTTGGGTAATGTAATTGGGCCTTGTTTAGTTGCAAATTTATTGATCTCTGAGCGCTGGATCACGTTGTTCTACACCAAATGTTTTTCAGGTACTGGAACCAGGGTGAGAGGTAAACCCCAGGGCTAAAGGAGGAAAGATCGGCAGCACTAATCTCTTCCTTTGGAAAAATCCATTATAAAAGTTTTGTATACATTCATATCTAGATGATGGTCAGCAGGCCCTGTGAATCACCAACGAAAAAGGGCAGCTCCGACCAATAGTACTGAGGTTACATAAAAAAAACCCTATCCTGGATAGAATATCAGGGTGCTAGTTGGAGGGTAACTCAATATGAAGGGGCCAATTAGGGCTGCTTAGGCTTTGCCCTTTCAATGTGATCATCCCAGAACAATAAGGGAGATTACATTATCCTCACAGACATGCACCTGACTGAGGAAGCCGTCCCTCCTCCAGCAGCAGGCCGGTCACTGTTTACCTTAAAGGAGAATGTAGTAGAAATGAATGAAGGTCCTCACTGAAGAAGTAAAATCAATGTAATTTATTGATTAAAGAGGCCTGCAAGCAGCCAGCAACAAGCGTGGCTAACTCAGCAGAGCAACTGGCGAATCCACAACAACATTCCATGACATCACATAAATACCTATGAGTGTTCTAAAGTGACATCACAATGCACCCAGAAGATAGGGTGCAGGTGTAGTGAACATTAACTATAGAGACAAAGATAACTTTATGAAATACATAAATGTACACATACAACATCTCCCTTCATTAAAGGAATTTAAAACAAAACATAATCTTTGTACTTATTTGGGAAACGAGATACTCTACCAGAATTGGTAGTAGTAGTAGCATCAAACAGACCTTGAGGAGAAACATCCCTGAAAACAGAGAAACGATTGTCAGATACAACATTAGAACTTCCAGAGTTAGCTGTACGTGAAACCATGGTCTGCATGTTATCCACAGTTGGTTCTGAGATTTCCCTAGTTTCATCACAATGAATAGTATTGTCATTACCAGTATTACATTCATCCATATCACTGTTAAACGCTTTTGTCATTACATTTTCACAAACTGGTTTGCTACAAAGATATCTTTTAGTGTTATCAATGGAGTCTAAACCATGCCACAAATATGAATCTTTATCCACGGATAATGAGCCTTTAGACTTTTCAATAAGTTCATTTTGACCAGGTTTGAGTCGAATGACATCTCTTTTGTTTCTCCAACTTTTATCAGTTAATCGTACTGAACCTCCAGCAACCTCATCTACTTTACATGGATCAGAAAACTTAGATTCTCCCTTATGAACTTTAAAAGGTTTTTTCACAATGACCCAATCTCCTTTTTCAAAAATGTTGTCTTCTGCTCTATGCACCTTGTCATGATAAAGTTTTGATATTAGCTGTTTATCTTGTATCTTATTTTTAACCTTTAAAGATTCGTCATCAATAACAACATGTTCAGAATCAATTTTACTGTTAGGTCTGAATTTAGGTGTGAGTTGTGTAATACCATTCCTACCTCTCATCAGGAAAAAGGGGTATAACCAGTAACACTATTAGTTGTATTGTTGTAACAATTGACCTTTTCTTGTATGAAGTCAATGACTGGTAATTGGACGCAAGAGCAAGTTGCACTCTTCCTTTGATGAACCTGTTTACTCGTTCAACTTGACCATTAGATTTGGGCGAATACAATGGAGTTTTTTCCTGTTCAATACCATTTTTTTTTTTTAAGAATGACCATTTTATCTGATGTAAATTGTTTACCATTGTCTGAGACCATTATGCGTGGCAAACCCTCATTAGAGAAACATTTCTTTAAAAATGTAATAACTGACTGTGTCAATCACAGCTATAAATTCATAATAAATCCATTTACTATAATAATCACTTACTACAATTATGAATCTAAGATCTCTTTCCAAAACATTAAATGGTCCTGCAAAATCTATTGCGATTTTACTCCAAGGCATATTTGAAATGTCAACTAACTGCATTTCATTTACTCTTGGTTTCCAATGCTTATCAGATTTTAGGCAAACTGCACATTTGTCAATATATATATTAACATCTGTGTCCAGGCCTGGCCACCAGTAGTACATTTTCAACAACTTTTTGGTTGAAGTAGATCCTGGATGACTTCTGTGAGCCAAGTCAATTAAACGTTTCCTGAGTTTAGTTGGTGGAATAATAAGATCTCCACGAAAAAGCAGATCATTTTCAATACTCAATTCATCGGAAATTTGGAGGTAAGTTTTCAATTCCGATGGTAAATTCTTGATTGGTGGCCATTTACTTGTGATATATTCTTTAATTTGAACAAAAATGGGGTCATTTTTACTAAAATCCATCCAGTCTGTTAAGGAACAAGTACAATCAGTGTCTTCAAAAATGTCTAAACTTGCTACAACACATTCTGTATCCTCATCAACATCAGTTTCCAAATCTGCAACTGGTAATCTCGATAAGCAATCGGCTCTAATATTATCTTTTCCTGATAAATGTTTAATAGTGAAATTGAATTCTTGTAACTTAGCTAGCAATCTTGAAAGCCTAGAAGATGCCTTCCCATTGCCTCTTCCACATCCATCCATCATGTAAGTCAAAGGCTTGTGGTCTGTTACTAATTCAAAATGTTTGCCCCAGAGATACATTTTAAGTTTTTCAACAGCCCAGACACAGGCCAAAGTTTCTCTCTCTATTGTGCTATAAAATAGCTCAGCCTTGTGTAAACGTCTAGATATAAATGCTACAGTTTGCATCTGTCCTTTCACTTTTTGAGTAAAAATGGCACCTATACCAACTGAGCTAGCATCAACTGTAATGATGTTATTTCCTTCTGAATTGTACGGATTCAAAGTTGGTGCTTCAACAATTGCTTTTTTTATCTCACAAAATGCAAAATCTTGTTCTTCTTTCCAAATATATTTTTCACCTTTTCTTAGTAAAGTACGTAATGGTTCTACTTGATCTGCATAATTCTCGATAAAGCGGGAATAGTACTCACTAAGACCTAAAAAGGATCTCCGTGAATCTTTATCTTCAGGTTTGGGTGCATCAGAGATAGCTTTTACCAAATTAAGGGGCTGATTACGATAGCGGGCGGAAAAGCATACCGACCGCCGTGCTAGCGGGAAATTACCGCTCGCAGGTACCGCGGCAAAACCGCCGGCCAGATTAGGATGCACCGCCAGGAACACCCTACCGCGGCAGTCGGATTCCAGGATTCAGCGGCGGAAAAGCTGAAAATCCGTCCGCGGAGGTCGGATTTGCTGCAGAAAGGCCAAAGACCGCCGTTTCCCCAGCGGTCTGGAACACATGGAGCTATTCGCAGTATTGCCACCGCCATCCCCGAATGGCCGGATTCTCCGCAGCGGTGTGATGGGCTGTTTGTGGCATCGTAATACAACCGGCGGTCGTAACCGCATTCCGCACGGCGGTCCCTCCCTTTTGGCTCCGTCCACCACCGCTGCGGAAGGGGTTTTCTGGCGGACCCCGAAACACCGCAGCGGACGGGAAATGGGCTATCTTTGCCCATCGTAATACGGCATACGCAAAAACCGCCGATGGAGTGCGGAAAAGGGCATTTTCCGCCACCGCCAGCACGGCGGATGTGCTTCCGCCCGCCATCGTAATCAGCCCCTAAGTTTGGGTTTTATTCCTTGAGAACTTAAAACATGTCTTAAATATTCAATTTCTTGTTTAAGGAATTTGCATTTACTCTTACAAACTGTCATACCTCTTTTATTCAAATTATGGAGAACTGTGTCAAGTATCCTATTATGTTCTTCTTCTATGCTTGCATGTATGAGGATATCATCTTGAAATTTTTCAACTCCCTTTACATCTTTTAGTATATGTTCCATCATTTTTTGGAAAACACTTGCTGATGAAGCAAGCCCAAAAAGGAGTCGAATAAATCTATATGCACCAAAGGGTGTGACAAAGGTTGTATAATCTTTAGAATCTTCAGCTAATTTAACTTGGTGATAGGCTGACCTGAGGTCTATCAATGAAAAATATTTTGATCCAGAAGTAGCTGCCAATAATTCTTGAATTTTAGGCAATGGATGGCAGTCTACAACTATATTTTTATTTAACGACCTCAAGTCAGCACAGAGACGAATCTCTCCATTTTAAAAAAAAATAATTACAATAGCAGAAACCCACTCTGCTGAGTCTGTTTGTTCAATGACTCCTTCTTCAACTAGTTTTTCAAGTAATTTTTTCAAATCATTCCTGACAGATAATGGGACTGCCCTTACTTTATGTTTTACTGGAATGGCATTTTTTAAAATTTGATAGAATGTTCAAAACCATTCACACAACCAATGCGGTATTCAAAAAGTGAATCATATTTTTTTAAAACATCTTCTAAATCATTTCTTACTGTAGAAATATGCACATCTGTATTGTCAAGGTCACCCAATACAATTGGGTCTTCAGCTCTTGGTTTTAAAATAATACCTAGACTTGCTAAATCTTTCCATCCAACAATGTTTCTTCCACGTTCAGCAACATAAATTTTGGTTGAAACAGACCTACTTTTAATTGTTAACATATCCTGAAAATAACCTAGCATGTTGATATCGAACTCTCCAAAAGCCTTTGGATTGACATCAGTAGCTATAAGCTTTACACTTGGCCAATACTCTTCGTACATTTTATCAGAAATAATAGTGATTGGCGTACCTGAATCAGCCATAATTTTTAGCTCAACTGATCCTATAAACGCTAAAACAAGTGGTCCTTTAATCTTATTAGTTTTTTCTTCAATATTCAACACGATATTTGAACACATTTCTTCATCAAATTCTTCAATGTTATTTACTTTAACTTTTTGGTACTGCATATGTTTAACATTTTTACATACTGTTGCAAAATGCCCAATTTTTAAACAATTTGCACACTTCTTACCCCTTGCCTGACATCCTGGATAGTCTGCTTTGTGATTTTTCGAACCACACCTGAAACAAACCATACATTTTGATTCTATAAAACTACCAATTTTATTTCTCTTCTCATTTCTCACTTCTACCTTCTTTCTATCCTATAAAGAAAAAACATTGGGTTTCTGAAAGTTTTCTGATGAAAGCACTTTAGAAGATTCTAATGAACGTTCGATTCCTTTCGCAATATCAATAACCTCCTGTAGTGTAGGATTCCTGCAAGCTAACAATCTCTCTTGAATTTTCTTCTCAAAACAGTGGAAAACAAATTGGTCTTGTATGTAAATGTCAACCATATCATTATACTCGCATTTTGTAGCTAGAACTCTTAAACTTGCGACAGTTTCTGTCTCTAATTGTTTTCTCATGCAAAAACGATGTCTTCCAATCATTATATTGGGTTCTTCACCAAATTGCTTTTCTAATCTTTTAATCGCTTCCCTGATACTCATCCAATGGTATGAACTGTCCAGGTGGACTCTCAAATTCAGGCAAGCTGTCAAATATTTCCTGTCCAGCTGCTCCAAGCAGCCCGAACATAATAGCTTTCTTTCTCTCTGGCTCATATTTTTTTCCATCAATTGCGACTAGATAATTTTCAAAAGAATGTAACCAATTTTTCCATCTCATTGAAGGTTTGCCAGGATCTGACAAAAACGGTGCAGGTGTACTTGTATTTGAATTTTGTGCCGTAGTTCCTTTATATTCAAAGTCTTTCTCTTCCTTTAGTTTGAACTCAATTTTATATTTCTATTATTAATTTCTTTTTAGTAATATCAGTTACTCATATGCACCTCTATGCTTCTTACCGAGATACAACAAAAGCTATTGCTTCTATAAAATATTAGTACAATATTCGTTTTGCTCTGCTGTTAATGTTAAATGTACCTGTATTCCGATTTTGTATATTCTACAATGGTGATTTCTTTTTACACTCCTTTCATAAATCGTTGCGACGATTTCATAGTTTCAAAGTAACTGGATGTATGCTTTCCACGTACTCTAGTTGAATTTGCCTGACTTAAAAATGGAGTCACGCACGTTACGTTGTACGCACTCAGCGTGCGTGGTGACTCATACGCAGGCTTGAGTTACACGTCACAATATCTGTTGAAGCTCGCGGGGAACAGGAGCCGTTTAACGGACGACTTCAACTGCCACTGATAACGGTATGCTTAACCGATTTAAGAAAGAAATCGCGCAATACACGTTATCAATTTAAGAATAGCAGCAGCCTCCGGTTTTTATTTAAAGTAAACTGACTTGCCTTGAATTTAAATTCCTGGGTTTTTCTGGATGCAGCAGGTTACTTCAGAGTCTTTGGCTGTCGCAGTCCTCGTAGCTTAATCCTCCTTTACCAGACATTCACCAGTCGCCAATTTGTAGTAGAAATGAATGAAGGTCCTCACCGAAGAAGTAAAATCAATGTAATTTATTGATTAAAGAGGCCTGCAAGCAGCCAGCAACAAGCGTGGCTAACTCAGCAGAGCAACTGGCAAATCCACAACAACATTCCATGACGTCACATAAATGTGATGGTGGCAGTGGGGGGGGGGAGGGGTGGCGGGGTGGCCTAGGGTCAGGAAGACTGGTCTAGGGACAGTTGGGCCTACAACTGCCTCGGACACAATAAACCACAACCACACTCCAGTGCTCGTCCGTGCCGTCAGCGACGAGCGCTGACGTCACCTTTATTAAATACTCCCCGGTCCGCGCCCGGCCCAGGGAGTTGAAATGGTAACATTGTATGGAAGGAGCCGGGTGGATCCCATCTCACCAATCTTTGTTCAAACAACAAACTAAAATAATAACAACAAAAGAAATAAACTAACATAACAAACGCTGTTGTGTGACATGCCACTTCGCTGATCAGTTCCTTAGAATAGAAAGTCTCTCAGCCTCTGACTAGGCTGCGGGTTGCTCCTCAGTCGATAAGGGTGCCCTCTCTCGGGTGGGTCATCTTCTTCTGCACAGCGATCTTCTGCTGGTGACAACTCCTCCTCACCATTTTCTTCACGTGCTTGCTCCTCGACTTCACTAGGTATCGTTTGGTTACCACACGGGCTCCGCCGTTCTTCAACTCCTGCCGATTCTATCACTGGCGATATTGCCTTTTTGAACCATGACGCGTTCTTCGAAAACTGGCGCTCCCCTCTTCTTACCGTGACCATGGTTCCTTGCACTCTGACAACCTCCCACAACTCCTTCTCGAAAGGGGTCCGGAACTTGCCCCCCGGATGCCTGTCCTTTACTACCACGTAGTCTCCTCTTCTGATGGTTAAAGGACGCGCTCCCCTACGGCGGCTAGCATTGTCATTGTTCTTCCGTCATCTGGTCTGGGCCCGTGCACTGTCTAGGACTCCCGGTATCCACTCTTTGCTCACAGGCACCACGTCCCTGACAGCCCTCTGCATCATTAGATCACTTGGTGCGCACCATGTCGTGCTGTGTGGCGTCTGGCGATAAGCTCTTAGGAACCGGTGGAGGCATCCTTCCAGGTCTTCTCTCTGGTCTACCCCGATCCTTAGTGCTTTATTAAGGGTCCTCATAAATCTTTCAACGTCACTGTTGGCTTGAGGCCATTGAGGTGTTATCTTCCTGTGACGTATGTTGTATTGGGCCATGTACTCTCGAAATTCTTGCCCCTGAAACGGAGGTCCACTATCCGTGCAAATTTCCTCTGGCATGCCCATTAAAGCAAATGTCTTCTCCAGAATGGGTTTGAGGTTCTCAAAGGACGTCGAGCTCGCTAACTCCACCACTGGACATTTCGAGTAGCTGTCCACCATGACCACAGTGTGTCTCCCCTCTGGAAAACTTCCAAAATCCATACTGATCGTGGTCCACGGCGTGGTGCTGGGAGACTCAGTAATCACTGGCAGAACTGGAGGGTCCATTCCCGTTATCAGACACGCATGGCATCCTCTTACCGTTTCCTCCACCATGCGGTCGAGCCCCGGAAACCACACCTTCGCTCTGATGCGCGTTTTCGTTTTTTCTATTCCTTGGTGACCCTGATGGGCGAGGTCCACCGTCCTCTTTCTCAATTTGGTGGGTATCACTATCCTTGTTCCCCTTAAGATCAGTCCTTCACCACTTTCACTCAGCTTTTCTCGGCATCTCCACATCCCGAGACGCGCTTCTCGCTCCTCTTCAGTCAGCCTCCCCGATCCTTCCAGAAACCTCTTCCACTGATGGCTATGAAGCATCTCCTTTACAGCCAGCAGGCAGGTGTCTTCTCCCGTCGCCACCGCGATCTCTTCCACTGATAGCGCTCTGGGACATGTGGTGGTGACAATCTGCTCGACAAATGACTCCGCCCCTCATCTACTTCCCTGGGAGCATCTGGACAGCTGGTCATCGGATGCCACGACAAGTAGTCCGCTGGATTGCTCGCTCCCGGAAGGTACTCAATCTCAAAGTTGTAGTGTTGAACTTGCACCGCCCATCTTTCAATTCGGGGTGGGCCACTCCTGGCCGTGCCTCCAAACAAAGGTACCAATGGTTTGTGGTCGGTGACCACTTTGAAACTATGTCCACACAGATATATATCGAAATGTTGACATGCCCATCGGATGGCCAGCGCCTCTCTTTCAATCTGGGCGTACCTTGTTTCCACTGCTGTGAGAGCTCGGCTTGCATACGCAATCGGCACCCACTCGTCGTTCTGGCCTTTCTGCAGGAGCACAGCCCCCAGCCCCACCAGGCTGGCGTTGACGACTAACTCGGTTGGTTTCCCCGGCTCAAAATAGGCTACGGTCGCTCCTTGCAACAGTGCCCCCTTGATCTCCATGAACGCTTGGGCTTCCGCACGGGACCATCGCCACGTGACATCCTTCTTTGTGAGCGCTCGTAGCGGTTCTGACAGAGTGGCCAAGTGGGGTATAAACCGGCCGCAGTAGTTTGCCATCCCCAGGAAGCTCCTTACTTCAGTCTGATTCTGAGGGGTGGCCGCCGCCTGAATGGCTTCCACTTTTGCGGGATCCACTTGCAAGCCATGCGTTGAGAACTTATAACCAAAGAACTCCACCTCGTTGGTATAGAACGCCCATTTTTCTTTGTGCAAGGTCAGCCCTTGTTCAACCAGCCTCTGCAATGTCGCTCGTAGACGGGTGTGGTGTTCCTCTAGGGACTTTGAGAAAATTAAGACGTCGTCTCTGACGTTTATGACCCCAACCAGGCCGGACAGAGCTTCTCTGATGGCATCCTGGAAGACTTCTGCCGCCGACGATACCCCGAAACTGAGTCTCTTAAACCTCCTCAGCCCCACATGAGTGGAAAAGGTGGTTATGTATCGGCTTTGTTCGTCCAGTAACAGTTGGTGATAGCCCGATTTTTAAGTCCACTTTGGAGAACCATTTGGCCCCGTTGATGTCGGCCAATATCTCATCAATGGTGGGCGTCAAGTGCCGCTCCCTTTTAATCGCCTTGTTCGGCAGTCGCATATCCACACATAGGCGAATGGCCCCTGGTTGTTTCGGCTTTGGTGCTATTACCAGTGGTGATACCCACGGGGTGGGACCAGAGACCTTCTCAATCACCCCTGCTTTCTCCAAACGGTCCAATTCGGCTTCCACCAGCGGCCTCAAATGAAATGGCACTCTCCGATGTCGAAGCGCCACGGGTTTGACGGTCTCGTCTATGTGGAGCTTCACTGTCACTCCTTTTAAACAGCCCAGACCTCTAAATAGTTCCGGAAACTCCGCCATTATTCCATCTGCGTGCGACTGGTGAATCTGTTTCGCAAACATCACCAAGCCCAGATCCTCTGCCGAGTGGCAGCCCAACAGAGTCCCTGCACTGTCCTTGGTTACGTGGAATCTTGTCATTGCGGATGAGTCCCCGTGTGTGACTTCAACTTCAATCACCCCTTGGAGGGGGATGGGGGTGTCTCCTCCGTAGGAGAATATACGTGCAGACGTCTTGAGAAGCGGAGGTTTGGGTACCAGTTGGTCATACTGTGTAGCGTCAAGGATATTGACCGACGCCCCCGTGTCTATGAGTGCCATGATGTCGTTCTCACCTATGCTGATTCGGCACATTGGAGGTGGTCTTTTCTTCGTGTTTGCTCTCCCCGTATACGATATCACGAACACTTCGTCCTCTTCATCATCCTCCGTGACATTCATTGTTCTGCACATACTTTCGGCCTCATCTACCGCCTCTGCCGCATGGACCATGTGTTTGCTGGGCTCTTGCTTCTTCGGTCGGCTTCCTCCCGCCATTTGCCTGGATGAGCTCATGCAGACTTTCGCAAAATGGCCGAATTTGTTACACCTCAGGCACTGCTTTCCTTACGCCAGACATCCCCTCGGCGGATGGCTCTCCAATCCACAGTTTCCACAACCTTTGTTTCCAGACTTGCCACTTCCGTTACCATGGCCATGACCTGCTCCTTTTCGGATCGCATCAACCCTTTCTTCCTTGACGTTGGTAGGATACGTCGGATGGTGCCCTGCCGATCTCCTCGCCAACGCGGACTCCATCTCTCCCGCTCTCGCATCTGCCAGTTCATGCGATCTCCCCAGCACTAAGATATCATCCAAGGATATCCCCGGCTGTCGTAGTATCAGTTTGCAGAGATCAGACGACTTGCACCCTTGGATCAGTTGCGCTCTAATTTCCAGTTGTTTGTCGATTCCCGTACATGAGCTTGCTAATTTGCGCAGACGGGCGAAGAACATATCCACCGACTCTTCTTCTTTCTGCTTGGCTTGCCGCAGTTTAAAGTGTTCAAAGTCGGGGTTGACCTGTGGGTCAAAGTACCGATCCAATGCCCTCACAGCCTTCTCGTAGTCATTCATGTCCCGTGTCCAGGAGGTCCTGGAACAGCTCGTATAGTTCATCCCCTCCCATGTGCAGCATGGTGGAACGTTTAACAGCGCCATCTGTCTCCCTTGCAGCGATTAAATAGTTCTCCAGCTGCCCTATCCATTTGCGCCACTGCGGCACAGCCGTCGCCGGGTCAGCCAGCTGGCTGAACGGGGGCAGGGCGTTCAACGACGTGCACAAGCTCTTTTCCGCAGGCCCCTGGGCACCTTCCTCAGCTTGCACCGACATCTTCCTGCGTGCTCCTCTCACCCGCAGGCTCCCCTGTGTGTCGCCGCTTTCCTTCTGGGGCTCTCAGTCCCTTGCGCTTGGCTCCGGAGCTTAGCAATTCCCCACTCCACCGGTGCTGTCCAGCAGCTCTCTCCACTCTCAGCTGAATTAGGCCTGCCCCCGCAGTATTGGCCTCTACTTCGCACCTGCCCTCCTCACGGGCCTACGATGCACGACACATCCTCACACAGCTCCCTTATAGGGCACCGGCCTCTTCTCTTCAGCCGTCGTGGGCAGGCCCTGAACTTCGAGTGGCGCGCCCGCGTGGCACGACCACACGCTGCCTTCCTCTTCCTGGCTGCACGTGCTCCTGCACGCAGCCTCTTCGCCCCATGCTCGCGGCTCCCGCTTAGTCTAAGGGCCCGACCACTGTCAGCGCGCACTCCCTTGAGCGGCAGCACCCACCTGCGGTTTCTAACGCGGGCATGCGGGATCGCAAGCACGTGGCCACGCACTCACCCGCCAGGGTCAAAATCACAGCACGCGCCTCACCGCTCTCCCGGGTGCAGAGCTTCCCCGCGTCGGCGTCGCAGGCACTCGACCACCGCTGGCAGCCGTCACTGGGCTCGCAGGATCCACGGCCCCCTGAGGTGCTGACACGCCACCGCACCGGCACGCCGTGAGTCACCTCATGCGTCCGCCTCATCGCCAATGTGATGGTGGAAGTGGGGGAGGGGGTAGCGGGGTGGCCTAGGGTCAGGAAGACTGGTCTAGGGACAGTGGGGCCTATAATGTAAAGTCTGCACACCCTGGATAAAGCACTCGGAGGCAGCAGCTTGAAAGTTAACGTCTTTATTGAGAGGGAGAGCGGAGCGCTGTGACAGGGCTGCTCACGCTAACTGCCAATCCTCGACCACTCACTGCCCACGTCAGTACATCCACAATGCATTGCGGATGTATGACGCGGGAGGAGAACTAGAATGCAACACCACACATCTTCCCCCTTTACAACACTCATACACAGGTAAGTAACCACCAGGCTGAGAGGAACAATGGTGAAACCAGATGGTAGTAGCGTAGTTGCAAAGACGAATGTAACCTTCTACGAGGGACCTAGGACCAATAAATACAGGGTGAGGGTACACAGCTTGTATAAATAGGAAAGAGCACGATGAACAATTCTTATAAATAGTTGTATAATAAATAAGAGATAAGAATGCAGTAATTACAGGGTAACTGTGAATAGCAACAATAAATAAGAATGAGCAAGGGAAATATCACTCATAAATAACAGTGGAATAAATAAATGGTTAAAAAATGTTTTTCAGCCTAAAACAAAGTTACCGGTTGAATATACAGCTTGACACAGTTCAAGTAGGTAGCATGTCAAATTCATCATATTTCTTTGGTAACACAATCGTCCTACTTCGGGTGAGCTTAGGAGATGAAAAGTGTGAGTGTACCTCTCCTTCCTGGGATCCCACCTCAGGTTGTGTCATCTCCTCCTCGTTAGTGTCTTCATCATAAGAACTTGTTGTTTCAAGATTGTCAATTACAATAGGTTCAGGATGAGGTGTGGTGGGTGTGTGATTTGAGTTGTCTGTTTCCACTGCCTCATGGGAACTGCTCTGTGCCTTGCTGGGTGATAGTTTCCTGTCGTTAGCAGTGGACCCTAGGCTTTCTACCTTGGACCACCACCACCCATCGTTTCCCTTTATATCTCCAACATCCTTCTCCCACCATAAAACTTTATTGCATTTTGCCATTCTCGCCAGGGACCAAATTTTCCCATTACTCAGCATAGCAGAGCGGGAATAGATCTCCTTGATCTGTTGAGGCTCGCTGAACTTACTGCTGCCTTTCCTACATATAGTGCCTAATTTGACTCTGACACAATCCCCCACATTTAGGGAAACGTCTTTCACCCCATGTTTCTTATCGTAGTACTCCTTATATATTTTCTGTGCTTTCTCAAGGTTGCTTGTAACTATGGAAGGGGACCACTTGCTTTGTAATTTGAGGTTCATCCATACATTATTGTCTCTGGTGTATGGCTCCCTTCCACGTAAGATCTTAAAAGGACTGTATCCGGTGAGGGTGGGCGTTATGCGATATGCCCATAACGTCTTCTCCAACTCCATTTCCCAATTTTTTCCTGCGTTTATGGCTGCTTGGATCGAACCCATTATGACATGGTTGAACCGTTCCGCCAATCCATTTCCCGCTGGGTGGTACACTGGAGTGTGTTTTTCCTTAATTCCGTTCCTCTTCATGAAGGCAGTCCATTTATCCGATGTGAATTGTGGGCCATTGTCGCACATTATGCTCCTAGGGATACCTTCGCGCAAAAACGTGCTAGTTAAGAATGCTATAATTACTGAAGTGTCCGCTTTCTCGCAAACCTCCACCTCTGGCCATTTGGAGTATCGATCAATTAATACAATGACATATTTCGCTACACCCCATGAGTCTAGAACGGGACCTAGGATGTCAATCGAGAGTTCTTCCCATGGATTTTCTAGGTTGCAGTACTCCCCCAATGGCGGCCTCAACATGACTAAAGATTTGTCGGCGTTAGCACACTGGACGCATGCTCTTACACTTTTCTCGATCTCGTTGTCGATGCCCGGCCACCAGTAGGATGACTTCACTCTCCTCTTTGATTTGACGATACCAAGGTGTCCTCTGTGCAATATGTCAAGGATGCGTGCTCTCAGGGCTTCCGGAGGGACAACCTTGTCTTCTCTCATAAGAAACATTGCATTATCACTAATATATAATTCTTCTCTTAGTTCCCAATATTTCTTTTGACCTCTTTCAATTTCTTTTTTTCTGGCCATCCTTGCGTCACAAAAGGTTTGATTGATTTCAATGTAGTGTCTTTGTCATACGCAGATTCCCAATCCTGAGCGCTTATAACATCTTCTTTATCTTCGATAAATGCTACGGTGTAATCTTCCCATTCGTTGTGTAGGACTTTTGCTTTATCTACTGGAGAACGGCTTAAGTAATCTGCAACTTTGTTCTTCTTTCCCGCCAGGTACTCTACATCATAGACGAAGTCCAGTAATCTCAGCGTCATCTTGGCAATGTGGGGGGTGGCTTTTATGTTTCCACTAGATGTGAGGACCTTCACTAAAGGTTTATGGTCCGTCCTGATTCTAAATTTTTGGCCCCGTAAGTACTGCCTGAACTTTTCCATGCCCCAGATGGACGCCAACATCTCTTTCTCGATTACTGAAAAATTTTCTTCACAGAGGGTGAGAGAACGCGATGCAAATCCTATGGTTGTTTCTATTCCTTCTTCCGACAATTGAGATAGGACAGCCCCAAGACCTTTCTCACTAGCATCAGTGGTTAGAATGCTCGAAGCTGACATATCGAAACCCTGTAGAGGTATCGCATCACAGATGTCGTTCTTGATCCTTTCAAAATCTCGGTTAGTCTCTGCACTCCATATGAAGGCACTTTTTTCCTTAAGAATCTGGCGCATACTGTGGGTTTTGGTGGCGAAGTTCTTCACGAACTTGCTATAGAATTCTGCCAGTCCTAGAAATGATCTTACATCGTCTTTCGATCTTGGTTCCGGAGCAGACTTGATAGCATCAATGATGTCTTTCTTGGGAGTTATTCCATTTTCACTTATTTCGTGACCTAATTACGATACTGAACGTAGGCCAAATTTGCATTTGCTCAGTTCTGCCGTGAGTCCATTTGTCAATAGTATCTTTAGGACTTCCTTAAGTTTATGGTCGTGTTCAGATTTATCTTTTCCCATGATGAGTATATCGTCCTGGAAGTACAAGACGCCTCTTATGTTCCTGAACAGTTTGTGCATCAATTTGTGGAACACTGCAGCTGCAGACGCTAGCCCGAAAGGTATACGTCTGAATCTGTAGCATCCGAAAGGCGTGATGAATGAGGTCAACTTCCTGCACGAAGAGTGGAGGGATATCTGGTGGTAGGCTGCTGTCAAATCTACCGTGGAGAACCACTTTACCCCTTTAGTTTGCGCTAACATCTCATTTATCTTGGGTAAGGGAAATTTGTCCACAATAATGTTTTTATTCAGCTCTCTCAAGTCTATGAACAAACGCACTTTGCCATTATGCTTCCGTGCTACTACCAAAGGCGCCAACCATTCTGCACTTTCGATAGGTTCAATAATACCATTTTTTTCAAGATGGTCTAACTCAAGCTGTACCGCCTCCCTGGTATTGAATGGTATATTGCGAACTTTGTGACTAACAGGTATTGCCCCATCTTTTAGCATTATTTTATGTGTAAACTTTGAAAGTTTTCCTATGGTCCCACCAAAAACATCAGGGAACTCCCTTTTTAATTCATCCTCTTCTAATGTTGATGGGTTGCTTGTCATAAGTACTTGGTCTTCCCCACTGGGGTTTAGAGCAATGCACAAAGCTCCTTGGTCAACCCACCCCAGGACGGAAGGCCCCTTTTCCGCAACGTACAATTTCCCTGTGGTTTCTCTTCCTTTGAACTCAAATCTCAGTTGTCTAAACCCCACCATGGGGATCTTCTCCCCAGTGAATGTGACTGGATGTACATCAGTAGGGTGTAGATCAGGCTTCTCCAACGAGTAGCTTCTGAGCTACTGGTAGCTCTCAAGCTACCTGTAAGTAGCTCTCCTCTGTGCAGCCCACTACATTATAAGCTTTAGCTTGATTGCATTAATATATACATTCCACAATTGAAAAGAATGTATTCAAGATAAAAATGTGTGTATTTTTAGAACTCCTAAGCTGATTCTGGAGAAACATAGTTGGATTTCCAAAATATATTTAAAGCTGATATTTGAGTGCTAAATCAAAAGGTGTTTGAGAGACTTATTACCATTATTATTAACATGTCAGATCCATTTTAGTTATTGTTTATGGTTGTCATGTATATAAAATGGTGTAGCTTTCCAAATTTATAAAGCCTTTTTCACATTAATGGTGGCGACCCTGCCCCATGCACTGCGGTGGTCACTGCCAGTAATGTTGCATGTGGTGGCCATCTTGTCTGACCTGGTCACTATTATCATACTACAACAAACAAATGTTTGCTATCAGATTAATAATATTAGTAGATCAGTATGATTTTCATTGAACATAAGTAGCTCTTATTACAGAAAAGGTTGGAGACCCCTGGTGTAGATGTTTTCCTATGACTCTTGCAAAATCATTTTCCCATATACTCTTCTGAATTATGGTGTACGGCGAGCCTGAATCCACCACCATAGATGTGTGCACACCCCCGATATTCACTACACATCAATGTTCCCTCTAATTTTTTTCCTCTGTGTGCGGCAGTGGAGGGTCTCTGTGCGCTGCAACCATGGCTATGTGCGCCAGGAACCAGACCGCACGCATGTGCAGCGCCAAATGTCACTCCAAACGTTTACTTAAAAAAGTGAAAAGATGGTGCATTGTCACACATACAGCGCCACGTTAAGGGTCTTAAGGCTAAAGGTCGGTTTGCAAATTGGATAAACACGCCATGACATGAATTGGTTACACAGGCAAGTACACTTCAGGTTTAGAAAGGCACAAGACTCCAACGGTGGTACCATCATAAGATTTTACTAAATATTCTTAACCGGAGCACTGTTCATTGGGTGGGGAAATGTTGAGAGCCTATACAATATCACATATACACAATAAGTTACAAAATTACATAACATATGTACAATTTGATGTGAAAGCTACTGAGTAATGTTGGGCTATCCCGCCAGAGATAGTTTGTAAAACTCTGACATCCAGGCAAACATGGACTGTGGGAGAGGGCCGTTCAGACACGTCAAGTGGCATCACTAGATGGGTGACAGGGTTGCTTCTCACGGCGATCCTTGCCATTTTTCCAGTGCTGATAAACTCTATCGAGGTCAACTTTCCCATTCAGGAGGTAGGCCTTTGTCCTCATCAGCATATCCAAATGCGTCTGCTCTAGTCTATTCCTCAATTTACTCTTGATAGTATTCATGAGGCTGAATCCTCGTTCACAATCTGCACTAGATGCTTGAAATGTTGCGCAGACATCAACAAGCTGAGACACCACACTATACTGAGCAGCATTGCGTACAGTGAAATTCACCATGTCTTGAAAGGTGGTAAATAACCCACACTTTACATGTTCTACCACCACATATTTATAGTCTCTGTATTGTCGAACATCTTCTGGTGTTTCACAATCACCCAGGACCAAGACATTTTTATACTTTTCAACAAGTCTTTGTACATTCTCAGTCCCAAAATCAAAATGTGATTGTGTTGCTATTGCCTGGATTTCAAAACTTGCCCATTCTTTCAGTTCATCTTCAGGGAACCTTTTTGCATGTGCTCACAAAGAAGGGAAACAAAAGACAAAATAGGCCCACTGGCAAACTCTTGCCTTTCCTTGTACAACACCATCAGATCTCTTACATTGCTGCTCCAAAAGACAGTGTCCCCCAAATACTGTTCCTTAATTTGGCCAATCTTTGCTCTTGCATACTGTACAGCTTCAACAGTAGTCAAAGAACTTTTTGGAACAGTTTGCACAAAGATGCAAATTCACTCAGAATGTCATTAAGTACTGCAAGGGAAATATGGTAGTTTGAGTCAGATAGCTTTTTGTAACAGTATTTAGCAACTGGATCATTCTCCTCAACTTTCTCATGCTCAAAGTACTTAAGAACAGCCTCGTAATTCCGAATTAGTGCACCAACTGCAAAATGCCTTGAAAGCTACCGGACTTCATTCAATGGTCGAAAAGAGACCACTTCACAATCAGTGACCGATGCCATTTCATCCAGCTTGGACTTCCTTGCAGGAGATCTGGAGAACACAGTGTAGACAGTCCTCAATAATGTCTCCATCTCTTTAATCATTGGAACCCTCTTCCAGGCATCATCAACTCCCAAATCTTCTCAATGAGCGACACAATGCTGCTCAACTAGATGGGGAATGGATTGTTTAAGGCGAGTAGCAACACCATTATTTTTACCCAGCATCACAGACGCATCATCGGATGTGAACATGACCATTTTCATGAGGTCCAGTTCATTGGCAGTGTAGAACTCTTTCACAGCAGTAGTGATAGCCTCAGCATTACAACTAGTCAGCTTCACTATGCCCCCAAACAGTGTTTTGTGCTCTGTTGAGGTTGCAGGTCGGAACTTGAAGTACAGGATGAGCATTTTTGTAACAGAAATATCTGTGCTCTCATCAATTATCAATGTGTGATACAAAGCGTTACGAAGTTCTGCCATACCTTCACAGTGTATCACGCTATTGATGGCCTCAAGGAACTCAAAGGCATAGTTCTTGCTCCTCCAGCAGTCTGGTATCTTCACATACAAAGCTAGGTGGTGATGGATGTCTTGTACAGATAACATTGAAGTATTCATCTTGACTGCCAGCAACACGTTGTTGATGAGAATCTTTATCTCCTCAGGCAGGGATCTTTGTCGTTCAACTACTTCCATTCTATTTGCTTTGTCAGTGGCAGTTTCTGTCAGCATTGCCCGCACTCCAAAACCAAACCTGGCATCAGCACTTCTGTTTCTCAATATCACCATGGCAGACTCGTGAACTTTGCTAGTTAGATGGCGTTTCAGGTAATCCAGTTTCCAGCCATCACTCCATTTCTTCCCTGTAGAAAAGTCCCCAACAATCTTGGCTTCGGCACATGCTTTGCAAATCAAGCCCACGTCTGGACTGTATTGAAATAGTTCCCCAAGTTGCACGCAAACCTTGCTTCGTGATTTCTGTGTCTCAGCCTCCACAATTTCTTTCATCCACTCTTCCTTGAATACAAGGCAACATTTCTTCCTTTGTGGTGAAGCATCGCAATCTGCAGAAGGTACAGCTTTGTGCTTAAACATTTCCGTGCCCGCCGGTTTGAACCTGCTGTGCCACAAAGCCTGCAAAATAAAGGAACATGGCTTACGTTGACGCCTATGCTCATGAATGCAATCTGTTGTTACACTACAATGTACAAGATGCACCACAGTTTAACTCTACCAAACAATTACCTGTTCTGCTTGAACTCACGTACACCCGTTTAAATGTGTGGGGTTTTGTCTGTGAAACCTGCAACAGAAGAAAACATGGGTAAATATATTATACTACAATGTACAAGATGCACCACAGTTTAACTCTACCAAACAATTACCTGTTCTGCTTGAACTCACGTACACCTGTTTAAATGTGTGGGGTACTATTTGCAAAACCTGCAACGGAAGAAAACATGGGTAAGTATATTATACTACAATGTACAAGATGCACCACAGTTTAACTCTACCAAACAATTACCTGTTCTGCTTGAACTCACGTACACCTGTTTAAATGTGTGGGGTACTATCTGCAAAACCTGCAACAGAAGAAAACATGGGTAAGTATGTTATACTACAGTGTAAAAGATGCACCACAGTTTAACTCTACCAAACAATTTCCTGTTCTGCTTGTACTCACGTACACCCGTTTAAATGTGTGGTGTTCTTTCTGTCTGCAAAACCTGCAACAGAAGAAAACGTGGGTAAGTATATCATACTACAATGTACAAGATGCACCACAGTTTAACTCTACCAAACAATTACCTGTTCTGCTTGTACTCACGTACACCCGTTTAAATGTGTGGGGTTCTTTCTGTCTGCGAAACATGCAACAGAAGAAAACATGGGTAAGTATATCATACTACAATGTACAAGATGCACCACAGTTTAACTCTACCAAACAATAACCTGTTCTGCTTGTACTCACGTACGCCCATTTAAATGTGCGGGGTACTGTCTGCGAAACCTGCAACAGAAGATGCACCAGTTTAACTCTACCAAACAATTACCTGTTTGTTCTGCCTGTACTCACGTCTGCCTGTGCAATTGTATTCGTAGTACGGTCTCACAAACCTGCAAAAGAAAAGGGGTGCAGATTGTGAATCTATTTACACAGCAACCCCAACCCAACGAGGAACGTAAACAGAATTACCTTGTCTTTGTGGGTACTCGCACCTGACCACTCAAATCCAAATACCTTACAGACTGGAAACCTGCAATTGAAGACAAGATCGTCAGCAAACGCTCGAAGAGTTACAAACTATGAATGGGACCGGTCTAGAGACCCCCAATAGGAAAAATTACCAAATAATTACCTGGGATTCCAGTCTAGACCAAACAGGCACGTGCCCATGTGCTTCATTATTAGCATTCATTTTTTTAAACTGGTCTATAAATCTGTATTTTGTGTTACACCTTCTGTGATGCAGCTTTTCCCTGGCATTCAAACTGCGCAAATGGTTGAGATGGGTGAACAAGGAAATTCACATGGAGGACTGAGCAGCAAACAAGCCATCAAAAGATCCCACCTGAAGATGATGCAGTGGCATGCAAAAAATATAACGGCTTTCTAGCAATTTTCAGGCAACCATAAAAATGTCAAGATAACTCTGAAGATTGATGGACATGCTGCAGAGAGATCTGAGTTTTGTCTAGTGGAAGTTGACTCATCATAAAGTAGCTGTTAAGTGCGCAAAGCATCGAGCGCACTGATAATGGGTGACGATCGTTCTTCAACTGACGTCACCGTAACGCTACAAACTACGACTCCCATGAGGCCGTGCACGTCACGCACGACGTCGCTGGAGACGGCTCATAGGAGGAGACTGAACACAAGTCAGTGTCGGAAATTCTTCGTCCCCGCCAGTTGTGTTCGCAGCCGTTCCTGGTTCCTGTAAGAAAAGGTCGGGTAAGGGTGCTTCGCTTCCCCTATTGATTCCCTGGTCACCATCCTCCGTTGGGGAGTGTTCGGCTCAGGCGGAGGCTGGCTCCATTACCCTTGGGTTCTCGGCCGGTACTGTCGGCCGGCGGTGTTTTCTTTGAGTCCTTGTTACCCCTTTGCGCCCAGCATACCCTGAAGAGCTATGGCTGTCCAGAGGGATTGATAGACATATATGCGCAGAGGGCTGGAGCGTCTATACAGGTCCTATACTTCCTTCCTGGTAACACGCATTACACAGGGAGTGTTAAAGCTTTATTAGTTTGCATTTGAATAATATACTGTGTGGATCATTTTCAACGGTGAAGTAACCGTATCTATGAATACTACGCAGGAACATTGGTGTTAACGTTGATGTACAAAGATTTTATAACCATGATGTTCTGGCTCTGTTTTAACAGGGGTTTTGATGAGTGGTAGAAGACTACGCTCTATCCCTGTGATGTACAACAGAGTTTAGACAAGGGTAGGTTCATAGTGTTACTGTGCCTCCGTACTGTCGCAGTCCAGTTATGTATATTAAGGATTTATGCTCATGATATGTTTCTTTCTCTATGTGATTTTCCTATGCAGTTATAGGCACAGCACGTAGTGTTCCACACAGACGGCACCCCCTTTATTGAAGTGCCATCTTCTACAAAGTGTATTCTTTTTTGTTACAGGTATTTAGAGGTGACACATTCAGTACCGTGGTTCCATGCATGTTCTGTGTTTATAGTAAGAAGGGTTACGGAAGGTACTTACAATTGTGCTTGTCTTTCAGATCTCCCTCCCGGCTGTTCCCTTCCTTTCCTTCCCCCACTTGATCCTTCCTGTGACCTGTGCCATTACGGCTATAAGGCTAGGATAGATCGAGAGGTGGACCATTCCTAGCAACAAACCGATCCTGAGGACCGACCGATGTAACAGAATTTCCGACCCACGAATTCTTGTCCTCCCGGTCGGGTTGTGTTGGGTATGGCCACTCTAGATGATGTGATAGCGATGCTTACCGCGGTCCAGGGGGAGCTAGCTGCGTCCCGTCAGGAGGCAGCAGACTTAAGAGCCAGGGTGGATGGGATGCAGAGGAATCCTTTCAATGCAGGTACGGCAGCAACACCTTCTACGGCAGTAGTGGTAGAAATGCCTGTATCCATACCGTTAGCCACCCCGGAAAGGTATCATGGGGATTCCGAGAAGGTACAAGTGTTTTTAACGCAGGTGATGCTTCACTTCTCATGTAAACAAAAGTCGTTCCCCACTAATCAGGCGAGGGTTGCCTTTCTTATTTCCTACCTAGCAGGTGATGCAGCGCAATGGGCAGTACCTCTGGTAAACCGTGATGACCCCCTCTTACACGATTGGGAGGCGTTCAGGGTGGAATTCCTGAAGGTTTTTGACAGAAGAGCAGATTCATACACGGCTGACAGAGAATTACTTGAGTTAAGGCAGGGTAACAAGAACCTGTTGGTGTATTTAAATTCTTTTCGGAGGCTAGTGGCAGAAACTAAGTGGCCTGAGACCAAACAAGCTGCTCTCTTCCATCAAGGGTTAAGGGAGGACCTCAAGGATGTCATAGCACAGATAGATCCTCAGCCTACCACATGTGAGGACTTAATTAATCTTGTGCTACGCCTAGAGCATAGAATGAGTGAGCGAAAAGGGGACCACAAAAGAAGGAGAGACACATACAGTCCTATGAAAGGCAGAAACCCACAGAGATGGGTCACGCCTCCGCATCAGAACCGATGGAGATTGGAACCATAAGGGCCTCATTAACTGAGGGAGAAAAAGACGTCCGCCGTAAGCAAGGGCTCTGCTTATATTGTGGCAAGAGAGGACACTTCATTAGAGAATGCCCGGTGAAACCCAAGACAAGTAGATTCCGTACCAGTAGGATGACAACGGCTGCTATGGAATCAACGTCGGAAAACTAGTTGACTCAAAGAAAAATGAAGGGGTTTCTTGGAGTCAGGCATACATCCCTTCCTTACGGAACAAAGATATGGAATCACCGGGACATTTATACATTAGTATTGTTTACACCAACGGAAAGGATCCACACATCGGCCATGGTGGACTCAGGAGCCACGGGCATGTTCATGGACGTGGGAGAAGCTAAACGCAGAGGCATAGGTCTAGTGCCCAAAGACTCCCCTGAAGAAGTTTATGCAGTGGATGGAAGGAAGTTATGTACGGGACCCATAGGGTACAACACCGAAGAAATAGAGGTGCACTATGGGGCTTCGCACAAGGAACAAATAACCTTCAGCATCATACACGCTCCCCAATATGGGGTCATATTTGGGTTACCGTGGCTGCAAAGACACAACCCTGAGATAGATTGGGTTGCCGGGTCCGTGCAAATGAACTCTTCCTTTTGCTTGGAACATTGTTTCAGTATCCCGGATGAACCTGTCACCGCCCTAGCTTGTGGCACGTGTGTTGCCACCGCTGCAGAAAAGAACGTCCAGCTCCCGGCTGTCTATCGGAAATATGAGGAGGTGTTTAATGACGTCCAGGCGGAGGAGCTACCACCTCATAGACAGTACGACTGTCAAATCGATCTTGTTCCGGGGGCAGTAGTCCCTAGTGGGAGGATATACGCCTTAACGGAACCTGAGAACCTCCACCTTAGAGCCTATCTGGACAAACACCTGGCATTGGGTTTTATCCGCCCCTCCAAGTCCCCTGCCGCCTCACCGCTTTTCTTTATCCCTAAAGCTAATGGTGAGCTGCGCGCTTGTGTGGACTTTAGAGCATTGAATGCTATTACCGTGAAGAATAGGTACCCCTTACCGCTGATTAGTGTGTTGCTGGAGCAGGTGAAAAAGGCAACCATCTTCACCAAACTGGATCTAAAAGGAGCCTATCATCTGGTTCGCATGAGAAGCGGCGACGAGTGGAAAACAGCGTTCAAGACCCGGTACGGGCTGTTTGAGTACCTGGTGATGCCGTTCGGGTTATGTAACGCCCCTGCGGCGTTTCAATACTTTTGAACGACGTTCTCAGGGAGATCTTGGACCACTATGTAGTGGTATATATTGATGATATCCTCGTCTATTCCGAGAATAAAGATGCTCACATCCAACATGTGGAATCGGTGCTTCAGATCCTACAGCAACATCATCTCTTCTGTAAATTGAGCAAATGTGACTTTCATGTCCACACTGTGGAATTCCTTGGAGTCATGCTAAGTCCATCAGGCCAGGAAATGGCTGAAAGAAAGATCACCGCTGTTAAGGATTGGCCTCCCCCAAAATATTCGAGATGTGCAATGTTTCATTGGCTTCGCCAACTTCTACCGACGATTTATCAATCAGTTCTCCAAACTTGTAGCCCCGATAACACATCTACTGAGGAAATCGCAGAAGTTCGTGTGGAGCGACGAAGCTCAAGAAGCATTTCTGGCATTGAAAACAGCTTTCATAACTGCCCCAATCCTGTCACACCCGGATCCTGAGAAACCTTACATAGTCGAGGCGGACGCCTCTGACGTTGCGTTGGGTGCCATCTTATCGCAGAGACATACTTCCACGGGTCAACTCCATCCGGTGGCGTATATGTCTAGGAAGCTCAATGACGCCGAAAGGAACTATCACATTGCCGAAAAGGAACTTTTGGCCATTAAGGAATCATTCATGGAATGGAGACATTTCCTAATGGGAGCTAGACACGTGGTTACGGTGTATACCGACCATAGGAACCTACAATTCATGACGGCAGAAAGACATCTTACCCCGCGTCAGCTTCGTTGGATGCTGTTCTTCTCTGGTTATCATTTCATCATAACATATCGACCTGGCTCAGAGAACAAGAAAGCTGATGCTCTCACGCGACAAACCTCTGCCAAAGACCCGGAAAGCACTCCTGATGGTCGTATCATTGACCCCAGGAAGGTACTATGTGTGATACAACCAGATGCCTTTTTGAAAGAAATACTCAAGGGGGTTGCTTCCTTTACCTGGAGAACCTGGCTCAAAAGTCACTCGGAATGGCAAGTAAGGAATGGCTTCCCTATGAACAATAACCGCCTCTTGGTTCCTACGCTGAAGCTAAGAAAACAAGTATTTGCCTGGTGCCATGATTCCCCTAGTGCAGGTCATATTGGGGTGGAGAAGACCGTAGAACAAATCAATCGTCAATTCTGGTGGCCTTCTCTGAGGGCGGACGTTAGAGAGTGGGTGTCCTCCTGTGAACAGTGCGCAAAGATGAAATCTGATCATCGTCGCCCTCAGGGCTTGCTACAACCGCTTCCTACTCCTACCAGTCCCTGGGAGAACATTTCACTTGACTTCATTGTCGGTTTACCACAGGATAAAGGGTGTACAACCATTCTGGTAGTTATTGATTACCTGACAAAGATGGGGCACTTTATCGCCTGCAGACAGGTACCTTCAGCTGGCCAGCTGGCTTGCTTACTGATGGCACACGTGGTCCGTTTGCATGGATTACCAGACGTCATTGTATCCGATAGGGGCTCGCAATTTACGGCACAGTTCTGGAGGAAGTGGTGTTCTTCCCTACACATCAAAACTGCCTTATCTACCAGCTTCCACCCCCAGACAGACGGGCAGACGGAGCATCTCAACCAAACGCTCAAGCAGTACTTAAGATGTTATGTGGACAATAGCAAGGAGGAATGGGTGGATTACCTGTGGCTTGCTGAGATCGCCTATAACAACGCCACACATAGTTCCACAAAGGCATCTCCGTTCTACTGCAATTACGGTCGACATCCACGGTTCCTGCCATTCATCCATCCAACGAAGGACACCAATATACCAGAAGTAACGAAGAGGGTGGCCCATATTCAGGAGACTTTAGTGAAGGCACAGGAGCACCTAAGGGCAGTCAAGATCAAGTACAAGGCCACCGCAGACAAGCACAGGCGCCAGGGTCCTTTGTACAGTAGGGGAGACACAGTCTGGCTATCCACCAAGAATATACGTTTTAGGAAACATAGTGTGTTCCACCCTAGATATATCGGACCCTATAAGATAGCTAAACGCATAAATCCAGTGACTATGAAGCTGAAACTGCCATCGCACTTGCGCATTCATCCGGTATTTCATGTGTCTTTACTGAAACCCTCCTCCACACCAGTTAGGAGGTTACCTCCGCCTCTTTTGGTCAATGAGGACCTGGAATATGAAGTGCAAGGTATTAGAGACTCAAAACTGCGTGGCCGCAGCCTATGGTACTTGGTGGCCTGGAAAGGGTATGGCCCTGAAGAGAACTCGTGGGAACCTGCATCGGGTGTGCACGCTCCTAGATTGGTGACGTCCTTCCACAGAACACACCCGCTTAAACCGGGCCCCTTAGTGCGCTCTTGTTAGGGAGGGGATGTACTGTTAAGTACGCAAAGCATCGAGCGCACTGATAATGGGTGACGATCGTTCTTCAACTGACGTCACCGTAACGCTACAAACTACGACTCCCATGAGGCCGTGCGCGTCACGCACGACGTCGCTGGAGACGGCTCATAGGAGGAGACTGAACACAAGTCAGTGTCGGAAATTCTTCGTCCCCGCCAGTTGTGTTCGCAGCCGTTCCTGGTTCCTGTAAGAAAAGGTCGGGTAAGGGTGCTTCGCTTCCCCTATTGATTCCCTGGTCACCATCCTCCGTTGGGGAGTGTTCGGCTCAGGCGGAGGCTGGCTCCATTACCCTTGGGTTCTCGGCCGGTACTGTCGGCCGGCGGTGTTTTCTTTGAGTCCTTGTTACCCCTTTGCGCCCAGCATACCCTGAAGAGCTATGGCTGTCCAGAGGGATTGATAGACATATATGCGCAGAGGGCTGGAGCGTCTATACAGGTCCTATACTTCCTTCCTGGTAACACGCATTACACAGGGAGTGTTAAAGCTTTATTAGTTTGCATTTGAATAATATACTGTGTGGATCATTTTCAACGGTGAAGTAACCGTATCTATGAATACTACGCAGGAACATTGGTGTTAACGTTGATGTACAAAGATTTTATAACCATGATGTTCTGGCTCTGTTTTAACAGGGGTTTTGATGAGTGGTAGAAGACTACGCTCTATCCCTGTGATGTACAACAGAGTTTAGACAAGGGTAGGTTCATAGTGTTACTGTGCCTCCGTACTGTCGCAGTCCAGTTATGTATATTAAGGATTTATGCTCATGATATGTTTCTTTCTCTATGTGATTTTCCTATGCAGTTATAGGCACAGCACGTAGTGTTCCACACAGACGGCACCCCCTTTATTGAAGTGCCATCTTCTACAAAGTGTATTCTTTTTTGTTACAGGTATTTAGAGGTGACACATTCAGTACCGTGGTTCCATGCATGTTCTGTGTTTATAGTAAGAAGGGTTACGGAAGGTACTTACAATTGTGCTTGTCTTTCAGATCTCCCTCCCGGCTGTTCCCTTCCTTTCCTTCCCCCACTTGATCCTTCCTGTGACCTGTGCCATTACGGCTATAAGGCTAGGATAGATCGAGAGGTGGACCATTCCTAGCAACAAACCGATCCTGAGGACCGACCGATGTAACAGAATTTCCGACCCACGAATTCTTGTCCTCCCGGTCGGGTTGTGTTGGGTATGGCCACTCTAGATGATGTGATAGCGATGCTTACCGCGGTCCAGGGGGAGCTAGCTGCGTCCCGTCAGGAGGCAGCAGACTTAAGAGCCAGGGTGGATGGGATGCAGAGGAATCCTTTCAATGCAGGTACGGCAGCAACACCTTCTACGGCAGTAGTGGTAGAAATGCCTGTATCCATACCGTTAGCCACCCCGGAAAGGTATCATGGGGATTCCGAGAAGGTACAAGTGTTTTTAACGCAGGTGATGCTTCACTTCTCATGTAAACAAAAGTCGTTCCCCACTAATCAGGCGAGGGTTGCCTTTCTTATTTCCTACCTAGCAGGTGATGCAGCGCAATGGGCAGTACCTCTGGTAAACCGTGATGACCCCCTCTTACACGATTGGGAGGCGTTCAGGGTGGAATTCCTGAAGGTTTTTGACAGAAGAGCAGATTCATACACGGCTGACAGAGAATTACTTGAGTTAAGGCAGGGTAACAAGAACCTGTTGGTGTATTTAAATTCTTTTCGGAGGCTAGTGGCAGAAACTAAGTGGCCTGAGACCAAACAAGCTGCTCTCTTCCATCAAGGGTTAAGGGAGGACCTCAAGGATGTCATAGCACAGATAGATCCTCAGCCTACCACATGTGAGGACTTAATTAATCTTGTGCTACGCCTAGAGCATAGAATGAGTGAGCGAAAAGGGGACCACAAAAAGAAGGAGAGACACATACAGTCCTATGAAAGGCAGAAACCCACAGAGATGGGTCACGCCTCCGCATCAGAACCGATGGAGATTGGAACCATAAGGGCCTCATTAACTGAGGGAGAAAAAGACGTCCGCCGTAAGCAAGGGCTCTGCTTATATTGTGGCAAGAGAGGACACTTCATTAGAGAATGCCCGGTGAAACCCAAGACAAGTAGATTCCGTACCAGTAGGATGACAACGGCTGCTATGGAATCAACGTCGGAAAACTAGTTGACTCAAAGAAAAATGAAGGGGTTTCTTGGAGTCAGGCATACATCCCTTCCTTACGGAACAAAGATATGGAATCACCGGGACATTTATACATTAGTATTGTTTACACCAACGGAAAGGATCCACACATCGGCCATGGTGGACTCAGGAGCCACGGGCATGTTCATGGACGTGGGAGAAGCTAAACGCAGAGGCATAGGTCTAGTGCCCAAAGACTCCCCTGAAGAAGTTTATGCAGTGGATGGAAGGAAGTTATGTACGGGACCCATAGGGTACAACACCGAAGAAATAGAGGTGCACTATGGGGCTTCGCACAAGGAACAAATAACCTTCAGCATCATACACGCTCCCCAATATGGGGTCATATTTGGGTTACCGTGGCTGCAAAGACACAACCCTGAGATAGATTGGGTTGCCGGGTCCGTGCAAATGAACTCTTCCTTTTGCTTGGAACATTGTTTCAGTATCCCGGATGAACCTGTCACCGCCCTAGCTTGTGGCACGTGTGTTGCCACCGCTGCAGAAAAGAACGTCCAGCTCCCGGCTGTCTATCGGAAATATGAGGAGGTGTTTAATGACGTCCAGGCGGAGGAGCTACCACCTCATAGACAGTACGACTGTCAAATCGATCTTGTTCCGGGGGCAGTAGTCCCTAGTGGGAGGATATACGCCTTAACGGAACCTGAGAACCTCCACCTTAGAGCCTATCTGGACAAACACCTGGCATTGGGTTTTATCCGCCCCTCCAAGTCCCCTGCCGCCTCACCGCTTTTCTTTATCCCTAAAGCTAATGGTGAGCTGCGCGCTTGTGTGGACTTTAGAGCATTGAATGCTATTACCGTGAAGAATAGGTACCCCTTACCGCTGATTAGTGTGTTGCTGGAGCAGGTGAAAAAGGCAACCATCTTCACCAAACTGGATCTAAAAGGAGCCTATCATCTGGTTCGCATGAGAAGCGGCGACGAGTGGAAAACAGCGTTCAAGACCCGGTACGGGCTGTTTGAGTACCTGGTGATGCCGTTCGGGTTATGTAACGCCCCTGCGGCGTTTCAATACTTTTGAACGACGTTCTCAGGGAGATCTTGGACCACTATGTAGTGGTATATATTGATGATATCCTCGTCTATTCCGAGAATAAAGATGCTCACATCCAACATGTGGAATCGGTGCTTCAGATCCTACAGCAACATCATCTCTTCTGTAAATTGAGCAAATGTGACTTTCATGTCCACACTGTGGAATTCCTTGGAGTCATGCTAAGTCCATCAGGCCAGGAAATGGCTGAAAGAAAGATCACCGCTGTTAAGGATTGGCCTCCCCCAAAATATTCGAGATGTGCAATGTTTCATTGGCTTCGCCAACTTCTACCGACGATTTATCAATCAGTTCTCCAAACTTGTAGCCCCGATAACACATCTACTGAGGAAATCGCAGAAGTTCGTGTGGAGCGACGAAGCTCAAGAAGCATTTCTGGCATTGAAAACAGCTTTCATAACTGCCCCAATCCTGTCACACCCGGATCCTGAGAAACCTTACATAGTCGAGGCGGACGCCTCTGACGTTGCGTTGGGTGCCATCTTATCGCAGAGACATACTTCCACGGGTCAACTCCATCCGGTGGCGTATATGTCTAGGAAGCTCAATGACGCCGAAAGGAACTATCACATTGCCGAAAAGGAACTTTTGGCCATTAAGGAATCATTCATGGAATGGAGACATTTCCTAATGGGAGCTAGACACGTGGTTACGGTGTATACCGACCATAGGAACCTACAATTCATGACGGCAGAAAGACATCTTACCCTGCGTCAGCTTCGTTGGATGCTGTTCTTCTCTGGTTATCATTTCATCATAACATATCGACCTGGCTCAGAGAACAAGAAAGCTGATGCTCTCACGCGACAAACCTCTGCCAAAGACCCGGAAAGCACTCCTGATGGTCGTATCATTGACCCCAGGAAGGTACTATGTGTGATACAACCAGATGCCTTTTTGAAAGAAATACTCAAGGGGGTTGCTTCCTTTACCTGGAGAACCTGGCTCAAAAGTCACTCGGAATGGCAAGTAAGGAATGGCTTCCCTATGAACAATAACCGCCTCTTGGTTCCTACGCTGAAGCTAAGAAAACAAGTATTTGCCTGGTGCCATGATTCCCCTAGTGCAGGTCATATTGGGGTGGAGAAGACCGTAGAACAAATCAATCGTCAATTCTGGTGGCCTTCTCTGAGGGCGGACGTTAGAGAGTGGGTGTCCTCCTGTGAACAGTGCGCAAAGATGAAATCTGATCATCGTCGCCCTCAGGGCTTGCTACAACCGCTTCCTACTCCTACCAGTCCCTGGGAGAACATTTCACTTGACTTCATTGTCGGTTTACCACAGGATAAAGGGTGTACAACCATTCTGGTAGTTATTGATTACCTGACAAAGATGGGGCACTTTATCGCCTGCAGACAGGTACCTTCAGCTGGCCAGCTGGCTTGCTTACTGATGGCACACGTGGTCCGTTTGCATGGATTACCAGACGTCATTGTATCCGATAGGGGCTCGCAATTTACGGCACAGTTCTGGAGGAAGTGGTGTTCTTCCCTACACATCAAAACTGCCTTATCTACCAGCTTCCACCCCCAGACAGACGGGCAGACGGAGCATCTCAACCAAACGCTCAAGCAGTACTTAAGATGTTATGTGGACAATAGCAAGGAGGAATGGGTGGATTACCTGTGGCTTGCTGAGATCGCCTATAACAACGCCACACATAGTTCCACAAAGGCATCTCCGTTCTACTGCAATTACGGTCGACATCCACGGTTCCTGCCATTCATCCATCCAACGAAGGACACCAATATACCAGAAGTAACGAAGAGGGTGGCCCATATTCAGGAGACTTTAGTGAAGGCACAGGAGCACCTAAGGGCAGTCAAGATCAAGTACAAGGCCACCGCAGACAAGCACAGGCGCCAGGGTCCTTTGTACAGTAGGGGAGACACAGTCTGGCTATCCACCAAGAATATACGTTTTAGGAAACATAGTGTGTTCCACCCTAGATATATCGGACCCTATAAGATAGCTAAACGCATAAATCCAGTGACTATGAAGCTGAAACTGCCATCGCACTTGCGCATTCATCCGGTATTTCATGTGTCTTTACTGAAACCCTCCTCCACACCAGTTAGGAGGTTACCTCCGCCTCTTTTGGTCAATGAGGACCTGGAATATGAAGTGCAAGGTATTAGAGACTCAAAACTGCGTGGCCGCAGCCTATGGTACTTGGTGGCCTGGAAAGGGTATGGCCCTGAAGAGAACTCGTGGGAACCTGCATCGGGTGTGCACGCTCCTAGATTGGTGACGTCCTTCCACAGAACACACCCGCTTAAACCGGGCCCCTTAGTGCGCTCTTGTTAGGGAGGGGATGTACTGTTAAGTACGCAAAGCATCGAGCGCACTGATAATGGGTGACGATCGTTCTTCAACTGACGTCACCGTAACGCTACAAACTACGACTCCCATGAGGCCGTGCGCGTCACGCACGACGTCGCTGGAGACGGCTCATAGGAGGAGACTGAACACAAGTCAGTGTCGGAAATTCTTCGTCCCCGCCAGTTGTGTTCGCAGCCGTTCCTGGTTCCTGTAAGAAAAGGTCGGGTAAGGGTGCTTCGCTTCCCCTATTGATTCCCTGGTCACCATCCTCCGTTGGGGAGTGTTCGGCTCAGGCGGAGGCTGGCTCCATTACCCTTGGGTTCTCGGCCGGTACTGTCGGCCGGCGGTGTTTTCTTTGAGTCCTTGTTACCCCTTTGCGCCCAGCATACCCTGAAGAGCTATGGCTGTCCAGAGGGATTGATAGACATATATGCGCAGAGGGCTGGAGCGTCTATACAGGTCCTATACTTCCTTCCTGGTAACGCGCATTACACAGGGAGTGTTAAAGCTTTATTAGTTTGCATTTGAATAATATACTGTGTGGATCATTTTCAACGGTGAAGTAACCGTATCTATGAATACTACGCAGGAACATTGGTGTTAACGTTGATGTACAAAGATTTTATAACCATGATGTTCTGGCTCTGTTTTAACAGGGGTTTTGATGAGTGGTAGAAGACTACGCTCTATCCCTGTGATGTACAACAGAGTTTAGACAAGGGTAGGTTCATAGTGTTACTGTGCCTCCGTACTGTCGCAGTCCAGTTATGTATATTAAGGATTTATGCTCATGATATGTTTCTTTCTCTATGTGATTTTCCTATGCAGTTATAGGCACAGCACGTAGTGTTCCACACAGACGGCACCCCTTTATAGAAGTGCCATCTTCTACAAAGTGTATTCTTTTTTGTTACAGGTATATAGAGGTGACACATTCAGTACCGTGGTTCCATGCATGTTCTGTGTTTATAGTAAGAAGGGTTACGGAAGGTACTTACAATTGTGCTTGTCTTTCAGATCTCCCTCCCGGCTGTTCCCTTCCTTTCCTTCCCCCACTTGATCCTTCCTGTGACCTGTGCCATTACGGCTATAAGGCTAGGATAGATCGAGAGGTGGACCATTCCTAGCAACAAACCGATCCTGAGGACCGACCGATGTAACAGTAGCAGAGGAGGTTAAAATGCCTGATGTAAAGAAGCTGGTGAACCATGCAGATCACAAATTGCATGCAATGTAAATAGGTCAGTGCATTACTGCTTCTGTCAGACAGCCCCTTTTGTTACTTGCAGTTTATAAGTTTAAATCCTAATATAGAATAGTGAGCTATTAACTATCAAAGAGCTGCATTTCCATTCATTGCAATGGCAGAAAACCTGCGACAGACCACCCGAGCGGAAGAGTAGGGCGGCCGATTCAAGGGAGTTCCTCAAATAGTAAAATAGATGCCTAAATAACAGCCAACCACCATACGTCTCAAACCACAAAGTGACTAGCTAGAATTCAAGCTCTGCATTTTTGACCCCATACCTCCTGCTATGCTGTAGGTACCACGAGGGAGATGGGGTGCAGCTTGCACCACACGCACTGCAGCCTCGCAGAGTAACTACATTTAATACAGTTAGTGAGAGTGCGTGTGCCAGACTGTGGGTGCGCATGCCTGAATGTGTGTGACTGGTGCATTTCCAGTATAAAGCCGGCGCTGGCATAATGTTGATAATTCTTTGCAAGTTAAGGGAATCCATGGTATGATGGTGCCTACCATTTGAATAAAACTAGCTCAAGCATAATGATGGCAGCTCCAGGCATCTATGGCACGATGATGCCTAACCCTGGGATAATGCCACCCCCCTCTTGCATAATTGTAACCCTCAGTATGTTGTGGGCATCCATGACTTGCAAGGCCTGGACATGCAAGGCAAAATCCAGCACTGGCAGCAGGAAATGGGAGTCTTTGCCTACGCTCAAACATGTTTTTGAGTGTCTTCATCTATGTTTACACTTTGCTAACATACAAAAAATAGTTAACTAAGAATATAGGCCCTGCGCTGTTCAACCTACTAATCCAAAAACCCTTCTGGCATACTCTTTACAACATACAATGCATTTCAGCTGGGAGCTAGGAACATTACATAAAGCTACTTATTTTATTGATTAATCCTTTTTATTCAAAAAAACTTTTTTTAGTAAAACACAAATAAAATATGATTCTCCTAAAGTCCATTCATAAAATCCATGCTTGAATTTGACATATTTCACTACTTCTCCGCAGAGGCATGCTCTGTGTACACACGTAAACCATGCCAGCTAAATGATCTTAGGGTATTACAATGCCAATGGTCTTGTAACTTAACAAGACAATGTATCAATGTGGTTGTGCTCACTCCCTGCATCTGAGCACCCAGCGAGCCTTTTTATGACAAGCATTCCTACAAAGCAGAATGTTCCTAACTGCAAAACCCTGGCCTGTATGGTGATAATCAAAATAATGTATTCTCAGGATATCCTGATGATGCCACAGACTGGACTGCATCATGTTTTGTGTTGGGCTTAAAGGTGCAAATGAGATGAAGTCTTGTTTCTAATGAGGACCTAAAGGTGTAGCACCTGAATGTTGCAATGTTTCAGGATGGAGATAAAAAGTGCAGTTATCGAGCTAATACTCTTGTTTCAGCTACCACTCAGCAAGGGGCGCATTGATTGGCAGAGCAGATCACCCTCGCTGTTTGCACGCCCCCATTAGCGCACTTTACTTCAATTGCTTCTTACAGTTTCTTGTAGCTCAAATGGGTGTAATTTCGGATATTTATATGTTTCCCTATGTTTCATTGCTTGATTTTTGCTCAGGAGAAAATGTCACTCATAGTTGCTGAAATGTCATTCACAATTACACGGAAATTATTAAAATGCCACACATAGCAATCTGAAACCTTGGCAGCTATGCTAAAGAGCACAGCAAGTTTAAAAACACAGCGTGTACTTTCAGAAAGTACACGCTGTGTTTTTAAACTTGCTCTACTCTTTTGTTAGTAAAGCGCGGTGCGGGGAAGATTGTGGGTTTTTGTTTAAGTATTCATGTTAATCACAGACCCTTCACGAGCTGTGATTAACATGAATACTTAAACAAAAGCCCACAATCTCTCTCGCAGCCGCGCTTTACTCAGTCCTGCCAAGTATCATGCATCAGGCCACTGGAGCCCATAGCACAGCTGCTGCTTGCTGATCCCGAAGGACCCGGGCAGCGCATTTCCCCAAGAAAGTCATTTGTTGCAGCCAGGAGCACTCTGCAAGCGGGCGGCCCAGCCGTAAACCGAATTACCGCGGCTCAGTTCAGAGTTTTGAGTAAGTTAGTCCCATGGTTCCAGAATGTGCTTTATAGTATAAATAGTGCTTAGCTCGTGGTCAATCAGCTGCCCTGTCGCTGATGTTCTGCAATGAACCACACACACACGCCACAGTCCCCTATGTGTAAATCTGAGATGTTTAGAATTTACTCCGGAGCAAAGCCTTTCGAATTGAACGATGCAATTATATCTTTTCGCTTCTTGCTGCGCCTGCTCCTGTGATTGGGCCCTTTCATAAGACCCCCTCAATAGAGAGCCCCCCATTGCGATTCATGTTCCCTGCCTCCGGTGCATTGTGGTCCAGAATCGCTGATTGGAATCCTGACAGCAGATAACTGCCACTCATTTAAACCACAGAAACACCCTTTGTGTGGCTTTCCAAACAAAAAAAACCTCCAACTGCAGGGGATGTGGGAGGAAGAGGCAGGGGCACAGCAAAAGAGCGCGCACGAGAGATAATTTCAAGCCGCAGCCCCTCTACATGGCAAAATATGGCGCCGTAGCTTTGAAAAAAAACAACAGAAAGGCGCGTTGTTTTGGTTTGCACTAACCTCACAGTCCTCTTTCTAAACAGCACAAGACTTGTTTCATGGCCTTCTTTAGTACAGCACATTTGGGCCATAACACTTCGTTTTTCACAAAAATGCAATGCTTCATAGTCAATCAGCTGCCATATACTTCCTTTGGTCCTTGACTTCTTATCAGGCTAGCAGTGTAGTCACTATGCAGACACGTGGCAATACGTCCTCGACATCATCACACGTGTTTGTTAGTATAATTAGCACCATTTAGCATAATTATGGCACTGCACGTATGCCCAGTTTAGCCTAGTGTCCTGTAATTACATTCTGCAAGTAGTAAATTTGCCTAGTGGACGCAAGAAAACCAAACATACTATTCCACAATAGCTGCAGTTCCTTCGAGCCAGTGCCCTTCTAATAAAAGCAATACTAAACACTTACAAGGTCCCAAATGCGAGACCGATGGCATTGCAAATGCTTGTTAAACTTGCTGTGCTCTTTAGTTAGTAAAGCGCGGTGCGGGAAAGATTGTGGGCTTTTGTTTAAGTATTCATGTTAATCACAGCCCCTTCAGGAGCTGTGATTAACATAAATACTTAAACAAAAGCCCACAATCTCTCTCGCACCGCGCTTTACTAACTAAAGAGCACAGCAAGTTTAAAAACACAGCGTGTACTTTGAAAAGTACACGCTGTGTTTTTAAACTTGCTCTATTCTTTTGTTAGTAAAGCGCTGTGCGGGGAAGATTATGGGCTTTTGTTTAAGTATTTATGTTAATCACAGCTCCTGAAGGGGCTGTGATATAATGAATACTTAAACAAAAGCCCACAATCTGCCCCGCAAGTGCCAACAGCCGCAAGCCCCCAAGCCCCAAAGCCCGCCTTACCTGCACTCCCGAGTGCCGACTCTCCCTCCGGCACACCGCATCCAGGAAGTGAGTGATTTTCGCGCCGCTCGCTTTTTTAAAGCAGCGGCGCGACTCTCTCGCGGGATGTCGTGTGTGTGTGCGCGCTGCACATATGGCAGTGCGCGCTCACGTTAAGAGAGGTGCGCGCGCGCGCACCTTAATGGGAACAGTGCTACACATGACGTTTTTTTTCGTACATTGTTATCAATGCCCATGACATGTTCATCTATGCACAATCTTCATCGACCACATCCCCTTCGTCTTCAGAGTCTGTCTCATACAATACGCATTTTACTGTGGCATTGCGTGGTTTTCTTCTGCACACTTTACTAAAGTGTCCTACTACGCCACAAAAAGAGCATTTTGTATGAAACGCTGGGCAGTTTCTGTCATTTGCCATGTGCTTCTGACTACCACATCTATAACAACAAGGTATTTTATTATCGCTACTTCTGCTAGGTTCTCCATACTTTCTCATTGGCTTTTTATTACTTATCTTCTCTGTGCTGGTAGTACTTCTGCCACTGGTACCCTTCCTGTCCGAAACTTTACACACAGTGGGGCTACTCTCCTTATCTTTTTTAGCTGCAATAGCACACCTCTTAGACATTTCCGCTTTCTTAACAATTGCTATAATCTCATTAAGGGGTGCATCTCCAGAAACCCATAAATTCTCTTGTATATTAACATTGACTGTATGCATTATACTTTGATCACGAATAAAGTCATTATGGAGGAAGCCAAATTTACAATGTACTGCTAGTTTTTTCAGTGCAGCCACATAGTCTTCCACCGTTTCAGTGCTGCTTTGTTTTCTTTGAAAGAAATTGTACCTATCTATGGCAGCACAAATCACTGGTTGGTAATGGCTGTCCAAATCCTCTATAGCGTGCTGGAAGACATCTTCTTCATTAGTACCTCTTGGTTTTTTTACCATTTCAGCATACACTCTCAACCCTTCTGGCCAAAATTGTGCAACAGAATTTTCTTTCTCCTTTTGCTAGTGAATTCTTCATCACCCTCCTCTTCAAGGGCAGATAAGTAATTTAGAAAGTAGCATTTCCAGTCAGCCCATTTCATTGCCGGTTCTCCCGGCTTGGCTAGAAAAGGAACTGGATTTGTCAAAGAGAATGTTTGTGCACACATGTTGAATCCTGCCGCAACTACCAATAAATACTTTTTCCAATTAGTGAACAGCCTATTACACGCAATGTATAGACCCCTGCTGTTAATCCCTTCAGTCCACACAACTCTTTTCTCAATGCATAAGTGTGCGTGTTCTGTAAGGTGCACGGCAAAAGACACACTGCAGTGTAACTGTTTTTTCAACTTCTAGTGCCTCCTGAATTGTACATGAAGGCTTCACGATGCTCCTTTTGGTGTGCGCATCACCGAGTGTGCGCTGAACTGGAAAGAGCCTTAGGTAGGGAAAACAAATTGAATCCCTTCAGGTTCCGGCAAGAGCTTTCACCACAGTAACGTTAACTAGGGTGTGCGCATCACCGTGAAGATGTGCGCCAATGCAGCATGTAAATAACTCTCTTAGAACTTTGAATCGAACTCCACATGAGCGCTCCAGAAAATATCTGCTGCTGCTGATGACCTAAAATGGCCGCCGACACACCACACGTCACAAAACGGAGGCCAACGTGATGCGCGTTGGTTTCTCCACAGCGTGTGCTGACTGAATATTAGGAGTAATGGCGCGCTTTTCAATTTCGATGTGCGCCGGCTTCAGTGTTGGTTCTAATGCAGGATTTTAACTTAACGTTAGATTGAATGTCATAGAATGCCTCATAGTCTGATACGCATTTGCCGCTGCTCTCCCTCTCCCGGCTGACAAATATTCTATCTTCTGCTCACTACGCATTGCGCTAATGCGTCTCACTGTGTAATGGACGATTCTTGCGGCAATATAACTTGTAATATTCTTCTTTCTCACGTTCAGAGGTGCGTAGCGTCGATCGTCAGGAAGTTCTTTGTGCTCCTCAAGCGTGCTCCTTATTTTCTCCTTATCGTTCCGTAGATCCTTAAAACCGCACGTTGCAGGGTTCAGATAGCTCGTCGCCACTTTGTAAAGTCTGCACACCATGGATAAGGCACTCGGAGGCAGCAGCTTGAAAGTTAACGTCTTTATTGAGAGGGAGAGCGGAGCGCTGTGACAGGGCTGCTCACGCTAACTGCCAATCCTCAACCACTCACTGCCCACGTCAGTACATCCACAATGCATTGCAGATGTATGACGCGGGAGGAGAACTAGAATGCAACACCACATATAACTGCCTCGGACACAATAAACCACAACCACACTCCAGTGCTCGTCCGTGCTGTCAGCCACGAGCGCTGACGTCACCTTTATTAAATACTCCCGGTCCGCGCCCTGCCCAGGGAGTTGAAATGGTAACATTGTATGGAAGGAGTCGGGTGGCTCACTACAATAAATACCTAGGAGTGTTCTAAAGTGACATCACAATGCACCCAGAAGATAGGGTGCAGGTGTAGTGAACACTAACTATAGAGACAAAGATAACTTTATGAATGTAATGGAAATAAATGGGGAGAGTCCGTTCCTTGTAAATTCATTGATGTATTTATTCCAGTAGTATTCAGGAAGAGAGCCCCACCAGGAGCAGTCTGTACGCTGCTCAGCCCATACAGCAACTGACTAAACAATTCCAACATTCTAACCTTCAACATTCTAAAATACACACATCCTGGCTGAGCAGCATACTACATCTTCTCCCTTCTTTGCAATGAGAAGGGAGAACTCCAAAGAGGCACAACAAAAGGTTACAAGCAAATCATTAAGTGAAAATATCTTGAAAAGATGAAATGAGGAATACATTTTGAAACATGCAATGAGAGGATGATAAATTTTGAAACATCTAATGAGTGAATGATAAATAGTAAAAGAAAAGCACTGAGGAAAGCACTGAAATATGGAAAAATGAAGGCAAAGCATGTATTAAGAAGAACCCAACCCTTCTTCCCCCTTTAACGGAGAAAACAGATTTGATTAAGATGCAAATCTTGCATGGTAGAGGGCAGAGAAAGGAGAAAGCATGATGTAAAGAAAAGCATGCGAAGAAATGAGAGATGAGATTTGCGCAACAATGGTGGCGCAACACATGAAGAGTAAAGAATTGACTTTCTAATCACCACCAGGGCACACTGGTTGGCCAGACCAGTGTGGAGGTGGCAAGCAGAAACGGAAATGGAAAAGAACAGTAGGTGCAGGGAAGAAAAAGAAAAGCACTTTAAAAATGTAAGGGAGGTGTGTAAGGTACACCTAGGTGGATTTTGAAAAAATAAATCCACAAGACAGTAGTAAAATGTAAGATCACATACAGGTACCATGTAGGGTGAAAATACACACTGTCATAGATCCCATGAACAGGGGATATGTAAGAAAAGTAGCGCAATTTAACGTAATGTAAGTAACAAATATAAATAGCGTGTAGGCTATCATGACACATGCCTTAGGAAAATTCTCCTACAGGAGCTTGGGAAGAAGGCACTGTAAAGTAACGTAAAGTAACATAATATAAATAAACACTGTAATGTAAAGTGCCTTGAACAATGAAAAATTCTCTTGCAGGAGCTTGCAGAGAAGGCACTGTAAAGTAACGCAACGTAAAGTTACGTAATGTGAATAAGCACTGTAACGTAAAGTGCTTTGAACAATGAAAAATTCTCTTGCAGGAGCTTGCAGAGAAGGAACGCAACATAAAGTTACGTAATGTGAATAAGCACTGTAACGTAAAGTGCTTTGAACAATGAAACATTCTCTTGCAGGAGCTTGCAGAGAAAGCATTGTAAGGTAACGTAAAGTAAGTTGACGTAATGTAAAGTAAGCACTGTAATGTAACACAAGGTAAAGTAACATAAATCAAGTGTACTGAAACAGAACTCGGTGGGTAAATCCTCACTCAAGGTGTGGCACTGTAGCAGGAACACAATAAATTAAAATGTTGCTATTCAATAACATGCCCAGAAGATGTTGCTCTAAACACAGTAAAAAGTAATTGGCAACCAATATGAAAAACTCTCACGTCAAATGAGTGAGAAACCACTCTACAGAAACTTTTACATATTTCACATTCTTAACTGGGTTGCACTGTTGAAATCGTAACTGAAAGCTGCAGCAAGATAAAATGTCTGATGTTATCCCCACATTACTATGTACTGCTGCAAGTCTAGGTGAAAACAGTCGGGAAGAAAATGTGCATGAAGACATTGTACGGAGCAATATTAGCTCAAGAAAGTCCGACTCACTGAAATACCAACAGGCCTCGAAGGACAGCGCAACCCAAAGAGTCACACAGTGTCAGCACAAAACCAAGAAGTGTGAAGATTTCACTGAGGTGCCGAAGACAGGACGGAGTGACGCCTTTCTTAATAACTTTATTGAAATTGACACAAAGAAAAGCGTGGTTGGCAAAGATGAAAAAGACCGGAATGCAGGGGAAAAACATTGCAGCAGAGCTTGTGGTATCCAGCAACACAAGATGGAGGCACGCAGCATTACGACGTGCCGAGTGGCTCCAGGCACGTAGATGCATGCAGGGGTCCAGAGGAAACAACGCAGCTCTAATTGCAGGAGACGTCACAAAGAAATGAAAGCAGGAGTGGCTAGGCAGCAGGAATGACAGTAAGAGCGCAAGCCCTGCTTTGTTTTCCCTGTCTGCGGGCACGGGTTAAGACTGCACGCGCTGTGTAAATGCGTGCTGTAGACAGCTCGTGCCATGTTTAAAAGAGGCATGGCAGTTTTAATGTAGGTAGCGGTTGAACTGCCGTAGAAGAGAGGCGGGTTGTGGGAAAGTAAATAAAATGTTTGAGTACTCACAGATGACCCAAAACGCGGGCGTCCTCATGTCCTCCCCATTACAAACGCGGACATTAGTTTAAAGGGGTGCCGGCGGGCGGCCACAGGGAAGCGGAGATATATCATGGCCGAACTCGTTGGAGGCACTGACACAGAGAACTCTTCACACACGTTGTAGTCTGAAGCTCCTGATCACGCAAAGAGCGAAATAATGCCAAGGCAGATCACAGCAGGCATCCATCGGGAAGCTGAAGCACTGGTTACACACAGTGTAGACACGTTCCGTGCCTCAAAAGCAAAGCCGGGTACTCATAACCCGCTAATCTGTAGAACACGTCACGGTGGCAAAGGATTCAGTAGATCTCTGGGGTGGTGACGTTAAGGAGAAATAAGCAGGGAGGTCTCCAAGGGCAGCAGTGGGATGAAGCAAGGCAGGCAGTAGAGAGGAAAACCAAGCAGAGGCTGGCACGCTGGTGTTGAGGGCGACCGGTGGGAGGTCACTGGTGGGGCTCGAAGTGCCAGATGAGTTGAGCTGCTGCTGAGTTTTTTGTAACTTGAGGTTGCTTTATAAGTAAGTCCGTTTATCTTCAGGTTTCTTGAAAATAGAAGCGCAGGGCCTTTCCAAATCGTCGCCAATGTAATGGAAATAAATGGGGAGAGTCCGTTCCTTGTAAATTCATTGATGTATTTATTCCAGTAGTATTCAGGAAGAGAGCCCCACCAGGAGCAGTCTGTACGCTGCTCAGCCCATACAGCAACTGACTAAACAATTCCAACATTCTAACCTTCAACATTCTAAAATACACACATCCTGGCTGAGCAGCATACTACAATGAAATACATAAATGTACACATACAACAGAGAAGAAGGACAGCACGAGCCTCTGACCACCTTTCACGATGGCTATCCAAGCCCTGCGCCCCATTCCCATCCCCGTATTGCTCACATCTCTCTTTGCTGAAATGCGGGTCAGAGGAGGAAACTGCTGCAGACGGGAGCGAGTAGGACTATTCACTTCTGCACTCTTTATGAATAATGCTCTGCTGCCATCTAGTGGAAAACTTTAGATGTTTTCTGCTTTTACTGAAAACCTCACATTTCTGTCTAGAATTGACATTGACAGGGAATTATCACTTGAAAGAAAGATCAGAAACCCTTGTCCCGCTGCGCACATATTGGCAACCACTTTTTCCCACCATTTTTTGAACGATTTTCACTACCATATGTAACTTTGGTTTTGTTGTAAACTGCTTTAATTTAGGCAATGTTTGCGCTATAAAAACTGCGTAAATAAAAACGAACGATAAAGCCACTGTCTCAGGCCTTCTTCCCTTGCCTCTAAAACAGTCACAGCATAGACTACCTTCATTTTCGTCCTCACACACAGCCTCATGCATAGGAAATTGAAAGTTTCTAAGCCTGTGTTGTCCTGCACTGCAGTAACGTCCACTGCTGCCACATTCTAGTAGGTGGGTCAGCATACTAGAGCTCTGACCTGTACGCAGGCTGAGACGAGTAGTCTGTTGTCTCTGCCTATGGACACAGTCTGCCTGTTGTCCGTCGTTTGTGTCCATAGCCTTCCGGAGCGTGTTGGTTGTCTGGGCTTAGTACTAGGAAGCCCAGTTGGTAGCTGTCATCCTTTCCAAAGATGGCGGAGTCCCTGGTGAGCTGGTGCCGGGCGCAACTCAAGAGTAACTTCGGTCTGGACGTCAGCGAGGACATAGTGCAGTGAGTATTAGGTGCTAGGTAAAGTACTGTCCGTGCCTCTGGCCGGGCTCGATGAGCACCTCTGGCTCACCCGGAAGCTTCGCATCAGGCAGCTTTCTCATTGCTGTCCTGCCCCCGGGCTAAACATTCAGCATTATCAACACGGGCGCCATATTTTAGCGGGCGCCATATTTTAGCAGGCGCCCTTATCTCAGCAGGCGCCCTTATCTCCTATCTTAAAGTGTGCGCACCGCTCTGCAGTAGTACCACCTCCGCACTCTGCATTGCCAATGCTTGTTTCTTAAACATTGCCTGACTTGTCTCAAGTGCGCATATTCGTAATCGCGCCACTAACGTGACACCTGATGGGCGATCGCCGACGGTGGAGGAGTTCAGACGTCATTCCCTTCCTTTGCTGTCCTGTGTAAACACATGCAATTAGCCGTGTGCTTATCTGCATTAGTATCATTAGAAATGAAACCCTATTTTAATTTGGACTCTGCTCTCCTCTCCATGTCAGCCTGTTTCTGGACCAGTACAGAGCCCCCTGGTTGATACCATAAAGAGATTACTGCGGCCCACTATCTCCTTCCTTGCTGATCTCTATCCTCAAGGGACCTTGACGAAGCAATGTCCCCTTCGTGGACCCCGGGCAGCCTGCATTGCGCCGTGTTGAACTAGCCAACCTTCTTTACATCATAAACTAGTTCGCTTTAACGCTAACCACTCTCTGCGGCTCCGGTGGTTCTGGTGAAAGGAGATGGCATCCTGAAGGAAAATAAAAAAGAAAGTACCTGGGGTCATCGCGCAATGCAGTGGCTCCTTTTAACCGCCTATATTGTCCTTGCGGGCTTCCTCCCAAGGCGCTCGGGTGCTCTAGGCTGATGGCTGGAGGCTTCTGCGGCGGCAGTCCCCGTGCCTGAGGCGGCTCTCCGTGTGTCCTTACGAGGCGAAGGAACGAGCGGTCCAGGCAGGTGCTGGGACAACACAAGGAGGCGCGATGGAGGCCAGCCAGGTTGCTGCTGGTGGCCGCCCTCTGCTGCGAGTACAGCCTGATCACACTCGGCTGCTGCGCCATGAGACCCAACGGTGAGACCCGCTTTGCTGTTCCCTCCGCCATAGGCATTCGGCGGCCTGCCCCTTTGTTCAGTAGCCTCCGGCGCCGGCTGTGTGCGAGCTGGGCAGAAAGTTGTCCACAGTATTCTGGGCACACGTCCCTTCTCTGTACTTCTTAGTAGTCGGTGCATATCTTTTTGAACTTTTGGACTAGGACTCATATGCACCCCGCCATTTTGGGACCATCTCCTAAAGACACTCTTGTCATATCCGCCATCTTATTTTATTTATTTATTTTTTTAAATTCTGTTTATTGCATTTCAAAAATAATCAATGCTACCACGCAGTGTAGCTACCGTATTAAACCAACTAAAAACAAGCTGCAGTTGTTCGACACCACAAGGGGAAAAACAGTACATAGCATACCAGTAATATTAATTCACAGTCAAAGTGCCAACTCCCTGTCATAGACAACATTTACTCTATTCCGTTTGGCAAACCTGCCATGGCCTGCTGCTGAAGATAATGTCTCAGTGGCTCCCAAATGTCTGTGGGTTTGGAAGACGTGGGCAGTTCCTCAGCATATAACTCTAGGTTTTCTTTGCAGTATACCATGTCTCTGAGCCAGTGTGCCACTCTCGGCGACCGTGTCCCCCCCCACGTAATAGTAACTCTACGCTTAGCCATCAACAATGCAATCCGTATATATTTACCCATGACCCCCTTCACATGAGGAACATAACATAAAAGGCATACCAACGGAGTACATTGTGTTGCTGTTCCAGACATTTCTTGTATAGTTTGCACCACCTGTCTCCAGAAACCTGCCACTCTCCCACAGTCCCAAGCCAGGTGCATAAAATCAGCCCCCAATCGACCACACCTCCTACATCCACTAGTATCCTGTAAACCATAGCCATGTAGACGAAGGGGCGTGTGATACGTCTGATGTAGATATTTAAAATGTATTATGCGGAGGTTTCCATTCGGTGTGAGCTTGCCCGTGAGATTGCAGACATGTTCCCATTCCACCAGCGTCATAGGAGGGGTCAATGTATCATTCCAGCGTTCAAGGCTCCTATCTGATCCGCTGGGCGTCTCGGCTCGTATGGCCCTGTATAGCTTGGTTATTAATTTTGTACATGTAGGTGTAGTCAATAGCAACTGTAGGGATTGGAGCGCCGGAGGTTCGGCCGGGTAAGTATCATAATGTGATTTAATAGCATGCTTCAGTCTATGAACAGTGAACTGAAAAAGCAGTGTAGGGTGAGCAACATACCGCAAATCTTCAGGGGTGAGAAAAACACCACCTGGGTACAGGTCTTGCATGGTATTTATACCTGCTTCCCGAAGCAGTCGCAGCGGACCTGCCTCCTGCGTCACCGATAATGCCGCATGATGCACCAGGGGCATCGCTGGGGCATATATGGGCAATTTACCGGCAAGTCGTCCGATAGACTGCCAAGCCGCCACCGTTGTGTCTATTGTGTTTATTTCCGTTCTAGGGGTACCCCGGCGCGTGTGAGTGAGAAGACTGTGCAAGGGGGTCGGAGAAGCGTCGGCATCTTCAACTGCCACATGTGGAGTAAAGGCGTGCGGGTTAAACCAGTAGTATGCATATTGTGCTTGAGCGCTTAAGTAATAGATATAAGGGTCTGGTGCACTGAATCCCCCTCTGGCATAGTCCAATGTAAGAGTATTCCACCCCACCCGTGCCTGTTTACCCCCCCAAACCAGGCGAAGCAGTGACGTTCGTAGTGTCTTGAAGAACCCTTGTGATAGTTTTATCGGTATATTAGAAAAGAGATATAGAAAACGCGGCAGTACCACCATTTTTATAATCGCGATGCGATCCGCTAGGGACAGCGGCAATGCTATCCATTTCTCTATTTGTTGTTCCAGAGAGAGACTTGCCCGTCCATAGTTTTCCCTTTTAACGACGTCAGGGTCTCGATGAATCCAGACCCCCAAATATTTGACCGGCTCTGCAGTCCAGACTATCGGATAATCTAGAGGTGGGGAAGGGGTAGCCGCCGTCAAAGGGATGATAATGGACTTTTCCCAGTTGATTGTGAGACCTGAAATCAATCCGAATCTGATGTATTCTCTTAGCACCTGCGCCAGATATCGAGCCGGTTCTCTAACGAAAAGCACCATATCGTCGGCATAGAGAGATATTCCAACTGGACGGTGATTAAAGTTTAGAGCCGTGTCTCTGTGTCTTTGACGTATCACACATGCAAGGGGCTCTATTGCTATAGCAAACAGCAGTGGTGATAGCGGACAGCCCTGTCGGGTGCCCCGCTTAATAGAGAATGGCTCAGACGTTAGGCCACCCACTCGGACCCTTGCCGACGGGTCAGCGTACAGCAGGGCACAAGTCCTAAAAAAGGAAGTGGGGGGACTAACCTAGTTAATCTGTATGCAAGTGGCATCGCAGTGCGTGGCATCACGGCGCGTGACATCACGGCGCGTGACATCACAGGAACTGGCATCACAAGAAGTGATATCAGATCTTAAGCCCTCACATATATGCTTAGCAGGTCTATCATGAGTACATTTGAGCACATTTCGAGTATACTTGCAAACCCTCCTGATTTAGGCAGACGATTCACACTTTTGTACGCTACATATAAAAAAACAATGTTACCTTTTGTCAGCGTTAAGCTTTCTATAGCCATAGTGCTTTAAAAGAAATAGTGATATTTAAATCATTACAACGCCTCCTCAAGGGTAATAAGCGTATATAAATGCAATTTATTGTGTGAATACTGGGAAAGATCAACACATCTGACTTCTAACAGTGTATGCAAATCTCCTAAACAGAGCCTGAACAAAGTGAAAGCTGCCTCTTTAAAGTACGTGTGAAGTGCTAACAATGTGTGAGCCTTTGTTTCTCCTCTGCTGCATTTGCATCAGGTGTGAGGCTCCTGACTGCTGCCAGCCAGGAGACTCCAACAAAAGGAGGCTTGATGACCCCTGAGACTCGGCCTTTGTTATGGCCGAGTATCCCAGCAGGAGTCAGAAATAAGAGAGCCCCGTCCCGCCTGCACGTTGTTGTGATCGAAAGCAGACAACAACGTGCAGGCGCTGCTGAATGTGTCCCGGTGTTTGGAAATTACACCGGGACGAATTCAGCATCTTTTTAGTGGGGCCCAACTTCTTGGCAGGGTGGACGGCATCCACCCTGTGAAAGAAGTGGGGGGACGACGTCCACCCGCGTGGTCCCCCGACTCGTGCCCTGGCGTACAGTATCTTCACCCAACCCAGGAAGAGTAGAGGAAACCCCATGCGCTGTAAAATATGAAACATGTAGTTCCATTCTATGGAGTCAAACGCTTTAGCAGCATCCAGTAGGACGGCCGCAGCGTGCAGCTTGGGATCAAGAACATGCATCATCGCAAAGATGGTCCGCAAATTGTGAGACGTAGATCGCTCTGGTATAAAGCCTGACTGGTCCGGTAGGACCAGGCTCTGCATCAAGGGCTGCAATTTCGTAGCTAGGATCTTGGCGAGTATTTTAGCGTCAATGTTAATCAAAGATAAGGGCCGATATGAATCACAAGCGTCAGGAGGCTTATCCTTTTTTAGAAGAGTAACAATTAAAGCCTGCCGCAGAGATGGGGGCAGAACACCAGCCTCATGGGCCTCTGCATACATCTCCAATAAGTATGGCGTTAAAAGATCTGTATACGCTTTATAAAATTCTATTGTTAGACCGTCGGGCCCTGGTGCTTTTGAGTTCGGTAAAGCGTGGATTGCCGCTCTTATGTCCGATTCATCTATTGGTTGACTCAGGTATTCCCTATGATTGTCCGCCAGCCATGCGCAGGCAATGTCATTCAGATACTCCTCCACTGCGGACTGTGAAGTCGCCTCCTGTGAGGCATAGATATTCGCGTAGTATCCCCTGAACTGTTCAACTATTTCCAGAGGATTGTAATGCTCCCCACCCTGAGAGTCAGTTATTTTGTTGATATGATGGTGATCCATTCGCGTTTTGATGTTTGCAGCTAGATGACGCCCAGGCCTACCACCCTCTCCATACTTCCTGGCGACATGCCTACGTGATATATAGCGAATTTCCGATTCCGCCATTCTGTCATATTCCAGAACCAGCTCATGAATGCGGGAGAGCGTGTCCGAAGAGGGGTTATTCGTGTATACGCTTTCTAGGGTTTTTAACTTGGTCTCTATCTGGGTGAGTTGGGTTCTAAGATCTTTCAGTATGCCGGCTGTGGTGCCAATGCACACTCCCCTGATCGTCACCTTAAATGCCTCCCACAGCGTTGCAGGGCTATCCACTGTGCCTTTATTGGCCTCAAAGTAATGTTCGATCGCCTTGCGAATAGTGTCGTTATAAATTGGGTCAAGCAGAGCCTCAGAGCAAAAACGCCACGTAAAGGGGCGATGGACAACGCTGGGGATATGGAGATCTAGTTGCACTGGATTGTGATCGGAGAGAGTGCGTGGACATGTAGTTACAGCAGATACCCACGCAGTCGCACCCTCACTCAAGAGCCAGTAATCTAACCTAGACCAACTATTATGCGAAGGTGTAGCGTGTGTGCCTTCCCTTGCGGCACCATTGCGAAGCCTCCAAACGTCCACCAGCCCAAACTCCACCAGTGCATTATTGATGCTCTGAGCCACTTTAGGTGTGCGAACACTTTGCGGGTTTGATTTGTCCACAGTGGGATCCAGGTATGTGTTAAGGTCCCCCCACATAATGGCAGTCTCGGGCCATTCTCTCAGTATGCCATACATTCGCTGGAACACCTCCGGCTCATCCGCTATAGGCCCATATGTATTTATGAGAGTTATCAGTGTGTTCCCTAATTTACCCTGCACCATAGCACAGCGCCCCTCACTATCCATGTGAGTCCTAAGTGGTGTAAACGGGATACCCTTCTTTATCAATATTAAAACCCCCCGTGCATAGGAGGAGTAGGAGGACGCCAGCTTGAATCCTGCCCATCTAATTGCAATGTGCGCCTCTGTAGCCTTGGTCAGGTGTGTTTCCTGCAAAAGGGCAATCTGAGTGCCATGGCGGTTCAAATATGCAAAGACCTGGCGAATTTTTTTCGGGGTGTTCAGCCCTCTAATGTTCCATGTAATATATCTGTAACGTTCACCCATGGGCCTCACCTATGCTGTTTGTCACATGTGAATCTAGCAACTGGTTATCATGGTACCTTGTATGAAAAATGCAATCCCCAAGTCCGGTGTCAATACATTCGCAGCTAACAATCTTCTGACATAATGCAACTAAACAGTTGGTAACGGTAAGAGTAACGCTCCCTTCTGCCCACCCACTACAACCTCCCAATTAGGTTGAGAATACAACCCCCCCACCCTCCCGATTATTACCCGAAGCCCCCTATGAGATATCAACCAAATGGGGGATCACACTCTGGGGGGAAGGAACGACGCCATACGCCTACCAGACGGCAGGGTGGCCAGGCTACTATATTGGCATTAAACCCAATCCAGATTCTCTAGTTTCTGAGAACAATTAACTGTACAATAAGCCGGGCTAATACATACTTATCCTGTACTACCGGGCTGTTTCTGGTACCATATCAACGCAATTTGGCTACTGGCCCTCATACCGTTATGCCCATGTACACCGTTATGTGAATAGACAATAGGGCTCATCCAAGCCATTTACTTTTAGTCAGCATCACTGAGATTCGATGCCATCGTTGAACTTTTCGAAGCGACCTGAGGAGTCTTACGTGGACATATATGTTTTGTGAACTTCATAGCCGATTTAGAGTCCGTGAAAAAATGTGCCTGTCCATCATGAGTGATCTTCAATTTGGCGGGGTACAACATTGCATAGGGCACAGAGGCAGACTGCAGAATTCTTTTCGTCGGCACAAATTCCCTACGTGCAGCTTGTACTGTCGGAGTATAGTCCGGGAAAAAGGACAAATTGTTGCCCTGATGAGTGATGGGGCTCTTTGCCCTTGCCTCACGGAGAATAGCATCTCTGTCCGCATAGTTGAGGAGGCGTGCAATGATCGGGCGCGGGGGGGCACCTGGTACCGGCCGGGACCCAAGTGAACGGTGAGCCCTCTCCACGACCATGACCGGAGAGAGTACCGGACCAAACAGCAGTAAGTTTTCGATGAAGGGCTCCATCCTCGAGATGGCTGTCGACTCCGGAAGACCGATTATTCTGAGGTTGTTCCGTCGAGAACGTGCCTCCAAATCTTCATTTTTTGCCTTTATTACCTCCATCACTTTCTCCATATTGAGGATCTGCGTCCTGGATTCCGACTGAGAGTCCTGTGTATCAGACAATCTATTCTCTAGAACATCAAGCCGAGTTTCATGGACGTCCACCGTTCTCTTTACTGTGTCGAGGCTGGACGCTAGGGCATCAATCTTGCTATCTATAGTTTTAAGACCAGCTCGTACTTCTAGCAAAATAGTTTTCATGTCCCCTTCAGGACTATCAGCACTGTCATTTGTACCTTGAGCAGCACCCAGCTCCGATGTCGATTCCATTGTGCGAGTGTGGCGTTTGCATTCGAACGGTATCTTGGGCTGTTTGGGGTCCGTCTTACCCATGGTCTCGTGCTGGTCACAACACCGTTGGTCAAGCACGTCCGAGCACTATGCCCCGTGATGATGAGCCACGAGGCCACGCACAGGTCAGATCCAAGCCCCTGCCTGTGATCTCCGGAACGCGAGGTAGACTCAGCGGTATCCTAATTGATGCGGGACCCCAGCCATTTTATTTTCCCCGCCGCTGTTGCTATCGGCGCAGTGGCCAGCGATGTATGCTGCACGTGTCCAACACCCAAAAGAACAAGGACCCTCCTCCGCAGCGCAGCAGCCGGGCACACACCCACATGAGGCAGCGGTCTGTCCCCCAGTATCTTCTGAAGTGGTCAGCAAGTGTCCCCGTGATGTAGATGATTCGTGGCAGCCGGCCCCCGTCTGCACTCCCCTCCACGAGCACTCCGGCGAGGAGCGTGACTGCTTTGAGCAGGTAGGCAGCCCTCGACAGTTCCAGCCGATGTCACAGGGGAACCCCGCCTAGCCGCAGCACCAGGGACCGGAGACCCCGCGGGCACACACACCACCACAACGGCCCCCCCCTGCCACTGCAGAGGAGAAGCCGGGCACTGCCCGTAGCCCACCTCAGGTGTCTCCCCCCCCCGGCACCAAACAGCACAGCGGAGAGCCCTCCTGATGGAGGAAGTCGGCGGAACCTAGGATCGCAGTCGGGCCCGGCCAACTCGTGCCGCTAGCTCCGAGTCCCACCAGGCAGATAGGCCAGGCAAGACATAGGCCGCGCCACCCAAGCTAGTCCAGTCCCAACCCCAAAACCAGGCCCCCCGCTCTCACCTTGCTTCCGATGTGCTCCGTAGGCCAGCAGGCAACGCCGCTCAATCCGCTCCTCCACACGGCCCTCCACAGCAGGCGTCACCGCGAGGAGGCACCTCGGAGCGGCAGCCACGCGTCGCAGATCACGTCCTCCGCCTCCCGATGTCTAGCCGGGTGGTCCAGCAGACCGCTCAGTCCGTCGCCGCCAGATCAGCCGCGGGCACTCCTCCCGCCTTCGCTGTCCTGCCCCACTGAGCCAAGCACCCGGCGTGCAGTCTGCGGTGCGGCAGTGTCAGCTACCCCCCGGGGCAGGTATAGTTCACGCGGCTTCAGCGTGTAATGTGGCGGCCATTTTCCCTCAGGCCCCGCCGCGTTAATATTCCTCTTGCCAACTCCGCGTTCCACAGCAATCGAGCCTCCAGCTCACAGCCGAGTGCTCCAGGCGAGTCCGGCCGATGGTGTGCCCGGTTTCATCGAGATCTGGTGAGTTTTAAGGGTGGTATTCGTAGGATGTTTAGGCCTGGCCTGCGGAGCTCCTTTACCAGGCAGCTATCTCGCAACGCGCCGTAGCCACGCCCCCCCTATCTGCCATCTTAGCGACCTTGGTCCGTACCTCCGGTCCCGCCGGTCTCTAGCTGGGCGACCTTTCGATCGTCTTTCTTCTCCACTGATCTACTCATCGTTTGTGAATAATGCTGATGCCCCTGATCCCATCACTCATCACCCCCTCCCCTACCTCTTCCCTCCCTCACTTTCTACCTCCCCTATTCCTTTCCTCTCTCCCCTGAATTTCTCTCCCCTTGCCTGCTTTTTCCCTATACCTGAGCCATGCTTCTGTAACTCATAAATATATATATATATTGCTTTAGTAAGTAAGGGTATAAAATTTATTATAGTTTCATAACATAAAAAACACAAAAATGCATATTCCCTATGACAGTGGCCGGGTGCCAGGGTTGAAATGGATAATACTGGAATAGGTTATGAATGCCAAGAACAGCTATAAAATAAGCAAGAGGGAATAGCTCAGTATGTTAAGACATGTGGAATGGAAATAGAGAACGAGGGTTCGAGCCCAGCCATTGACAGTAACTAATGAAAATTTCACTTAACTGCTAGAATTAATGTAGTTACCCTAAATTATCGCATGAAACGTTATTTAAGAATATTAATTTGTTTTTCCTTTTAGTTGTGTAAATAGAACACTTTGAAATGGATGGAAGGATTGAATTTATAGACTAAGTAGTGCTGTAACGAGAATATATGTAAAAGTTATGCCATTTGGTCATTCTGTTGCCATAATGTAATTTTAATGTAAATATGGCTCCATGATTTAACGACAACATGGAAAGGCGCAACTACAAATACCATAATGCAACAGTTGGACTTAACAGGAAGTTGGGTCATGAAATATATTTCTTTAAATAGAACTGAAAGAGTATGGCGCCCTGTGTTGATCGATTGTTCCTCGTGAGCAAGGTCTCGGCTGAGACCGAAACGCGTTGGGGTTGTGTGTTGGCAGCGTTTTTGAAAATAAAAACACCCTGGAACCAGCGATGGTATGATGTGATGATTCATACTTATTACCTACTTTAAAAGAGCTGTGAGTGCGGTGAGGAAATCCCTGTTCAAAGGGATATCGTGGCGATATTTGTAACGGCTTGGTCCTGCCGTACTCGACACGCACCACCACAGAGCGCCCAGCAGTCAGTAAAGGTGGACTTTGCGGAAAGGATTGGAAATAATCTGACTGGGGCGAACGCCGGAAGAATCAGTGTGAGCTGGTTTTAAAAAATCTCACAGAGCACCGAAAAGAGGCAAACAGTGCGGAGTACAACCGGAGGGCTGGACTGTTCACCTAGTAACCTCGGAGTAGGTGAGTGAGCGACGAAATTGGACACATTGTGAATTCACTGTTAGAGTACCGGTTGGGCTTTCATAAGCAACACTTGGAAAGGGGGAAATTTTAAACAGTGGTTATATCGACCCTGGGAACTTGTTCTTATAATAATTACCCCAAGTTTCAAATGAGTGTACATAGAAAGGCAGCTCTTTGGTTTGAATTGAAAGCATAAACTTTGATAAGTAACGAAAAAAGAGGGGTGTGAAGGTGTAAAATATAAACAGCAAGAAGCCAATACAATGGAGAAAAGGGAGGCTAAAAGATCTGCATTGATGGACACCTTGTTTGATGAGAATGTCGCAATGATAGCGGGAAAGGAAACAACCAGTAACATCAAAATGATGGATACAAAGAACAAATTGCGCAGTTGGGAGAAACTCTCTAAAAAGAAATCAATAAATGGTGGGAGATTACATCTTTGAAAAAATACTTGGAAGTAAAACGAGTCCCGCGTGGACTAAGGATACATCTTATGCCCAGCCATCAAGAAACTAGTAATGAACTACTCAATGAGTGGGGAGAATTTATACTGAAATCATCGATGGGACTAATGGAGATCCTGATAAGACACATTGAAATTGCCCTGGTTAAAACAACTACACAATTGAAAGAGCTGGAGAAAGATCTGGCAACTATTAATCTAACCCCAGAACAAGCAAAATTCAAGGATGAATTGGAGGGGTATATTGAAAAACACGAGGAGGTAGTGCAATTAAGGAAACACACTAAATTCCAGCGGGATAAGGAGGATTATTTAGAGGGTAGAATCTTCACCTATGCCCGAAAATTTGATAGATTTCAAACTCAGGATAAGTTTGACTCCGCGACGTCATCAACAGGGAGTACATCCTCACTTACTTCAAATGAGACAAATGATGGCGATCAAATTTCAAGTGAAGTAAGACCGAAGAATAGTTTTTTAGGCGACATGCGGCTGGCTCTCCAGCAGAAGAATTGGGAGAAAACAGGCGGGGCACAACAAATAGGAAATCGGGGAAGAGGCCGTGGACGAACGCGTCCAAACCAACAAGGAGAGGCAAGCGGCTCCACCGATTCAACAAGAATAGGTACGACAACAAGGAGCATGAGGCAGAAATGGACATAGTTGAAACAACGGAATTACAAGATCTTCAAGTAATTAACCTCTCGAAAAAAGTGTTAACGGAAACAGATATCAATTTGCTTAAACGTGGACTCAACTTTTGCCCGACAAATACTGCAGATTTATCACAAGTCAGGATTGACTTATATCAATACATTCGTAAAATAAAATTGGCCAAAATATTCGCAAAAAATGAACAAATGGCAAATTTTCGAAAAAAACTTCCAGTCCCCTCCATGGACTTATTAGCGAGTGACTCGACAAGTTATACAGTCCTGATGGAACTTAATGAGAACCCGGATTTTCAAAGCCCAGGCATAGGAGCGCATTGTACACAGCTTGGTGCAGGAATGAGTGGGATGAAGCCCAAGTCAAGATATTACCCACAATTGCCGCAAGGGAATAAAATCGATATGTTTCATGAAGCGGTCATCAAAGAATTATATCAGCTGAAGTATCTTAAAAATCGGACAATTTGCCAAGACAAGAACGAATGGCTTTGGAAAATTTGAAAAAATGTGAGGAAATTGAGATAAAAATGGCGGATAAGGGTGGAAATATTATCGTCATGGATAAGGAATCCTATATGGTTGAAGCCCATTCACAATTGAGAAATAGAGATTACTATGAACGACTAAAAGAAAATCCGACCAAAAAATTAAAACTGGAAGTAGATCAGAAGTTGAAGATATGGAAAGATGGCAACCTGATAGATGATGATGAATTGAAATACCTGACGGTAAACCATCCCAAAACAGCAACGATTTATTTTCTCCCCAAGATTCATAAGCACCCGACTAGACCACCAGGCAGACCGATCATCTCGGCAAAGGGGGCTTTATTAGAACCAATGGCAAATTACCTGGATACATTTCTTTTACCATACGTCCTAAAACTAACCTCTTATCTCCAGGACACAGGGGATTTACTCAGACAACTACAGGAAACTCCATGGGTATCCACTTACCATCTGATTAGTATGGACGTAATATCATTATATACCAATATTGGTAATGAGATAGGATTATTTGCCATTGATTATTTCCTACAGGAGCGGAATATCCAATTTTCTAATCACAATAAAATGCTCCTAGAGATGATACGGATATGCCTTACGGAAAATATTTTTATGTTTGGTGAGGAGATCTATCGCCAGGTAAAGGGGACGGCTATGGGCTTTTCATTTAGCCCAAGCTACGCTTGTTTGACAATGGGGTGGTGGGAGCGCAGTATTGCATGGAAGTCAGAAAATGATCTATATTTAAACAAAGTAGTAAAATGGCTACGATATATAGATGATTTAATCATCATCTGGGATGGGACCAAACAAGAATTTGCTGAGTACTTCCAGATTTTGGACAACACTGAGGCTGGGCTCAAATTCACGTACACAATCAGTGACGAAAGAGTTGCCTTTTTGGATACAGAGGTGTATATTAGCCAAAAGAAATTCATACAACACTACATCGAAAGGCAACTGCCACCAACGCCGTCCTCCATGCTGAAAGCTATCACCAAAAAAGTGTAATCAATAACATCCCATATGGTGAATTCCTAAGAGTGAGAAGGATATGCTCAGAGGAATCAGAATGGCAAAAAAATAGCAGATTAATTGCTGATAGTTTTAAAAACGAAACTATAATAAAAAATTGGTTGGAGCATGCCAAGAAAAACAGCAAAACTGGTACGGTCAGAACTGATCACTAAAAACAAAATTACCCTAACATGGATGTGACGAAGCAAACAGTAAGGTTGATCACTACGTATTCCACAGAGAACAAACAGATCAGAAATATATTAAGAAAAACTGGAATATTCTAACCTTGGACCCCACAGTTGCCAAAATAGTGGGAGATAATCCAAATATAACATTTCGTAGAGCAAAAAATCTAAAGGATGTGTTGGTACATAGTCACTTCAGAAATAAAACAAAACTGACAACGTGGTTACAAAGTGTGGGATTCCGCAAATGCAACAGTTGCAAAGTATGTACCATTGCTAAAAATACAAAAGAAATCGAAATGGCTAACAAAAAAATGTGGAAAATCAGACAAAGAATAACCTGTAAGAGTCAATTTGTGATCTACATAGTGGAGTGGCGCTGCCCACTTAAATATGTTGGCAGTACTATATGTGACCTAAAGAAAAGGATTTTAGAGCATGTGAGGGCAACAGTGAACACTGACAGAAGTAATGCTATAGCTAAGCATATGGAAAAAGAACATGGTGGAAACTGGAAATTGTTAACTTTTTATGCCGTGGAACAGGTGGAACAACAACTCCGTGGTGGAGATAGAGAAAAATCCTGCGGCAAAAGGAATCCAGGCATATACTGAATTTTCGAACCCTGACCCAGAGAGGGTTAAATCAAGATGAAGAGCTTCATTCACACTTATGATGCACATAGATGATGACTTAGTGAGACTGTTTGACAAATGATGCTATGGGCATTTTCGGACATCAAAAATGACATGAATATTTAACCTCCCTGATTTGATTTTAACTGTATGTGTATATATGTTTTTGATATAAAATTCCCATTGTATCTATGGCTGCAACGAATGAAGAGATACAATATACACAAAAAATGGTAATGAAAAGGCACTAATTTAGTATGAAGGAGTAAAGAAGTTTATATTAGTAACAAAGATCTTAATAATGTGGAGTTGGTGGACTCAGATATAGAATTAGAAATGGGTGTACTACAAGTTTTTATATAAAAATGCATATGCCCACTGGAGGGCTGGATTGCTTTAGTAAGTAAGGGTATAAAATTTATTATAGTTTCATAACATAAAAACACAAAAATGCATATTCCCCATGACAGTGGCCGGGTGCCAGGGTTGAAATGGATAATACTGGAATAGGTTATGAATGCCAAGAACAGCTATAAAATAAGCAAGAGGGAATAGCTCAGTATGTTAAGACATGTGGAATGGAAATAGAGAACGAGGGTTCGAGCCCAGCCATTGACAGTAACTAATGAAAATTTCACTTAACTGCTAGAATTAATGTAGTTACCCTAAATTATCGCATGAAACGTTATTTAAGAATATTAATTTGTTTTTCCTTTTAGTTGTGTAAATAGAACACTTTGAAATGGATGGAAGGATTGAATTTATAGACTAAGTAGTGCTGTAACGAGAATATATGTAAAAGTTATGCCATTTGGTCATTCTGTTGCCATAATGTAATTTTAATGTAAATATGGCTCCATGATTTAACGACAACATGGAAAGGCGCAACTACAAATACCATAATGCAACAGTTGGACTTAACAGGAAGTTGGGTCATGAAATATATTTCTTTAAATAGAACTGAAAGAGTTTGGCGCCCTGTGTTGATCGATTGTTCCCCGTGATCAAGGTCTCGGCTGAGACCGAAACGCGTTGGGGTTGTGTGTTGGCAGCGTTTTTTGAAAATAAAAACACCCTGGAACCAGCGATGGTATGATGTGATGATTCATACTTATTACCTACTTTAAAAGAGCTGTGAGTGCGGTGAGGAAATCCCTGTTCAAAGGGATATCGTGGCGATATTTGTAACGGCTTGGTCCTGCCGTACTCGACACGCACCACCACAGAGCGCCCAGCAGTCAGTAAAGGTGGACCTTGCGGAAAGGATATATATATATATATATATATATATATATATATATATATATATATATATATATATATATGTAATATATAATTGTCCAAGCCTAATCGCTGTCAAATGTAATCCTATGTGAATTTACTATTTGTATATGTAGAACTCTAACCACTAGTATATGTAGTAGACCTTTGTACTTACTACCATTCCTATGTGATTTTAGAGTTTATCCGTTTGTATCTCTTCCTTGAGTGACTTTACAACTTGTACATTTGCAATTTTTTTCTGTTTATATCTTCTCCTTGAGTGACTCTACAACTTGTACATTTGCAATTTTTTTCTGTTTGTATCTCTTATGTAACTCGTGTAATCCAAAGTCCTTATGTAACGCAACTGGTTCTTTTGTAAAGCGCTCTGACACCTTCGGGTAATGTTCGCGCTATATAAAATCGCATTAAATACAAAAAAAAAAATACAAATACACCTAGATTGTTTGTGCTACCCTGTAAGCACCAGAGGAACAGCTCACGTACTCTAATTTGTTGAGCGGCTCAACCTCTGACACTTGTCTACAGACCATCCCCTCTACATCATTCTCTGATTGTGTACAATTAACTGTTTTACTAAGAAATTTTCAATTTGGTGAATTAATATTAAATTTGGTGTGCGGTATAGATGATACGATTCATGTGTTATATAAGGAGAAATGCGCATCCCGGTATCCAAGTAACGATATATTTTAACAATTCGGACCATTATAGTTTCGAGTCACCGTAAAGGCGATAGTTTCATATTCATTTTATCCACCTCGGCATGTTGTACGTTGATTAGCAGAGCCGGGGTTCGATTCGGCACGGGCCACCTGCAGTTTCTTTAACTCAATGAGCTTTTAGACCCTGATAGCTGGTTTTCTGAGAATGAGGTCTTTGAAGCAAAATTGAATGCATTGTGTTTATCGAAAACATATTTGTTATCTTTCTTCCCCTTGCTGCTTGTACTTCTGTTACTCTTTTTAATCCCAATAAAAATTATATAAAATAAACAAAAAAACATATTTTCAGTGTGTGGCACACAAATCAAGTTAACGGAACAGCTGAGACTGACCAGTAGTGGGTGTGACTTCACAGTGTGAGACCAAGGTGCCTACCTATCACCGAATACAAATCTGGACAATGTACTTGTTTTCAGCTGCTAACCCAGGCTTTCAGTGGGATGAGAAGAGGAGTAGGTGGATCGCTAAAAGGGGCGTGGCCTAAGAAGTATACCTATATGAGTCCTTTCCATAAGGCATGGCCTTTGTTAATAAGTGCATGGTTTAAAACAAGTAAGCTAAAATCCTGTACTTCCCTGTGATAACTACGCTGAAGCCGCGCAGTGATATGAACAAGCTTTATTTCCAGGTAACTTCAACCACTAAGAGCAGTGTGTGGCGGAGCGCCGCCAGCGGACTCCTCCTCCAGGGCTTCCGACATCGGGGAGATACCGCCTTACCTGTCACCATGTCCCCTCCTCTTTTCCCAGAGCCCTTCGAGTGCCGCACGCTGTCCCTTTAATGCGGGGTTGTCCCTGGCCTCCCCGGCCGATCACTGGGTCGGGTCAGCTGGTGTGACGGGCTGTGAAGAGGAAGCGAGGAAGGACTCGAGAGGAAGACAACGGATCTGGGATACAGCGGTGGAGACGCCAGAACCGGGACTCCAGACCTTTCTCGTAGGACCAGGACTGGGAGGACTTCGGTGCGACGCGGAAGCAGGAGTGGAGCAGAGGATGAGAACCGAGCAGGAAGAGGAGACGGTGCCGACGGAGACGCCACCTTCCGAAGCAAGGAAAGAGGGGAACAGGACCCAATCCGGCAACACGTGGAAGCCCGCCACGGCCCAGGATGGTCGTGGCTTAAAAAGGTACGGGACCAGCTGGGGGCCGCATGGGAGAAAGGGAAGCAGGGTGGAAGGGACGGCTAGCCTGACAGTCTGCAGTACCTGAGTGTTGCTTGTACCTCCAACAAGAAGCGCGATAGGGCGTCACTGGTGTCGGTCGGGTGTTTGTTCCTTCACTCCCTTTCCCCTAGTTTCCTACCAAGTGCCACAACGTGTCCCTCACAAGCCTTTCTGTTTTCTTTCTGGGGTTACCTGTCTGGATACCGAGGAAGGACCCGGGAAGCAGACGCTGGCGAAGCTCCTATTGTGCTGCCTGAACAAGGACCGATCCATTACCCCACTCTCTGAAGGAAGAGAGAATGAACGTTTATGTTGTCCTAAATCCTTTATACCCCCTTTGAGAACACGGTTAATAAACCACTGCCTTCTCTACTCAGTCCCTGTCTCCTTGTCTCCACCTCCTCTGGGCCACACATGGTGTCAGAAGTGGGATCGTAACGCCTCCAGGAATGATGGAAAACCTTATACAGCAACTCATACGCGGCCAGGAGAAGCTGGAGTGGGCCGTGGAGAAGCAGATGGCTTCGGCCCAGGCCGATAGGGAACTCTTCAAGGACACAATGACCAACCAGGCAGAAAGGCTAGAAGGGGTTGCGGACGACCGCCTACAGCTGACCGCCCAATTACAGAACCGTGCAGGGTCAGGCCCCAAAATTTCGCTACAAAAATACGGTGCTGGGGAGGATCCAGATGCATTCCTCCTCAACTTCGAGAGGGCAGCCCGCGCAGCGGGATGGCCAGAGGCCAAATGGCCCTTCTTCTTAGCTCCTCTCCTTACCGGTGAAGCACAAGCAGCATACCAGGTGGCCAACGCCACTGGACACACCCTGTACTCGGAAATCAAGGACGTCATTCTAGACCATCTTGGTATGGATGCTGAGGCCTACCGGGTTCGGTTTAGAAAAGGAGAGAGACACAGCAGCAGACAACCCGAAGACCCTGTACTATAAACTCAAGTCAGCCGCAGAAAAATGGTTAAAACCCCAAACGAGCACCAAGGATGAAATCATGTCCCTGATTCTCCTGGAACAATTCCTAGAAGCCTTACCTTACCCAATACAGCGCTGGCTTAAACAACATACACGGTTGACCGACGAACAAGCCATAGAGATGGCAACCTCCTTTTACAGGGCACAACCTCGTTCCCAGCCATGGGACACGGACAAATCCATAAGCCCTTCCCCTGCTCCACTGAAACCCGAAAGGAAAACAATGAAGACCAGTATGGAACCCCTGAAAGGGCGGCAGTTCCAGCCAGACCCCATACCTGTGAGAGGACCACAATGCTTCGAATGTGGCGACTGGGGTCACATCGCCAGAAATTGTCCCAGAAAAAAAGCTGTTGAAGAGCCAATGGACATAGGGTGCCTTCCACGATCCATCCTATACTCCGAGGAAATGGGACCGAGTTTCCATGTAAGTGTACTAGTGGGGGGGGTACCTGCAAGAGCCCTGTTAGACTCAGGTTGTGGCCAATCGGTTATTCGCCAATCCCTTGTACCACCGTCTATTCCTAACCCAAAGCGAGAGGTACCCATTCGGTGTGTACATGGGGATGTACGGCATTACCCTTTAATGTCCCTTCCTATCTCCCTTCCAAATGGGGTGGTTCTTGAGGCAAACCTAGGGGTTCTTCCTGCCCTTCCTGAAGAGTTAATTCTGGGTCGGAACAACCCATCTTTTCTTAATCTCCTGAAAAATAGTCTTGACGATGGGGGATTCCCCCCCTCTCCATGGCCGACTCTCCTCACCCAGGCTCCCTGGCTCTCAGACAAGAGCTTTCTTTATGCCCAGCATAAAGACCCCACTCTCCAACCCGCATGGGATCACGCTAGACAATACCCCACATCCCCGAGATCAGTGTATCCTCTATTTCTCATCAAGAAAGACCTACTCTACAGAGTCGCTAAAGAGGGGGAAACACCTCAACTAGTCATTCCTCAGGCGTTCAGAGACCAGGTGCTTTTCTTTGCGCACTCTCACCTCCTGGCAGGCCATAGAGGCGCGCAGAAGACCATAGAAATGTTGTTGCGTTTTTTCTACTGGCCTGGTATATTCGCGCATGTTACTCGGTTTTGTCAGGAGTGTGAGATATGCCAAAAGGGGAACCCGTATAAACCTCCTCCAGTGCCATTGCAACCCCTCCCTATCATTGGGGCCCCCTTCGAGAGGATAGGCATGGACCTTATAGGGCCCCTTCCCCGGACCAAGAAAGGGAACCTCTATGCTTTGGTGGTGGTGGACTATGCTACGCGCTACCCAGAAGCTTTTCCCTTGCATGCTCCCACTAGCCAAAACATCAGCGATAGGCTCCTGGAGTTATTCTCTCGAGTGGGGTTCCCTCGTGAGATCCTCACAGATCAAGGCACCCCATTCGTCTCCAAGGTCATGCACGAGGTATGTAAGGCCCTGGACATTTCACACATAAAGACGTCAGTGTACCACCCCCAGACGGATGGCCTTTGTGAGCGGTATAACGCCACCCTAAAGCTTACCTTGAAAAACTGTTGAAGGTAGAAGGGAAAGAATGGGACAAGCTCCTCCCACTTGCTCTATACGTAGTAAGAAGCCAAACCCAGTCAAGCTTAGGGTGTTCTCCCTTTCAGCTGTTATATGGTCGGGAGCCCCGTAGTCTCCTTGAAATTACAAAAGAATACTGGGAACACGAAAAGAGGAGGAGACCAGGTCCTTTCTCGAATATACGCAGGACTTGCGCACTCGCCTACAGAAACTGCGAGAGTTCGCTGATGCGAACCTGGAGAGGGCCCAGATCAAACAGCAGACCTATTATAACAAAGGGAAAAGATGGCGCCATTTGGTTGTAGGGGACTGGGTGCTAGTCCTCACCCCCTCTAGCATACCCAAAATAAGAACAGGGTGGCAGGGACCTTTCAGGGTTACACAGAAGATTGGACTCACATCATACCAGGTACAGGTCACCCCCAAGAGAACCCAGTTGTATCATATTAACTTGTTGAAGAAATGGCTGGGTCCTCCTCCCAAGGTCCTACACGCCGTGCAACCCACAAAAGGAGAAGAAAGCACTTTACCCCATCTCATAGTCAATCCGGACCTCACAGAAGAGCAGCAGAGAACCCTACAGTCCACACTCATCCCGTATGCTTCCTTGTTCTCTGACCTTCCAGGCCATACCGCTATGGCCGAACATTCCATACCGACCCAGCCTGGCCGGGTCGTAAAACAGAAACCCTACCGTATCCCGGCGGCCAGACGAGACGCCATCGAGAAAGAAGTCCAAAGCAAGCTGGCCTTAGGGGTCATACGGTCATCTCAGAGCGAGTGGTCCTCGCCGATCGTATTGGTTCCGAAACCGGACCGGTCCGTCCGGTTTTGCATTGATTTCAGGGCCGTGAATGCGATCTCAAAATGCGACTCCTACCCCCTCCCACGTGTGGACGAACTGATAGAGAGGCTTGGTGACGCGCAGTATATTACAACCCTTGATCTGACAAAGGGATATTGGCAGGTGCCTCTGAGACCACGTGACCAAGAAAAACGGCTTTTCCACTCCCTTCGGGACTGTTCGAGTTCACCGTTTTACCGTTTGGGTTACATGGGGCACCTGCCACGTTCCAGCGTCTCATGAACGGCGTACTGGCAAAACACCAAGCCTATTCATCGGCATACATAGATGATATTGTCATCTACAGCCCCACGTGGGACTCCCATCTCCACCACTGTCATCGCGTTCTCCAGGCTCTCAGAGACGCTGGACTCCATATTAACGCAAGAAAGTCAAGAGCCGGATTTCAGAAAGTGAAGTACCTAGGGTATGTACTAGGTAATGGGCACATTACACCGCAGGAAGAAAAGGTAAGGGCGATTTGCCAGGCCCCTTTCCCCACTACGAAGAAGGAAGTGAGGGCCTTTCTTGGCCTTCTCGGCTATTATCGTCGATTAATTCCCCAGTATTCCGAGGTGTCCTCCCCTCTCACTGATCTCCTCAAAAAGAATGTAAAACCCGCACACCTCTTGCATCCCCCTCCTGAAGCCATGCAGGCCTTCCAGAACCTTAAGACAGCCATCACCTCAGGTCCCATCCTCCGGTCCCCTGATTTTACTAGGCCCTTTGTGCTCCAAACCGATGCATCCGAGAATGGGTTGGGGGCGGTCCTGTCTCAGGTCTCATCTGAGGGAGTGGAACATCCTGTCCTTTTCCTTAGCCGTAAGTTGTTTCCCAGGGAGCGTAACTACCCCGTTATCGAAAAGGAATGCCTCGCTATTAGGTGGGCTGTGGACAAGTTGAGGTACTACCTGGAGGGTTCCCATTTCCTCCTGTATATGGATCATGCCCCGCTCCTTTGGATGAGTCGGAATAAGGGTAACAACCAGAGGGTCCTTCGCTGGTTCCTGGCTCTTCAGCCCTTCTCTTTCGAGGTTCGGCATCGCAAGGGGTCTGACAACGGCAACGCCGACTTCCTTTCTCGGCTCCCCCTGTTCCCCGATCGTGAACAGGCTGGGGTGGGGGTGTGTGGCGGAGCGCCGCCAGCGGACTCCTCCTCCAGGGCTTCCGACATCGGGGAGATGCCGCCTTACCTGTCACCATGTCCCCTCCTCTTTTCCCAGAGCCCTTCGAGTGCCGCACGCTGTCCCTTTAATGCGGGGTTGTCCCTGGCCTCCCCGGCCGATCACGTGGTCGGGTCAGCTGGTGTGATGGGCTGTGAAGAGGAAGCGAGGAAGGACTCAAGAGGAAGACAACGGATCTGGGATACAGTGGTGGAGACGCCAGAACCGGGACTCCAGACCTTTCTCGTAGGACCAGGACTGGGAGGACTTCGGTGCGACGCGGAAGCAGGAGTGGAGCAGAGGATGAGAACCGAGCAGGAAGAGGAGACGGTGCCGACGGAGACGCCACCTTCCGAAGCAAGGAAAGAGGGGAACCGGACCCAATCCGGCAACACGTGGTAGCCCGACACGGCCCAGGAGGGTCGTGGCTTAAAAAGGTACGGGACCAGCTGGGGGCCGCATGGGAGAAAGGGAAGCAGGGTGGAAGGGACGGCTAGCCTGACAGTCTGCAGTACCTGAGTGTTGCTTGTACCTCCAACAAGAAGCGCGATAGGGCGTCACTGGTGTCGGTCGGGTGTTTGTTCCTTCACTCCCTTTCCCCTAGTTTCCTACCAAGTGCCACAACGTGTCCCTCACGAGCCTTTCTGTTTTCTTTCTGGGGTTACCTGTCTGGATACCGAGGAAGGACCCGGGAAGCAGACGCTGGCGAAGCTCCTTTTGTGCTGCCTGAACAAGGACCGATCCATTACCCCACTCTCTGAAGGAAGAGAGAATGAACGTTTATGTTGTCCTAAATCCTTTGTACCCCCTTTGAGAACACGGTTAATAAACCACTGCCTTCTCTACTCAGTCCCTGTCTCCTTGTCTCCACCTCCTCTGGGCCACACAGTGACCGGCCTGCTCAGATCCCAGAACGAACTGACATGGTCAGCTAGAATCTTTGCCAACCGATTCCTGCTGGCACGGACCAGGCGAATCAATACACATTTGAAATATAACAAGAATGAAAATACAAATGTTGCGGAGTGTCTGGGTTGGGGACCACAAGCAACAAGCGCGGGGCGCGTCACCAGACACACTGCTACACACCACATTCCCATAGTAATTTGGTGCCTTCCTCTCTGCTTTCTGTTATGGCATCCAGATTTATCACACTATACAGTGAATGTACCTAAAACAAGTCAGACCTATTGACTTTGCCCGTGGTTATTTTCAGAATCTGATAAATGAGTAACAACTGAAAATGTGAGACTGAATTAAACATTACTAAGGTCTGTAGAAGGGGTAGTGGTCTTTGTAGTGTCTTAAGTCACTCACATTCTTCTGTTCACACCACTTTTCTCTGCAGACCCTCACTCTTTTATGTTATGTTAATAAAAATTTCTAAAGCGCACGTACACCCAGAGGTTTCATGGCGCTAAACCTGATCAGAGTCACGGCAGAAGTGGATTAAGCATGAGCCTGCTCGAACAACCATGTCTTGAGCATTTTTCTAAAACCCAATAAGTTATTGCAAGACCTAATCGCTAGTGGAAGAGAATTCCAAAATCTAGGGCCAGATAAGAGAACCTGCACCCTCCCTGACGTTTGAGCTTATAGGTAGGGGTGGTTAGCAACTGGAGATGTGCCGATCGCAAATTACGGTTGGGAACATGTGTTGATATCATGCATTTGATGAATTTAGGGCTCCTACAGTGAAGGGCTTTGAAAATTAAACACCCTGTCTTGAAGGCTGCCCGCTGTGTGATAGGGAGCCAGTGAAGTTTTACAAGTAAGGGGCTTGCAGATTGCCATTTTGGCCGTTTGTAAATAAGTCTCGCAGCTTGGTTTTGTACCAGCTGGAGACGTTTTAGTAGGAACAGTGGAAGACCAAGGTAAGTAGAGTTGGAAAAATCAAGACGAGAGAGAACCAAGGCTGTAACAACCTGTATAAGAGCGGCATGAGTGAGTAAATGGGCAATCTTCCTAATTTTGCGTAGTTGGAAAAAGCAGGAGGAGACCACTACCCCTACTTGACCTCTAGATGAGAGATCAGCATTTATGGTGACTCCAAGACTTTTTACAGAAATGGACGGGGTAGGAGAGGGTCCCAAATCAGTAGGCCAATAGTGTGGGCCACAATAAATCTGGCCTTTTCCAACGAGGACTAGTTCAGTCTTGCCCGGATTAAGCTTGAGATGGTTATTGTCCATCCAACTCTGAATATAAAGCATGGTGTCTTGAAATTCCTGAATTGAGTCAGGAGAATTGTCGATGGTAAAAACAAGCTGAAGATCATCAGCATAGTTAAAGTAATTGACCTCCTATTCCTTAGAGAGCGAATCAAGGGCAGGAGGTAAAGATTAAACAGGTGGGGGACAATGATGATCCCTGTGGGACCCCGCACGTGATTGCGGTCTCGGGGCAATAAAGGGAGCAAGGCGTACTGCTTGGGTACGACCCTCAAGAAATGACTTAATCCAGTTAAAAGCTGAACCATGAATGCCAGCCTGTCTGACACGGTCCAGCAAGATTTGGTGGTCGACCGTGTCAAACGCGGCCGACAGGTCCAGCAGCACCAAGGCCTGGGGGTACCCTTATCCGCATTAGCTCGCAAAGTGTCTAGGACTGCCAAAATAACAGTCTCAGTAGAATGAGCAGGCCGAAAGCCTGCTTGATGGGGATCCAGATATTCAGAGTGTTCAATGAAATTCGATAGACATTTGGCGACATGCGCCTCCAGTATCTTGGCTAAGAAGGGGAGCAGAGAGATGGGACGGTAGTTTGATGGATTAAGACGGTCGGCGTCCAGTTTCTTTAGGAGAGGGACCACAACAGCATTCTTAAAGGCATTCGTGACCCTCCCCAGTCCAAGGGACTCATTCAAGAAGGGGAGTACTGTTTGTGGTAAGGCCGAGAAAATATCCTTTAGGATATAAGGGGGCAACAATCTCTAGGAGAACCTGATTTAACTCGGACCAATAGGTCAGAGAAGGTCTCTAGGCTGATAGCAGGAAAGTGTTCCATGATAGCTGTATTAATTATCAGACTATCAGGAAGCTCCACGTATCCAGAAGGGGGATTGCTGGCTTTGATGGTGGCGATTTTGTCCACAAAAAAGTCATTCAGAGAGTTACATAGATCTTGAGTAGGAGTTTGTTTAGGAATAATTCGCTCTGCATTGCAGAGATCGTTAACTATCATAAAGATTTCCTTTGATCTATTTTGGGAGCTTAGAATTCGGGCTGAAAAATGGGCGACCTTGGCTACCATGATTGCATTTTTATATTCATTCCGAGTTTTAACGTACTGAATTTTACCTTCTAGAGAATAGCTAGCTCTCCATCTCCTTTCTTTTAGACAGTTTTGCAGTTTTGCTTCCCACATGTTTCTGATATCCTCCATCTGCATATCTCACACCTCATCTCTTTCCTCTTCAGCATCCTCTATTTACACTCTCCTGCACATACTTCCTTGCTTCTCCTTCACTACTCCATCCCCATCCCCACACACACATCACACACCCACTCACCTTCAAGCACAGCGTTTCTTTTACTTTTGTCCTGGCAGCATTTTCAAAAGTTGTGTACCTCCATCACACACTTTCACATAGAATCCTATTTACAATTGGCGCACATGACCATTGCTCTGAGGGTTCTGGAGATAGGCCTAGAATGCACATGTATTTTGAACACCTTTATGACCTACTGACAGGTTCTGTGAGAAACTTTTACTACCTTCAGGTTCAACTTCAGAGGTCCGAATCATGGCCCATTATAAATACTCACACACAAATATTTAGAGATCGCGCGGTTCACAGTATGCACTTTACAAGAGTAATGTGCTGCATGAAAAAAAAATGCTGAAATTATATGTTGTATGGAATTACAAGTAGGTCATGTGGAATTGTATGTCATGTTATTTGTATATAGAATGTTGAGGTAATGTAGAATGTTGATCAGAGAGTGTTGCTGGTAGTGGAAGGACGCACTTCACTTTTCTCACCAGTCGGCCGTCTTTATGACACTTTAAATAAACCCATGTTTATTTACCACATCCTATATCACCTCTTCTTTTCAATAGCGACGAGTGTTGGTCTTAGTGTTGGCCCACTGTGAGGGAAGATCTGTGATGGGCAGTTGAGGCTTTTCTTCGTGTTGTCAACTGTACCATTTGCTACTTTTATGATGGCTGTGGTGGTTTGTTACAGAGGATCTCTACGTGTTTACGACCGCTTGAAGGTACTATGATAATTTTTTTACCTTTATTGGCTGCTGCACCGCATGGTTCAAGTAACTGGCATCCAACAGACTGCGCGCATGTAATGCTCGTGTTCAGTTTTTAAGAGCAAAACCGCCAACAGTTGTGAGCGTGGCTGTCTTGCGCGTGTAACTCTACTGGAGAAGGTGCGTAGCTGTGCAAAAATCCTGAGCGAGTGCAGCGTTTGACGGGCATAAGCGTCATTACGAACTCGTTAGATGTAACTGCCATCTTGGGTCGAATCAAAAATTAGCTAGCATTCGCGCCAAGAATTTTCAATTCTATTAAGGACACGGAGGCGAGGATTATGCTTTCTCTTTCTATTTTATTGCCACTCACAGCAGCCAATCAAAACTTTTTTGTATGCAAAAACACTACACATCCCATGATGCTTTGGTATATGTCACTTCCTGTATGACCCTATAAGAGCCACCATAACCATTACGTGAGCCTCTTTCTTTGCTCGAACGTTTTAAGTCCCAAGGATAATACAAGTCCAAACAAAATCCTCCAACATGGAAGAACAAACTGGAACGTTAACATCTTCTTAACGAGAAGTACTGTTACTCCATCTTCTTCTCAGAACCTGGAACGAAGGAGATATAAGAAACCCGTAATTTCTGCTTCAACAGAATAATCAAGACATACGGGTGGGTAAACATTACAGTAGTGTAATATAACCGGGTGGGATAATCCTCGCCTCCGTGTCCTTAATAGAATTGAAAATTCTTGGCGCAAATGCTAGCTAATTTTATATTCTATTACAGGACCGGAGGCTTCGGATTATGCTAGTTTAACGCTTATCAAATACAACTGAAGCTATATCACCCACCGGTTTATAGTAAAACTGTTTAAAGGTCGATTCAGAAGACCAGTCAGCAGATCGCATGATATCTTGAACAGTAGAACCCAACATAAATGTCTTGGAGGCCATAGCTCCACGCACAGAATGCGCTCCATACACTTGGGTTCAATACCTGCTTCTTGCATGACAGATTTTAACCATCTGGCTATAGTAGCTGCAGACACTGGCTTATAAGGTTTCTGCAGTGCAATTAACAATTGGGCCACACCATCGGGTCCTATAGATCTAGTACATTCTTCATAAGCCTTTAGACATTGAACTACACAAAGCTTTGCATTACCAGGAAAAGCATGGTACTCAACACTTCTTGACAAAGTCTTAGTTCTGGCTGTAATGTTAAAGGAAACTCCTTCCGGTGTAAATACTCTACCTGTAATATCCAGGGCTTTCACATCGGAGGACCGTCGACAGGCAGATAGGCATAAAAGCATAGCTAACTTACACGATAGTTGTTTCTGCGTCAACATGCCATTATGTGGCCAATTGTCAAATAAGGAAAGAACTAGAGAAACATCCCACAGAGAGGAATACTTTGGTTTAGGTGGATTCGCTACCCTAATACCTTTTAATAACTTACAAATTACCGGATGCATACCTACTGGCTTGCCGTCTATCTGGGAATGGCCTGCTGAAATGGCCGACCGAAAGTTGTTAACCGAACGGTACGCCAGACCCTCCGAGGCTTTTTCAGACAGAAAATTTACAACATGGGGTAACTCAGCCCCCACGGGATCCACGTGTTGTTCCACGCATCAACGAACCCAGCCCTTCCAGGCTGAAGAATATCGTTTTTTGGTAGAGGGAGCCCAGGCTTGGTTGATGAAAGATGCAGCTGCGTCCGAAAGTCCCGGCATTTGCCATCTTTGCCTGAAAGTCTCCAGGCCATCAGAGACAACTGACCCGCTAACATCATCGGGTGCATTTCTCCCTGAGGGCCTTGGAGCGTCGTCGAGAATGATGGAATCATCCTGGGGGAGTCGCAGCTCATCTCCAATAATATTGGGAACCAGGGCTGCGACTTCCACATGGGGGTTACCAAAATCACTTCTGCCAGGTGGCGAGACACTTGGGTGGTCACCCTGGGAATCAATATGAACGGGGGAAAGGCATAATTCAGGCCCGTGGACCAGTCCTGCGAAAACGCATCCGTCGCCAGAGCTAACGAATCCAGCCTCCAGCTGAAGAACTTCTCCAGCTGTCGATTCAGTCTGGACGCAAATAGGTCGATTTCGCAACTGCCCCAGATCGCTTGCAACCATTGGACTATCTGGGGTTGGAGTTGCCAATCGCTGTAATCCTTGAGATGCCGGGAATTCCAGTCCGCTACTACGTTTGACTGCCCCGGGATATATTCGGCAATCACCGATATCTGATGATTTAGGCAGTAATGCCAGAAGTCCTTCGCTATTTCTGCAAGCAGAGAGTACCTCGTGCCTCCCAATTTGTTGATGTACCTCACCGCCGAGATGTTGTCCATCCGAAGTAGGATGCAACATGACAGTCGTCTGGGTGACAGTGTCCGGATCGCGAACGATCCCGCTAAGAGTTCCAGGCAGTTGATGTGAAGATCGAGTTAACGCAGGGACCATCGCCCTCCTGTGGAGATATCTCCGCAACGCGCACCCCAGCCCCAACGGCTGGCGTCGGATTCTATAACTACTTCTGGCTGAGAGCCGAAAATGGCCCTGCCGTTCCACGCCTCCACGTGACCTAACCACCACTGTATCTCTTCCCTTGCTTCCTGAGAGAGGGGAACCACGTCCGTGTAAGAAAGACCCTTCTGAAGGTGTCGTATCTTTAACCTCTGAAGGGCCCGATAATGAAGAGGACCCGGGAAGATTGCTTGTATGGAGGATGCCAGAAGACCCACGATCCTGGCGATTACTCTGAGTGAGACTGTCTGTTTAAATAGCGCGGTGAGCTCCTTTCTGATGAGTTTCAGTTTGGAGCGGGGAAGACTCAATTGTGTCGTCCGAGAATCTATGACGAACCCTAGAAAGTCCACAGTTTGCGAGGGAGCAAGAGCTGATTTGGATTCGTTGATCACGAACCCTAGGTTTTGCAAAGTAGCTATGGTCAGTTGCAAATGATGAACAGCTAGTGTTGGAGATTGCGCCATGATGAGTATGTCGTCTAGATAAACTATCATGCGAATACCTTGCTCTCGTAGGTGAGCTATCACCGGTTTCATCACCTTGGTGAAGCACCATGGTGCTGAGGAGAGCCCGAAAGGAAGGACCAAGTACTCGAACCACCGGCTCCGCCATTGGAATTGGAGGAAACGGCGGTGAGGAGGAAAGATAGGTATTGACAGATAGGCGTCCTTCAGGTCCAGCCGGACCATCCAGTCTCCTTCTTTGAGAAGATCCGCCAAAAGATGGATGCCCTCCATTTTGAAGTGCTTGTAAGTCATAAACTGATTGAACTCCTTCAAATTCAAAACTAACCTGTGACCTCCGCCCTAAGAAAATATTGCTGCAAAAGCCGCGAGGGCCCTCGTTGCAATACGCTATCGCGTGTTTCTGCAGCAATTCTTCTAGTTCGGAATCGATAAAATCGCATTCTAGTTGGGAAAAAGAAAGCTGTCTGGGTCGTTTGTCCTCATAGGGAGTCTGATAGAAATCTAAGTGGAACCCCTGAATTGTCTGCAAAATCCATGCATCCTGAGAAATTCGAAACCAATTGTGATAGAAAAACTGAGTGCGACCCCCCAAGGGTATTAGAAAACAGTCGGGGGCACTTACCTGCAGAGTCTGGGGCTTGGAAGCCCCCACGGTGGCCACCTCTGTGGAAACGCCTCTGGTTGAAGCGTTGTCTGGTGGGGTAGAAGGTTCCTCCGCGAGTGGAATCCCACTCTCCGCGGACCCTTCCGTAGTCTCCTCGTTGAGGACCTTGGGAGAACTGACGGCCTGGCGAGCGTCCTCTGCCTCCCCGGCCCATCGAAAAAGGCCAGCCTGAAAGACTCGTTTGATGCCAGTCTGGGCCTTATCCAGCGTTGTGAACGTGCCCACGTACTTGGAGACATCCTTGACAAAGCGTTCTCCGAAGAGATTGCCTTCAGCCAGGGGCCCCGGTTCCGCTGCCGCCAATTCAGTGAGGTTGGAGTCCATTCGCATGAGGAGCGACTTGCGACGTTCAGTAGATAGGGCGCAATTCGCGTTGCCTAGTAGGCATATGGCCCGCTGGGTCCACCCTGCCAGTACATGTGGGTCCATCGCAGTACCCGACCCTTGCGCCTCCAGGGCCATTTCTAGAATCTTAGCGAGAGGGCCTGCCACGTCCAGACGTTTGTCATGACAGCCTCGCCAGGCCCGATCAATACCTTTCTTCGGGTCCTTAGCGAACTTCTTGAGGAAGGTAAGTAGACTTGCGTCTATGTCTGGGGTCTCCGCAACCTTGTCCGGAATATCCAGCCTGGGGCATTCTGAACGTAATCTATTACGCACCTCCTTGTCAAAACTCCGTCGGAGGTTATCATGCAAGTACGCTGCGACTTCAGGTGCAGGAGCCCAGTCCGAAGACCTAGGGTGGACTATGTCTGCAGGGTTGATGACGAACGGAGTAGACATAGTTTGGGATAGGTCTTGCTCCACGTGCTTAGTCTTCCTAGCTTTCTTTTTTGGGGGAGCCTCATCAGGGGTGTCAGTCCCTGTGGTATCAGTGTCTGTGTCCTTATCAGTGTCAGGACGTTTGACCTTACCAGAAGGAGGCAAAGAAGAGAGAGCGTCAGCATGGGGCCAAGACATGGACTGTTGTCCACTGACTGTGGTGTCCTTAGCTGGTTCAACAGGGGTAGTAAAGCCGTGACGTTTGGCAAATCGCTCTAGCTGTTTAGTTATTAGCTTCAACGCAGCAGCCAGCGTCTGCTGCACAGTCCCAGGGACTGCCTTCTCCACGGCCTTATTGACGGACTCCTGGGACAGTGGCGTACAGCGCCTCCACAATATTATCTTCCAGGGAAGGGGTGATCACTTCCTCCTCATATAGGTTATCATCCTCATAGCTGACCCAGTTCTCCATGGCAGAGTAGAATTATAAATGTAATGGGCAGAAGAGGAGTAAGGGGGGAGCCAACCCACAGCACACACACCAAAGTACCTAGCTCCTCAGCAAAAGCTGTATAAATATTCTTGCAGCCCACAGGGCGTAGGGAGAGCCAAGAGCACAAAATATCCAAGGAGTTTGTGCACACTCCAAGGCCAGATCACTATTTCAGCCACCTCAGGCGTAGACAGGGTCTCTTGTCCGAAGAACTCCGAGCAAAATGAGCTCTGGAGTGATTTTGGGGTCGAATACGTCTTGCGTAGCCCAATCCTCCCAAAAACTAGCCCAATTGGGCTACGCACGACGATCGGTAAAGAAGCTCTCAGAAAAACGCACCAGCGATGAGGGAAAGCCTGTAGCGTTTATAATTGAGGTAATTCACTGCTGTCGGCAGCGCGGTACATATTTACATCTGAGTCACCACATAAAAAGCCCGATCGGGCCGCCCGCATAGCGCAATTCACCGCTGCAGTGCGGGAGTCTTTGACAGCGTTTTAGCGGCTGGAAACAATAGCGCGCTGCACGCGCCCACCCGTAACGGGGTAAGGATCGTCAGCGCGATCGCGCGTATGTGAACGGAATGCCAAACTAATTAACGCGGCACAGTTGAATCTAATAGAATGAAGTGCCTGAATCAGCTAGCGCATTACGCGCGTCTTACACAATGCAGTTAAATGAAGCAGCGCGATGCATTACAATCACCATATACATAAATGTATAACAATGTCAGCGCATGCAATAATATTATTCATTTCATAAACATAGGAACATTTTGTGGGGCACTTAACTTCCTGCGTGAGCAGCAAAGAAAGAGGCTCACGTAATGGTTATGGTGGCTCTTATAGGGTCATACAGGAAGTGACATATACCAAAGCATCATGGGATGTGTAGTGTTTTTGCATACAAAAAAGTTTTGATTGGCTGCTGTGAGTGGCAATAAAATAGAAAGAGAAAGCATAATCCGAAGCCTCCGGTCCTGTAATAGAATCTGTAACAGGTACTGTACTGTACGTGTGGAAGCATCATCACGCAGACGTCAGATGTGGCGGCGATCTTATGTTTACTAAATTGCATTGGAAGTTTCGTCATATGCTGTGACGGCAAAATTTCTCCTTCAGATTTTGGATACGTAGAGTTTTAAGTTGCAGGTCACAGTCAGTGATTTGTACGCTCGTAAGGAAGTTAGCGTTGTTGGAACTGTGTTCGTTCTTGATCATTGGACCATTTCTGTGATGTGCTCACAATCTTAAATGTGGATCCCTTTGTCAGTGGTTCACACACTCTTGGAAGTGGCAGCTTGTCAAGATTTGCGATCTACATTTCGGTTATCCGCGCACCTTATTTTGAAATTACTTGTGGTCTATATATTTTTTTAAGATTTGATTATTGTTCAAAAACATTGTTTGCCCGAGTGTTGAATTAGTTTTGGTTTGTGTTGATATGGCCAGTTCACATATGTTCAATCAGCCATCTATATGTCTACCAGTAACTGGAAAACCTGTTCTTGTTCAAGACTTTCGAAAATTATATTGTGGCTATTGATGGAGTGGGATTTAAACCTGAGAGAAAGAGAGTTGTTATTCAGTTTTCAGGGTACTGCGATGATTGAAATTTTTGAAAATGTACAACCGGTACTGCTACCTGGGAATGAAGGAGACTGTTGGAATGTATTCAGGGAGGCTGTGGCGAGACTAGAAAAGCAATTTGTGTGTGAACCCAATGTTATGATTGAGCGGCACAGTTTTTTCAAAAGCAAACAATTTGGAGAAGAGTCAGTGGAATAGTATGTTGCTGCTCTGAGGGTACTTGCTTCCAATTGTGAGTTTGGGGCTGGTGTGAATACATATGTCAGGGACCAATTTGTTTTTAATTGTGAATCAAAAAAGATTCAGTAGCGGTTGTTGGCGTGTGGGAATCCCACTCTTGAAGAGGTTGTGAACATAGCCAAAGGGATTGAAAGATCCATTCTCTCATCTTAAGCATTAACTGCTGTGAAGGGAAATACTTCTAACACTCCTGTGTGCCTTATTCAAGCTGGGAGAAAGGCATTCACGTTGAGTGAGGTTAAGGGGCCTAAACCGAGCTGTAATATGTGTGGTTCCAAAATGCACCTTGGCAACAGAATTGATTGCCCTGCAACAAGGAGGAGGTGCAGCAAGTGCAACAAATTGGACATTTTCAAAGTGTATGTAGGAGTATGAAGTCTAGGACTGGTATGAGTGTGAGGACTATAAGTAATGTTACTGATAATTTGGAGAATATGATTCCTACTTTATAAGATTCTTGTGTATCTTTTATTGTGAATATGATTGGGGCAAGTTTCAAAGCATCATTAGGGAAAGTACATATTTGGGAAGTTGTGCTGGAGGTAATGGCAGAATCAGGCTCACCAATTACTATAGTGTCTGAACTTACTTTTCAAAAAGAAAAGGGAAGTGTGGACTTAAAAAGACAAACGTTAATCAGAAAGCTTTTGAAAATTTCGATATTACCATGCTGGGATATTTCGAAGATGAATTGGAGTTTCAAGGGCGCAGTATTCTTACAAAAATGTATGTTGCGGTTAATGGCAAAGACATCATTGGATGGTTCGATTTTGGGAAGCTTGGAATAATGTTGTGTCCAGAGACTGATTCTCCCATTGTTCTGAGGGACTTGACATTGAATCATATTGACATTCAGGAGTCAAAAGTAGATAAGATCATAGCTAAATAAGCTGATGTGTTTTTGAACAAGTAGGACAAGTGAAAGGTTTCACTCAACACATTAAACTTGAAAAAGGTGCTGTGCCTGTTCAGCACAAAGTAAGGATGGTACCATTCGGTGTTCGTCAACAACTTAGACAACATCTTGATGCTTTGTGTGCGGAAGGTATTATTGATACCACTGATAGTTCGTAGTGGGTGTCTGTCATAGTTATCGCCTTACAAGCGGTCTCTTAACAAGAATATTGGGATTGACAGTCATCCGCTGCCTAAAATTCAAGAGCTGCTTACAGCTATCAATGGTGCCGAATATTTTTTGATAGTTGACCTCAAGTCACCATATCACCAGGTAACTCTGGATGACATTTCAAAGGACTTAACAGATTTTGTAACCCTGTATGGAGTATATAGGTTTTTAAGGATGCTGCTTGGGCTGGCCTCGGCGGCCAGTGTTTTTCAGAAGTTGATTGACGTATTATTTTAAGGCATAAAGGGGGTGCAGGCGTTCCAGAACGACATACTTATTTTTGCCAAAACCAGTGAGGAGCGTGATCAGTTGTTGTAGGCAGTACTTAGGACACTAGAGGTCAGGGGCATGATGGTTAGCAAAGAAAAATGCAAGTTTTTTGTGAGGGAGATTGACTATTTAGTTCATAAGATTTCAAGTGAAGGTATTTTTCTCCAAAAAGACTTGGTTAGGGTACTTTAATAATGCCATCAAACCATATGACAAGGACTCTTTGAGATCCATTTTAGGACTTGGAGAGTACTAAGCAAGGTTCGTCCACAGCTATGCTATTGTTGTTGAACCGTGAAGGCGACTTTTGAGAAAAGGTGTTTCCTTTGAGTGGGCTGAGGAACATGATGATGCCTTCGAGAAGGTTAATAGATTAATTGCGTAGGCTCCTGTTCTTAACCCTTTTGACCCAAATGGAAAATCATATGTGACAGTGGATGCTAGTTTTATTGGTCTGGGGGCTGTTATCAGTCAGATGGTTGACGGCAAGGAGAGAGTAATTTCTTTTATCTCTAGAGCAGTGAGAGGGGCGAAGCGGCACTATAGTACTATAGAGGCGGCAGCGTTTGCCTGTGTTTGGGCAGTGGAGAAATTTAAAACTTTATGTAGGGGAAACCATTTGTATTGATCACAGATCATAAACCATTGGTTTACATGATGAACGGAGTACGGTCAGGGAAAGCTTCTTCGAGGCTTAGTAGGCTCATTGCCAGATTGCAAGAGTTAAATTTTAAGATACAACACATATCAGGTGGGAAAAACATTGTTGCTGATTATCAAGGTTACCACCTAAAGATGTGAAGGAGGAAGCCGCACTTGATCAGCATGAGTGTGTTGTAGATGTTTTGAGCAAGTGCAATAGGGCCATTTCTGGATGGCTAAATGTACCTGTCGCCGGAGTATGACAGGAAAACTGGCGCTCCCGCCAGACATCGCATAGGTGCAAGCCATCCAGCATATGCTGGAGTACCTGATGAGTCGCGGTATTGTGTGGGCTCGGGGAGGGTCTCGTTCTAACATTCCATTCAACACACAATTAAAATCCCCTGCTAACACTACTGCCCGCCCATATAGGGAGATGCCGCTGCCGACAACCCGGCAAAGAAGTCCGGACAATCGGAATTGGGAGCATAGACTTTTAAAAAACAAATTTTCCGACTCACCAGTGTCCCATGTAAAATGGCATACCGCCCTTCTGGATGTACTACATGATTCAGGTGTCTAAAAGGGACCCCAGAAGCAACCCAAATGAGTGTTCCCCGTGCGAATCCGAAGTAGGAAGTAGCATTAATCTGTCCCCTCCATGGTTTCCTCAGGCAGGGGATACAGTCGCCCCAGACATGTGTTTCCTGTAGCAACGCCACAACGACCCTGTACTGCTTCAAATAAGCAAACACCTGCCTGCTCCTCTCAAAATTAGCTATTCCACGAATATTCTAAGTAATCAGTTTTGTCATGGAGGTAGCCATACTTCCCAAACCATCCAACCATCTACTCTTGCAGGTCCATCATGCCCACATCCATACCACCAACAGAGGGGCCCAGGCAGCACAATTGACAAGGCCTTTGAACACGAAAGCAGAACCAACAGCCCAACCATAACATGAAAAATACACTCTTCCTCCAACTCCCTCCACCCCATGTATGTTCAGTATCTCCATCCCACCCGTGTTCTGACAAGCTGGGAGTCAGCGAATGCGGCCCCATATCCCAATTGATGAAAATATATTAAAAGATAAACTGAAACAATGCTCCACCCACCCGGCTCCCTCCCCCAACTTGTGCTATGCAAGGGACTAGGTCACCGGGAGGGATGCGAGGCCGTAGCACTCCAGCCCCCCGCCACCCACTTATACATAACAGTTTCACAGCATTTGTGCACCCAATAGGAGCGCATCTCATGGCCCAATAATATACTTCATTTCAGTTTGCCGCCCCCTTAACCAGTCCTGGGTTCTCGTTATACAACAAGACGGAGATCTAAAACTATCAGATAACTGACTTTCAGGGTACGGTCGAGGCACTCTCAGTCAGGGCTCGGTCTTCTTGTAGCTCCAGTGAGGCCCCATCAGTGTCTGGGACCATTTCAGTGGCCTGCAAAATTGCATTAGGGCTCAGTCCCCTCTCTAGCCTCTCGGTCCCTCCAGCGTCCCTGACGGCACCAGCCACGCCCAGACCTGCCTGGCTTTGATGGTTGGGTCGATCCCATTGGGGATACCAGCCAGTCGCAAGAGTTTCGTATGGAGTCCTACCAGTCAATAACCGCTGCCGCTGAAAAGAACAGCACTTTTCCTTGACACACCACTCTCAGTTTAGCTGGGAAGAGGAGACTATATTTAAGGTTAAGTTCTGTGAGTTTTTTCTTCACTGATAAAAAAGGTTTTCTTTGATCTTGCACTCTTTGAGTATAGTTAGGATAAATGGATATAGGATGCCGTTCAAACAAGTGGTTTGCAGGATTGCAGAAGTTAAACAACCGGGCTATGATTGATCGAGAGGGTGCACCAGGTCTGGATGGTGGAACATGGGCCCTGTGAGCCTGTTCGATGGTAAAAAAAAATTAGAGAGTCTCTTAGGGGCCAAAGCACTGGTAATCCAGTCTTACAAGAAAAGTTCGCATGGGCAGATTGCCCCTTCGCGTTTTCTGGGAATTCCACAAAGCGCAGATTGTGTCTGTAGGGTCTCCACCTCAGAATCCTCTATACGGTCATCTAAGCGGACTGCCTATTGCTGGAGACAAATTATGGTTTACCACAGAGTGTTAACCTCCGCTTGTAAGACGCTCACATTTTGTTCTGTGGTAGTCACACACTCCGAAACCGTGCGTAAATCAGTTCATAATAAGTCGACGTCTATGGCAACAGAGTAAATTTTATGAACCATCTCATCCCATGAATTCTGGATCGCAACCAGCGCAACCGTCAGGGAGGGAGCCAACGCCGCCACTTTGCACCAATGTTTCTCCCCCGCCATCGTGAGCTATCTCCTGGGCCCTAGCCTCTGGGGGAACCAGCTGTGTATTATTGAGAATTTTTTGGGTCTGGGCTGCCCGATTCCCTTTGTCCTTTACCATCGTTAGACTCAGTATGGTAGCAAGAAGAGGGCACCAATAGGAATCTGGACGGGCCCGCTGCAGGGATTGTCATCAACCCCGGCCCCCTACCGCGGCCATCCAGACACAGGTGTCATTGTGTAGAAATCAGGGGGCCTGGTGACATGTCCCATTCAAAACAGTACTTTCTTTGCTTTTGATAGGCCCCGCAGCGACCCTCCTCAGGACTCCCAGGCCAAAGGGGACAATCCACAGGGCCCAAGCGAGCACCGGTAGGGTATTACTGTAACCAGTCGGGCCGATGCGGCCCTATCACGCCACCCTCTCCGTTGAGCATAGTACACCTCCTTCAGAAGGCACTCCGGAGCGCAGGGCTATGATCTCTGTAAAATAGACTCCTCGCCATGGGGCCACTGTTGGGGGATCAAATCCAGAGATTGCCACGTGTATATATGTCCTTCCCATTTCCAGCAAGACCTCACTATCTCGCTCCCTCGTAGTTGTTGGTATCTCCATCAGGAGGTTTACGGCAGCCGGGCTCACAGAATCTATGCCAGGCCCTCACAAAGTGGCACCCTCACTTCGGGTGGGAAGGAATGCCCCACTCTCGAGTCACGCCCCGCCCCAATTGCCGATCACCTCACCTCAGGGGTACCTGTAGCGGACTTTGTCCTCGCTGCTCGTCCTCCAATCGGGACCCAGCAAGGGAAGGTTTCGGTCTCTGGGGTATGCTCGCTTCTCCACTACACCGTTCAGGCAGACTCCTTTGAGATTCTTCCCCTTCACAATTCGGTCTGCTCCAAGGGTTCAGCAGGCGGAGAGTCGCAGTCGCTCCCCCAGGAGGCCCTCAGGGCTGCTGCCCACTCAACGGGCTCAGAGAAGCGCACACCCTCCGCTGCAGCAGCCTATCACCAGCAGGCCTCCTCTTCGTCGCCACTCACCGCCGATCGCGGGGGGCAGATCCACTTCCCCAGCATCCCCAGCGTGGGGCGCTCCTAAGGGTGCAGCCTGGCCAAGACGTCCGTTCACATTGCCACTCCTGTCGGGGCCGCCCCCCTCAGTCCGACAAAAAATGGCGCTGATTAGACTCTTCAGGCCGCGCCCTTACCTATTAGTCCAGACAGCCCAAAGCGGCGGCAGAAAGCTCCAGATGCACAGCAGGAGATCACCGGTGTCTTCAGTGACCAACTGGAATTATTTCTTGGCAGGATAACTCAGAATACAGGTAGGATTCTGCCCGTGCCAATGGGAGCGCCGACAGGAACGTCTACACGGCCATCTTGCCTCTGGTATATATGAGTTTAATATTATGTTTGTGTCTCTTGCTTGGGTAATGTTGATGATTATATGTAGTGATACTACATTTTTTGAGAATATGGATTACTACTTTGTCGTGCCTCCTGATCTGAGTTCTTAAGAGGAAAGGATAACACATGCCATGAAACAGGCACCTCTTTTCCATTTGTGTTTTTTAAACTCCTCCCCTCCGGTGAAGTGAATATCTGGTCGCTAATCTGGGGGATGCAAAATTCACCTCTGGACCACGTAGTACTGACCTTGTTGATTATGTTATTTTACTGGGTTAGCACCTCTATCTCATCAAGTTGATATGGAACCTTGGTGCCCACTTGGGCGAGAGCCGCCCTTTGCTGGCACACATTGCTGCCACAGTCAAGACTTATCTTTTCCAGCTGGGAATTCTGTTGAGGGTCAGATATTACCTAAGTCCCAGTGTTGCACAGTGGCTGCGGATTTCTGTAAAAGCCAGTGTCAGCCTGCCTCAGAATTTATTTGGTTAGCTGCATCTGCTGCAGGATGCTGCCACCTTGCTCCCCCAGATATTAGATACATCTTCCAAGTGCTTGCAAGGCTACCTTTGCTTCCTGTATCACTGCGTTTACAATTTTAGGTCTGTGTATTGTTCATATCATTATCTATGCACCGGGACCCTCAATTCTTAGTGATTGCTTTCAGTGATGTTTCTTTCCACAACACTATATGAAGTTTTTGTGACCCTTTGATTTAAGAGAATCTGTGTGGCTGGCCATGTATTTTCCATTTTACGGGTGTGGAATTGTGTAGAAATTGTACTTGTTCAATTAACAAAAAGTTGCTGAAATGTAAGTGTCCTTTAAAAATGATCTATTTGCCCCACCACTGCCTAAACCAGTCAAATAGACCAGCACAGAGCATGTGTAACCTCAATTATAGCACCAGAGCTCACAAACAAGTACCTATGTACAGTGCTTGATGATGCAACAATTGTATGCAAATTTGCTTTATTTACTATGTGTGCAGTGTGTTTGTGCACTACACCTGTCAGTCAGTATACTTGTGCCAGATTTTCTTGCGTACGCAAACAATGTCTACAATGTCTAAAAGCAGAATGCTGGTTACGAATTGTCGCTATGCTTATATGGGTCTTATAATGTTCCTGTTGCAAGGGTATTCTCTAGCCCGAGACCAGATGATTGTGGCCCTGCTGCACAAATTCTCACATCTGATGTTAAGTTAAATATATCTGTAGGTGACAAAACATACATTTCTCAGCTGGGCTGTTGTACTTTTAGTGGGACAGCAGTGGCACACGGCAGAGTTTCTGCAATTTAATTGGGGAAGTATCCAGACTTCTCATTGGTGCTGCAATACCTTTAAAGGAACAGTTGCACTACTTCTCTCACCAGCATGTCCTATTTAATTTGGATTCTTCCAGTATATCTAAGCATGGGTGCTATAATCTTCAGGAGAAAATGCAGGTAGTTGTTTGCAGTTTCAGTCTAGTGACCAAGCTTTGACTTGGCTCCTCTGTTATATTCTTGGGCAGGTGTGTTGAGATTATTATGGTGTACACAAGCATTTGTGTATGCCTCTTTCATACAAGGGTCCTGCACAGCACGGGTGGGAGCAGTGCAAGATCTCCTCATACACAGAACTGGTAGAGTAATTGCTGCAGCAATGTATGCTTACCTGACATAAAAAGATAAGCAGTGTAGCTACAGATGTACAAGCTTGTCTCACAGTTGAGAAGTGCAGCACAGATAGTAGCTGTGCTGCAACACTCCTGAGAAGTCCACACATTTCACTGATTACAGCGGTAAAAGCAAGCAGACCCAGTTGCAGCAATTCCCTTCTTTCAGTGCTCAGAAGTAGTTTTGAGGATAAATTGCTATAAAAACACCGAACAAAGAATGAAGGAATCCGTCTTAAAACCAGTAAAAATTCAATTTCCATTTGTTTTGAAAAATGCACTATACCAGTGGTGTTTGAGTTGAAGAGTTGAGTTGGGTCTGCAACAGATTTATGATCTCTGAAGCAGAACGAACTGTTTGTAGGTTAAATGTTTCTTCCACTGAGGTCAAAGGAACCCTTTTTGTATTCATACTGCTACAAATTTATTCAGTTTATCAAAACACATATTATTAGTGTCTGTTCAAGTCCAGGGGATGTTTCAAGTGCCCTTCAAGGAGGTTATTCTGCAACATTTTATTATACATCATATGGTTAACAAATATGGTTGGCCTTGGTTCATTGCGCAGCAACTTTCATGAGTCAATATTAAATAGGAACCATGTGTGATGGACTGGGATGAATGAAACGGGTGCAGCCAATAATAAATACCTCAGACCTGGTTTAAAAGGATTACAAACTCCATGTTAAGTGATAGAATAGCATAGAAGTAAATGACCTAGAGCAGTGGTTCTTCACCTTTTAACTTTTGAGGACCACCATTTAATCATTACTGGAAGCCGGAGACCCCAGCTTAAGCATTTTCGATGATTTGAATTACAAAACAATACACTAAAACAAGCATTTCTCCAAACAAATTCACACATGATTAAATGTTTTAGTTAATTTACAAACAAATGCATAAAAAAGCAAACTTTTATTAGGAAGGTTGGAACATTTTTAAATTGAGTTGAGAACACTTATCATCCATATTATGTTCTGTTTGATGCACTTCCATTGCTCCCATAAATCAATCTGTGCTAATTGCAAGTGGGAAGGCTGGCCTAACAAGGAGCCTCCGATCAACAATGAGAATTTGGAAGGTTTAAGCTTGAAATGATTATATTTCAACGCTAGGTCCCTACCAAGACATTTCATGGAGATTTGGGATCTAATTAATGACACCAACCAAGATTTAGTATTTATCTCTGAGACTTAGATTAGTAGCTGTGCTGTACCGAAGATTACCGCAGCCATATCCATCGGATACAAAATTTTGAAATGCGATCGAGAAGGCAGACAGGGAGGGGGCATCGATATTATTTTTTAGGACATATACCTTTGTACTGCTGAACACAGCTCTACGATGGTGGATTGCAAAATTCTAGTCTTCCAGCTGTCTCATAACTCAAGGGTACTGTTTGGGGCGCTGTTCTCTACAGTCCGCCCTGTTACAATTCTCAATTGGCATCCAATCTCTTTTTCCAGGCTGTACCCATTGATCTTAAAATATGATCAGTTTCTAGTCACCGAGCATTTTAATGTAGACTATGAAAGTTGGAGGACCCCCTATTTAAGAGGCTGGAGAGTGAGATGCAAATCCTTCACCTGAAACAATGGATTAAAGACCCTACCCATGAAGCAGTGCTCAAGCTAGATTTGTTATTCTCAAATACTGAAGCGATTAAATTACATATTATCCCATTACTTTGGTCAAACCATTTTCTAATTAATTTCTCTCACTGTACCAGAAACTTTGGAAACAAACATGATCATTCCCCAAACCCGAAAAGACCGTAGAGGAAATTTAATGCAGAATTTTTTAAGTCGCTTCTGTCTTCCAGATCTTGGAGAAGATGTGCCTCTAGGTAACTACCTAGATAATTTTAACTCTGCCATCACTAATGCCTTGGATGGAGGTGCTCCTTGGAAGTCGAGTAACTCATCCAGACGTTTTTCGTCAGAGAAATTGTATTCCACAGACAGGAAAGAGAAAATGTAAGTTGCTTGAGCACATATGGCGGTGCTCAAAGCGTGCTGAAGATCGCCTGGCATATAAAACAAAATTGAATATTTACCATAAAGCTCTCAATAGAGCAAAGAAAGATTACTTTATCAAAAGATTAGAAATAAATAGTGGCTCCTCTAAAGAACTATTTAAAATAGTAAAAGAACTATCACACCCCTCTAGTCTGACTCAGACCATCAATCCCTTGGCTGATCACTGCGAAGAAATGGCCAATTTTTTCATTGATAAAATAGAAAAAATTTATTTGATATTTAAAACACAACCTTCTCTAGAAGTGCTCCCTTGTGAACACTTAGGCCCCCACAATAAAGCGTTGGCTCACTTAGGTAACGTCGCAAGCCTCCCATTGTATCAGGTGGAAAAGATCATGGCCCATGTGAAGTCTGGCTCTCCTCTCGACCCTTGTCTCCATTTTATCTATTCTCGTCAGGCCCCTATTTTTAGTCCTTACTGACCCAGATTTTTAACCTATTCCTGACTAATGCTGAATACCCTGACATATGCAAGCAGGCTCAAATTCTTACATTGGCTCAGAAAGAAGGGATAGATATCTCCGTTTTATCTAGCTATCGCCCAATATCCCTGCTCTCATACATTTCCAAATTACTGGAACGATTAGCCAATACCCAGTTGACATAATTCCTAGAAGACACCAATCTGCTCGATTTGTCGCAGACTGGCTTTAGAGCCAGAAACGGCATGAAATCCACTTTACTTGCTGTACTGGTTAGTATTAGACTAGAGGTGGATCATGGTAAGGCTGGGGTCCTGATACTTCTAGATCTGTCTGCAACCTTTGAAACTGTCTCTCACAGCCTAGTTATAAAAAGATTACATGAGACCGGTCTGCAATCACTAGCCCTACAGTGGTTCGGCTCCTTTCTAAATATAAGAACCCAATCAGTTCAGCTGCACACATTTAGATCGTAACCCTCCCCCCAATATATCTAAATGTGTGGTCTAGCAGGGCTCTTCGCTCAGCCAAATACTATTCAATGTTTGTCTCTTCTCTGGCTAACATTGTCAGAACCTGGGGTTTCGAGATGTGTTCTTATTCTGACGACACACAGTTGGGTATCTCTATTGGTGAGAGACACAGTAAGACTAGAAAGAATCTCACTAGCTGTCCGTCAAAGGTAAAGGTAATGGATGAAAGCACACTGTTTAAAGCTTAATGCAGATAAAACAGAGATTCTACCTTTTTTTCGTACGGTGCCCACCACATCTGGGATGCCTCCTGGTGGCCAATGTCCCTGAGCTTTGCTCCAGAACCAAAGAGAATGGCGAAGAACCTTGGTTTCCTGATAGACAACTCTCTCTATACAGGAGCAGGTCAATGCGACTTTTGGCAAAACCTTTGGCCTACTTAGGCTCCTACTGAAACTCTTTGGCTGGATCCCAGTGAACTAGTGAAGGACTGTAGTCCAGTCATTGATTACGAGTAGACTAGACTATGGCAATGCCCTTTATTTGGGAACGGCAGACTTTCCCTTTACGCGACTACAGGTAATCCAAAATGCGGCAGGCAGACTCCTCTGTAATAGTGACAGATATAGCTCGGCATCTGTGTCTAAACACTTTCCACAGGCTGCCAATCTGCAAGAGAGTCAAATTTAAAAATGTCCACAAGGCACTCTACGACACTGGCCCAGCTATCTTTCATACATTAATAAAGTGTGATTCTACAGACCTGAGTGAACCCGGCGATCATCCAATCTAGCGATGGCTAAGGCCAAAAGCATCAAAAAAGCTAGGATGGCTGGTACTTCGTTCACCCATCTGGCAGCCGCTCATTGGAACTTAATGCCCATTGATCTCCGCCTGACCTCAGACCATGTCAGGTTCAGGAAAAGACTAAAAAACCTGGATATTCTCTGCCAAAGGCAAGTGCTTTAACTTTAGGGCCCAAAGCAATCTAGAGCCGTGATATTCCTCTGAGGATGAGTGTCTGCGCTTTACAAATAACATAAATAAGTAAATGTTTTGCCTCTAAGTTCAAATTCCTTCACATTTACAGAATGTTTTAAGAGTTTCAACTGTACATTTTGCATCTTTATTTATATACACTTTATTAATCTGTTAATATCATTTAATTTTCTAAGTAGACTCCGACCTCTTGAGTAGGTTTCGTGGAACCCCAAGGGTCCCCAGTCCACAGGTTAAGAACCGCTAACCTAGAGGGTTTGTGCATCCAGATGTGATTATGCATGCAGAAATGTCTTGAGTGAGGCAAGATAATTCAAACGGTAAGTCCCCTTTGTGGTGAAGGAAAGGGTTATGCATTTTTTCAAACTAACCCAGAAGCGTATATTTTTTGCACTAATTAAAGTGGAAAGTTGTCATGAGAAGGGAGATTACTCCATGTAGGAGCCATATGATAGATGGATTTTCTTCTATGGAAAATGGGGCTTCTTCCATTTGTTCTCTCCTTAACAGGGTATAGGTGGCTTTTTTTCTTAGCCATGATGTTTTTAGTAGAAGTCACAGTATTAGGCTCAAACAGAGCACTCTTGTTTATGAGCTTGCAAGGTCCTTTTCCAGAGCTTCGTGTTTGTAATGCTCATTTTAGTTAAGTACACGCTCCCAACTGAGCCTGTCCATGTTTGGAGAAGACTTGAGGCCTCTTTTAGGAGATTAAGGGCTGAAGATAATATATTATTCAGAGAATACACTATTTTAGAGAGTGTTTGCATGCCATTGTCTGTAACTTTAAATGGCATTTGTAGAATTTCTCAGCTTGTGAAATTCTCTCAACACCCCTTTTTCTGAATAGTTTTGCCATTCGTTGTATTAATTTTAGCTGGATATGGACACAGGAGGCAGTCAAAAAAATCCATAGTTTCACAAATTCAGGACAGGTGCTCCTTCACAGCTGTTAAACTAGAATGTGCTGGCTATCATTGGCATTGCCTGCCCACACTGTATGTGGGAACAGTTACAGGTGTGTTTGTATCATACCTGGGGCATGGACAATTAGCTAAAGGACTAGTAGTTTTGGAAAGAAATTGACTCTTGCATATATCTGTTTCAATGGGCCATAGGGATATACATTTAGGATGTAACGTGGTCAAATTAAAATCGGCATATCATGGTTACCTTTAAAATCCCCATGAGGTTGGGGAAAAAAGGATGCAAATTTGCTTAGTATCCTCGAACTGGAAAAAATGTTATGGGGCCGTAAGCACGAAGTACCCCAAATAGGGGTGGAAAAGCCTCAGCAGTTAAGACATTAAGGAGACTAAGGTGAGGATTATCCTCACCATTTAATGTATTGTCACTTAACGATCATAATAATAATGTATTGTTATTATATGTGAACGCTTATGAGTATAGTTGTATCTTTTTCCCATCCTTGATTTGACTGGTGATATGATCACCAGTTGTGAACATTTATAGAACTGGTATTATGTATATGTGTTTGCTTTTAGGAAATGACATGAAGTAAGTTCAAGTTGTAAATGGTTAATTCTACCTCGCAGCAAAGGAAAGAAGTGATGACATCACGGGGACTTTCATAGATATAGAGCAAAGTGATTGATGTTTGAGACCTATTTTATAGTTTGAACTTATGGGTCTTATAGTTTTCTTTGTTCTGAGCTGTTAATAAATAACCCCACCCCCGCAACCTCTTTATCTGGGAATGCTGGAAGTGTGTTGGATGGAGCTATTCCATCGTGTGCAGCTTCTCCTGTGATCTTGGGCCAGTGTGTATCAAACTTTATCAGGCTATATTCTCTGTAAGTGCATGTCTGGTTGTTGTCTGTAGGACAAAATAGACATAAAACCTTCTTGCCCTTGATGAAAATCAACATGTCTTGGGCATCAGGCTATATAAATCCCTCATTCCAAATGTTGTCACCCATCCACAGTTGTACACAGTTTTCCATACTACATAAGGTTTGAGGGTGATCACGTCCTTTTTGTAAACTTTTTAAAACGTGACATTTTCTCCAAAAAGTAATTCTTGTACGGTTCTGTCAGCGTCAAATACAAATGGCCTGATGGGTGGCTTGGTGGATGTTGCAGGTAACCAAATAAGCAAGGAAGGCCTTTGAGGGGAGAAGCAATATGGAAAAGTTCTCTTAGTTATGGAGAATGTCAAGATATTCAGACTTTTTCTAGTTTGATTGTAATTTCAGTATATGTCAGAAAAAGTAAATACATGAACTGAAGGTCACTGGACCAGGAGGTGATCAGATACACCTAATAAGTATAGATTGACGTAGTTGCTTTCCAATTACTTGCACATTTTGGAAACAAAGGTGCTAAACTGATATTGCAGGTCTATACTGTGGATGAGTGGGTGTCTGGCCCACCTATGGAGGGCAGGAACAAATATCTGAAAAACTGACTTGCCCCCTCAAAATTTTTGTTCCTTGACACATTCTCCCCTCCCTTCCTTAATTTGAATGGGTATATGTCATCACATAAAAAAAGGCCATACTTGCCTTGAAGGTAGAGGCGTATTTCTAATTAGTGCTCTCATTTCTATGCCTACTATCCCCCTTGTCTCTAGCCACTTAGAGCTGGTGAGCTGGATTCGGACCCAGCCCTGGCACCTCCCATGTTCTTTTTCATGTTAAGGCCTTTGTATGTTGCTCCTTCTCTAATGAGCCATGTTGCTTCTTGTGGGCCCTATTGTGTGTCCTCTTACTGGGGCTATCTGCTGGTAAATTGTAGCATTTCATTCAGTCCACAGTCACTTCATTGGTGGATTTATAGCTCTCTTATGAACATGTCCCAAAGCAACCCATTTTAGGCTCTGACATTCTTTACCTACTAGCAACGACTCTGCAAACAGTGGGGAACCTGAACCTTCAGGCAACTTCATTAGAAGGAAAGTTGTGAGATTTAAGAGGTGGCACTTAAATTACTTCCTTAGCAGAGAGTCTTATGTCTAGGATGTTCAGACACTACTCGACTAAGGGATTATGAGATCTCATCCTTCAGTAATGAAAGAAAACCAGTATGGACTCAGTGCTTAGGTTATGGTCCTCTCCAGGTATTTTCCTGTGCTTTTTCAAACATTTCAAAAATTCACTCTTTCCTGGTGCATCATTTTCATGTCTTAGGATGCATCCCCAAACTACCTGATAAACAAAAGGGTCCATGCTGCATTAACCTTTTCATTCTGCATAGTGACAAACAGTCATGAAGATTGCACAGGCCTACTGGAAGCATCAGAGGAGGGTCATGCTGTGGTTTGTTGGAGAATAGGTCAATAAAGTCTTTGACATGATGTTTGACGCCATTAAAGGAAATGCCATTGTTTCTGTCTTGGTAGCCAGGTACAAGTTCTGGATGAGAACATGGAATAGAATTTCTCTCAGAAACCATGCTTCCTTTGTGTGACAGAAATTGTTTGGACTACTCCTGGGTTAGCTGGTGAAGTAGGAGGCCGACAACAGCAGCTGTCTCTTACTTTCGAATTCAGCCCTACAGTTGTAGTTTTGGAGGCAGTCTGTGCCTAAATTTTCTCTCTTTTGGGTGGAATCTGGTTCAAGGTGGTTATATAGAAGGTAGAGCAGTGAGGTAGTCTCAGGGCTTTGTAGTCTCGGGGCAATTCAGGGGGCTTGATATCCTCGGGTCTTCCTGTTCCCTTGCTCAAGTAGATGAGTGCTTATAGCATTTTCTCCAGACCAAGGAAAAAGATGTTTTTAGCCCTTTGGATCTGGGTGTGGCTTATGGCTTGCTGATGTTCGATGATCGAGAGAGACCTTGTAAAGGCACATGTACCACAATGGGGTTTCCAAAACTACTAATAAAGTGTCAGTTACTCGGTTCTTCCATAGAATTGTGTGAACAAGGTTATTTTCCACCCTTCTCTTGGTATGAAACCTTCGGTGGGCTTCAGGTTCATCACAGATCATAGAGGGTCAACTGTTTTGTTACTTTCCACACTCTCATTCCCATGACTTCCTCTGCAGACCTTTTGGCTTCCATCAGCCTCGAAGATGCCTCCTTCTTTGTGGTTATTCTGCCCTCAAGCCAATGTTTTCAGAAGTGTGCTGTCCACCAGGACAGTTCAAGTTCAAAGTTTTAATCATTAAATTTGCCTCCCCCGCCCCAAGAGTATTTGCAAAATCCTGGTTTATGTGGTGAAACTAAATCACGCCAGGGCCATTTTTCTTCATCCATGTATAGATTGGGTGACCACCTCACTCTAGGTCATTATGGGCACGGTCTCTAGTCCTCAACCTTCCTCTACAAATCAATGATTTAAAATGTGTTTATTCTAATTGGTTCAAGCAAAACACGCACGCAGTAAGCATTAGGCCACCACACAGAAGTCCAGGACAGAGGTATAACACTGACCCCTGCAGTGCAACAGGGCCCCCAACCGTTAAGAGGGGCCCTATTCAGATTAAGGGAAATAAATATCGGTAACGTATTGGAAACTCAGGGGCCCCTCTTCACATTCTGCAGGGGGCCCCATCATTTTGTGTTACGCCACTGGTCTAGGCCTGGAAACTGTATGTAATGACCTGGAGGGAGGTGGTCATCCTGTGTATACGAGTGGCTATTCCATGTTGGTTCCTTCACTGATACACAAGATTTGTTTTCAAGTACCTCTAGACCACAGCTGGGTCCTGAAATTGAAGAAGTTGTACCTAATTCACTGCCAGCACGTGTCCTTGGGCACTTGGAGAGCCACTGGCCCCTTACCTCCTTGGATAACGACGGCTCCATCCCAGTCTTGGTTTTCTTTTCTTTTAACCAACAGCTTTGAAAGAAGCAGTCGTATCCTCCAGTTGGGGGAGATTTTGGAATTCCTTAGCAGCAGTGCTGTAATTTGCATATCATTTGTGGGGTCACGCCATTCTCAGAGATGATTTGTGTGTATGTGAGTTGTCAGAAATGAGTTTCGTCTAGATCCCTGGATTACATTGCTCACAGTCCTTTTCTCTGGGGTTAATAGAATCTCCATGCCAGAGCCTCTACATTCCAGAGGTATTCTTATATGCAGATACTTTTTCAGTGGTATTTTCCACCTAGTTATCCCTGAGGCATGATATTATAGCGGGTCCCCATCAATAGATTGAGAAAAGGTACATGAAGTCCATATGTCCATGATGGATGGACCCCCATCATTTGGTATGTTATTGTTCAATTCAGAGGCCAGCCTGCAGGCTGTCATGGTCACCTACTCTGTGTTAAACGCAAGGTCAGATGGTTGTGGCTGGACACATTTTGGCGGCCTCGGTTGTAAGATGCATGCGGTCTACCATATCAATACTCCATGACTGTCAGACTCTCTTCCAGATAAGAGTAAGGGCTAGGGAGGCTAAACAATGAGGGTACCAAGGCAGCATGTGAACATTGTTTTTTTTTTACTCTTGTTATTCTATGTATAGGTTGTTTGAAGCCAAGTAATTTTTCCAAGTAATTTTTCCGAGTTTGAGGATACCTTGTCTTTATTATTTTATCCATCCCTCTTCATCTTGGTCTTTTTCACCTCCACCTCGTGTTTCTGGTTTAGGGGTTGTTCCAGAAATGTAGAGGACTGACTAGTTAGGCATCAGTGATGTCAGGGGTGTCCACCTGATAACAATAAGTTTCTAACACCAGCTGCTGTCTTGCTTCGCCTTTCAGATATTACAGAATCTCCCACACAGTGGCTCAAACACGGCGAAGCAGGAGACCTAAAACACAACAACACCTTTAGACAAGGGTTTTACTTTACAGAATGCAAAGATTCTCTTTTTAGAATAAGGCTTGGGGTTTTTATTTATGCAATGCTCTCTAACAGAAAGGCTTTCCCAGATGCCAAATGCACAACATTCAAGTACACATAGAGATATATATTTATATGCAAGCAATAATAACACACTTGGTAAATGCAACAGTTAAATGCATGAATAATACTAATGAATAAACAAGCAGCAAATAATATGAGATAACACTCAAGCAAATATTATAGGACGTCCTGCAAGAGATAAGAAAGATATATACACCGAATCACAAAGAAAACACCTTAAATGGCCAAAGCCACTGGCCACACATCACAATGGCAATAATCAAAACTCAACACTTCACCTGTTGCAAACACTGCATCTTAGCCCACTCCTGACCGGGGGGATTAAATAGCCGGGGATAAGAGCCTCAGCAACCAGGGTTCCGCTGTACCGAAGTAGACGCGTCCGTCCCCATTCGGATTCCAAAATCCCGGTTTCTAAGTCAACAACCCTCAGCTTTATAATCTCAAAACACACACTAGAAGGTTCGAGAGTCTTCCTCCCCACGCCAAAGGAATCTTACTGGAACTGGCCAGCTTCCAGGCAAGCATTCCATGGCTGAAAGGAATTCCCACTGCCCCTCTACATTCTCGCATGTTCCAGCCTTTATCTTGACGAAGCTCACGAAAGCCTTCCAGGGTACATTAAGCAATCTCTCACAAAACAATCCTTGAACGTGATTAACCCAAACAACTTGCAAGCCTGGCTGTGTGCGCAGAAAAAGCTCAAGCCAGGCAGAGTCAGAATTCAGGATGACATGAGGCCATGTCAAAGCCAATAGTAAGAAATTAATAATTGTACAACACAGTGCACATTTGTGCACCACTGTTTATAGCATCACATACTTCATCTCTCAATGTACAACACAGTGCATATTTGTGCACCAGTGCTCATATCACTGCACTTCAAGACCAAAAAGTACATTCCACACCTCTCTCTCTCTCTCATGCTTTCAAATGCACATCCCACACGTTCTGTTCTTGGCAAGGATGTTCTACTCCGTGACAGCTCCCACTGAAAGACTGCAAGATTACAAGAAAGAAACCTTTAAGAGAAACAAGGCATATGCAGGACGTCGTACATTCAGGCTAGGATAAAATAACACACCAAAGTCAATTAAAATAATGGTAGTCAAAGGTCATCACAGAGTGTCAGACCACGAGAGTGCCTCTAGCACTACATTCCACCCCATGACCTTTGACTATCATAACATACATATATCACAAAACTGAACTTCTTAACTGAAAGCACAACTATGATTGAAGCACATGTTAAAACAGTGACATTATAAACGCATGTGCTTAACTGAATGCACAAATATAATTGAAACACATGTTGAAACGGTGACATTTTATAAGCATGTGCTTAACTAAAAGCACAAATATAAATAAAGCACACACTAAAACAGTGAAATCATAAAAGCATGTAACAATCATTTTAAAGCATGTAAAATTAGCTCACGCATATCTGAATACATGAATGTATGATGGATACACAAAATACATGCACAAATAGAATCAAGCATATGAACTCAGTAATGCTCCTAATCTCACAAATGGCTAATTCTGGAACTTCTACTGTTGAAGCAGCCAAACTTATATATTTTGTGCTTGAAAAATAAAGGCAACATCATCAACATCTTTTCATCTTTAAACTGAAAAACATCTTCTTCAATTTCAATTGCACAATATTCTTTTTTTGTTCTTTTTCAGAAATAAGGCTTGGTAAGTTCGTCTGGTTTGTTCAGCCAAATGATGTCAGCTTGCATCGTCCGGTGATCACTCCAGGGTTGGGGAGGGGGCGGGGGGCCCACTCAGGCAAGGCACTCACTCGCAGGACAGGGACATCAGGTACACCAACACGTCGCAGTATGATCTGGAAAAGAAACAAGCATCACTCTTCTTGCAAAAAAATTTTTTTTTCAAAAAGCACACGTTTTTCTTTTTCTGTTTTGGGTCTGATGGCAAAATATTATCATTTCTGTCTGCACGGTTCTCTGCTGGCACTGGGGAATTATCTGAGAATTCTACCCACACTATGGCCTCTGAAATCTTGGTATTGGAGTGAAGCTCTCCTTCTCCCTGCACAGTAAGAAAGGCTGGGGCAGTCTCCTTCCTGACTATTTTTCCACTCACTGCTGAATACTTGCTCCCTTGATCATTTGGCATGAGCCCAAGGCAATCCATCTGGTCTATCTGCTCTGGTAATGTTCCTTTCTTCAACTGGCCCCTCACCTTCTGTGGGACTGGTCTGCGCTGTGCATACTGACCCATAGGAATCACAGTTCTAAGTAAGTCTAGGGGGATATGCATCCCTTCATTCTCTGCCCACCTAATTGTATGGTCTTTCTCTCCTAGGTGTTCGCACTTAGTCATGCACACCAAATCAGAATCGTGTCACCACCTCTGTCTCCAATATTTTAGCCTTTTCATCTGTAAGGGAATTAGAGGTTCTGTCTACTGAATGTATAGGATCATGAGCATACACAGTAACTGCGCTTTGCAGTAAAATTTGCCACTTCACTGGGGAATCCTGTGTCTCAGACACTTCAAGCACCACCCCTGGACTTTCTATTGGGACCTGCACCAACTGTTCATGCAAAACTGCACTTTCTGTCTGTATGTACCACTTGATCACATTTGCTTCTTGCCATTTGCATTTGAGAAAAGTCTAAAGTCAAAATCACATTATCTCTTATTGTCATCTGCCCAGTGTCTGTCAGTGTGCAAAAGCATCTGTATCTGTCCTGTATCTGTCACAGCACAAAAACACACAGATAATTGTGTCTGCATTGTGTCTGTCAGAACATAACTCAAAATCAACAGTGTATGTCCTGTATCTATCAGAGCACAAGTCAAAATCAGCTGTGTTTGCCCTGTATCTGTCACAGTGCAAGCAAAATATTCTCCAGCATTTGAAAATGTTTCAGTCCACAAGTCTAAAAGCATACTCTTCTTTCCTAGTTTTTCCCACATACTAAAAGTAGCACACTGCCCCTGAACTGTCACATAAAATTCAATGTCACCTTTCTGTATTGGCCACACGTTTAAAACACATTGCACAATCTCTTTTGCAGATTCAAAAGCACATTGCTGCATTTCTTTTTTCAAAATAGCGCCTCTCCATGTAAAGCAAGGTTTGTCATTCACCGACATGTCTAATTTATAACTGCAACCAGCAATCGCTAATTCTAACAGACTGGGTTGTTTATCTTCATGCACGTTTACATTTTCTCGGTTCAAATTAATTTGTGGCTGAGGAACGTCCTCAAAAGAATTAATTAAAACCTCCTGTGAAACCTGCAGATTAACTGGCAGCATCTCTACGTCCTCATTTTTCACGAATGAATCACTCTGGCTATCTGAACTGCCTGGCAAAATAAACGGCTTTAGAGCTTGGTACATTTTCACCTTTCTTTTCAAAGATTCTTTTCAAACTGAACGCCAGCTAACTTTCTTTTCAGATCATTACTTTCTTTTTCCAATTGTTCACATTTTTGATACATGTTAAGCAATGCATTCAAAAATGATACCACTATTTCTGTCTGAAATACCAAGTTGTTTTCCCTCTTTAAGAGAAAAATTTTGTACACATCTAAATATCTGTATTTGCCTCTCATCTGTTAAACATGCATTAGAGGCAATCTCCCACTCAAATACCTCAGTTGGCATCTGGGACTCTGCAACTGAAAACATGGGAGTTTTAGAGAGCATCTTCCCCTTTTAAAATTGCACTTTTCCGAATCCTCGAGTGACGCCAAATGATTTGCTTCGCCTTTCAGATAATACAGAATCTCCCACACGGTGGCTCAAACACGGCGAAACAGGAGACATAAAACACAAAAACACCTTTAGAAAAGGGTTTTATTTTACAAAATGCAAAGACTCTCTTTTTAGAATAAGGCTTGGGGTTTTTATTTATGCAATGCTCTCTAACAGAAAGGCTTTCCCAGATGCCAAATGCACAACATTCAAATACACATAGAGATATATATTTATATGCAAGCAATAATAACACACTTGGTAAATGCAACAGTTAAATGCATGAATAATACTAATGAATAAACAAGCAGCAAATAATATGAGAACACTCAAGCAAATAATATAGGACGTCCTGCAAGAGATAAGAAAGATATATACACTGAATCACAAAGAAAACACCTCAAATGATCAAAGCGACTGGCCACACATCACAATGGCAATAATCAAAACTCAACACTTCACCTGGTGTAAACACTGCATCTTAGCCCACTCCTGACAGGGGGATTAAACAGGCGGGGATAAGAGCCTCAGCAACCAGGGTTCCGCTGTACCGAAGTAGACGTGTCCGTCCCCATTCGGATTCCAAAATCCCAGTTTCTAAGTCCACAACCCTCAGCTTTATAATCTCAAAACACACACTAGAAGGTTTGAGAGTCTTCCTCCCCGCGCCAAAAAAATCTTACTGGAACTGGCCAGCTTCCAGGCAAGCATTCCATGGCAGAAAGGAGTTCCCTCGTCCCCTCTACATTCTCGCATGTTCCAGCCTTTATCTTGACGAAACTCACGAAAGCCTTCCAGGGTACATTAAACAATCTCTCACAAAACAATCCTTGAACGTGATTAACCCAAACAACTTGCAAGCCTGGCTGTGTGCGCAGAAAAAGCTCAAGCCAGGCAGAGTCAGAATTCAGGATGACATGAGGCCATGTCAAAGCCAATAGTAAGAAATTTATAATTGTACAACACAGTGCACATTTGTGCACCACTGCTCATAACACTGCACTTCGAGACCAAAAAGTACATTCCACACCTCTCTCTCTCTCTCATGCTTTCAAATGCACATCCCACACGTTCTGCTCTTGGCAAGGCTGTTCTACTCCGTGACAGCTCCCACTGAAAGACTGCAAGATTACAAGAAAGAAACCTTTAAGAGAAACAAGGCATATGCAGGACATCGTACATTCAGGCTAGGATAAAATAACACACCAAAGTCAATTAAAATAATGGTAGTCAAAGGTCATCACAGGGTGTCAGACCACGAGAGTGCCTATAGCACTACAGCTGCCTGCTCCAGAGCTACAAATCTCCTGGCATTAGGAGGGGTAGACCTCATGTCTATACCATTGTCCAAACCTCTTCTGATTAATTCTAGTCCCATTATCCCTGGCTCCAAATTTCTTGCTAGTTAAGGAGGGAAGCAACCAAGGTGACTGTGATTGCTCCTCCTTGGCAGATGGTTCCCTTGTCTTCAGAAGGATAGAGATCACCACAAAGTGGAGTTTCGCTCTCTTTTGCATTGGTTTGCCTTCTCCTCCCAGTTATTAATGTGCACAACAATAGCTGTCTGGTCTTGGGAAAGGTTGGGCTTCAGATGCAAGGACAGTAGCGACACAGCACTGTCCCTGCCGCAAGTTAAGCAACCTCTAACTTGGGGACCAACCCTAGGCCTGGGCGGAGCTTACGGAGTTTCACTCTGCGGAATTCTGCGGAATTCCCCAAAAACTCACTAAATTCCGTGGAGTCCTGCGCACGGGAAGAGTATTGCTCGGCCACCCCTAATTACCACAATGCACAAACCAATACTGTAAATATAATACATACATATTGTTAAAACTGCATAGCAAGGAAGCATTTGAGTTTGGCAAACCAGGAGATCACGCAAATAAGTAAAAAAATAAAATTACCATTCTCCAAATGCAAATTTGAGGACGTCCGATGCCCATGTCACTCCTCTGGTTATATGGCATAAAAACCTATTGCAGTGAAATCTCCAATACGGACTCTGCATGGGTACTGAAGATTTATTGAGAAAACACTTCAAAATTTATCAAAGGAGCAATGCAGGTGAGGAGGAAACGAAACAAGTGTCCTACATGCCTCCTTCCCAACGTTTTATTCATCAGGAGAAATGAAATTGTATTGCTCCCTGGATAGTGAGGGGACTGCGAGGATTTGACAGGCATGTTTGAGTGAGCGCAGCTCGAGCGATAGTCCTCAGAAGATGAAATCCATACAGTGCCACGTGAGAAATACCGCAGACAGTTTAGCAGCACGAGGCGAAGCACTTAGTCTCTTCGACTTGCATCTAGTACAAAAGGAGCACTAGGTGAGCTAGGCATGCAGGAGATAAATTAGGCTCAAAATGTTGAATGACTGCTTTTCCAAGCTGGTGGGATTCTGTGTCTTTCTTGCAGCAGCAGGACACACTTCTGCCTTGCTGAAGAAACAGGTCACAAACTAAGAAACCATTGTTTTTCACTAACAGACCCAACATATTAAGTGACATGGCAGATACCATGCTCCCAAATCCCACACTTCCTTTAGGTTTATTATTGGTGCACCAATGGAACATTTGCTTTTTTAAAATATAGGCAACTTTAGTCTTGCCCCTTAGATGTTCACGTGGTGTACGCCCATACTACATTTGAGCTCGCTCTGATAAGGAACCCTCAATAATCTCAAACTATGCACTTGTCCCTAAACTATGCAGATGTGAAGAACCTTCATGTGGAAAAATGTGAAGACATAGGGGATGTTTCACAAAGGTTCTGGGAAATTTGGGCAACTTACTCCTATGTGTAAGTTACAAATGTTTGCCAACTGGCATGCATTCCCTTGCGTGAAATGAGCATTGCGTCCAACTAATGTCCCGCGTTTATGTACTGAAGGTGAATGGCTGGGAACTCCGCACATTTCCAACGCATGCTGATAACTGGATCGGAACAGCGGGCCGCGGGTTCTCTTAGCAGTGAGTGTATGGAGAACCCCTGATGCCTCTTTCCCTGCAGTCATGAGCACAACAGCGACCGCCGGGTCCGGCAGAGGAAGTTAAGAGAAGTCTTCGTTCATGGACAGCAGAGACTGGCCGCCGTGCCCTCATGCTCATACCAGCACAGCTGCTTGGCTCACTCAACCTCTGTGCCAGGCTTGGTGGTTGCGACGAGGATGGGGTGGCTCGAAGTAACTGCTGCAGTGCAGTGTGGCCATGAGAGAGGAACATACATTGGACACACGGTTTACCCGATGAACATCCCACCTACCATCGAAAGAAGGATCCTTGGATTGTCTGATGCAGCTAGAAGGCCCGCATGATAGGGAACAGCATTAGTTGATAGTCTTCCGCAGAGAGCCACCCAAGCTGTGCATTATAGACTCATCGCTACCTGTGACTGCATCTTACTGAAAGCGTCTACGTGCAACTGTATTCTGTGCTCGTGTAGAAAATCAGCGCACCTACTGAGGCCCCACTGTGGGCGCCTATTCTTTAACTTACAGCCCACCTCGGACAGGTGCTGCTGGGAGGGTGATGGTGAGTGTGACGTGCTGCCTGTGCCACGCCCACGGCTGTACAGGGCTGTCTTGCCCTCACCCCATGCTTGATCCTTTGTGGGAAGAAGAGAGGCTCTTAATTAGGGGTGAGTGCACCAGTAAACTCTACTATGCTGGCGGTTGGCAGAATTTTTACCGGACTCCGTGCTCCGAGTGGAGCGCGGTGTGGTAAAACTCGGCAAACTCCACCGGTGGAGCAAAGTTTACCACCCACCCCTAATCTACACTACAAAGTGGAATCCCTTTTGTAACTAGTTGACTGGGAGCAGTTTGTCTCCTCTTTCATTTACAGCCCTAATGATTGTTGAGGCAGGATTTCTATTTGGGACTCTGCTTCTTGTCTTTTAGGTGTCCTTTGGCTGCCGTCATAGTCCATTATATGCAAGGAATGAAGATCTGTGCAGTATGTCACCTACATAACTTCAATCTGTTGAAAGAGCGAGATCCAGAGTCCTGTCCCTTATTCTTTTTGAGACCACCCCAAATTTCTCAAGATTTTCCAGCTGGCTCCCTCTGAGTTCTAAGGGATTTTACTTCAGGTCAAGACACTCAAATGATCCTCTCATTTTGTTTGCTTGCTACATTGGTAAAAATAAGGCACTCTTGCAAAGAAACCCTACCTCTGCATTTTCCCTGAAGTTTGGTGTTGCTTCCTTTCTCTTCCTTTTTCCCTACGGTCCCTTAAGGTGTGGTTTTGCATCCCTCTAGTCGGACCTTCCCGACTGGATGAAACGTCTGCATCCGCTTGATGAGGGCAGGATTTAGATGTGCTGTTTGGCTATTTTTTGAGCTTCCCAGATGCTCTCTCTCCTACTTTTAGGGGCAACATCATTACTATGGCCTATGGTGAGGTAAGAGGAACGGTAACTCTGGCACACTTGATAATGGGGTTTCCATGTTTCCCCTAATCCTAGACCCATTAGCAGTTCTCTGTTCCTCAGTTCAGATTTTTGCACTCAACCCACCCTCTCAAAAGAGGCAGGGGACTAGCTATCATTTAAAAACAAATTTAGATGTTAGTCGGTTTGAACTACAGTCACTTCCCCTCACCGAAGTTCTTGACTTCAAGATGTCGCTTTATTAGTCCTCTACTTTCATATGTCTTCTCATTTTTCACCTAAGCCGCACTGCAAGGATCTTTGGCAATGCTGTTTCTGATTGTATTACAAATATGCAGTAACTCCTACTTCAAGGTTTCAAAACCAGGGGGCATTGAGTGCCATGAGGACAGAAATAAGGAAGAGTGGAAGATTGAATCAGCGTAAATAGATTGCTGGAATGAATCCTGTAGGCCTACCCCATTGGTACATGCCCTGGGGGATGTGGAGGAGTGTTAAAAACCACAGTTTATTGAGACCTTATTCTGTAAAACCAATAAAAAAGTCATATACAATGATTAAAACATTTTGAAACATATAAGAAAGCAGCCCTAAAAAAAGGACTTTAAGAACCTTCCCAAAGCACAACCGACATCGAAGAACTCCATATTTAACAGAAATGAAATGGCCTTTTTCGATGTTGGATATTATACTTGATAAAACTCGTTTTTTAAAATAGACGTCCAGCTCCCAAAAAGTTGAAACAATCAAAAAGTAAACGTACATTAAAATTATCATACCGTAAACCACATATACAGTTGCCATCTGTAACCAATAGCCCTTGAAATTTGCAATGGTTTAACTACAAAAAATTAAAAACAAAAAGAATTTTCAACAACAATAAACAAAGAAAGGGATTTGATAAGGAAGACAAATAAGGATAAGCTTGGATGAACTACCAGGGTTCCAAACACATAACTTGTCGACCTCTTTCTTGCCAGGTAATGCAAATCCAGGAGTCTTGATTCCCTATTACAAATTTCTTTTAGGTCTTTTTCAGAAGCGGAGGATCCATTACATTATAATTCCCAATATTTAACTTTGTTGCTATTGTCACTAGTCTAACTTTAACATTCCATACTCCACACAATTAATTGTTACAGATTTCCCTAGCACAGAAGGTTGAAATGTTTGGAGCATCCACACTACCAATATCTCCCCAAACTCGTAAGGTTGATTTCCAAGCCAGGAAATTCCAAGATTGCAAATTAGATTCTACTCTTACTGCAGGGCCATTACTCCATTGAGTAACCTAAGCGATTTCTTAAGCATGTGCTTTCAGACTTATCCACGTTAAATTGGAGCTTAGGTATAGAACTTATAGACACTATTGCCCAATATGCAGTAAACACTGGTGATAGTGAGAGACTACCAAAAGCTTTCTTAAATTTTATTAGCCTGCATACACCCCCTCCCCCCTAATCGTGGATGAAACCTGGGCATCTCCCAATTCCCAGTGCGTTGACCAATTGAATTTCTCATTGAATAGCATCCCTATGTACTTATGTGAGGTGGCCACTTCTACAGGCTTATCCCCCAATACCCACGTATAATGCTTGGATTGCTTATCAAATTTGACAATTTTCGTTTTGTCCATATTAATGGTCAGATCATTGGTCAAGCAGTATTTGCTAAACAGCTCAAGCTTTCTTTGGAGCCCCACCTGCATCAGGTCAACAATTGTTAGAATATCAGCATACAAAAGGCAGAATATATGTCTCCCCGTCCCCCACTTTGGGGGAGAAGGCCTTTAGCTTCCAATAAGACATGAGGCGCAGGTCAGCAAGATATAAAGAAAACAGTGTTGGGGCCAACACTCACCCCTGCCCATTCTCTAGGGCAATGTTTCTTGATCAGGACCCCATTAAATCTCATTCACCTGTGCCCAATTATCTCTATGTAATTCTTGGAGAATCCTCAACAGGTATTCCTTCCTTTTTCAATCACAAGTCTGCAGTCTCCAATAAATGCTACTTTTACATGAGGGTTTTACACAGCAGTCTACGTTTTCTTAATTTTAGTCACTGAATCGTGGTGTTTGATGCCTCTGTTCACCCCCCACCCCCGCCCTAGAGTTATGCAGTTCTGTCAACTTGGGGCAACCTTGTAAATCTAACAGACTGCAAAACATCCAAAATACTGGTGACCGTATGCTCTTTGGCTTTAAGAAATTGCATGCAGTTTCCTAGGCTCCTAAGACCGAATCATTTTTATCTTGTGAGTAAGAGGATTATGTACCGCTAGTTTCATGGACAAACGTATGCATCTTTATCTGCTATTACCTTGTTTGTGTTTGGCTTGGCACAATCTTTTTTTATCCCCAAATATAGGTTGTCCAGGTGGGATATCAGGGCTTTCCGAATCCAAGGCATCAAACACTGCAATACCCTCCTGCCTCAATTGAAGGCTGAGGGAAATCATCTGTTCAGGTAGAAATTGAAAGCTTAACATTTCAATCAATCGGTGTGAGCATCTTGAGTTTCTCACTTTCTCCCCATCAAGCTCCGGTACAGTGCCAAGAGACACTGTAGGTCGATGTTGCACTTGACATATATCCTGATAGATAAGTGGGGGTTGCAGATTACCGTAAGGGAATGTGTATGTTAGAATTAAAATGAATTGCAGCGCTTCTAAAGAATCTTAATTTACACAACACTCAGTACAGCTTACAAATGAAGCAAACCATGAAGCACAATTTTGGTTCCTGAGCACATTCTGGATATTTTCAGTGGTGTGCCCTTTACAAACTTTCTAACTTGATGTTTGTCATCATGCCTCTCTTTTTGCCAATGATCACTTCTTTTTGTCTCCTCGCAGGTATATTGTGTCCTTTGAGAACGAGGAAGATATTGAAGAATACATTCATGACCTGATTCAGGGAATGGAAGGAAAGAAGCGCAAGTTTACAGAAGAACTTATCAGCAGGTGGCAAAAGACATCTTCGCCCCATGACCCTGTCCTGATGTATGCAAAAAAAGAGGGTAAGAGACGTTGAAGTTAGATGTGGATTTGCAGGAGGGCAGAGGCGAGATCTGATTTGAGATTTAATGTAATGCATATATTGAACTGTATTTCATTTAGAAAACACAGCATATTTATTTATATGACCACTTCATTGTTCAGTGATATGTATGTGTATTAGTTGGCTCCGATGGTTAAAGAAGTTCTTCCGGCATATGAATATTTAATTTTACTCGTTGGGAGCTGGAAGCATCTCCAACTCTTGTGCTACTTGGGCATCAGTTGATCAGTTCCAATAGGTTTCTTTATCATCCACAGTCGCAAACGGGGTATTTGAAGACCCTCGACTCACACAAAGTTTTCCACAATGTCACTGGATAACTGCTGAATCTTTGCTGTGTCGAGAAGCATTACAAAAGCTAACTACTGAGACAAACTATTAGGACACAGTCCTCGGTTCCTCCAGCTGCAACGCATTCAGTCAGAAAGCTTTCCATCTCATGTTTGTTCTCTTAGCAGATGCTCGTCAGTCTCCAACATGTGCAAGATCAGCTCATTCAGCTGCTTTGTGTTTCAGAAGCATTCCTGTTGTATGTTGTGCTGCTTCCTGATATTGTTAACCTTATTTTAGGACAGGTGTGCTTTGAGGACTTCCTAATATCCCAGAATCTGAGATTGCTTCTTGCTGGATTTTCATTCTCATCATAATTTTTGTTTGTATCGTCTCTGATTACATTGCTCTAATTTTTGAAAATTTTGTAGTAATTGATATTGTGTAAATATGTTAAATCTTTATCCAGCAAGTCGAATTCCACAGCACCTGCTTCCAAATGGCACAATTCCAAGCTTTTTTATTTGAGTGCACACATTCCCTCCTGTTATGAATCTGCGAGACGATAAATGGTGTAACGTAAATTCCAAGTTGAAGTTTAGTCGCGCCTTCTCTCCCAGACCTACAATTTGAACAGAAAGAAAGCTTCACAAGGCTATCTTGTGATATTAATTCATCCAGATGAGCATACATATACTTTACTCAGGGTTGACACCTTAATTTAAACTAGTTTGGTCTCAGTTGTCAGTCCAGCCTCTGGTGTTCGGCACAGATTTAGTGCTCAACGCTTATTGATGCTGTGAGTGGGGGGCAGTTTGTTTCAGTACTCTATTGACCGATGTTAGCTGTATGATCCAAGGCTAACTTAAATGTGAGGGAGGCATTCTGGGTTCACATAAATAGTGAGTTTGACAACTCTAAGTGGGAGAAATCCTCCATACTGATGAAAAAAGTTTCCCGAAATGCTAGATTTAAATTTGAGCTAATATATCTTTATGCAAAGAACATATATGACACTTGTCCAAATGCACAAAATATATCCCTAAAAAGCAGATCTGTGACTTCGGTTTGGGTGTTCCCTTGACTTCATGACATTATTTTTTTTGTTTCTTCTCTAAGAGAACTTTATTTACTCTCTTTGAGCATTGTCCTCATTACTCTTTTGTTATGTTATGTTAAAAGTTCTTGTATAGCGCACGTACACCATACGGTTTCATGGCGCTGAAGAGGCAAAGAGAAGGTTGCAGAAAACTGAGGCTAGATGTTAAAAGATTGGGCAAACAGACGGGTCTTCAGCATTTTTCTGAACTGTGCGTAGGTAGAAGTCAGTCTAATCTCCACGGGGAGAGAGTTCCAAAACTGGGGGCCTAGGACAGCAAATCTAAGGCCTCCGAGATTTTTGCGTTTAAAAGAAGGAATAGTCAGCAAATTTTGATGAGAAGAACGCAAATCCCGGGAGGGGATATATCTTGAAATCATAGACGAGATAAAAGCAGGGCTGCAACCATGAAGAGCTTTAAAAATGGTGCAACCCAGTTTGAAAGCACACCTTTTAGCCACGGGAAGCCAGTGTAAATTTTTCATTATGGGAGTCACATGCTGCCATTTTGGTTGATGAAAAATGAGTCTGGCAGCTTGGTTTTGAACCAACTGAAGACGTTTTAGTTGGTAAGAAGGAATGCCACAGTATAAAGAGTTGGCATAGTCCAAACGGGAGATCACCAGGGCTAAGATGACCAAGGTCAGAGCTTCCTGGGCAAAAATCTGCTGATCTTCCTTATTCTCCGTAATTGGAAGAAGCCTGCGGAAACTACTGAGCTTATTTGGGCATTCATTGATAGATCACTAGAAATCACGATGCCTAAGCTTTTGGCAGAGTCCGCAGGCTTCGGGGGGTTACCTAGAGAAGATGGCCAAAAATTGGAATGCCATGGATTGGAAGGGCCAGCTGTGAGAATCAGCTCAGTTTTATCGGGATTCAACTTGAGTTGGTTGGAATTCATCCAATCACTAATAAAAATCATAGTAGATTGAAAGTGGGTAACAGACGATAATGACGAATCGATTTCGAACACCAATTGGAGATGGTCCGCATAGTTGAATGTCCCAACCCTTTTTTCTCTTAAGGAACGAATTAGAGGGAGAAGATTCAGATTAAAAAGAAGGGGGGAGAGAGAGGAACCCTGGGGAACCCCACAGGTTAGTTCCCTCTTGTTGGACGAAAAATTAGCCAACCGAACTGCTTGACAGCGGTTACTAAGGAAAGAGGAAAGCCATTTCAACGCCAGACCCTGGATCCCGGCACTTCCGACACGGTCCACCAAGATATTGTGGTCGACCATGTCAAAGGCTGCTGACAAATCCAGGAGAACCAGGGCCTGGGGGATGCTGTTATCTGCTCCTCTTCTTAGTTCATCCATAACAGTGAGTATGACTGATTCAGTGGAATGGACAGGTCTAAATCCTGCCTGATGAGAGTCCAAAATCTGGTGGTGTTCAATAAATGAACTAAGACAGTTGGCTACATATGCCTCAAGGACTTTGCCTAAGTAGGGCAAAAGGGAAATGGGGCGGTAATTACTTAAAACTGACGGGTCCGCACCCGGTTTCTTCAAAATAGGGACAATTTCCGCACTCTTGAAAATATCAGGGACAACACCGTATTTAAGTGAATTGTTAAGGAACGAAAGAGGGGGTCAGGACAAATAGAGAAAGCTTCTCGAAGAATATAAGGGGGCAACAGTCAGTGGGGGAACCAGAATCCACCTTTTAAGTAAATCAAGAAAGGTCTCCTTCGAGATCAAAGGAATTTGATCCAACTGATGTTCATTCTGACAGGTGTTTAAGTCAGATAGAGGGAAACTAGATAAGGGAATGCTGGCTTTAATGACTGCGATTTTCTCAAGAAAAAGGAATTAAGGGAATCACAGAGGCTTTGTGTAGGAACTAGTTTTGGCATGATCCTATCTGGTTTGGAGAGCTCATTCACAATAGAGAAAATTTATTTGGGTTTATTAGATGAATTAAGAATTTTATTTGAGAAATAATCTTCCTTAGTTCGGAGAATCTCCTTTTGTATTCTTTCTGGAGAGCTAGATATATAGCCCTCTTATCAGGGAGATAATGATGTCTCCAACTGCGTTCGGCCTGTCTTAAAATAAGTTTCTTGTTTTTTAAATCATCAGAAAACCAGCGTTGAGCGTCATGAGGTCTTAAAATAGTGATATTCTTGAGAGGAGCAATGCGATCACTGACCCGCTCGAGCCAAGTCTTAATACAATGGGCTTTAAAGATTCATTTGAGTCACCTATTTTTGAGGTGCATTTTATCATCTCCCATCCATGGATAGGGTTTTCAATAAGCCCCAAGGAGAGAGAAACTATAATATGTGTATCTGTTGTCATGATGTAACTGCCTCTATGATAGAATGATCTAAGCTTTGCCTTTGAAAGGCAAAGGAGCCATTGAAGATTGAGGCCTGTCACTATAAAAGTAAAAATGTGTCCTAAAATATTAACTTGTAATCAATTCTAAAGAAGTATTTGTTTTTTTATCCCTATTTTTTGTTTTATCTCTTAGAGGCAGCAGACAAGCAACTCCTACCTGTAGATGCTTCCAAAAGAGGAAGGCGTAAAGGAAGAAACAAGCAGGAGACCCTTTTGTTTGTAGAAACCGATTCAGTAGTAGAAGAGGTCAAGACCCCAATTGATTTAGCAAAGGTAAGTCTGTAGGTACAGGACACTATCAGGCTGATTTGTTTATTTCTTGTTTTGGTGTTTTATGTTGCATGAAAATGATCTCTTATCGCTGCTTTGAGGACTTGAGACACTACTTATGCAAATCTCCCAAAATACAATTTAGAATTAGGCGGTATGAATAAACAAATAGCACATAGTGAATTAAGGGAGGTGATCCAAGAGCATATACCCTGGGATACTGAGGAGCTCCATCTGGCCCCTGTACACCCAGAATCTGAATTTAGATTGACAGGAAAAAATTTGGGTGCTCTTGGTGGGTAGTAATATTGGATTTCTCTCTCTTGTGGCACTCTAATGCAACTGGGCAAATCTATTTTATTGATATCACTTGAATAGGGAGGGAGTTACATGAAAGTTCACATTTTCAGTTTTCATTAAAACAATAAGTTGATGGAAGGAATGCTTGAATTAATCTCAGCCACAGGTGATCGTTCTGTGTCACCATCGTTTTTTGCCCACTATGCCATTCTAGACAGAGACTTGACTTATGCAAATCAGCCTTGGTCATACTCCAGTAGGAACAGCCCAGTCCACGTTCCCTCCAGATGGGACCATAAGCACCCCCAAACCGGTTCCAACCTACTTAAGTATCATTACTGAGTTATAGCTTGAATCTTATGGCACAGTGAGCATAGGACCCACATCTGGGCATACCTGTCACACTTAAGGCGTCAATTGGAAAAGCAACAAGGTAATGAATCTCAGCCACTGGTGATTGGTCAGGCCACATTCCAGACCATAGTTGTTCTCCGACTGTGCCATTCTAGGCAGGGCCATAGGACTCCAGCTATACCTCACTGATGAGACCAAATTAGACAAAGGGTTTCCGTCAGTATGGGACCACGCTTCCATGCTTATGAAGGAATGTCCCATTATAATTGTGGTAGTGCCATATGTGCACCAGTGCGATCTTTATTACAGAGAGGGGCTACACAAGTGTTTGCAGCCCCTGTTAAAATACCAAAGTGCCTCGAGGGTGCAGAAAGCAAGCGCACACACCTGTTACTCCATCAGAGCACTTAATCTAATACGGCCCCAGGTGTATTAGTCTAATAAGCTCAATGGATAAAAACAAATACTACAACTTTTATTCCATAGTAGACTGCCACATTAGAGCACAGGAATGTAAATAGTGTATGTGATATCATGATGTTTAGTGGCCACCCTATTCCCAGGTGTGACTTCTTTATGATGGGAACAGAGGTTGTGTTTGTATTTCTGATTGAAGCGTAAGCCATGGGTAACAGGTGGGCAGTGAGGATGATAACGCTGATTGTTGTCCTGTACGGTGCTTTGCAAAGAAATTCCATCACAAGTGCAAACCTTTGGATCCCAAAACCAATGACCCATTTCTGGGTAGGTTACCAAAAATAAATATCATATTAAGACAAAACCAGGTCAATAAAAATCCATGGTGCGGATTAAATACATATATAAGATTGCATGACCTCAGTTAATAGCAGCAAGTCATGATTAGCTACTGTTAATTTGCCTTAATCATCCATCATAAAATCTTTCAATCGGCATGGTGCCATAAGCGAAACACAGTACAAACAATCGAAATATCAAATTATATTTCCAATTCATATTTGCGCACCATGTTTCTGAGCCTTACTGCTGCCAAAATAAGTTAATCGTTCATTATGGAAAACAAATTCTGATCGAGGTAATTGAAGGTTCAGCAAAGCATGTCTGCATTTCCTTATATTAAAAGACCTCAGTAAAGGAAATAAACAGAACAGTCTCCTAGGTGCTGTATAGAGCCTACCAAACAGAAGTGTAACATTGATTGAGCAGATTTTGAATCACAAGGGCTGAATCTCTATAACCATCTTTAGTAAAGGAAACTAGAAAATTGGCTGTATTAAAACGAAACCTTACCAAATTAAATCTGTGCAGGGATTTGGTATAAAACGCAGATATGATTCCATAAAAGTTGTGGCCGATAAAAGTTGATAGCTAGCCACCATCCTCTAACTGCATTCAAAATGTTCTCTTTTGCTCATTAGCATAGCTACAAATTCAGATTTAACAGCATCTTTCACAGAAGAATTAATACACCCAGGGTTAGAAAACAGTTGAGAATTCCCCAGTATTTCATATTGCGCCTTATCATTAGTCAACTATGGAATTTTGAATGTGTCCTCATTCAATTTAGAATCGCAAGTCGATTATGGTTAGTTTCACTTTTTGACCAGACAGAAAGCCATAACATTAAAGGGGATGACTTTACATAATTCTCAAGATACGTAACACCCAGTTCACAATGGCATACATACATCGGGAAGAAGTTGGAACGGAAAATAATCTTTAAAAAGTTATTTTCACTGACCTGTAAGAGAGATGCATCACTAGTTCCCCAAATTCCTGCACATTTAGTTGCCACAAACATACACTTTACTTAATCATCGTATCCAGGGGGTTAGAGGCTATTTTTGCAGAAAAGCTAGAATTGCACAAATGGACTGTTCAAATTGGGAGTTCCTTACTTTTATAAGATGTGATCAAGTACCCTTATTGTCGAATGGAACCCTCAAGTACTTGAAGGTCTGGACACACAAGATTATAGTCTCTTTAACAATATGTGTTTTCGACTCACCATTCAACTGACCACAAACCGTGGAATATGATTTTGATACTTTTGTGGACAAATCTAGTTGGGCCATAAACAAGGTAAATTCACCCAAAAGCTTTGGGAGGCCCACCACAGTTCTTGCCATTAGGACAGTCGTCAGCATATACTAATCCTGGGAGTGGCCTGTTACCCACTTTGGGGCTGTCAGCCCCTACTCTTATTAAAGAGAATTCTAACTCATTGATATATAAGGTAAAAATAAATGGGCCAGAACACATCCTTGCTTGATCACCCCCCGCCCAATCTTAATTGAAGAAGTGCGCTTGCCATTGGGACCATATCTGACACATGCTAAAACATGACAGTGAAGTTGAGAAAGTGCACTATAGTGGGCTCAACTCCCATTGCTAACATCGTTTCCCATCGTTCTGATTGGTTCAGACAATCAAAGGCAGAGCTCAGGTCCATGAAGACTAGATGGACACAGCTCTTTTTCACTCTGGCATACTTATTGATTATACGTTAGAGATTCAGACACAGGTTAATGGTGTCAAGTCCTCCCCATAACCCATACTGAAGTCAGGCTAAATTTGATTTTTCCATGGCCCATGCCTCCAGGTGATCTAACAAACTCTACCCAACACCTTCATTTTAGAGTCAGTCAAAGATTTAATATGGAAACATCTGCAGTCCGTTCTATCCCCCTTTTTGAAGATGGGACCAATGATCGAATTTGACCAACATTTCGGGGGTCCTATACAGACAGCGCTCCTCAGTACGCTAGCTAATAATGGTGTCCACAGCTCAATGTTTTACTTGAAAAGATCTATAGGTATCACACCCGGTCCCGGTGCCTTATTCCTTGGGCTACATTCAATGGCGGCAATTACCTACTCAAATTTAAACGCTAATACAGCTTCAGGGCCACTGTCGCCTTCATGGGACCCACACACACATGTCCCTGTGTGCTGTAGGACATTCATACACCTTGACAAAATGATCTGCCCATAACTGAGGGGATATAGTAGTATCCGTATTAGCATTATGATTATCTCTAAAATATGGAACATTTACTGTTTTCCAGAAAAGGTGCACTTCGTTCCAGTTACTGGCCTCTCTTGGCTCCCCCCAGGCTTCCTGCCTAATAACTTTTTTCCTTGCCTTCATTGCCTGCTGATATCGGGATCTTCATGGCTTAACCTCCTCCGCCTCCCGAGGAGTCTTTTTAAGCACAACCATTAGTATCTGGTGAGCAAAAGAGCAAGCCACCTCAAACCATTTTTCAGAACTTTACTGCCTTGATATTACAAGGGCTTTCATTAGCTCAGTCACAGTTCTACAGAATGATCTAAGCAATTGAACCAGATTACCATCTTCTCCCAGACAAACCATACCAGTAGTTCTGTTCTTGTTCATTAACTGCAACAGTAAATAGTCTGAGTCAATAGTGCCCCGTTTTCGTAAAATACCCTTATTCCTATAAGCCTCCATCGGTGGAATAGATCAATAAACTTGACGCTGGTTATAACCTAGTGCCAAGGAAACAGCCAACGGATTGTGGTCACTTAAACATTTCTGTATGATCGTAAAATTGTAAAACTGGCAACCCATGGATTTTGAGACAATAATAAGTCAATAATACTTTCATTGCCCTTCCCTGTGAAAGTAACATGTTTACTACCAGTCACAGAGACGAAATACAGTGAAAGAATTAAATTAGGTCTTGTCATAATCTTGTTAGGATAGGATAGGATGAGGATTTATAAAGCGCACTAAAAACCCGAAGGTGCCAAGGCGCTGGGCGGTAGAGAAAAAGAGAGGAGAAAGACGGGCTGCTGACTAAGCTGAAAAAAGCCAAGTCTTCAGCACTTTTTTGAACACCGGAAGCAATTCTACCTGAGAAATCGAGGAAGGTGGGGTATTCCAAAGTTGTGCGGCCGCCACCGAGAAGAAGCGGCCGCCCCATCTGGCTTTGCGGACTCTGGGGTTGATCAATTTTCCCTGGGAGGAAGATCTCAAAGCCCTCCCAGGCATGTACCATTTAAACATGAATTTAAGCTGCTGCGAGCCTTTGATATGCAGGGCCTTGTGAACCATGCACAGAGCTTTGAAAAAGATTCGCTTCTTCATAGGGAGCCAGTGTAGAGTACGAAGCCCTTCCTTTGCTGAGTGCCGTTTAGGGATATTAAGGATCAGCCTGGCAGCCGCGTTTTGTACAATCTGAAGCCTGTCCAGGGAGGCCGTGCTAATATTCAGGGACAATGCATTACAATAGTCAAGCCGGGAGTTGACTAGTGCAATGATCGTGGGCCGATGGAGTGCTAATGGAATATACGGGAGCACCTTTCTGAGAGTCTTCAAAATGTAAGAACAAAGTACTGACAGTGCGGCTGACCTGAGATTCGAAGGTCAAGCCCACGTCAAAAATAACCCCCAAGTTTTTAACTGTCTTGGTTGGAACAGGAAGGGGACCGCAATCTCCCGGCCACCAGGCATTGGACCAGATTGAGGTCTGAGGACCAAAAACGAGGACCTCAGTTTTTTCTGCATTGATCTTAAGGGAGTTGATCTGCATCCATCTGATAATACTGGCCATGCACTGGTTAAATTTCCCAGCGACCGACTGCAGATCATGAAAGATGGAAACAATGATCTGGGTGTCATCGGCGTAGGAAATCACCTGGAACCCTAAAGATCTGACCAGCTTAGCCAACGGGGACACATACACATTAAAGAGGGTGGGGCTCAGGGATGTGCCCTGGGGAACGCCACAAGGTAGGCAAAATGCCTTAGATCTAAAACCCCCACAGCTAACAGCATTAGTTCTCTCTGTCAGGAAGGAGTGGAGAACCTGCAGGGCCTTACCCGAGATTCCCACCTCTTTCAGACTTTGAACTATCCGAGTGGGAGAAATGGTGTCAAAGGCCGCCGACAGATCGAGCATAATCAGCACCGCCGAGCCACCGTGATCGACCTGCATGCGGATGTAATCAGTGGCAGCAATAAGGGCGGATTCGGTGCTGTAGTCGGCACGAAAACCGTTTTGCAACTGATCTTGAATCTCATGGGAATCCAAGTGGTTGATCAACTCAATGTTGATGAACTTCTCCAGGATTTTTGCGGGGGCAGGAAGAAGGGAGATAGGGCGAAGATTTTTCAGTTCAGCGGGGTCAGCGTTGGGTTTCTTGAGCAGGGGCGTAACAATTGCCTCCTTCCACGCGTCCGGATAACAACCGGAACAGAGGATGTTGTTAAACACCCTGCAAAGAAAGTCTGCAATTGGGTTGGGGACCATCTTGAGAGTGAGGGGCGAGCAAGGGTCAGAAGGAGAGCCGGACTTGAGGCCCATAAGAAGAGCCAAGGTTTGCTGAGCAGAGATCTGGGGAAAAGTTACAAGAGTGGCGGGGGGACTCCCCATCACTTGGTCCTGTGTGACCTCCTCGCCCTCCAATTCTACCGTTTTCATATGGTCAAGCTCCCTAAAGATATTAAGGACCTTGTCCTCAAAGTAGGTAGCTATCCTATCAGAGAGATCTTGAGAGGGGGGGCAACACTTGCGTCCCAGAAGGTTTGGAGATCTCCTTGATCACCTTGAAGAGCATGCTAGAGGAATTGTCTGCAGCGAGGATCTTATTAGTGAGGAAGTGAGCTTTAGCTTGAAAGATGGCTAGCTTATACTTCTGGAGCAGGGCTTTCTGCTTGGTTTTCTCCCTAATACAAGGGTCTAGCCGCCATTGACGCTCCTGCCTGCGACACTCTCTTCTGAGTGATCTAAGTTCATTCGAGAACCAAGGCGAAGTTTGAAAGGCGATCTTTGAAAGGAGCAGCAATATCTAAGGCTTGAGTGATCCAATTGTGAAAGCCCTCTGCCGTAGGGGGAAGGGACTGTCCCTCCCAGCCCCAGCAGAGGCCAGAGCCGCCTCCCATTCGGGAGCAGAGAGCTTGCTCAATCCCCTGTAGCGGATGTGCCTAGGGGTGATGCTGTCCTCCATAATAGTGGGGCGATTCTGACAGACCTTCAACAAAATCAGCGAATGGTCGACCCAGCTTAGTGGCTGTACCTCTTCAATCTATAAATTACAATGATTGGTGAAAATGCCGTCTAAGATATGGCCAGCATGGGGGGCGTGGCCTGAGGCGTCAAGATGGCGGTCGCACTCTAAGAGTGCTCCGGACCCCCTCCGTCATCCGCCTGCTATCCGCCCTTGCACGACCATCCTCGCTGTCACCAGGAGCCCCCTGCTCCCTCGGCAGTGTTCCGGTTCGGCTGCCTGGCGAATTGGACCCCCCGGCGCCTTGGTTTGGCCTCTCGGGCTCGGAGGCCTCCGGATCCAAAATGGCGACCTCCCGGGCGACCTGCTTCTGAGCTGGGGTCCCTCCTGCCGGTGGGCCGTGTACGACATCTATAGAGCAGCGGCCCCGCAGGGGGGCCGCCCGGGGCCATGAGGAGGTGATCGGCGGCGGCGACCGCGACCCATCCGCATGGGAGACTCCTTACTACCGCCTGCCTCTGCCGACTGCCCTCCCTGAGGCTTGCGGCTGCGGAGGACTCGTGGGGGTCGGGGTGCTGCCGGGCTCGGCTGCCGGTCTCTGGCGGCGGCGGGAGTGCCCCCAGCCTTCCCTTCTTCCCTCGCTGATCCAGCCCCCACCGACCTTCTTATCGACGGAGGGCCCTGCCCTGACCGCGGCACCGGCTCCCAGTGTCTTGACCCGCCGGGTCGCTGCAGCCCCCGGAGGAGCCCGCATCCCTACCTTCGGCTGTGCGGCCTGCTGCTCCGGCCTCCTCCTGATCCAGCGCCTGAGGCTGTGTGAATCCCTGTGAACCAGCGGTGAGTGGGGTGATCCTTGGGGGTGGCGTGGGGGGCAGCGTGGTTGCTGTGCAGGCTCCCTCCCCCCACCCCCCTCCTCACGCCTTGCTGCCCTGCACTGAGCCGTGCTGCTGCCCCGGGGGGGCCCCTCCGGCACCACCGACCCCAGCCACCATTGTCGGGTGGCGGTGTGAGGAGCCCGCCTGCATACACCGTCCCTGCCGGACCCGACTCCCCATTGGCGGGGAGGCCCCGGGATGGCCCCCCTCTCTCCTGCTGGGGCCCTTCTTCGGCGGACTGAGGCCCTCCTAACGGGTGCGGACTCCCTACCGGCCTTCGTGGCTACGCAGTGCGGAACGCACCACCGGACTCACTGTCGGGCCCTCTCTGGCCCTCGTCCTCGACCTATCTGCACCCCTGTAGTCCATCCTCTGGGGGTGGCCGACCTACCCCCTTCCTCCCGGCCCTTCGGCCCTTCTTTTTGGCCTGTGAGGAGGTGTGGCCCGCCGCCGCCCGCGGCACTGGATCCGGGGCCTTAGCGAGGCGTTGAGTTGCCTGGGGGTCTGCGGGGGCGGGGGGACCTGGCCTGGGCGCCCGGGCCTGAGTGCTGACGGTCTGGGTGCGAAGGGCCCTCTTACCCCCCCCTCCTTCCTGAGACTGCTGAACCCCCTCCCCCCCCCCCTTCTGTCCGCACGGAAACCGGACCTCATCTCCGGTGGCGATGGGTAGGACCCGCACCATGCATACCCCTGGTCCTCCAACCCAAACAACAATGGACCAATATACTACGACCGATCGGGGCCCTGAGGGAGGAACGCCCGGTCCTCCTGCCCCCGTGGGGGGGGGACCTCTCCACCATCCTCCAGGCGATTGGCGCATCACAGGCCTCAGTTGAAGCTAAGATAGGCGAAGTGAGGGTGGACGTGGCCCTCATTTGCCAAGACCTGCGCAACGCAACGGCACGAATTACAGAGACGGAGTCACGCATCTCCACGGCCGAGGACGACATAAGCCAACTTAAGACTCAGGTGGCCCACCTCCAGACCCAGACCTTGGAGCTCCACCGTCGGGCCGAAGACGCGGAGAACAGGTCGAGGAGAAACAACCTACGCCTCATTGGATTTCCCGAAGGGATGGAGCAGGGCCACGCGGACACGTTTGTGGAGACCTGGGTCCGCTCCTGGATGCCCAAAGACTCCCTTTCCCCTTGGTTCGCGGTTGAACGCGCCCATCGTTCCCTGGGTCCTCGCCCTCCCCTGGGGCTCCGGCCCGGCCCATCATCCTGAGGGTCCTCAGCTTCCGAGATCGGGATGCTATCCTCCGAGCGGCTAGAGCGCAGGGCCCATTGGCGTTTCAAAACAGCAAGATCATGGTTTTCCCGGACTACACTAGGGAGGTGCAGGCCCAACGTCGAACTTATGATGAGGTCAAGCAGAAGCTCCGCAACCTGGGCCTTCGCTATGGTCTCCTTTTCCCGGCCCGGCTCAGAGTGGTGTTCCAGGACAAAGCACTCTTCTTTGAAACCCCCAGGCGGCCTGGACCTGGCTCACGGAAGAACGTCCCCTCCGGGGCCCTCGGGTCTCCTCCCCACCGCGGCGAGAACAAACACGACCCCGCCGAGACATGCCCAAGCCTCAACGGCGCCGCACCAGGTCCCGCAGGCAGGGAGACCGCCGCGATGGGGTCTCCAGATCGACGGATGCGGTGTCCCACCGGTCCCTCCCCCATGCGCTATCCCCAAGATCGGTTGCTTCCAGCCCGGGGGGCTCCCTGGGAGACCTGACCCGCATCCCAGACCCCTCCACGCCCTGCCATATAAGACTCGGACTTGTCAAGGAGCCCTGCTCTTCGAGGATCTGTGGATGATGAGGGAGCTTGAGCCCAGAGACCCAGAACATGGGGGTCCACACATTGTCTTTCCGAACTACTCTAAGTGACAGCACAACAGTTCTAAATGTATTTTCAATTGTCACGAATCTTACATGCTACTGTATGGAGGGGTCCATCTACGCTATGTTCACGTCCTGCTAACCGTTTTAGTTTAGCTTCTGGACCGATTACTGTTGTTAGGGTGTTTTTCTTTCAGGGCGACAGATGCTTCACCTGCGGAAGTGTAGGGTGGGGGGAGTTGGGGGGCGAGGGAGGGTGGGTAGACCGTTGTCTCCCAATTGGTTTCTGTTTTTGGCCGCATATGGGCCGCTGTTTTTTGTTTTGTATAGCCTTTTCAGCACACATGCCACTGGCCCTGCTTCGCGCTCTCTCGGAATAAATGGGCCTCACTCTCGACTCGCCCATGAGATGAGACGATGCTCCCCATTTTACCTATCAGCGCAGTGCACACGTCCACCACTATGTCAGCCCCTAGATCACTCCTGGTTCCCGGATCCAGTCCTTCTACCCACGTGCCAGGGGGCTACTCCCCCCGAGGCACTGGCCCCTTGGCCCTTTAACCAGTGCCCTGATGTCCATCCTTCCTAGACCCCTCCACGTACTATCGTGGAACGTGAATGGTCTCCTAGACCGGATCAAAAGAACAGCGGTGCTCCGCAGTGCCCAGCGCCAAACGCCTGATATCCTCTTCCTGCAAGAGACACATCTTATGGGGACTCACTGCACTTTCCTTGCCCGGTATGGGTTTGACAGGGTCTGGCACTCTGGCTACGCACGGGGATCCTGGGGGGTGGCCATACTGATGCGCAGGGGTTTTCCCTTCCAACTGACAGGGTTGGAGACTGATGTCCAGGGATGCTCCATCGCCGTTACGGGTAGGGTCGAGGGGTACCCTCTAAATCTCCTCTGCACGTACATTCCTCCCACGACACAACCCACAACCCTCAAACGCCTCACGACGCTCATTTCGGCTTTCTCCCAGGGTTTGACGGTCGTCGGGGGCGACTTTAATGCTGTTTTGCAGCCACTGCGCGACTCAACGGGTACTCCCTCAGTGACTCGCCTTGCTTCCGCTAAGCGTCTCTCCGACTGGTCCGCTGCTCTGGGCCTCTGCGATGTATGGAGGGTATGGAACCCCCGACTGGACCAATACACCCATACCTCAGCGGCACACCATACCCATTCCCGCATAGACCTACTACTGCTGCCTGCCCTCGATTGCCAAAGTGTGACTGGAGTGGCTATTCTTCCTCGCGGCATCTCCGACCACTCTCCCGTCTCTCTCCGTCTCGGGCGACCCACCGAGGGCATCCGCACGGTCTGGCGGATGAACGCCTGGTTTTTGCAGGACGCTGATTTTGTGGAACACCTCCGGCGAGAACTTGAGCACTACCTAGCCACTAATGTGGGCTCGGTCCCCTCCCCGGGCACAGTCTGGGAAGCCGGTAAGGCCACGATACGCGGCGTAGCGCGGGGCTGATCCATGCACGACGCGCGGCCCAGAATGCCCGCTTGTTGCAGCTAGAGACCCAGGTGGCTCAGTTGGAGGCAGCCTACCCTATTCCCGATGATGCATCTTCCTCCCGACAGCTCGCTCTCCTCCGTGAGGAGATTTGCCATATATCCCTAGAATCCGCCAAAACGCTTTGGCGATCCTCGGTGGCGCGCATCTACGGATGGGGGGACAAGAACGGGAAGCTCCTACATAGTCTCGTTTCATACCCCAGAGCCAATTGTATCATCCCCGAGATCCAGGACGGAGCTGGTATCCATCACCTCTCCTCCCGGGCCATAGCCCGGACATTTGCGGAATACTATGCCCGTCTCTATGAGGCCCGGCCTTGGAGCCCCAGTGGCTGAGCTGCTTTCCAAGGCCTCTGTTTGGCTGCCCAGCCTTCCACGAGCAGTCTCGGAGCGCTCGATCCCCCTCACCCCGGAGGAGGTGCACAAGGCCATCACTCTCCTGCACTCTGGTAAGACCCCCGGCCCAGATGGCTATCCCCAGGAGTATTATGCGGCGTATCGGGAGGTGTTGGTCCCGCACTTGGTGGAGCTGTTCCGCCATGTGGTAGATGCAGGCTCCTTCCCTGCGGAGACAGATGTGGCCACCATAGTGGTGATCCCCAAGACGCAGCCGCCCTCACTCGCCTGCGCGGACTATCGTCCCATCTCCCTCATCAATACAGAGGTGAAGATTTTCGCCACGGTTCTGGCGCAACGCCTCCGTCCCCATCTGCATGACTTGGTCCACCCAGACCAATGTGGTTTTATGCCCGCCCGTAGTACTCGGCATTGCATACGCCGCCTTCACCTCGCTCTCGCCCACCGCCAGTCGCTTACCCCATATTTGGCCCTGCTTCTCATAGATTTCGAGAAGGCATTTGATACCGTTGACTGGCGTTATTTGGAGGAGGTCCTGGAGCTGATGGGATTTGGTCCCCCCTTCAGGAGCTTCATCCATGTCCTATATTCCAACCCCACGGCGCGGGTCCTGGTCAATGGAGCGCTCTCCGAGGCATTCCCCATCCGGAGGGGCACCCGTCAAGGCTGCCCGCTCTCACCGCTCCTGTTCGCCTTGGCGATGGAGCCTCTGGCCCGGCTCGTCCGGGGAGACCCTCTCATCCGAGGGTGGGAATGGGACCCCTCTCGAGTGGACAAAATCGCCCTCTACGCGGATGATGTCCTTCTCTTCCTGGCGGACCCGGAGGTCTCCGGCCCACGGAGCATGGAGGTTCTCCTTGCCTTCGAACAGGTCTCGGGCCTGCGCCTTAACCTGGCAAAATCCACGCTGGTCCCTCTTCACCCATCCCGATCCTGCTTCGATTGGCAATCCACCAACCCCCTGCGGCGACAGTCCTTTAAGTACCTGGGGATCTGGGTGACCCTGCTCCCAGAGCTCGAGTGGGCCCTTAATCTCACGCCCTTGGTCAACAAGACCAAGACGGACCTTAAACGATGGCAGTCTCTCCCTCTTAATCCCCTAGGCCGTAGCGCCCTTTTTAAAATGATGGTTCTTCCCCGTTTTCTTTATATTCTCCAGAATATAACCCTTCACCTCCCAGGGAGCTGGTTCCGAGAGCTCGATGGCCTACTTACCCGATTTTTGTGGAGGGGCAGACGACCACGGATGGCGCTGGCTCACTGCCGGATCCCTCCATATGACGGCGGTATGGGGGTGACAAATCTACATCTCTACTACTTGGCCACCAGGCTCATTGTGGTCCACGACTGGTTTACCGGCGGCTGGTCCGACCCGGCATACCGAGTTGAGCTCCAAAAGATGGATTTCCCACAACTCCAGGCGTACTTGTATGGGGCTCCGATACCCCAAACCCTTCCCCCTACCAAGGCCATCTTCCTGGCCTGGCGCACCGCCCTGCGTCACACGAAATGGAGCCGGAAACTTACCCAACATACGCCCTTATGGCATGGAACTTGGCTGCGGGAGACTTCTTCCCTACGGGACTTTGACCACTGGGACCACCTGGGGATCTCACTTCTCGGGGATGTCTGGACAGGGGACCACATCAGGACCTTCACAGACCTGCAACAACGCTACTCCCTTCTCCCCTCCCAGTTTTACCGATACCTACAGCTACGGCACGCCCTCGCTGTGCACATTCCGTCCCACACCTCCCTTCCTGAATTTAGTCCGCTTGAGGCACAAGTGATGATGGGAAACCTGGGCAACGGGGGGGTATCAAGGATCTACCGCTCCCTAGTGAATAACGGCCCCGCATCCCTGGACTCACTGCGCGCCCGCTGGGAGGGTTGGCTGGGCCCCTTAGAAGACGAAGACTGGCGCGATGCACTGATGGCCCCCAGGACCCTCACGACCTCCTCTAAACTGCGTCTGGTGCAAATATATTACCTACACACGGCATATCTCACCCCTGAAAGGCTGCACAGGGCGCGACTGCGGCTTACCCCGAACTGCGCACGCTGCGACCACTCCCCCGCTGATTTTTACCACATGACCTGGCAATGCCCTGCCCTTACAGCATTCTGGACGGGGGTGGAACAGGAGCTCACATTGGCCCTGGGGTGGGAGATCCCCCATGACCCGGTGCGCCTGCTTCTGGGGGTGTTTGATGGCCTGGGTGGCTCACGAGCCGACAAGCGTCTCCTTGGCACTGCGGTGGCTGTGGCCAAGAGGGACATTGCAGCGCTGTGGTCTCAGAACAAACCCCCTACAGTGCGGAGATGGAGAGGGGGGGTGGACTGGTGCGGATCTCAAGAGGAACCTCTCTTTGAGACCCGAGGCTGTCCTGATTTATTTCGAAAAATTTGGGGTAAATGGTTCAACCTCATATCATAACCAATGTGGTGGTCTTGGGTGTGGGGACAAACTTATAAGGGCCCCTGGGACAGCGAGTAGGGAAGTGGGTTTGGGGCCTTTTTCTCTTGCTACGCTTCCACAAGCTACTGTGCTGATACTGGCTGTCGTTGTACTGTTGTTGTGGTTTCTCTTAAATGTCAATAAAAAATTGATTATCAAAAAAAAGATATGGCCAGCATTATGGGTGGGGGATTGAATGAGTTGCTCAAAGCCCAGAGATGACATAAGTTCCAGGAGGTGCCGTGAGTCAGTGTCCTGTTCCTTCTCAAGGTGGTAGTTGAAATCTCCGAGAATGGTAGTATGAGAAGTAGTGACAAGTGGCTCCAAAATTTTGCACCATGATTCCAAAAACCCGGGTCTTGGGCCCGGAGGACGGTACACTAGTAGGCCGGAGAGAGTGTAATTTTTGGACATCAAAATCCTGAAGGAGGCAGCTTCCACAGGAGAAGCAAAGTCCCTTTCCACCGTGGTCGGGGTGCATTTAAGAGAGTCCCGGGCTACCAGGGCGAGGCCGCCCCCCCCTACCCTCCCCCCTACGCTCAGTGCGGTCACATCTGAGGATAGTGTATCCAGGGGGAACAGCATCCACCAGGTCCGGGCCTGAGTTATCATTGGCCCAAGTCTCCGTAACAAAAAGACAATCCAGATTATGATTCTGGATAGTCAATGCAATTTCTGTCTTGTGTTTAATCATGGAGCGGGCATTCATCAGTGCCCCTTTAATAGCCCTAGGTTTATGACCAGGTGGAATGTTAGTTCTGACGCTAAACTTGTCACTCCCCATTACTCTGGGCACTGTGTAGGAGCTAGACCCAGACACCATTTCATTGGTAAGTCTGAGGTTGCAAAGATGACAGTGCGCTGGGCCTCCCAAAGAGGGGTCCAGTATGGCAGCACATTTCCTGAGGTGGCATTTGGGATGTAACTCCAGGAGTTCTGCCCTGGAGTAGGTTTTGGCCTGGTTACCCCTGTTACCTGGGGAGAAACGGGCAGGGTGCCTGGCCCCTGGCGCCGTCCAGGCGCGGACGGGGGCATCGGTGCTCGCCTTTGGCGCGCCTTCGCGCCAGCGGCCCGTCCGCTGTGCGCCCGGGGTTGTCCTGGCATTTAATGCCCTGACCCAGAAGCGTAAGCGAGGCTGGACCGCCAACCTCCGGAAATGGCGGCCAGCCGGGAGCAAGTTCCGGTGCAGGGGACTCTCTCCGCACAATCGGGAAAACCTGTGGCGGACCGTAGAGCCCCTGAGGGAACTGAAGGTAAGAGTAGGACCAGGAGGTACCTACTGAAATGCCCCCGAATACATACACACACAGTAAATATAGGAAACAGAGTCCCTAAATGCCCCCGATAGTAAAACAATATAAAAACAAATTGAAGGAAACACAGGCTAAAACAAATTAAAACCGCGAACGTGCTGAGGTAGAATTAAAAATGAGTCCGAGTAGAGCTAATAAGCAGCATGCGTCAGCAGGGATTCACCTGACTGCTTCTCACGTTAAAAGACTTCCCCACATCGATTGTGTTCTGAATGTAAATAATCCACCTTGTCATGTCCCAGATTGCCACAAGCTGAAAAAGTGCAAAATCTGCTATTAAATCTATTAGAATCAGAAAACCTTCATTTGCCTCGATAATTATATTATTTATGGTCTGCTCCAGTGAATTAGCAATCTCTAAATTAAAATCTGTAATTTAAAATGATTAAAATTATTGTGATAAAAATGTATTTAAAAAAATTTGAGCGGCAGGAAAAGTAATATGTAAAATCTGGAAACGCAAAGAATCACAATAAAATGTAGATACCCTGCCCGCTAAAGAAATGGAGAGTAGAGTTTGTAAACATTAGATGTGACAACTGGAGTTACATAAGAAATTAAGCCATTTATATAGACACTGTCATCTATGTCCTTGTTACCTGAAACAATAAATACTGACAGAATTGTATTCCCTTCCTCCACAGTAGGGATGCAATTAGGACAATGCTTAAGAGAATGGTGTCCCTCTTGCTCACTAACCATGACTTTCCCTATTGCTTCAGATGTTAGAAAAGTCATAAAACCAGGATAGTAGTCCTCTAAATTCCCCATCTTCAAAGGACCATTTTCATTTGAAATCAATTGACCTGCTCTAGAGTATCAAGGACAGCAAATCTTTTATGAGTCTCAATGGCGGACAACCCTCTTAATACTCCATGTACAGCAGGGCTACTAGAATTAAGATAATTCGTGGGATTTAAAAAAAAAACCAGAAGGGAGGCATTGACACTACCCTGTGGAACTTCAAAACAACTTAACCTGTAAAGTATGCAACCATCCAGCCGGGGATCTCTGAAATTAAGAACAACACAGTCCTCCCCAACCCCCCTCCCTTTTGGGACTCTTTCCCCCTCCCCATGGATCTGTCGGAACAGCAATTATATCGTTGTACAAATTCCCACTGTTGCCAGATGCCTTTCCCAGCCAATGGATCACTTTGTATTTTAATTGCGAATCATGCTCTACCTGGTTTGGATGCAAAATCAGTACATTTGTAAGCACATTTAACAAGGGGGTTGCTTCCGGGGGAAATTGTAACGATTTGGGATGGGGAGGATTAACTAAATGCACATGTAAAGGGCACCAGTTGGGGTCAGATTTGATGTTGACCTTGGGTGGTGCGTGGCATATCCAGGTTGCAAGACTTGTGTGATCGAACTAGGGAAGGCAGAGGATCTATTAGTTTTGTTTGGGCCAATTGCCACATCTATTACCAGTGGGGAATTCAGCATTTATTCTCCCCTTCAGACTAACCAATAACCCACTTTCACCCCGTCTTGCGCCCCCTCCTGCCTTAAGTGTCTCAGCCTCAAATTAGACGATACTCTCTCCGTTTTTCCCATAAGTGCTGATTCTCTACCCTTCAGCGCTATCAGTATGGGGGTCAGTTAATAGCTTAAAAGCCCACTCCAATAACTAAGCGTGATTTTCCAGTCCAGTGCGCTGTATATATATTCAGAGAGGGAACAATGTTCAAGTCATTTCCTGTCTGTGATTCCTGGTCTTGAGATAGTGTCTTAGTCCAGTTAGATTACCTTTTCTAGGGGGAGGGGGATGCCTTTTTAGCCAGGGCAGATACCATATAATCATCATTATTATTAAGCTGACCGGCTTCAATGTCACTTGATAGTGCACCAATAGAGAGATAGGGATTGGACATAGGGGGAGGTTGACGGCCTGGAGCCCCATTAGTGGGGTATCGCTGATTATTCTCATCAGCTGTACAGTCAATCACAGAGTCTGATCAAGAGGCAAGGGCTTGTGATAGAGCTTTCCAAGTGTGTCCCAGCCTTCCTTCCACACACACTCAATCTCAGAGTTGATCGCACCCATAGCATTAGTTAAAAAGTTAGTTATAGAATTTGTTAGTGGTCGGTCCTTACCAGGTCGGTTTGGTGCCGTGACTTTCCTCTTTCCCATAATTGCAGCCATACAAGAGCCCTGTGGAACAAAGGGGAGGGAACCAAGAGAGGTAGTCTAATTTCCTCTAGGCTCTGACATGCTCAAACAAGCCCACTATTGGCTGGGTCAATGCATGGGCGCTCCCCACGCTGCAGGACGCCGAAAGGCGCTATAAGCGCTGTGGCTGTCCTGGCCCGCCCTCTCCTCCTTCCTGATAGGCTCTGCTGCTAGGAGGATTTCTGGGTGATGTCGTCCTTTCCAACAGCAACCAGATTAATTTGTCCACTTCTGTGACGTTCTGAAACCTCGCCTTGTTTAGTGGGCGGTATTTGAGATTCAACCTCCCAATGTGGACGTAGGTATCCGGATGCATCATGTGAAAATGAGGCTATTGTAGGTTTGTAGTGGCAGCTACAGGATCTAATAAGACCTTCAAACAGGGTTGTGCTGTAATATTACAAGGTTGCTATGCCCTTGATGACATGGTGATGTAGGTGGCTGAGTACACATCAGTTTCATTTATATATTTTTTCTGTGTTGCTTTGGCTTTATTATTATGTATTTATTGTATAATATGATGCAAACGATTCAACCTATTTGTATTTGACCTTTTTCTACTGTCTCAAATAAAATAAAAAATACTTTCTAATGAAGGAGAAAATGTTAGCCAGAATCTTGCGATTTTAGATGAGGGAGGGGATAAGACTGGTGCTGGGGTTATTCTGTGCCTAATCTTTTCAGATAGCTTTGTCTGTCAGTATTGGCGTTGCTAATTGAGACTGAATAAAGGCTGCATTTGCTTGATATATTTAATATTGCATTTCCGTCTGGCATTTACTAAGATGGTGACTGATTCAGGATGGTTTTTGATTCCAATGCCTTCCAATACTTGTATACATTTTGTTTCATTATTGAAAGTCGTTCAGCTTTTAATGGTTTTCTCTTTTGAAGGGCAGGGTCATCAAGGATGCTTGGCATAGTGTTTTGCACAGAAGTAGCATATCATTATTTGCACTCTGGAGGCTTTTTGGCCTAAATCGTTGCTGGTCATCTTTCTCATATCTTGTGTCCACCTGACCTGTTTGATATGTTCATAGCACCATGGAAATAAGGGAGAATCAGAAGGCGCAATGTCAGATAAGTGTCACAGTAAGTTGCCTCAGGTAGCAGGCTATCCTAGGACGTGGTGTCCCTGTTGTTGGGAGATGCATCAGCTCACACAGTCAAAGGATAATAGGCTAGACTATGGAAGAGGGTTGCTGTAGTTAAGTGATAGGTGAGGATTTTTAATAGGTGATAGTATAAAGAGATTAGGGGGGTGGCTTGTCAATCTTGTAAATGTGATGACCGTGCTGTTTTTTAATAACGGGCAAAATATGCCCCTTAAGGGAGCTATTTTGCCATTATGATAGAGACCCTTAATTTGATTTGTGGATGTGCTTTCAGGGTGCAGTCCATGACGTTCTTACTACTATTTGTAGGCAGTTTTACTGGATATTTTATCTTGAGGGTGTGAGAGGCATCTGTTTGTAGGGGGCTCATGTTGAGTATCATGTTGGGGCGAAGATTAGATGAATGAGGCAAGGGACTAAGGGGAGGTATTTGAGATTAGGTAGGTAGAAGATCATGTAGCGAGGCCAGACAGCACCATGTTGCTTATTGAGAAAACCTTTTTCATCCGTGTTTCACCAAGGTGACTTCTGGTGACACTTCAATCAGCAAAGGACAGAAATAGAGGCCTTGCCGGGCTCTGGTTCAGTGTAGTTTTTCTGCTTCAGCAGGGCTCATCCCTCGACGGCCCCGACCCCTAACACTATTTTTCACAATACAGAAAGGAATTGTGTTAATTTTGCCAATGCTTGACATTTTTGGCTGTGTTTGAGGATTCGTGTCTGTATAAACATGGTGTCCCGTTTATAGTGACTCATTGAGAGGACTTTGATCCAAGTGTAGAATGAAAGACGTTGGTGAAATTGATGGAACTTTATCTAAAGTGTTTCTAATCCAGGTTTTAAAATTGATGTTCGCGTCTTAGTCTCCGTTAAGAATATCTTTGATACTCAAAATGCAGTCTGTCTGTATTTTTCTCTGCATCCATGACAAAAACAGATCCATAAATGGTTCCAAAGATGTAGAATTTGTTGTCGGGTTCGAATATTTTCTAGAAGATCAGTTCAGCAAGGACACTTTGTTATATCTTGTGTGTTCATCTATGCATCTTCCCTGTTGCTTTGGACCTTGTTGTTCAGCCAGTGTCGATGTGCTGTGTGGAATGTTGGAATGGTGATGATGCAACTGAAAGTTTGGGGTTCCTGTGAGGTGAGGAGTGCCAGTTGGAGTATGGGCTGAGCAGCAGGGAGGCTGCTCCTGGTGGGGCTATCTTCATGTCTATACTATGGACTAAACCAAGAGCCTACTATGAATATTCAAATTTGCAACTAAGACAAATGTATCTAAAAACGACGCCTCGGCTACTAGACTTTCATTACAACACATTGGGTCATTGTAGGGTTACTTTCTAGAGAGTAACGGAGCCCCAGCATGCAGAGCCACCATTTAAACATAACACGTTAACAAGGTACCTGCAATTCAGCTCCTGCCCAAGAAGTCATTTCTAAACTTTTATAAATCTGCAAGAAGTAGGGTGACTAAATTTGCAGAACAGATCTTTATATTCATTTCGGCAAATTGCAATATGTTTTTAGTTGTATCACAATCTCCATTCCAATGGGCAATATCATGGTTATCATTTCCATATTATCCTGACTTTGCTTTTCCAGTGTTGTTAATGTTGTCATAATCTCACTCTTTCATGCAGTCTCACAGATCTCCATCATAATATCTGTTCTATTATCGTGGTGTGAAGAGATGCACATCACCCATATACAAGAAGGGCCTTTACTGTATTCACTCTCAGCCTACAGCTTTATTGGATGAGCCTTGACTACACTGTAGGTGTTTAGTAACTGAGTCACATGTGTTCCTTACACTAGGCTCAGGAGAGCAGCAGTGGTGGATCATCTTCTAAGAAGAAGGCCAAATTTGTCAGCTTGTACACGAAGGAGGGCCAGGACAAACTGACGGTGCTGATTCCGGGTCGTCACCCCTGTGAGTGTCTCGCACAGAAGCACCGGCTCATCAACAACTGCTTGGCCTGTGGCCGCATTGTCTGCGAACAGGAAGGTTCTGGGCCCTGCCTTTTTTGTGGCACATTGGTAAGTGTCTGGCTACTTTCTACTATCCGCATAGCTCTGCTCTACACTGACATGCAAAGTGTGCCCCCTCTAATGCAGCCTGTCTGGGGTTCTTTGTTCTGGTGTGCTGTGCTCTGCAGTCTGAGGAATTAGGAGAAGGTGATGGAATGGGTAGTTGATTATAAGTGTAGCAGAACCAGAAACTTGTGGATTTTGTACTTCGGACAGAAAAAAACTTTCACTCAAGTCACAAGTTATTGCACAACTCTGCTCGGTAGTAATATATAATGTCCATCTTTTGCCTTCCTGGTATAAATGAGTTGTTTATGGCAGTTCCCAGGGGTGAGATATCTCATTTCAAACCAAGAGCTTTTGTTTAAGAAAGCAACATGCCTTCTCGCCCGCTGGAACAGTGCTGTGTACCTTGGTAGAGTAGTGTTGAGCGGTCTTTCACTCCTGTAGTGTGCCCATTCATTGGCTATATTGAGGAATTTTGAACCCCGGCCTGTCGTGCTGGCATCTGTTGAACACCACCGTCCCACATTTTGGCTTACAAATCACAATGATGGAAGTCAGTTGGGCAAGTATTTTATCCAGTAATGTGGGCTATGGTAATCAGATGTCCTTTTCCAAGCCAGAGCAATAGAGAATAACAAAAGTAAGGCGTTTGAAAACACAGGAGATTGCAGGGAGTAAGATGATAATGGTTAGGATGGAAGATCATCGGGCAGAGTGTTAATGTGGACCATGGGGTGCCCCCCTGTACGAAGTGAACAGGTAAAATCTTAGACTGTGAGCAGAAATCAAATGAAAGAGGAGTGTAAAAGGCTAAAGAGAAGGGAGCACATCAGAAGAGGAGTAAGTTGTTGGTTGAAAAGGGAATCCAGAGGAGTGCTCCAAAATTGAAAGAAATTAAATAAATTCAGGTTAGATACAGACAATTAGAACCAATTACAACAGTATTGCAGATGCCAAGTATTGAAACATTCTTCTGCTTCAGAATTTTTATTTTTCAAAATAAAAGATATGATCTTCAGCACTGAGATTTTAGCAAAGTGCAAATACACTTCATCTGTATGACCCCCATCCCCACCCCCCCATCATTCCTTAAGTAATATCCTCATAAAACCTTGCGGTCCTATGTCTTATTCAGGCTCTTACATTTGATGTTATATTGACTACTACTTGTATTTATTTAGCTGAAACATATATTTATCCCAGTTTTCCAACTTTGTTTATCCTCTTTCTGCCTTCTCTGCACTCATCTGTGTTCACTGTTGCAGGGAAGGAGTGCACTAAGGAATGTATTTACTGTATAAGTGGTCATTTGGGCCACAAATGAAGGAGTGCAGTATGAAAGAGCCAGGCTTACAGTAGGACAGGAGAGGTACACAACTCTGAGAGCGCTTGTGATGGAGAGTTCTCTTCAGTGGTAAGGGTCTTTGAAGCCACTGGATTATAATTCCTTTTCTTGTTTATTTTCCCAGGTGTGCACGAAAGAAGAGCAGGACATTTTGCAACGGGATTCCAACAAGAGTCAGAAGCTGCTTAAGAAGCTCCTGACAGGTGTGTGTTACTCCCATGTCATCTTAGATCTTTTCCCATATTGCATTTCACTTCTTCAGGCTTGTCTGGCATGCTTCTGGGTCTTCGTCTGCACCCTGCCACCCAGCAGAGTTCCCAGTTTCTCTTTGTGCTACTTCTGCCGATTCCATGGTTGTTGCTTATCCATGTTTCACTGGCACACACCCCATGTCTTTCTCCTGGACTCATCAGAAAGGGAATTAATTTTATCCCTAACCTGTTCTGCTCAGCACCTCTCCACCCAGAGAGTTCTTGCCCACGCAGTTCTGAAAGGAGTCGCTGACACGTTGCATTTTATTTCCTGTGTACACTACTGTCACTCTTTCTCTGTCTCATACCTAACCTCCTAATGCTCCCCTCAAACAGTATCCTTCCAAATTGTTTTCTACTTTCTCTCTGGCAGTCTTGGAGAGATTTCTCTTTTTAACCTGTAGGCTGTTGATTCTACTTTTCTGTAGCAGTTCTGCTGGGATGTAGTTTCTGGCATCCCCTTCATTGCCATTTAAAGTGTCTGTTTCAGGTCACTCTTCCACAAAGAACCTGATTACTTTTGCATGCAGAGATATTCCACGTGGCCAACATTTCTGATACTGGACAAAATATCAGGCATTCAGTCACAGCAACTACACGTCACACCCCATGGAATATGCAATGTACGTGTGAACCAAGAATTACCAGACAGAATTCTGCACAGAATTCCCTGTTCTATGGATCTAATGCAGATATTTACCACCTGCTGTCAGCAGGTAGTAAATTTCTTCAGGAGTCCTACAAGGGGGAAGGGGCTTCAGGGGTGAGAAGGGTAGGTGGGGTAAGACGAAGGTGCCACATGGCAGCAGTGAGCAGTATAGGGTCCTCCATGCCATGGTACAGATTAGTCGGGGTTGAAGACTGGGATCAGGCTGCACTGTAGCTCATTCCCCAAGGCTATTTTTACCTGCCAACATTTCCAGCCATTAAAATCAGGCCCGGTGTTCCCATACCCATGAAATCTGGATGCTGGAAACCTGGCATTCTTGTAATTGCGCAGAGTGGAATAAGACTGGGCAGGAGAAAGTTACCACTGAGGCCATCATTTTGAGGCCATGTTATCCACCTTGCAGCTTCTTTCTCATTCTGGATGAGAAGAGCCTAGAGACAGAACACTGCCAGTTGCAGTCACAATCAGGTGAGATCAGGAGAAAGCTTCTGTTCTCTTTTCTTTCCCTGCCTGCTTGTGACAGGATGACATGTTGTTTAGCTCAGCTGATTTGAGCCAGATTAAAAGTGGCAGCAGGAAACGTGAGACAAAGAGGCAAGGAGGTATGACGGTAGGGCTTTTAGTTGTCCAACCACCAGCATCTCCACAATATGCTCTAAAATGGTGGAGGAGGGCCATTGTGTGGCAGTGTGAGCTAGCTTTCTAAGCCATGTCTCCTACTGCACCTCTGCTTGCGCCACCTTACGCTACACCTCTGCGTGACACCAATAACAAAGAGCAGTGGGATGCTGGTGAAAATTTTGCAGGTGTCAGCTTTTGCTGCTTGCTATGCAAGTAATTTTTTCTTTTCACCCTTTTACTTAAGATGCTTCTTCCTGGGAGTTCCACTTGAAGTCCTGAATTTCTCTTTTATTTCTTTTGTGTTTCTATTTTTATTTAGGTTGAAATAGTTTCTAGTGACAAGGACAGTAGACTAGTGTACTAAGCTTAAAACATTGAGAGTGAGAGGACAGCTCCATCATAATTGAAAGAGGTCAAACCGTGGAACAGTTGAAATGCATGACAAATGCTTAATTGTTCCTTTTTAGGTCGAGCCTAGCGCAGCGCGCATGCGCTGTCTGCTCTAGGAGATGACCTTTTGGAATCGGTCTGCACTTTTGTAACACTTGTGCGTGTGGCGGCATCCACCTTGCGGGAGCGAGCAGCGGCGCGCAGGGGCCATCTGTTTCTAATTAGCATGGCCGCGCTTGTTTGTTCTTGTCCAATGGTCTCACATTCTTCCTTCCCTGCTGTTTGTTTTTCTAAGCCACGAACAAAGTGAACTTTGTGTCTTAATTGGCATTTTTTTGCATTCGTTTCGTGGATATTCCCACATCTTTATGTGGAAAGGAGTTTAGCGTTTTTGGGAGAAAATTTGAAAGTTAAGGAGGGAATGGAGTCATCTTGCAGTTATTAAACAGTACTGAGACAATAATATTGACATGTTTATTATCCGACCGAGTGCATGATTTCCCCAGGGTGGTACATTGAAGCACCCTGATTATTTCAGGTCTGACACAAGCCGGCTGCTTTGATTGAAATTGGTTTGGGAGAATGTGCGCTTCCGGTCTTTTGTGATTAGTGGGTTAATGCGCAAGTAGCATAGGTCCGCGTGCAAACCAGGGGCAGGTTCTAAACCGTTAACCGTATGAACCTTCTATCATTCTGAAATTATTACAATGAGTTCCGTTGAATTGGGTAAAAAACATCTGTTATATAGAGCGCTGTGAAGTCGCGAGACGAGCTGCATGCGCACGAACAATACAAACGTGTCTTCCTGTTGCCTTTTCATGTCTGCAGGCTGAAACGCAGCCTTTTGACTTTTAGTATTGATTTTTCGCAGTAGGTTACTTTAGTTTTACCTAAATCTCAAGAGCAAGAAAATGACACCAGTAATAAAGCGTAAAATGTGCCGAACATCACACGTTGTCTCAGCCGGGAATGCAAGACTTCCAGCTCAGCTTCTTAATAATGCCTCTTTGCCAGTTTTATTGTTTCGGTTTGTATTTGTAAAGCGACAATGCGCTGCCTTTTCAGAGTGAATCCAGGAGCAGCTAACAGTGATTAAAAAGTGTGCTGAAGATCACACATTGTGTCAAGGTGGAAAGCCCGATGTCCATCTCCACTCCTTAGCAATGAGAATGTGCTCATTTTATTTATGTATTTTACAAAACACCGACACGCCACCTAACAGCCACTTCAAAGCGCTTAAGTGGCATTTGTATTTCATTAGACCGCCCATATGGGTCTTGTCTTATCGGCCCCTTCAAGATGTGTTGCTGTGAAGAACTATTGCTCCCGGGGCCCGAGCAAACGCTTAAAGTTTAGGAATATTTCACAATCCTCTCTTCAGAATTCAGAGAGAAAGAGATGGCTTCTTGGGAAACATATTTAGACAATTGTGCTGTAAAGTGAACGATTTGACCACATTTTGGAAACATTGGGCACTATATATTCAAGGTTTTTCTCCTTTGCAAACTCTAAGCAGTGCGAAGTGGTAAGAGTTGCAGAGAAGAAGACCCGTACAGTGCACCCGAGCAACGTTGCGCTTCGCAAATCTCTTTACGAGTTTCATTGTCACCACAGTGATTCCGCCGCAAAGGGGGTTGCACAGAGCGTACCGCACTGGCGCACCTACGCCTATGGAACAGATGCTGCACCAAGGCAGGAATTGCACGGCATGTGTTTGCACACATGCAAAACATTTTCGAAGCGGTTAGCACCTGTGTGCACAGGGACATCTTAAGGATTTTGGGGACTGGGGGCCAAACGTATTCTAGGGGCCCCTGTTCAGGACAGCTTTGAATTTATGATCCATTTTCAGCTCTTTCATGCCCTCTTTGGCCAGGTCACTGACAGTGCACAGGCACACTCCTCCAAATTCTAAATATGTTTACATCTAATATTTGGGGATAGTGACGTGTTTTCAATATTGTAACACAGCAGCAGCTCAGGAATATTACTGCAAATAATCTCTGTGACACCCTCCCGTGCCTCATATAAGAGATCCTGTTTTAATCTAAAATAAAAAAAAAATTATGGATGCTGCATGCAACATAAACACAACATTTCTCTGCAAAATGTCTGCAAAAGAATCTCACACATCACCCGCATTAAAAATAAATGAAAGGAAAACGGTATTTAAAATAATCTGTTTAAGAATTATTCAAGGTCATCAGGGCAAGACTCTGCAGGACAGAGCTGGCTCTATCGGGGGCCCCCCAGAAAGCCTGGGGCCCTGTGCCAGAGCCCACTTTGCCCATGCCTTAAAACGTCTGTGTGTGCGTGTCTAGAGCATAGTTACTTAGGCTGCGACTGGTCTGCTCTAAATAACAGTGACCGACTGGGTAAGGCCTGCTCCTCAATATGTGGAAAACCAAATATCAAAACAAGCGGCAGGGCTGTGAGTGACAGCAGCAGACCAGGATGCTTATGTGGAATATCATATAAGTGAGAATAGTGTCAGAATCACTTATCCACTCACTCATCCACCTATACAGTCCTCTCAGTGACTTAAGCAACCGTTCCACAGGTCTGCCTAGAACCTACATGTCACCCAGAATAATGTGCTGCATGGCTAAAAACTTATAAGGTCCCAAAGGCGAGACCTATTGGCTATGCCAATGCTTGTTGGTTGTGGGTTGTGTAGTCTGTTGCCCTTATGCCATCTTTCTAAGTAAATTGTTGAATTTGCGCTGTTAGTACATCAACGTGAAGACATGCTTTCTCGTTGATTTTCTTACTGAATGCTGCATTTAATCTTTTTCTAAATAATTTTTACATTTCAACATTTTATTAGAAGTTTCCAAGTACAGAAATGTACAGTTCAATACATAGCACAATGTCACATTTGTCAGACCCACACACCACACAAGTCATAACAACAAAAACATCCCCTTCCGGCTGCTCGTTTTCACTTTTAGATTACATCTGAGTGTGAGTAGTCTCATTTCTCTTTCATTGTTCCCCCTCCTAGCACGTGTTCTCGGATCAAGCCCTAAAAAAAATTACATTGTTCTGACCAATTGATCCCATATTTTATTGAATTGTTTCTCTTGCTGTTTCAGGTCATAGGTGAGCTTCTCCAATGTCCGTGTATGCATAGACCCTGGATCCACATCGACATGTTTAGTGGTACCTGTTGTTTCCAATGTACAGCAGCTTGCCTCTTTGGCTACTCCCAGCATGTGAGCTAAGACCATTCTGTGGGCCCTAACGCATTCCCCATGTGTGGGCTGAAGCCCTAGCACGACCAACTCATGTTCGGCTGATAAAGGTATACTAATACCACCCCCACTTGCTAGAGGATTTCTTACCAAATGATTGATACGTCGTACTCTCATCAAATGTGTCATTTTTCCAGTCTCCTCACCACACATCCAGCATTCTTCTTGAACTTCCAAGTAAATCTGGTGTAAACACTCTGACGTTAGGAATAGTTAAGTAATTTATAGGAAAGCTGTCTATAAAGGACCTTTAATCACTTCCCAAGCATCTCACCTGTAGTACACCTCAAAGGCCTTGCCCAGTGTTCATGCAACTTCTTTAGAGGTTGGATGCTACTGCTTTTTAGGTGTAGTACCCATTGCCTCAGCTGTAAGTATTGCATCTGATCGTACTCCTCTGCCTTGAATTGTCTTTTACATTCTTTGAGTCCTTATGTTACCCTTCAGAAACATGTCCCTCAGCATAAGACACTCATCCCTTCTTAATCAGCCAGCGCAACCCCTGCCATTTCCAGAGAAAGCAAAAATATGATTTGAAACGGTGTATTGGGTGATGAGACCTTTATCTGGCCACCTCTTAGAGCTAAACTCTGATCTCAGACAAGTAGCGGTTCTGAAGCCTTTGATTCTTCTTAGCCAGGAATATCTCACATTGATCTGCTTTCCACACCTGTTCCAGGAGAAGCTGGCACCAGATCCGCTACAATCTGCAATGCCCAGTTAGCGGCACTCCAGCCCCTTATGTCATTTGTGTGCTTGACACCCAGATACAATAAAGAAGATACCTTTAGAGAGCGATACAAAAGGGGATGATGGACGGAACGTTTGAGCCAATCAAACACTCACCCCCAGTCAACTGATCTGGGTTTAATCCATCATCATTCTTTAGCTCACTCCACCACCCCAGTTCAGACATGGCCAATTGCAAATCAGTCTGACCCTGTGCCTCATGGGAACAGTCCAGCCCGAACTGCCAAGCCATGTCTTCCCTGGACCGGAAACAAGCATCCTAGGACCGGTTTCTGGCATTCCAGCCGTCATCAGCCAGGCTTGCCTGAATCCAGTGGCAAAGTGAGCAAGCGACCCACGTCTGGGCATACCCCCGCCAACTTAGGGCGAACAAAGCGATACAAAAGGGGATGATGGACGGAACGTTTGAGCCAATCAAACACTCACCCCCAGTCAACTGATCTGGGTTTAATCCATCATCATTCTTTAGCTCACTCCACCACCCCAGTTCAGACATGGCCAAATGCAAATCAGTCTGACCCTGTGCCTCATGGGAACAGTCCAGCCCGAACTGCCAAGCCATGTCTTCCCTGGACCGGAAACAAGCATCCTAGGACCGGTTTCTGGCATTCCAGCCGTCATCAGCCAGGCTTGCCTGAATCCAGTGGCAAAGTGAGCAAGGGACCCACGTCTGGGCATACCCCCGCCAACTTAGGGCGAACAAAGCGATACAAAAGGGGATGATGGACGGAACGTGTGAGCCAATCAAACACTCACCCCCAGTCAACTGATCTGGGTTTAATCCATCATCATTCTTTAGCTCACTCCACCACCCCAGTTCAGACATGGCCATATGCAAATCAGTCAGACCCTGTGCCTCATGGGAACAGTCCAGCCCGAACTGCCAAGCCATGTCTTCCCTGGACCGGAAACAAGCATCCTAGGACCGGTTTCTGGCATTCCAGCCGTCATCAGCCAGGCTTGCCTGAATCCAGTGGCAAAGTGAGCAAGGGACCCACGTCTGGGCATACCCCCGCCAACTTAGGGCGAACAAAGCGATACAAAAGGGGATGATGGACGGAACGTATGAGCCAATCAAACACTCACCCCCAGTCAACTGATCTGGGTTTAATCCATCATCATTCTTTAGCTCACTCCACCACCCCAGTTCAGACATGGCCATATGCAAATCAGTCTGACCCTGTGCCTCATGGGAACAGTCCAGCCCGAACTGCCAAGCCATGTCTTCCTGGACCGGAAACAAGCATCCTAGGACCGGTTTCTGGCATTCCAGCCGTCATCAGCCAGGCTTGCCTGAATCCAGTGGCAAAGTGAGCAAGGGACCCACGTCTGGGCATACCCCCGCCAACTTGGGGCGAACAAAGCGATACAAAAGGGGATGATGGACGGAACGCTTGAGCCAATCAAACACTCACCCCCAGTCAACTGATCTGGGTTTAATCCATCATCATTCTTTAGCTCACTCCACCACCCCAGTTCAGACATGGCCATATGCAAATCAGTCTGACCCTGTGCCTCATGGGAACAGTCCAGCCCGAACTGCCAAGCCATGTCTTCCCTGGACCGGAAACAAGCATCCTAGGACCGGTTTCTGGCATTCCAGCCGTCATCAGCCAGGCTTGCCTGAATCCAGTGGCAAAGTGAGCAAGGGACCCACGTCTGGGCATACCCCCGCCAACTACCTTTAGAGAGGCCATGCTACAGTTGTTCGGTACCCTGCCATATCCGTCTGGACCCTCTTCGGGCCATACGGATCTGATGGGGCCTCCAGTTAGTTCACAGGTGTCGGATCAGTCCTCGACACCAACTGTGCCCCTCAAGCCCGTTCTGGGGTCATCCCTGATTTCAGGGCCAGTGCTAAGCTTGATACCCCTTATAGGGTTCTTGAGTGACAAACAACAATCCCTGATGAACATGCTATTTGATGGCACACATCTCTTTGGAGACAAGTTGGATTCAACCTTGAAGTGCTTCAAGGAAAGTAAAGAATAGAGTTCTTGCTTGGACTGGCACGACCTATATGTGGCAGTTCCTCAAACAATTTAGCACCTTTCGAGGCTTCAGAAAGTGGTTTCAACTGAGGTCAAGTCAAAGCTTGCTTTGGCAACAGCAGACTTCCCAGGCCATTCAAGGCAGGGATCTAGCCTCCAGAGTACAGGCCCACCACCTGCAGCTGCCGCAAAACCAATTTAATTTGTCCTCACTTGCGCACAGTCACCTAGTAAAAAGTAATTTCTCCTTTTACCTCCACAGAAAGCAGAGTATCACATCAGACTGATAGGTGCTCTACATCGTCTGAAATGGACACTCCCTCCCTTTTCTCTCCACCCCTCCAGACATGCCTCCCACACCAAAATGCCTCCCAGAGGGCAACTTGTCCATTTTGCAAGGGGGGTCTTCATGCCCTCTTAAACAAGGAATCTATAGAGATGGTACCAATATCAGAAGTTGTGATTGGTTGTACGCCTAACATTTCCAGTTGCTGGAGGCCTCCACCCTTTCCATGATCTTCACCCTCTTAACCTCCTCAAGAAGGACAAGGTCAAGATGCTCACCCGTGCCCCAAGTTCTGTCTGACCTAGATTCAGGAGACTTGATGGTGATGTTAGATCTACAGGAAGCCTATTTCCACATCCCGGTCCTGCAGTCCCACATGTGTTACCGTAGCGGTTTCAGATATACCACGAGCACTTTCATTTCTCAGTGCTCCCCTTCAGCATTACCAGTGCGCCTCAGGTGTACACGAAAGTGATGGTGGCGGTCTCTGTCTGCCTTTAGAGGTTGGGAATGCCAGGCTTCCTATACCTCAAGGACTGATTGCTGAAGGCAGTTATGCCTCAAACAGTTGTGGAATACCTTCAAACAGCAGCAAAACCTGTTAACATTGCTGGGGTTTTCCATCAATGTGCCAAAGTCACACTAACTCCTTCACAGAGTCTCCCCTTCGTTTTATCCATCCTGGATATGGTCAACGAGTCCAAGATGTTCAGGTTATGATCCGGAGGTTTCGACCCTTGGCTAGGTTCTCCGTGAGAGCGGCTCTGGGGCTTCTTTGCTTTCTGCATCCTGCTTGTTGGCCACATCAGCTGGTACAAGCAGGCCCTGCAGTCGCATCTGAAATTTCAGTGGGTCATGCACCAGGGAACCTGTCTGATTTTATCCAGATGTTGGAGAAGACTGCAAAAGATCTGCAGTAGTGGTGGCTGGACTGCAATTGGACAGGTGACAGACCCATTTCCCTCCCCCACTCAGAACTAACGGTTGTGACAGATGCATTATTGCTCAGTTGGGGCCTTGATCTGGGAGAGGTAAAGATCAGAGGCCTCTTATCGCCTGCAGAAACTCACCTCCACATAAACTTGTTTTAGTTGCAGGTGATTTGCTTGGCATTAAAAGTCTTACTCCCATCCATCAAGAGAGAATGAATGCAGGTTCTCGCGGACCGCGCCACTGCTGTGTTGTACTGCAAAAAACACAGTGAAGAGGGGGGTCGTGCACCTCTGGAAATGGGATCAGGACATTTCCCTGAGTATGGAGTACCTGACTGGATCTTTAAATTGCCCAATTCAGCCGATGTTGTGTAGCAGATCCCGAATGTTGACTGCACTCGGAGGGGGCCCACGGCATCTTCCAATAATAGGTAGAGCCCTGGCTCGATCTTTTCACCCCCACCAAGAATGCACAGTGTCCAGACCTTTGCGCTTTTGAATTTTCCAAGCCAGATCTTGCTGGGATTGGAGCTTCCGATTCATGTATGCTTTCCCATCTCTACCTCTCCAGCCCAAAGTTATGAAGAAGATTAGGAATCCTAGTGGCTTCAGACTGGGCTTGAACAGTGTGGCACTCTGAAATTCTGGACTTGAGCATCTGTCTTCCAATCTGGACTTCCTGTCGCTGCAGCAGAGCAGGATCCTGTAACTGCACAACCTACACCTCGATGCTTGGAGATTAAGCAGTGACAATAGACGGCATTTGAAGTAGTGAGTGTTATCTTCGCAGCCAGCCGCCCCTCAACTAAAGTGATCTATACGGAACTCAGGGAGAAGTTTGCTGTCTGGTGTTATTTCCGAAATAACCAACCTTTACAGGCACAGCTGTCTGAAAGATATGATATGATGTTAGTTTATCATTAGCTCAGCAAGATCTTGCTGTAGTGCTGTCGCTTACTATGGTGACCGGTATAGGTTATTTATCAGGTCTTTCAGCCTTTTTATGGTTACCCGATCGGCAGTGGGAGCTAGTCACATTTGAAAGTGGTGGGGAATAAAAGGTAGGGATGACTTTTAAGTAGCAAGTGAGCACTGCATTTTCTTTTACTTTTGACTTGTCATTATTTTAAAGTATGTGTACCTCCATGGTGGGTGCCCCATCACGTCCATTTGCACAGAATCACAATTACAACTGGAATATGTAACCATTGCCCTGTGCTCTCTCTCCAGAGAGGCCAAGGATTGTATGGCTATGTATTCTGAACACGTTTTTGACAGACTGACATCCACTGTGAGAAACTCGCAGTGCTTTTAGCCTCCGCTCCAGAGCTCTGAGTCGTGGCATAAACACTGGTGCTACTCGGTTTAAACTCAAAGTATGGGTGGTCAAGAAAGAAGAAATCCTCCCCAGCGGTGCGGACTGGGATACTTGTGTCGCATCATGTTTTTTATATTTATAAGGTTCGGCTGTGAATTACTGGAGCTGCAGAGAGCTGGCGTGTGCTATATTTAATTTCACAGCTGGCACTGTGCATTTGCAGTGACTACTTTAACCCGACTCTGAACCTTAGGCTATCGGGGTCACTTTCTCTTCATACCTGAAACCGGATAGCCAAGGTAGAGGGAATTTATTCAGGCCTGCTGGGCTGCATAAGACTGCAAAGCTAGGAGCCCTCGGTTAATGTCATTTAAGTACATATACACATCAGCAGAATGCGAACTCAATTGGAAGGTGTTGGAGCACTTCACAGGCTGTTGTGGCGATGCCGAGACTTACAGATACTCCCATCCGGTTCTGTGTCGCATTGTGATCGTGAGAGAGTACGTTCTGACTGAAAGCAGCCAAGAGCCTGATCCAGTTCCAGTCTAGAGAGAGGGAAGGAGGTTATCTTTCCTTCAGGACAGCCAATAAACCTAACCAAACCTGGAGCTGCTCTCGTGGTGTTTTCAGCATGAGAGAAGCACCAGGATTGGTTGGAGCAAGCTAACCCATTGCTCCTTTTGAGACTGGGGGCGTGTGTCTGCAATGTGCCTGGCTGTTTGAAACAGCTCGGATTAGTGCGGTCTGAAGTGCACATGTCGGGCTGGCCGTTGCAAGACAGCCGCCCAATCTGACATACACACGTGAAGCTTTAGGCAAGTCATCCCTGCTGCCAATCAGTAGGCATGGCCCCACCCTTGTACTCAAGCTGAAACCGTGGCACTTTATAATAAATTGGTATTGACCATTTTATTAATTTACGTTGCTGCTGCGCTCGCAGCAGGTGGGGCAATGCTCCTCCATCCTAAAGGAGGAACCGCCCCTGCCGATCAGCCATCAACCTGTTGTGATGTGTTTTCTAAAATGACTGACACATATGTTCCTACCAACACCATTTGTGTTGCCTTAGTGGTACCTCAAACTGGTGCTCAGTTTTCTCATGGGCACTTCGTTTGAGCCAATGCACAGCAGCCATCTCTTGATTGCTCACCTTAAAGACTGTGTTTCTCTTAGCAATAATGTTAGCTTGTCGCGTGAGTGAACTACAATCACTGTCTATCCAGCACCCGTATACCACCTTCTTCCTGGACAAGCTAGTGCTCAGCATTAAAGTGGCATTTCTTCTGAAAGGTGTCATGCTTTTCCACATATGACAGTCCATTACCCTGTCATCTTGCTTTTCCCCACCTCTTTCATCTAAAGATGACAGGAGACTTCATTGCCTAGACCCAAAGACCGCCCTGAGCTTTTACATTGATTGTTACCAAGGACAATCGGGTGGACGATCAGGTCTTTGTGGAGTTCTTTAAACTGCAGAAGGGAGAAACTGTGCAGAAGAGAACCATATCTAGATGGATTTTCCTCTGTATCAAACTCTGCTACGGACTGGCCAAGATTGAGACTCTAGGAGGCCTTATCGCTCATTCTATCAGAGCAAAGGCTGGTACAACTGCACTGGTGTGCGGGAAGCCAATCTTGGATATCTGCCAGTCTGTTACGTGGACGTAGTGCTCATGTTGAAGAAGCACTACCGCCTGAATAGCTAGGTCTGGTAGATGGGGCTTTCTGCCTAATCTGTCCTTCAGGAGTTCCTGGTCTGAGCCAATACACACACCCCCTACCTGGGGTGGTACTTCTTTGATATGCATTCCCAAGGTGAGGAATCTGGAGTTAGAGGTATCCATCATAAGAACGAGTTGCATACCTTTGGTAAGGCTCTTTCTGTTTGATACTCAAACTACAGATTTCTCACTGCCCACCCTCCTCCCCATTGTGTGGAATGGACTCTTCTAGTCCATGCTAATAAGGTTCCATCTACAAGATCTGCACAATCTGATTGCTATGGCGCCACTTCCGAAGATGCAGACAAATAACAGAAAGAAACTGATGACAACACGGGGAGATGATGACTATGTAGGGACCCCTACATCACATCCTGGGCGGGACCTTTCTGACCGGAGCAGTACGACGCCATCTACCAACATTCAAGAGGATTGCTGAAATACCTTCTCCGTATCCACTCTGGAGCCTGGGTATAGTCACAAGGTGAGGAATCTGCAGTTAGATTATCCCCTTGAAAGAGCGTTACTGAAAGTAATATGTTCTTCTGACCCCTTTCAAAGGTTGCGGACTCAGATGTTTTTTCATCTGGATAATTTTTCAAGGTTCTCACTCTTAACTATAAAGGCTTTAGTTTGAGTGTCTAGATGGCAGATCATAGCCGAGTGGATTTGGTATGCTTCTGACAGGGTTTGCAGTTGACTTTCGGCTAACTTCATTCCCTGATTAATGCTCTGCATGTCTGACTTAATCTCCACAATATCCTTGCAAGTGCCCATTCTCAGTTTAGCAAGATTCTCCATTGGATATATCTCAAAGCTCCAAAAGACATACCTTTTTCTGCCATCTTTCTGTATGTAGTTTGTACAATTTTTCCTTGCTTTCTAGTAGAGTGGAAGAAATCACTAATATCCCCTGCCCACCAGCGTTGACACAAAGGCTCTTAGCTTGTGATCACCACATTCTGGTCAGTCTCCATTTCTCCATGTTGTATCAGAGGCCTCCTCCCTCCTTGGTCACTTTACAGACTCTGGAATCTCCCCGGGTCCCCAAACCTCAGGACACCACTGTTGAGTAGGGAGACTCCCCTCCAGGCTTACATTTACGATGTCCCAGTCCCCACTTCATCCTCTGCATACTGATCAATATCTTTTCCAATGACTTTACAAACAGATCCTGGATATCGAATCTTAACTTTTTTTATTTTTTTTATTTTTTACTTTTAACTCTCTCGGCCCCTAGCCTGGTGAGATAAGACCAGGTGCCCCACTGCTGGTGACTTAGAGCTTTCTCAATTCCAGTGTTTTTTTCCACAGGTCCCAGGAGTGTCTGGTACCCCACCGCAAGGCCTCCTATCCTCAACAGCCAACCCTCAAAATGCATACCCTCACCTCTGTATTGTTCAGGCCGGCAAGGGCTTAATATCACTGACCTATTACAAACTAGAATATTCTTTTCCTGTTGCTGTTGAACCCATGAGAATTTCATTTGGGCAGTATTGGGTATAATGGGTGAACGAGGGGCCCTATTCAGACCCGGTCCTACCCTGCAACAGATGGTGTCATGGTACCTTAAGAGGGTCCGCTCACCCGTTGCTGCCACAAATGGTTGCTATCTTGCAGTCTCCAATCACCTGCCTCCATGGGATCGGTCAAGCACCCATAGCCTATCTTCACCTCCTTGCAGCCCATCTGGAGCATCCCATCTTCTGAATCGATAAAGAATGAAGGCCTCTTCGGTTTTGAGGTTACATAGGCCCAGGGCAGAAACACCTCCATTTTACATGTTCACATTTAAAGTTGACATCTTTTTAAATAGATGACATTTAACACACATTTACTTGAGCGCCCGTATTGGAGAATGTACTCGGAAATGGTTTGATTACAATTACACTTCCTCATAGGCATATTATCTGGCCTTAGAACATTCTGTACAAGGACTTACTACACTGTGCAAAATGTTGTTTGTTGTTGTCTATTCAGCGACAGCTCTGGGTGGATAGAATCAACAATGACAACAGGATCAGGACTCAGGCACGGAACAAATGGGTGCACTTTATTAGATAAACGGTAGGTTGACCAATGCCTGAATTCTAGCCCAGCTGAATTCCAACACCATCCTGAAGAGGGCAGCGGCCTGTTCTATGCCAGTGCCGGCTGGCAGATGACCCATGCCCACAGGTAAATGGAGAGTTAGACCACTCTAAGGTATTCTGGCAGACCAGCACAGCCTATGCTTTATAGGATAGGCAACGCTAGGTAGGAGTGCAGTTATATGTATTCATATATTCTAATGCAAAGGCACGATGGTTGAATTATTCATTCCGGTCTTGTAATACTGGTAACATTATTTTGCTCCATTCTGTTAATCATTTAAGCACACATATTTTACACAAGAGTACAATTGCTTGAATAAATGTTTGAAATGCCAATTTGTGTACTTCTTGTGTCTCCCTTTGGGCATGCCTGAGCTACTAATGAAAGGGTGGAATCTGTTTCCACGATTTCCTTGGGGGAGTTACGGTTGTCATGTTCTGAGGTTGCAGACACCACCCTGTCAGTGTAGTGGCCGAGATGGCACACTGTAGGCTGGCCAAAAAATAAATCATAATATTCTGATGGTATGAGTGGACCGTGCGACTGCCACCATCTCCTATGACCATCACTCCAGTTTTGTGGATGCGTTGCCATCTTGTGAGCACTCCTTATAGGCACACTATGCTTCTCCCTCTGAGTTGGATTCCTCTCTGTGGTGCATCACCACCACTCTTGGGCTTCACAGGCCATCTAGGTGTTCAGGGTTCCACCCATTGCCTTTTGCATCAGTCGCACTAGCAGTTGTGGCCTCTCTGTTTTATGGGAGAGGCAATGGACACCGCAGAACATGTCCTATGGTTCTACAGTGAAAACCAGATGTCCCCCTCATTGATTTGTTTTATTTTTCTTGTTAAATATTGCTTTGGTACTGGATCCTGATCAACGAACACGGATTTCTTTCCTACATTGTTTACGCTCCAGATTAATGTAATGCAGAAGTGGGTAGGCTCATATTTTTCTCCGTATATCAAGTACGTTTAGTGCACTTATTATTGCTTGATTGTATTGTGTAACGTTTGTTATGTGTTTGTTACATTCTGCTTGCTCTTGTAAGTAGAATCAGAAAGTGTATTGATGAGGTGGTTTTGTAAAAAGCTCTAGGGGAATTGGGCAGTTGGCAATGGTTGAAGGAGCTGGACCGTTGCACTGAACAAAAAAAAAGTATGTTTATACTTTCCTTACAAGTGCGACCTCTTCAGTGTACAAAGATGTATTAAACACACACTATGCATAGCAAATTCATTTTAACAGTGTGCAAGTGATAATGAATTCTATATTATTATGACTTCAGTACACACTACTGCCTTCGGAAGCAGAAAAGAGGTGGAAGTTCACAAGCAACAAGCAAAGTGATGTCTATTTAAGCAAGAGACTAGCAAATGGGTTGTTTGCCAAATATCTGGAAGATGTAGAGTGTAAGATCTTCAGGGAAGGATATAAGTGTCTTGCTAAGGTTCATGATACAGGACAGGGACCATTTTGCTCCAAATGAATGGATAGGTTGGGAGTCCTAAAGTTCTCATTTATAGATATCCAGGCAGGAAAGGTTTGTAGCATGTTGTGCAGATGCAGCCAGAAAAGGAGTTGTTGTTTTTTTTTAACTGAGGTTTGTTTGACAGAATCTGAGGGAGTCATTTATGATATTTGAAAAGCTGAAGGCGATTGCTTCTAAAGTGCATAGCAATGGGGGAGGGGGGATGTGGCTAGATTTTATGGCTTCATGGATGAGGTGTTGCTGAGTGGAGAAAATATTTTAGAGGAGTAAGGTTTATTTTAGGTAGACTAGCCGGGAATGTCTTGCCACCATCAGTTTTTGACCAAACTAGTGATTTGATGGAGACTAAAACAGAGAAAGTTTTGTTTGATTTTACTGAGAGTTAGTAATTATTAGGAGGGGGCGTGGCCACACAAGATGGCAGACAGGACGCGCTCCTAGGAGACTCCCGGCCGATCCGGCATGATCCTGCATTATCCTAGGGCAACCAAACACCATAGCCTCGTACTTTTTGTGGCATCTCCCTCGCCCTGCACTGTGCAGTGTATCGTGAGAGGTTACGAAGGAGCCCTTGTTGGTGGCGGTGGGCGGCACCTTGTAGCGGATCCGAGGCCTTGCACTTCTGGCTCCGTGGGCCGCGGTGACGCCCTTGCTGGAGTAATCGTCGGCGGTGGGACCGGAGCCCCCTCCCCTGACCCTGGGGGGGGGTCTGGTGGGGTTGCGCTCGCCTGGTGGTGCGGCGGCCGCACTTGGGCTGGCGAGAGGCTCCCGTGAAGATGCACGCAACCGGGGCCTGAGGCGGCCCGGAGGGCTGGTGCAGGGTCTTGCGGAGTCTGTGGAGGCTGTGCAGAGGAAGCAGCACGGTGTCTGCCGGCTCTTTTCACCGCCCCGGGCTTCTCCTGTTGGCTCCTCTGTGCTGCTGTTGGCCCCGCCCCCCATGCACACGGCTGCCTTGTTCGCAGCGGCCCAAATTTTGAGGCGGTGGGGGCCTCATATACGTCTTGAGGAGCGACCCTAGTGTGTGGAGGCCGCGGGCTGCATCTGTGCCCAGGATGACTGCTGGAGGGGGCCTTCAGCAGCTGCCTTGTTTGCGGCGGCCCAACTTTGGAGGCGGTGGGGGCCTCATATACCACTGGAGGAGCGGCCCTTGTGTGTGGAGGCCGCGGGCTGCATCTGGGCCCAGGGTGACTGCTAGGGGAGGGCCCTACAGCGGCGTGAGTGGCACGCTTCTGGACCCTGGGGATCACTGTTGTGTTGAGAGACAGCCCTGATGGTCTAAAGGGGAATCGACCTGCTGCACCAGTCTAAAGCTGTGACACTGCGTCCCAGCCTGGGATAGCTGGTCCTCTGATTTCAGTGGGACCTGTGGTGGGGAGTGGATGTTCTGCTTGGAGGAGCCAGGGGACCTGAATTTTCCTCTGCTGGTGGCTATCTGCTAGTGGAGGTCGTGCTAACCTACCTCCCCTCCTTTCCCCAACTGTTGTAGTAAATCTGCCCTGGGACTGGCCCAGTTCACTTTGTGGACCTGAAGGTTATGTCAGCCATGGGCCGCACCAGACAGGTGGGGGCCCCTCAAGGCAACACTATGGAACACTATGCCACCCCGGCCTCCACCTCACAGCAAGGTGCACGCATTGTGCCTAATAGAGGGAGTGAGGATGTTGAGCACACAGTGGAGGAACCCACGAGAGCGGAGTTGTTGGAGGCTATCCAGGGGTCCCGTGTGGCCCTGGAAAACAAGATTGAAACTGTGGCCCTGGAAGTCAATCTCCTACGTACTGACCGTCGCAAAGTCTTGGATAAAGTCCGGCTGGCATAGGTTTCCATTGAAGAGCTGCAGTCGGAGGTGGCCACCCTAAAGAAACAGGTAGCTGTGGTCGCGACCAGCTCCGGGGCTATGGAGGCAAGGGTGGAGGATGCAGAGGGGCGGTCCCGATGCCACAGTGTTTACCTTTTGGGATTCCCTGAGTGGGCAGAGGGAGCCAATACTGAGCAATTTGTGGAAACCTGGATAAGGGGCACTCTGAAGCCCGAGGGATTATCCCCCATGTTCAGCATTGAGAGATATCATCGTGCTCTGTTGGCTCCGCCGCGGCCTGGAACGCCCCCCAGATCTATTATTGCTTGCATCCTGAATTATAAGGACCGGGACATCATTCTTAGAGCATCAAGGGACACTGACTTGGCCAAATATGAAAACCTTAAAATCTCCATTTACCCAGATTATACGAATAAGGACCAAGTTGCCCTGAAAACATTCCTGGACGTTAAAGCTACACTACGCTCTATGGGCCTTCGCTATATGCTGCTGTACCCAGCTCGATTGAAGTGGATGTCGGGATGGAAATCACACTTTTTTGATACACCTGAAGATGTTTAGCGCTGACTTGAAGTATAGGACAAGGTGCCCAGGGATCACAGTCACGGATATCAAGGAGGAGCGTGTCGCGCGGGACCTGGCTTGGGTGGGAGAGGGGGTGGATCTGCCGCTCATCACTCCCCTGAGATGACTGCTCCTGCGAGGGTGGAAATACAGGACGATGGTACCATGACTCTGGCCCTTCCGGAGCGGCGGTCTGAGGCAGGAGATAATTCTTTGCAGTGAGAGGTGGACACACTTCATGTAACCTTAAACATAGAGGGAGTACTGTCTTGAGGTCTGGGACCATCATGTGTAACCTGCTTAATTGACAGGGGAGGGTGTTCTCCGTTTTGTGGGAGTTCCGCTACAGCTATTATACATGGGGATAGGAGTGAGTTGACGGGTATATTTGAATTATCTCTACAGACACTATGTGGGGGGAACTTGTTGCGCATTTTGTGGGGGTTGCCATTGTTGCCCACTTACCTCATAGTGGTGGGATTGTTTTTCTGCTGGGGGACTTCTACGCATTCGTGGTCGGCACTGGTTGGGGTGTGGGATTAGGCTGTAGGTCCTGACAGTGAGATTACATTTGGATTAGCAGTGTGAAATTTTGTTGCGCTGTATCTCCGGGTTGGGGGGAATTTTTACTGACCCCTCTGTTGGGGGGTCAAACGTTTACTATTGTTAAAATTTGTGTTCTACAACAGTGCAATGGTGGCTATCTGGGAGATGGGAGAAGGGGAGGGACTTAGAGCACGATTCTGCAGTAAATATGGTTGGCCAAGTTCGGATAGTCACGTGGAATGTCCGAGGGCTCCGGGGTTACACTAAACGCTATAGGGTTCATTCATTTCTTAAACGCCATAAGATTCAAATTGCCTGTCTACAAAAGACCCACCTTGGGGTTCTGGAAACACAGAAAATTACAAAAGAAATGGAGGGTCAGGTGTATTCTGCCTTTTATTCTTCCTATGCAAGGGGTTGGTTATCTGGGTGGCTCCTGGGGTTCTCTTTAAGCGCACTTATAGTGAGGCAGACGTGGAGTGGAGGTATGTGTGTGATTCTTGATGGCAAGGAGATCACGCTGTTAAATTCATATGCTCCCAATATCGATGAATGGCGTTTTTTTGAGGGGTTGCAGGATGTGCTGTCAGACAGTGTAGGGTATCCTATGCTATGGGTGATATTAACTGTGTTTTATATGAAGGGAGGGATCGCTTCCCGCCCCGGGATGGTACTAAGCCACTGATGACAGGAACCCTGGAGAGGGTGATGCAAAATTTGGGTTTATTGTATAGAGTATACATCTCACTCTCGGACCCATAACCCCTAAAGCCGGTTGGAACGGTTTTTGGTGGGTGGGCTGGATAACTCCAGAATATACACTGTCACACATATGGTCAGGTTTTTATTGGATCACTCCCTGGCCTTACTAGTGTTGGACTGGGGTGAGAGGTTGAATGGAAGTCGAACATGGCGTATGCCTGCTGATTTACTTACGGACGCCACATGCTGTGGGGAACTGCGGACTGCTATAGACCATTACAACACCAATAATTGGGAGACCTTGGCTACCAGGGTGGTCGAATGGGAGGCCTTGAAAGCAGTGATACGGGGGGAATTATCAGTACTATTTGTCGGGTGCGCAGGAAGCTAATCGCGGATTTGAAGACCCGGGAAGACAAGTTAGTGGATCTTCAGAAACAAGAAGTGTCCACGGCGGGGGCCTGTGCAGACATGTTAGCCGCCCATAGAGAGAATTGCTTCCTCTGGGATACACTGGATAAAACAGGCCTAAAAGCCTACTGGCAGTTGTTGCATAGGGAGGGCGATAAATCCGGCAGGCTCCTGGCATGGCTTCTCCGGCTGGAAACTGAGATATCCCCTATTACATTTATACAGAATGCATGGGGACACCTACTAACCGGATGGCAAGATATTTTGATGATCCTATTGGATCATATTAAAGTGGTCTACCAGGCTGGCCCACCTGACATGGAGGGTAAGCAGAATAGGTTCCTTGCGAGGGTGGAGCTACCCAAATTGCAAAGAGAGGATATGTTAGAAATTGAGAAAGAATTGACCGCAGAAGAGGTGGGTGGGGCTATTAAAGCATTGAACAGGTCTAAGGCCCCCGGTGGTGATGGATTCTCTGCGGAATTCTTTCATGTCTACTCCTCGACTTTTAAGGAGAAATTGTTGAAGGTCTATTTAGAGGCAAGAGAAAAGGGCTTTTTACCGCCCACTATGCGAGATGGGGTGGTGTGTTTGGTGTTGAAACCAGGAGGGGACCCAGAGGATCCACCTGCGTACAGACCCCTAACTATGCTCAACACCGACCTTAAGGTTTTATGCAAACTGTTGGGGACACGATTGGGTGGGGTGGTCAGAGACTTGGTTCATGAGGACCAATGTGGCTTCATGCAGGCCCGTAGTACTACGCATAATCTCCGAAGGCTGACTCGTGCTACATGATGCCGTAGTAGATGGGGAGGAGAGAGCCCGGTTTCCCTGGACCTCGAAAAGGCATTCAACACGGTTGAATGGACATTTTTGATGGCAGTGCTAAGGGGCATGGGGTTTGGACCTACGTTTTATGCTTGGATACAACTCTTGTACACTGCACCCTCTATACTCGTTAGGGTTGAAGGCGAGCTCTCTGACTCCTGGTTGGTGGAGAGAGAGGCACTCTGCAGGGTTGCCCACTCTTGCCCCTACTGCTCGCCTTAGCAGTCGAGCCGCTTGCATTGCTGCTGCGCTCAGAGTTGTCACCCTGGGGGATTCAGGTGGGGAATACCAATCCCATAGTGTCGCTGTACGCAGACAATGCTTTGGTATATGTCCAGTCACCTGTGGAGTCTGTTCCCCTGTTACTAAATCTCTTGGATGCTTTTGGTGAGGTCTCAGGTTTGAAAATGAACGCCCGCAAATCCCCAGTGTTCCCCCTTAGGAGGGTTGGTCGGGAGGCAGCTGCAACATTTGCCGAACGTAGGACTTCGATGGGAATTGGAAGGATTCCGATATCTAGGGATTTGGCTCACTCATACTGAAGACCAGCACTGGCTTCAGAATGTGGCTAGGGTGCTGACCGGCCTGAAGAACTCCATTCAATTTTGAAATAAACCCCCCTTATCTGTCATGGGTAGGGCAGCCATTTCAAAAATGGTTTTCCTTTCGCGATGCTTATATCTCTTACAGAATTCCCTGTACCCACTGCCGGATAGTTTTTTCTGCTGTTTGATGGCCTGCTGGTGACTCTTTTGTGGGTGGGTAAACACAGCAGGATGGCACTCATAACGCTGAAGAGAGACCTGGAAGAGGGGGGACACTAGCGGTGCCAGATGTACAATTCTACTACTATGCGGCTCACCTGCAACACGCCGCCCACTAGCTCACGGACTCGGATAATTGGGAAAAGCGACTCCTCAGCGATGAGCATGGGAGTGACACCTCGCCACAGTTGCTGATGCGGGGGGAGGTCAGAGCACCCGCTTCCATATCTGATTATTCATACAGCATGGATGTGGGAAAAGGTGGTCCAGAAAGTGATCCGCAGGGCTCCCTTCAGTAGGGCATTGTAATTGTGGGACCTAGCACTCTTCTGAAATATTGACTCTAACATGTCTATGGAGCAGTGGAGAGAAGGGGGCTGTCTGGAAGCAGGTGACCTTTATCCGGGGGGAGTTTTTATATCCTCTCAAGATGCACAAGACCCTTTTGGAGTTGGACCAGCACAGTTCCTCCATTACGCCAAGCTGGAGAGTGTGGCATGGGAGTTGTGAGCAGATTTTCTGGCAGCTCCTCCCACCTCAAGAGTCCTTGATGTTCTCGTAGGATGTGGGGAAGGGCGCCATCTCATTTTTTGTTTGATCTGTTTATTCAAGTTTTATACATAAAGCAAAAACAGAGACAGTATTCCATTATACAAGTTATCCGACAGCGCCAGTAGTTAAGTAGTCAAGAACCAACTTACAAATCAGCAGTTCAATGGCATGGTTTCTTCAGTATCAGTAGGCGTAACAGGTTACAACAGGTGGCACCCCCCAGCAATCACAGGGCCTCCTCCCTCCATCAACAACACTTTTTAGTCTCGTCGTAGTACAATAGAACTCGACTATATAATCATATTTGAAATACAAATGAACGGCTCTTATGGCTTCACTCCGCCATATTACATCAGTCTGTATATATGATCAAACCATCTTATGAAAAAACACTAAACATAAGAACACTAACGGGAATGGAGGATAGGAAGGGAAACCGGAGCCACTTCAAGGTAGGAAAGAAGTCACAGTTCCCAAGCTTTATGAGACAGAACCCTGTCAACTATCATAGAGGTGCTCGCCCTGACTATAAAGAGAATTGTTTTACAGTATGGGATGCAACGGATGCTGCCTGCAAATCAAATCACAGCTCGGGTCAAAGTCTACAAATGCATGACACACTATTAGTCCGCAGTAGGAACATCCAAAGGGTCGTCCGGGGTCAGCAGCCCCTGCAGCGTACACAGCATTGCATTCCACGCAGCAGAAATGGGGAACTTACGCAGGCCCAACGCATCCTCCCGCACTAAGGAAACCGCCTCCGCTTTCACCCAATTCAGCATGGATAAAAAACCAAGCCTTCATCGGTGGGGGCTCCTCCGCCTTCCACCGGCGTGTAATTAGGTGTTTGGCGACAATTAAACCCAAATCCAGAAATCTAGTGTATGCTTTATGCTTTTTGTTTCTTGGAAACACTCCAGTGACGCAAGCCTCCCAGGTCCGCGGCACCTCCCGGTCTGTGCTAGTGGCCAGTGCCCCAAGTATCCCCTCCCAGTATGTACGCAGATCAGGGCAGGACCAGAGCATGTGTAATAAGTTGGCATCTACCAGCCTGCAGCGCGGGCAGCACGCATCTTGCCTATGAAAATATCTATTTATTTTGTCAGGAGAGAGATAGGCCCTATGGACAATGTAGAACTGAATCAGTCTGAAACGAGCGTTCCTGGGGACCTGTCTGGAACTCTCCAGTACCATCGACCACTCCTTCTCCGAATAGGGCCCTCCCTGGTCTGCCTCCCATTTAACTTGCAACGGCGTTAAATCTACCAGAGTATGCTCCCTGATCGATTCTGCAAACCACTTCACCAGGTGGCGTCCCGTGCCCATAACATGTACATATTGCAGGAGGAGGTGTGTTGGTGGTTCCTGCGCAATGTCCCTCCACCAACGCCGCATTGCAGCCAACCAGGAGGCATGAGTCAGAAATTGGCCAGAGGGAACCCCGTCTTCATCCGCGATAGTGAGGAACGGCCGTAATATGCCCTTTCCGTACAGATCTCCAAATGTAGTAATACCAGCTCCCACCCAGTCTGTAAGATCCGTGCCCTGTGCTCGTCCCTGTGCTGTTGGCATACTCAATATGGGTGCGTACGGTGTGACATGTTTAGTAAGATGTAGCGCCCTTTGGAAACATTTCCTCACAATTTGAATTAGTAAAGGAAGCGGCTCGTGTGATTTGTTACAAGGGTGAAATACGGAGAGGATCCTCTCCTGAGAGTACGGGGGGTCACGCTCCACCATGTCAGCTAGATGCAAGCCATTTTGCCACCCACAGAATTTGGGACGCCAAAAAATAATGTTCTAGGTTGGGTAGAGCCAGCCAGCCCGCCCCTTGCCCGCAGCAGATACAACTTCACCAACGCCACTCTGCACCGCGAGTTATTCCAGATGAAGTCCCTCATAGTTCTCTCCAGAGAGCGAAAAAAAGACACAGGTAAGTAAAGCGATAGGTTAGAGAAATAATAAAGGAGACGCGGCAGCATGACCATTTTCATTAACTCCTCCCTGCCTATAATTGAAAGGTTAAGCGTCTTCCAAAACTCAATCTGAGACTTGAGTGCTGTAACAACCCTAGTAATGTTACCATCCAGAAGATCCCTATCATTGTGATAGATGCGGATTCCTAAATATCTGAACGCCACTGGTTACAAGTGCACTACCGTCCCGTCCACTTCCCATCCCGGATCCTCCGTACCAGGATGAAATGGGTATAAGCAGGATTTATCCCAGTTCACTCCTAGTCCCGACAGAGACGCAAAGGTCTTCAGCGTATCCGGGATGACCCGTGGAATCACTAGGATATCCTTAACATACAGCAGAATGTCATCCGCATAGAGCGAGATCGCATGAATGCCATCCCCAAGCCGTATCCCCCAGTCCAGTGCCAAATTCCACAGTGCCATTGCAAGTGGCTCGACCACTAGGGCAAAGATCAAGGGGTAAGGGGACATCCCTGGCGAGTTCCCAGTTCTATCAATATAGGGTCGAAAAAGAGAGTCCCCAGCCTCACCTGGACCCCAGGAGCCCTGTACAGTAAGTGGATAAGGCTCAGGATGTACGGCCCAAATCCAAAGCGATGGAGCACCGCGAACATAAAGGACCACTCAACCGTGTCGAAGGCCCGTTCCAAGTCCAATACAACACAACCGGCAATCAGCCAGTCCTCCACAGAGCAGCGCATCACTCGGAACAGTCGCCGTATATTAAGCGACATGTTCTGGGCCAGCACAAACCCATTTTGGTCTTGATGAACCAGTTGCGAAATCAGCGGTGCTAACCGAGCCGCCAGGACGTCCGCTAAGATCTTATAGTCCCCGTTCAGAAGTGCCAAGGGGCGGTAGGCCCCCGTGGAAGTGGGGTCCCGACCCAGTTTGGGAAGCGTGATCAGCGTAGCCTCCGTCATTGAGGCTGGGAGGGCTGAAACCTCCAGCACCTCCGTGTATACCTTAGCAAACACAAGGAGATGATGGACGGAGCGCTGAAACTTTTCAGACACTCACCCCCAGTCACAGATCTGGGTTGAATCCATCATCGTTCTTTAGCTCACTTTGCCACCCCAGTTCAGACACAGCTTTATGCAAATCAGTCTTGACCCTGTGCCTCATGGGAACAGTCCAGCCCGAACTGCCAAGCCATGTCTTTACTGGACCGGAAACAAGCATCCTGGGACCGGTTTTGGGCTAACAGCCCTCATCAGCCAGGTTAGCTTGAATCCACTGGCAAAGTGAGCAAGGGACCCACGTCTGGGCATACCCTGCCAACTTAGGGTGAACAAAGCAAACACAAGGAGATGATGGACGGAGCGCTGAAACTTTTCAGACACTCACCCCCAGTCACAGATCTGGGTTGAATCCATTATCGTTCTTTAGCTCACTTTGCCACCCCAGTTCAGACACAGGTTTATGCAAATCAGTCTTGACCCTGTGCCTCATGGGAAAAGTCCAGCCCGAACTGCCAAGCCATGTCTTCACTGGACCAGAAACAAGCATCCTGGGACCGGTTTCGGGCTAACAGCCCTCATCAGCCAGGCTAGCTTGAATCCAGTGGCAAAGTGAGCAAGGGACCCATGTCTGGGCATACCCTGCCAACTTAGGGCGAACAAAGCAAACACAAGGAGATGATGGACGGAGCGCTGAAACTTTTCAGACAAAATCACAGGGTCAAGACTGATTTGCATATGGCTGGGTTCAAACTGGAACGGCATGGTGAGCAAAAAAACGATGGATTTAGGCCCAGATCTCTGTACTGGGGTGAATGTATGACATTGTTCTGCATTCTGTCCATCAATTGTTGTTTTTGCATTTGTCACCCCGAGTGGGACGGGTATGCCCAGACGTGGGTCCCGTACTCTCCATGCCACTGGAGTCAAGCTATCCTGGCTGATGAGGGGTGAAACCCCGAAACCGGTCCTAGGATGCTTGTTTCCAGTCCAGGGAGAACCTGGCCTGGCAGTTCAAGCTGGACTGTTCCCATAGGGCACAGGGTCAAGACTGATTTGCATATGGCTGGGTTCAAACTGGAATGGCATGGTGAGCAAAAAAACGATGGATTTAGGCCCAGATCTCTGTACTGGGGTGAATGTATGACATTGTTCTGCATTCTGTCCATCAATTGTTGTTTTTGCATCCGTGTATACCTTAAGCAGGTGTAGGCTCAGGGGGTCCGCATACGTCTTATAAAATTCATGGGGGAGACCGTCGGGACCAGGAACCTTCCCCGAAGGTAAAAGCCCTCATCGTACCCCTAACTTCATCCAACGTGAGCGGGGCATCTAGCTCCGTCCGTTCTTCCGGCGACAGGACTGGGAAAGGGAGTCCGTCTAAAAACTCCTGTATCGCCCCCTCCGGGGCCCGTCGACCAGACTTATAGCGCCGCGTAAAATGTGCAGTCAGCTCATCATGTATTTCCAACTGCGTATGACTAAGTCTCCCATCCGAAGATCGGAGAGCCGTAATCGGTCCAACCGACTGCTCCTGCCTGATCAGCCAGGCCAGAAGAGGCCCCAAGCGATCCGCTTTGGCATGCACCGACGCAGAATGTGCTGCAAAGTTAAGGCAGCGCTGCCGATCAAGCAGCTCCGCATGCTTCTTGCGTGCCTCTTCCAAGGAAGCCAATTCCCCAGCCTCAGCTACCGCCCTAGACTCCAATGGCCTAAGACGTCTCTCTATTTCCAGCAGGTCTGTCGCCACCTGCTGTCGCAGCCCACAGCCCAACCCCAAACACTTCCCTCTCAGGGTGACCTTCATGGCCGCCCATTCCACCAACGAAGAGGAGGCGGTACCCGTATTGATTGCAAAATACTCCCCTATAGCATCTCCGATCGCCTCTCGAAAGACCGAATCCTCCAGCATCGCCGGCTGCAGCCTCCATGTTGGGATCCCACCCTCCCAGGCCAGCACAACAGAGTGAGGATTATGGTCTGAATGCGTGCGCCCCCAGTATTCCGACCCAAGACATATGGAAGGAGGGAGGGGGACCCAAAGAATCTGTCCAGACGGACATGCAGGTTATGAGGTACCGAAAGAAATGAATACACCCTCTCTCCCGGGTGTTGATGTCACCAAACATCAACCAGTCCCCAACCCTGTGGCCAGCCATTTAGCACCGCAGAATTAGTCGTGGCGACCGTGCCCCTAAGCGGAGGAAAGGACCTGTCAGTACCTACATCTAAAACACTATTAAAGTCCCCACCCAGTAACCACGGGATTTCACACCATTTCCCCAGAGTAGAGGACAGCTGATTATAAAACTGCCCCTGATCCACATACGGTGCATACACATTTCCCAACAATATATGGCGTCCATCCAGCCTACCTTTTACGAGCACATACCTGCCTTCTTTATCAGTATGGACCTCATCCATGGCGAAAGGTGTCCCAGGGCGTATCCAGATGAGGGCCCCCCTAGCAAACGGGGAGTAGTCTGTGGCGTAAATTTTACCCCTCCATCTGCGCTGCAGTCTGGCTACTTCTGCTGCATTAAAGTGTGTCTCCTGCAGAAGTGCTACATGTACATTATGTTGTTTGAGGTAAGAGTACACAGCGTACCTACGGGAAGGCGTGCGAAGACCCCGGACATTCCATGTAAGAATCACGTGACCCATGTCAGAGCTAAGAAAAAGAAACAGCAAAGGATAGCACCCTCCCTCACCCGTAATTCGGTAAATAGCAGTCGGGCATGCATCACATCAAATCCAGCACCCACCCCATAGACTCCTGTAACCAAAGGGAAAAAGGGGAAACCAAACAAGGAAAGAAGAAACCTTATAGGGTCAACCCCCAAAACATTGGGGTGTCGTCCAAACACAAAATACAGCAGCACAGCCGTGTGTCTTACTGGCTCCGAAGAAATGGGGAAAACAGGGGGTTGTGTAACCATGCAAGGTGGACCATCGTATATCCCCCCCGAAGTCATCTAATAACACAGCACCATATCTTATAACTGGAAAGCAACTCCCCCCAGGACGCAGAGGTAACCTCTACATACCCACCCGGTTCCATCTGAAGTTAAATTCAAACGAGCAAAATTGATAGTACGAATACCTACAGCATTTCAATTAACATTGCCCTTGAATATATGTCCAATGCGGCCCCTTTTCATACGATACCATCCGCCGTCTGGGGTGTAACATCCGGCATTCTCATGGAAACCTTGTCAGAGGAATCTGCTATCGAGGAGCCCCCATCCCCCGATGAGTGAAAGGAAGTGTCCGCTTTGTCCTCCGGTCTTGCTGTGTCTGCTATTTGTTCCGCAGTGCGAGCCACCTCTTACCGTTCTCTGCGAATCTGGTCCGGGCCAGGCACCGCCGCTGACCCCAGGAATCGCCTCCCAGTTCCTCATCGCCGGGGTCCCCTACCACCTGCCTCCCCAGGCCAAGTCTCAGCAGTGCCCGTTGGCCTTGAGCCTGAGTACTGACCCGACGTCTCCAGCCAGTCCCAAGTATCCTGAGGCGTGTCGAAGAACCTGGCCTTTCCATCAGAGATGACACGAAGCCGAGCCGGGAACAGCAGCGAGTAGGAGAGATCAAGCTGTCGAAGCTGACGCTTGACCGGCAAGAAGGACCCTCGCTGACGTTGAACCTTCATTGTATAGTCTGGAAAGAACAGCACGTTAGCGTTTTCATATTGGATGTCATCCAACTTCCTCATCTCACGGAGGATCACATCCCGATCCCTGAAATGTAATAGTTTGAAGATGAGTGGTCGTGCCCTGGCCCCAGGGGCCGGCTTCCTGCCCGGGATCCGATGTGCCCGTTCTATGGTGAAGAATGTGTAGAATTCCGTGTTTGGTAAGATGGTTTTCAGCCAATGCTCCAGGAAGGCGACCGTGTCCTGTCCCTCCGCACCCTCCGGCAGCCCAATCAACCGGACGTTATTCCTCCAGGAGCGGCCCTCCGCATCCTCCATGCGCTCCTCCAAATACCGGATTTGAACTTCATGTGCATTCTGTTGTTTTTCTTGGAATTCCGTGGCAGGCTTCGATTCAGCTACCTCCTGCTCTACGGCAGTGACCCGATCCATTACATTTTGGTGGTCGGCATGAAGCAGGGTAAGATCCAGCGCCACCTTGTCTAATTTAGCCTCCATGGATGTACGAGAGCGCTCAATGGCCTGTAGGATAGCGTCCAGGCGGTCATCAGGAGCCGTCTGTCCCAACACCTGTTGCGGCGGATCAGCGTCCCCGGCACCCGTAGTTTGCGAGGAGGCCCTCGATCCGGTGCCCCTGGTGTGTCCTATTCTTCTAACCACGACCAGTCTCTCTTGCTATCCCACCAGAGACTCCAGCCAACCAAAGTGTCAGGGCGGTACTTCTCGCCAAGTATATGGGACTACCTCAATGTGCACTGCGTAAAGGCGCAGCCCGGTGCTATCTCCACGGTCATCGTGTCGCCAGTCACATCAGGCAGCAGCGCAAATTCTCAGTCCAATCACGCTGCGGGAGGCCACCGCTGCAGTACGACCTCTCTGCCGCTGGTCTTGGGCCTTCACTCACCTCCAGCGTCATCCAATACCCGTCGCAAAAGGGCCTCCAATGTACTTCTCGGCCCTCCACTGGTTCTCTCCCCAGCAGTCCACAGCCACAGATCTCCCGCTGTGTCCCCACGCAACGCCCACTGGAGCCTCCCAGGCTGCAAGCTCCACTGCTCCCGGCGCCTCAGGGGTCAGCCCTCCGTCCGCCGCTTCACTCCTCTGTCCAGTGGGCACGACATGTAGAAAATGGGCAGCTCCAGCCGCCAGGGTCCCGTCATTGGTCCAGCGCCCGATCGGCCGCAGCTACGGCCTTCCGGCCTCTCCCCGCACTTTGCTATACCCGGCTGCAGCCGTGCCCCGTTCGTCCTCTGTTTGCCCCCGGGGGGGGGGGGGGAGGGGGGGTGTCACTGGGGCATGACGCATATTCCCATAGCAGGGGATAACAATGGTGCAGGAGAAAGGTAGCGGATTATAGGGGTATAGGACGGAGCGCTTCTACAACGTGTCTGCCATGCTGCTCCCGCAGGCCTCGCCCCCCGGGAAGGGCGCCATCTCATTACACATTGCTATAAAGCCCATAGAAGGGATATGCCGCCACAACAGTACCCCGCGCGGAGAGCCTGGGAGAGGGGAAATGGGCACACCCATTTCTGATTCGGAGTGGGAAACCTCGTTACATCTTGTCCGCACTGTGTCCTGTAATAGCACGTTTAAACTTCTACATTTCTTTTTTCTGCATCGTACATATGTTACTCCGTGTGGCCTTAACAGAATCGATCCAGCAACGGGTGCTGCCTGTGTTGGCTGTGATGTACTTTCTTACATTTGGCCTGGGAGTGCACCCAAGTTCAAATGTTTTGGGCGCAGGTGGTGCAACGCATAGAAGCGGCAACTGGACTTGCTGTTCCACTGTCGCCACTGGCCTGCCTTTTGGGAGTAGTGAAACTCCCACTGGTCGTAGGAGCACATTTCGACTAGTCCAGCTGTTCTTATTACTGGCAAAGAGGCGAGGGGCTATTGGTTGGATGGGTGTAAAGGCTCCAATGCTGACTGGAATGGGGGGTGGCAGAGGGACAACACATGCGGCTTTCCCGTACTGATGAGGGGGCATCTGAGGCTTATAATGCAGTGGGCACAGCTGCTGGGTATGTTTCACGATAACGATGAACAGTCCACTGAGGATGGGTCTGGGACAGAGGATTGAAAAGGGAACTGGGTAGTGGCGTTTGTTGTTTTTTCGGCGACCAAGTGGTCACTGATATTTTCTTATGGTATATTGCTCGAAGTCTTGGTTCATGTATCAATGTATTGCACGAGTCCCGGACCGATGTACAACTCCATATATAAGTGTGATTTGTTGTCCTGATTGATTATATATACTATTGGTATATATCATAAGATGGATCCCATCTAATACTGTTATAGCGCACTGTATAGCTTGTTGTTTTTCTTAAAAATCAATAAAATACAGTTTAAAAGTAATTAGTAGACCTTTGGTGTGCCAATGAGTAGAGAATTTGCAGTTGGAGCTACAGTGGTGCAGAGGCCTTGGGGATTAGAGTGAGCCAAGATTGGCTGGTAGAAGTTGCCTGATATAGCTACAGCATAAGGACTGAATCGGTTCTCCCTTATGCCATGTTCTCTAGTAACTCAACAAGCAGGGCATGCAAAGCCAATGCCTAAGCTCTAGGTGTTCTCTTCAGGTCTGTACACTTTAGACATGGACCTCTCAGTGCTCTGTCTGATTCAGTTGGTCAGGGAGCATGTTTGTACCCACTCTTGCCTTTGAGACAGTTTGCCAAGCTCCCAAGAATGATCTGTCTTCTATTTTGCTGGCCCTAGCTAATGAAATCACTGGAAAGACTGACGGACTTGGTAAAGACCTCCTTCCACACCACGAGGCGCGCATCAGAGCAGGATTGGAGAAGGCACAGCAGCACAAGGACAAGTTGTTAGAGTTCGACAAAACGAGGTACTTTCCTGCACATGTATGATTTATAAACTATGCAGTTTAGTGGCTGGCAGCATATGTATTGTACCAAGAGGTTTCATTTAATTGTTTTCAGCTAATAATAAAAGGGACTTATAATAGTTAATAGATGAGCCTTTTTATTATTTATTTTCATTTTTTTAAGTAACATGTTTAAGTCGGGCTCAACAGTTGCCTAGAAAATATAAGAACAATGACAGCATGTGTGCATCGTAATATCAACTCTGCTTATGGATGTTGTACATGCATTGAAGCCAAAGTGCAGCCCCACAGTCTCTTCTCACTGGAATCTCAATGTTGTGGGATAGGGCACACCTAAAATTAGATGTGTAATCGTCCATCCAGCTGCATATTAAAATTCAGCTGTGCACCCCCTTCCACCTCAGCACTTTGTGTCTCACCAGGGTTGGGGTGTCTGCCCCCATTTTCCTCATTGAGGTGTCAAATCTCTTGGGATTTGGTAACTCCCACAGCATCTAGGTCCATGTCGCCGGGTCGTCAACTACTTTATTATCGGTCCTGACCTTTCGCATATGTTGTTCATCTGCCAGGCCGACTCTGACATATCTTTTACCAAACCTTGCACTGTTGGTCCCCTAGTGGATAAGCATCGTATAGCTATTCTTTTTGTCAGCAACAGTCCCAAAGCCCCGAATCTGTTATTTACCTTTCTGTTCTTGGGAGAAGGGATGACACCCAAAAGGCAATGCCTGGCTGATGTTGCAACGTTAATGCCCAAAACCAGGCCATATGTAGGAATCCAGCTTCACCTCTTCTACATTGTGGACACACATCCGGCCCAGTCGGGTAAATCTTGTGCAGTTTTATGGATGTGAGACAAGTGTGGTGCAGGGTATAATAGTGTGCAAGCTGAAACCAGATAATACTAAATATACCTTCTATCTGTTCACACGCTCTGTCCCAGTCACTATCAGTCAGTGGTTCCTGCGGGTCGTCTTCCCAGTTCATTCTTGCATTTAGGGTCCCTCTCATCCTGTCCCTTTTGAGGGCCCTCTTATTGGCAGGAAACTAAACTTCCAGTTTAACCAATGTCCAATTGGACCTTCAGTGTCCGGACCTGCTCCATATTTCTTTGACTGCCCTTGTCAATTTGGCAAATTGCAGGATCTGACCTTAACCCACAGCGAATGTCCCCTGCGTCTAGACAAATATGATTCAACTTTCTACCTGAAATAAGTCACCCAGGATCTCACAGCCTGCTCCCTCCATCTGGTCATGGACATTTCTCTGCCAATGTTCAGAAACGGCTATAACCACCAGATCTGCAATAGTTTGGAAAATGGGAGTATTTGCATAATCTTTGTTAACATTGTTGCGCCTACTTTATCCTCCAGTCCCACTATTTAAGGTAGTCCTTATTTCTCTCTATCACCTGCCATTTGGCACACCGGGAGGTTTGCTGCCTCGAGAAGTCCTGCTAAGTGTCTTTTTTCCCAGTTGTCTCCCTTAACACACCACTTGGCAGCATACTGCAGCTGTGCCACCATAAAATGAAGTTCCATGTCAGGAAGCCCAAGTCCCTCCTCCTTTATCTAGTTTCAGAACCAGCAACCTTACTCCCGTTCTCTTGCCAGCTCATATCAAGCAGACCAAGAGGCTGTCAGTCTTCCTAAAGGTGTCCCTCCGAATAGGGCACATAGAGTTCTGAAGGATATGTAAACATTGAGGGAGTAACATCATTTTAGCTATGGTGATCCTCCAGATGCCTGGGAGCATATTCCAGAATCCTGTAGCCGATCTCAGGCTTCTCAACACCTTGCCTATATTATAGATTTATTGTTTCTCTGCTGTATGTGCCACCTGGGTCCCTAGATAATAGAATCTCTCCAGCTCCCATCTCTCTCCCACACTAGGGAGCTCCCCCGGGCTTCGACCCACCAACCCAGACTGCAGGAAAGCTGCTGCATTTTCCCTGTTGATATGTTGGTCTTATGTCTCTCTAAATATTTGCAACACTGAGAATATCTTGGGAATTGAGGCCTGTGGCCGTTGTAGATATCTCAGGGCATCATCGGCATACCACAATGCCGTGAGAGAGGTTTCCCCTACCTTAATCCTCTATCCATCCAAATGCTGCTCTTAGGTGAATAGCTAGCGGCTCCATTGTTGGCGCAAGCAGGAGGGGAGAGAGGGGACAAGCCTGCCTAGGCCCCCTCGCTATATCCCATCAACTCAAATTATGCTCCCCGATCGCACACGAGACGTGGGGTATCAATATAACCATGATAACCAACAATATCGGACTCAGGAAATTGGGTCCATAGCCCATTCTTTCCAAGACCACCAGCATGTATCCTCAATCTATGGTATTGAAAAACATTTCAATATCTAGTGCCACCAGCACTCCCTCCATTTCTGAATTTTGTATAGCATGCTTAACTTGTGAAGCGCCGGATATTCATGAGAGTGCTTCTCAACAGAATAAAACCATATTGATTCTCGTGAACTTTTGAACCGACCACCTTCTATAATCATTTGGCCAGTGTCTTAGATAATACATTTGAGTCAATGTTGATCATGGGTACCGGTCTATAGGATCCAGAAAGCGAATGATCTCTATTGCATTTCTGAATCATCATAGTTTTGTGGCAGTCTATGCAGCTGCCTAGCCTCTTGGTAGACCTCCAGTGGGCGCTTAGGGAGTAATTCTATGAAGGTTTGATAAAACTTAGGGGGAAACACATAAACCCATCTCTCCATTAAAACTCCGGGATTTAGTGAACACAATATTGGTATTATCACAGAAGATAAGAATTAAAAGCGGCTAAGCTTTCCAATGACAGTGAAAACAGGGAAAATTGTAACCTCACAATTTGTAACCCTTAAAACCCCCACTGCTATCTATAAGCGCTAGGCTAGTTCTAGCAGATGTATAAATCTTAAGCTTGAGTTTCGGAGGTGGTGTGTAGTGAACAACACACACTGGATTTGATGTGTAGAACAGCTTTATTCAAGTCCGCACGTACAAGAATGTCACAGCCCGGGCAGACATGACCAGCTCCCTCTCACCACATTCCATTCCCCGCTTTATATATAGAACTTTGCCACATCAGAATTCTACATCAAGATTCCACTAGTGGAAACTTACCCCAATACTACACATCCCCTTTCCTTGAAACAAAACTAACCTAAAGGAAACTTATTGCCTAAAGAACACACACTTTCCCCTTTTCCTAAAAACAAATGCTTTATGCACATACATAGCTTTCCAGAATCTTCGGTTTCCTAATAATTCTTCTGAATTTGCTGGTTCTATTACTGCGAATCGTCGTGTGCTCTGATCTCTCCTCACACAGTCCTTGCATGTCTTCTTCGCCCAACTCCAAAGCACCCTTTTCTTGTGCCACAGTGCTGTCCACCACCTTCTGCTGCTTATCCTGCTCATTCTCCTGTTCCACTTCCAACCACCAGTACTTGTACAAACCTTGTTTACCTTCACCTTCTTTACAACCATCCTCTCCCTTATCCGTACCATACTTTGCAAGGTAAACGACTCGTGACAAATATTTCCATCTTTCAGCTCCACAGTATTTCTCATTACTCTTACAACTTCTTTGGGTTCACTAAATCTACTCTCACCTTTGGCTACCTTCCTTCCTGACTTCACTCTTACCCACTGACCTTTCTCCAAATGCACCTCTTTAACTTTGTTTGGTATCAAAATACTCCTTTTTTTTGCTTGCGAAGCCACAATGCATTTTCTTACACTCTCACCATCCCAATCAACCGTTTTGCTCCTCTTCATCCATCCAGGATTCACCATAGAGTGAGGTACACATCCTCTCCTCAGAGCAAACGTGTTCTGCCCCACTGCCTTATGTGGTGGCATTCTGTATGTCCACACCATTCTTTTCAGTTCACATTCCCAATTCTTTTTTCCTTTATTAGCCAATTGTATAATGCTCTTCACTACTCGATTTGCCATTTCCACTACTGTATTACCCCTGGGATGATTTAATGCCGTAAACTTCTGATCTGTACCTGCAAATTTGACAAAACATTTCATCTCTTCTGACCTGAACTTCACACCGTTGTCAGTCAATATGTACACCGTTAAACCTTCCCGTAGAACTTGATGACCGTACTAGTGTCCACTTTACTCACCACCTCCAATTCAATCCATCTGGAAAATATATCTACTAGGACACTAATGTACTTGGATGTGCCATCCGACCATGCAACAGGCCCCATAACATCTAACGCTATGTCTTCCAACTGTATTTTGGAACATCCCAAAGAACACAACAAGGGATTCAAGGTCTTCTAGGATTTGTACACATTCTCACAATCCACACATGTTCTGACAAACCTCTCAATTTCGAAATTCACTCTCTGCCACAATTAAAGCATTGGTGCACGTAATTCCAGGATGCTTTTCATGACCAATTGAAGTAAGTTTTCCTCTAAGTCCAGCAGGTGGGATAACTTTCTCCCCTCTACATACAAATTCGTTATTATCACTCAATTCGTCATGCACTTTGCAAAAAGCTTTCATTTCTCCATTGCATTCACTCCTACGCATGTTTCCACAACCATTCACAATTTTATCTTTCACCGTCTTTAATGCCTCATCTGTACTGTATGCTTCCATCCACTCTTCTTTTTGCACACTGTTTGTTTCCTCATTAGCAAAAATACTGGCTACAGAGAATTCATTCCCTGGATCCAGATCGATTTCCTTGAGCGCAAAGGACAATTTGCTCAAGAAATAAGCTGTCACATTTTTAACACTGGGAACATATTGTACATCATATACATAATCCTGCATTCTCATGGAAAGCTGTGCAATTCTTGCTGACGCTCTAAACAACCCTTCCGTGGTTAGTAGCTTGGTCAAAGGCTTGTAATCAGATCATACAGTAAATTTTCTATCCCAAATGAATTTTCGGAAATGCTTCATTGTCCATACACATGCCAGTGTCGTCTTCTCTATCACCGAGTATTTTTCTTCCGTGGGTGACGGAGAGCGAGACGCAAACGCCATTACCACTTATTTGCCTTGTTTAATTTTTCTGAGATAACACATCCCCTAATCCCGAAGCACTGGCCTCAGTCGGGCCATATGCTTCTGCTAGCCGGTCAAACCCTGGTAGTATAGGATTATTAGCAATGGCTTGCTTAATTTTTACAAAGGACTTCTGACATCAGTCATTCCATTCAAATTGAACTTTGTGCTACATTATCAATCCTCATTAAATGAGTTTTCTGTAAAATAATTTTACAAATTTTGAGTAAAATTCAGCTAAACCAAGGAATAATCTTAACACCTCTTGATTCTTAGGAGCTAGGGCATTCACAATGGCTTCCACCACTTTAGTCTTAGATTTGATACCAACATCGCTGATCTCATGGCTCAGATACGTAACTTGTTTTCTGCAAACTTACATTTAGAGCTTTCTGCAGACAAACCAACCTTTTTCTTTCAGAATTCTAAGCACCTTTCTGAACACTTCATCATGATGTTTCTTGTTCCTTCCTATTATTAAAATGTCATCTTGAAAGAAAACAACTTCTGTGATATGTCTCAACAATTGTGACATTAATCTTTGAAACACTCTCTGAAGCCAATCTAAACGGCATGTGCGTGAATAGGTAACAGCCGAAGGGTGTGCAAAATGTAGTAAGATGCCTTCTTTTTTTAATCCAACAACACTTGATGGTATGCTGCAGATAAATCTAATGTTGAAAACCATTTAGCTTGCCTGGTTAACAACAAAATGTTGTCAATCCTCGGTAATGGAAACTGATCTACTAGTATGTTCCCACCTAAAATCCACACATAAACGAACCTTGCAGTTGGCCTTCCGGCGACCCAATGGAGAAACCCACTCTGGTGCCTCCACTGGCTCAGTAATGTTCAATTCCAACAACTTTTCAAATTCCTGTTTTACTTCATACCTTACAATCAATGGAATATTACGTGCCTTGTGTACTTTTGGTGTGGCCCCTTCTTTGAGTCATATTCGGTGTGTAAAACCCTTGAGTCTCCACTTTTTACCACTGCAAACTGAAGTAAAACTAAAGGACCCATTTCTTTGTGTCTTCACCCTCCCATGCCGCTAAAACTTGTTCCTTGCTGTTGGCATCTAGAATCATACTAAGACTTTTTTGGATGCCTCCACCCAAGTACTGAGGGTCCTTCTTTAGCAACTTAAAGTTTACAAGAAGCATGTCTGTCTTTAAACCTAAATATTAATTGCCTAAATCCTAATATATCTATTCTTTCCCCTGTATAGCTCTCTGGGGAAATATCAGATGTTTCTAATTGCCCGCCAATTTTATCAATAAAATGCTTGTCCCATACACTATCAGTAATAATTGTACGCAGGAACCTGTAAAGTTACTCCTCCAAAAGTGACACCGCACAAAGGTTTACTAGAACCTTTTCCAGAAATGTTCAACACCACCTTTCTACGTCCCACATCCTTCACCTCATTATCCTTATCACCGACTTCTGATGAGGATGAGTCCTCCTCATCACTCTCCTTCACACACGCTACCTTTGTGGACATGTACCTTTTCTTCTTCTACACACTTTGGCATGATGACTTATTATGCCACACTCTAGACACTTGGTAACATTTACTGGACACCTGTCAAATTTTGCTGAATGTGACATGCTGCCACATCTATAGCACACAATGTTACGGTTCTTTCCTTGTTCCCAAAGGTCTCCTATTCTTCTATCCACCTTCTGAACATTACAGTTCCCACTGCTTAGTCTCTTCTTCTGTTTACTGTCCGAAATTTTCCCCACAGAGTTAACTACCTTCTTCTCCTATGACAGCGTAGCTTTTGCACAGCGAACAGACAATTCTGCTTTTTTTACTATGGCTATAATGTCTATAAGGCTGGCTTGTCCTTCAACCCAAAGCTTGTCTTGAATGCATTTATTCTTTGTATACATTACGATCTGGTTGCGCACTAACTCATCGTGTAAATTACCAAACTAGCATGTAATCGCTATTTTTTTTAAGAGCAGAGACATAATCCCCAATAGTTTCATGCTCCTCTTGCTTCCTTTGGGAAAACGCATGCCTTATGACTGCTATCCATACCACAGGAAGTAAATAATTTCCAAGATCGCACATTTAAAAGCATCCAGATCACCCCAACTCTATCAGGTTTCTGCAACTGATTTATATTTGCTTAACCCTTCAGGTCCAAGACAATACATTAAGATTCTTTTTTTCCTTTCTGCTGAAAATGAACCAATAATGTCTTCCAAATTAGCAATGTAGTTCAGAAAATATTCCTTCCATTCATTCCATTGGAAAGCTGGTACCCCTAGGAGTAGTCAGAAATTCCAATAGGTGAATTTAGATGTAAAGGGCTTCCACCCCCATTACCAGCTGCTGCTTCTGCTTCATTAGACGACGTATTGCCAAAGTGAATTGCACGCAATCAACCAAAAAAACGACCAAAAAAAATGTATTTAAAACTTGTAAATCCTTACTCCGGCTGCAGACATTCTTGTCTGTGTAGAAATTGTTTGCCTCCGATGCACGCTGCACCGTCTCTGCACTCATAGCCTGTAGACATGTAAACATACATGCATTGTAAATGCTGAAACTTCCCCCAAAATGGCTGCACAAGCATAAACTTGCGTGCAAGTCAACATGACTTTTAAACCAGCAGGACGGGGATGCAATAACTAGTATCCTCACGTGCTGGTTCAGGGATGCTGACGTGTTTCCTGATGCGCTTGTCACAGCGTACAGCGCGTGGAGATGCAGCTTTTAGAAAAGCCCTCAAACTGTTACACCATCGAGATGGCAACGGTCTGATGACCATAAGTAGATCTATTGACAGAGCCTGCGCAGTACTCGCACAAGGTTGTAGATCGCTCAATTGTAAGCGTTGCCAGCACACCTCGAATTCCTCAAGTAAAACACATCTTACAGTGTTAAATGTTGGAGCGTGTATCCAAAGCTCCCGTAGCACACAGGTTGTGGTGTAAAATGTTGTAGTGTGTATCCAAAACTCCCATACACCGTTGTCACCCCTGGTCCACTCCCGCTTGTCGCCAAATTGTGTAGTGAACACCACACACTGGATTTGATGTGTAGAGCAGCTTTATTCAAGTCTACACATACAAGGATGTCGCAGCCTGGGCAGACATGACCAGCTCCCTCTCCAACTGCCTCTAACCACATTCCATTCCACACTTTATGTATAGAACATTGCCACATCAGAATTCTACATCAAGATTCCACTAGTAGAAACTTACCTCAATACTACATGGTGCGCATACCTGGACAACAGGATTTGTTGTCTGTTTGGAATAGTTTGCCCGCTATTTCGAGCACACGGACAAGGATATTGCATCTGTGCGAAAACCCAATCTTGGCACCAATTAATGAAGGCAAAATGCTATGCAGAGCTTTGGAGAGTATTGCTGGAGGCTTCTTCCTTCAAGGTGGCATCTGGTTGTGTGCTCATCTGGATCTGCGTCTGTGACCTAGGTGAAGTTTCTTCCTTCTAAGTGGCCACCTGATGAGCCTTTTATACTGTTGGCCACCGATCTTTTCTTGCATGAGGAATTGTTGACATAATCTATATACATCAGTATTTTAGTCCTAAAATGCATTAGTATAAACTATTATGGTAAAAAGGTCAGTTCATACAACATTGTTTGTTATTTTTGTTACCCGACCTTGAAATATAGTTAACAAGGCACATGTCTCAGATTGATGACGTATTAGGTGTTTTTATTAATGTCCCTTTCTGGATGATTTGACACCTTCACAGGTTCCTAGAAAGACTATAACATGCAATACTAGGTCAGACATAGACAGGCCAACGATCAGGCAGACAAAAGTATATCAATTATGTAAAAAGCCTCAAATCAATTACATCATTGTTAGCTCATGTTTACTTCAAGCGTTCACTGTTTGACCTTGAGACAGAGAGAACAGGAAACTTGTATCCGTCTTATGTCACCTTAGGTGTTTGCAAAGTTAGTGTTTAGATGAATTGACTCATTGACTCTGTGAAAGATGATAACTTGCAGTATTTGGGCCACAGGTAAACCAGCTAGACAGCTAACTAAAATGGAAACTGCAGCTAAAATGGAACCTGGCCTGCACGTGTTTAAGAACCTAAAACCAAAACAAAGAAGCTTAAAAACAGGTGATTAAAGGAAATAAAATAATGGTATTATGAAGGGAAACAGTCATAACATTCATGACATTCCTGGAATATTCCAAAGTAGCCAATGACTAAACAATCATTGAATGTGTTTTTGCACGATTTTGGTCATCATAGCTTCATGCCATTAATTACACGCTTACAGAATAAAAGCTCAAGCCAGAAATATGCATTTGATAAAATAGCAATTCATCACTTGTTGCATGTTCAATTACACGTTTTAAAACTGAAATGAAAAAGGGGTTTCTTCAATGGAAGACATGATCTTTACTATTTGAAGTCGCTAAACGTAAATTTATCGACTGCATCCCAAAGGATTCCTACTCTGCACCTCGTCTCCAGCACATCCATGATAAGGCGCAGGTCCCTCTCTGATACATAAACTTGAAACACTAAAAACTAATGGCTAGCAGGGCCTTTTGGATAATGTGCTGCTTGTGTCCTGATTTGAAATGAGACTGCTCTCGCCTGTGTAAAAGCAGCGCTATCGAATTGCCTGCTTTGGCCTCCATTCAATCAAAAGAGCCATCTAGAGTGTCTTTGATTGGTCTTACAGCGAAGTCCGTGAATGTGTAGACTACTCCGAGTAGGGTCAGGTAGTGCTTCTCGAACAGCAGACACCGGTTGTCTTGGAAGCCTTTTTAAAGGACGGCGAGCTGGGAGGAGAGGCCCTTCCACCGAATATTGACCTGAAGTATCACGGGGCTTCCTCCATGTTCTGTATTAGGAAATGTCTGCAGCGTCGGCCGGCACAGGTAAGCGCGGCGGGGGACGGGGGCAAGAGGGGGGGGGGGCGGGGTTCCACAGACGGAATAAGAATGATTTATTCATTTAACTATACTTATTCCATCATTCATCTATCGACTACCCCCCTCCCGCTTACCTGTGCCGGCCGCTGCTGAATGTCTGTCGGACTCATGCTACTAATTGTACAATTTTACTTGTGTGTGAAAGGTAGGCTATTTTACACAGATGGAATGAACTCTACTAGGAATAATTTTATATAATGTGACGGTCACCGTTTGTGCGACTGATGTTCGGGCTCAGGTAATGTCCTCGGATTTCCTTGGGTTTAAAGAGACCTTGCCACTTGTTTGCTGTATCATAAAGTAATCAGTTCATAATCAGGCTATTTTTTCCGCAGCAATGGTTACAATGGTTTACTGTATATCTCTTTAGTTTGAAAACCTTGATGTACGGATTACTGCAAGCCTGCTGCAAGATGGTGTCGTTTCCGCTTTCCAGAGAAAACTGTAACACAGTCCTTCTTGCAGCAGTAATGCAGACACACATCAGATGGTTGTCTCTTGCTAGGGTATATGTCAAGGAGTTGTGGCTATTTCTAGTTAATCCGAGAAGTCAGTTTCTACTATATTTATTAATGGTTGGATCCGTTTTAAAGGCAGCTGCTCAATATTAGCGCCTTATGGTATGTTAGTATAAGAAACTAAGTAAATGCTGCCCTCCACTGGAGATGTTTTGAACTGACGTCAAACTAATTTAATGGCTCTCTGAATCTTATTTTGCAAACGCAGCCTTCAGCAACGTAAAGAGATCAGTATGCTGTCAGATTGACGGCTTGTTTTTTCAGTCTTTGTCTTCTGTGTAGCCTTTCTCTTCTTTCTTACAGCCAATTCTGCATGGCTGCCAAGGTTTCAGATTGCTTATGTGTTACATTTTCATAGTTTCGGTATACTTAGGAGTGACAATCAACGACTCAATGCGTGACACTTGGAGCGACACTTTCTTGCGACCAAAATCATGCAATGAAGTCCGTGGAAACTGAAAAATATCAGAAATTACACCCATTTGAGCAACGAGAAACTCTAAGGAACTCTGTAGCTGGTACTTTTTAGCATATTATTTCTAAATACACAGCATTCTCAGAGGTGTATCGCCCCACTGGCTCAGAGCCAGAAGGTGAAAAATAAAACAATTACCTATAATTGTTTTATTTTTCATTTGCTGGCTCTGAGCCTTCTTGTGCAGGGAGAGGCGGGCCGGGGCATGGGTGGGGAGGAGGAGTGCTATGTGCACTTACTTCTAAGTGCGCATGTGTGTTTGGCCGGCCTTCTCAGGCTGGCCAAACACACATGTACACTTAGGTTTCTCCAGCCCGGCTGTATTGAACAGTCAGGCTGGAGAAACAGCACAGACTCCCTGGTCTGAGCGGAGCGTCTTTTCAGCCCGCTCAGGCCAATCCCCTTGCCGTTCTCGTAGAATGAGAGCAGCGCGGTGATTGCACAGGGAGACTAATGCTGCACAGTGCCTGCTGGGACCAGGAAGGACAAGGTGCAACGCGGGAGGTGGCCAGCAGCTCCAGGTAAATCGTTTAAAAAAAAATGTTTATTATTAACCTCCTGCGTGCTCCCTCCGCTCGCCACATCACCTCTTCGTTGTGTTGGCCACCACTGCTCCACCCCCTCACCTCAGCGCCAGGGATCTCTGTGACAAAAGCAGCAACCCACTGAGCCATCCACATAAAATACAGTTCTTTAACATGCTTATAGCATGTGCAGACAGTGGCAGGGTCTGCACAGCATACGATTCTTTTTCGAAGGGGGGAACGTATTCCTGGACAAGTAACGACTATTTTAACTGTATTTTTAACTGCTCTTAATAATAGCACAATTCTGCAGATTAATCTCTGGTTTACTGCTTTTACCTGTATTTTCTCTCTGGTCCTCGTTATTAATCCTTGCCCTGTTCCACCGCGGCTGCAGTGCCGTTTGAGCGGAGGGCAGGACTTAGTTTTGCACTCACTTCCGCTGTGCTAGCTGGTCACGGAAGTTGGCAGGCTAGTCTCGGCGGCTCTCTGCCTATATCAGACGCATGCCAGAGCGGACGCGTGCAGCGGGCGCGCCAAAGGCATGCCCGTCCGCAGCCGGCCGGGTTAGGAGCTAGAACCCCTGTTTGTTTCAAGGTAAATCAGTGTTTGGAATACTCAGCGGAGAAATTAAAAGAACTAGGCCATCCGGTTTCAGACCTATGTAGGCACAACCTTGCTATGGATATAGTGCCATTGAAGTGCACTCACTGCTCATATAAAACAGCTGTCCATAAGGCAGGGCTTGGGGAAAGGCATAAGTTAAAATTAATGCTCATTAATTGTAGGTCCCTCAATAAACATAAGTTTGAAATCCACGATTGTATTTTAGACAATCAACCTGACGCTTTATTTCTCACGGAAACCTGGTTGGAGGAGGACTCGGCCCCTGAGATACTGGATGCCCTCCCACAGGATTATGGCATCCTTACATTGGATCGCCTGATTAAGCATGGGGGAGGAATAGCCATTATCTACAAATTAGCCCTAAAATGTACTCTGGATATAGCCAACATAGACATGAGTGAAGCTGCCACTTTTTCAATAACAAAAACAACCATTGATGGACAGAATGCAGAACAATGTCATACATTCACCCCAGTACAGAGATCTGGGCCTAAATCCATCGTTTATTTGCTTACCATGCCATTCCAGTTTGAACCCAGCCATATGCAAATCAGTCTTGACCCTGTGCCCAATGGGAACAGTCCAGCCCGAACTGCCAGGCCAGGTCCTCCCTGGACTGGAAACAAGCATCCTAGGACCGGTTTTGGGGTTTCACCCTTCTTCAGCCAAGATAGCTTGACTCCAGTGGCATGGAGAGCACGGGACCCACGTCTGGGCATACCCGTCCCACTCGGGGTGACAAATGCAAAAACAACCATTGATGGATAGAATGCAGACCAATGTCATACATTCACCCCAGTACAGAGATCTGGGCCTAAATCCATCGTTTTTTTGCTCACCATGCCATTCCAGTTTGAACCCAGCCATATGCAAATCAGTCTTGACCCTGTGCCCAATGGGAACAGTCCAGCCCGAACTGCCAGGCCAGGTCCTCCCTGGACTGGAAACAAGCATCCTACGACCGGTTTCGGGGTTTCACCCCTCTTCAGCCAAGATAGCTTGACTCCAGTGGCATGGAGAGCACGGTTTTGCTAAGTTCGCCCTAAGTTGGCAGGGTATGCCCAGACGTGGGTCCCTTGCTCACTTTGCCACTGGATTCAACCAACGCCCGCCACCACCACCCTCTGCAACTGGACCCCGATCAGCACCGAAGACACCACCCGCACGATGAACTCCACCCACTCCGGATCACCAACCGACCCCTGCCCACACCACGTCTTCAACAAAGCCGACGCCACCATCGCACCCCATCTCCGGGACATCATCAACTCCTCCTTCCACACCGCCACCTTCCCGGAGAGCTGGAAGCACGCCGAGCTTACCGCCCTCCTGAAGAAACCAACGGCGGACCCCACCGACCTCAAGAACTACCGTCCCATCTCGCTCCTTCCGTTTCCGGCCAAAGTCATCGAGAAGATCGTCAACAGACAGCTTGCCGCCTTCCTCGAGACGAATGGATCCTCGACCCCTCGCAGTCCGGGTTTCGGGCCAACCACAGCACCGAGACCGCCCTTATCGCAGCCACCGACGACATCAGAACCCTAACCGACAACGGGAAACAGCTGCCCTCATCCTCTTGGACCTCTCTGCGGCGTTCGACACCGTCTGCCACCGCACCCTAGTGAAGCGCCTCAGCAACATCGGAATCCGAGAGAAAGCACTGGAATGGATCATCTCGTTCCTCGCCGGAAGAACCCAGAGAGTCCGCCTCCCCCGTTCAGATCCGAAGCCACCGAAGTCATCTGCGGCGTTCCACAAGGATCCTCACTCAGCCCAACCCTCTTCAACGTCTACATGAGCCCCTCGCAGCCATCGCACGCCGACACAACCTCAACATCATCTCCTACGCCGACGACACCCAGCTGATCCTCTCCTCACCAACGACCCCACCACCGCCAGAGCCAACCTACACGACGGGATGAGAGACGTCGCCGACTGGATGAGGAACAGCCGCCTTAAACTGAACTCAGACAAGACGGAAGTCCTCATCCTGGGCTCATCACCCTCCGCCTGGGACGACTCCTGGTGGCCCCGGCCCTGGGCACCGCGCCCAAGCCAACGGACCACGCACGCAACCTGGGCTTCATCCTGGACTCCTCCCTGTCGATGACCAGACAAGTCAACGCCGTCTCATCTTCATGCTTCAACACCCTGCGCATGCTCCGCAAGATCTTCAGATGGATCCCCACTGAAACCAGGAAGACCGTCACCCAGGCACTCGTCACCAGCCGACTGGACTATGGGAACACCCTCTACGCCGGAACCACAGCCAAACTTCAAAAGAGACTCCAGCGCATCCAGAACGCCTCCGCACGACTCATCCTGGACATCCCCCGACACAGCCACATCACCGTGCACCTGAAAGACCTGCACTGGCTCCCCGTCAGCAAGAGAATCACGTTCAGACTCCTCACCCACGCACACAAGGCCCTCCACGACCTGGGCCCAAAGTACCTCAACGACCGCATGACCTTCTACACGCCCACACGCCAGCTACGATCAACCAGCCACGCCCTCGCCACCGTACCACGCATCCGCAGAACCACCGCCGGAGGAAGATCCTTCTCCTACCTGGCAGCCAAGACCTGGAACTCCTCCCCACTCACCTTCGGCGAACCCAGGACCATCTCTCCTTCAGGAAGCAGCTCAAGACCTGGCTGTTCGAGCAGTAACTTACCCCCTCCCCCAGCGCCTTGAGACCCTCCCGGGTGAGTAGCGCGCTCTATAAATGCCGTGATTGATTGATTGATTGATTCAAGATAGCCTGGCTGATGAGGGTTATGAACCTGAAAACGGTCCGGGCTGGACTGTTCCCATGAGGCACAGGGTCAGACTGATTTGCATATGGCCATGTCTGAACTGGGGTGGCGGAGTGAGCTAAAGAATGATGATGGATTAAACCCAGATCAGTTGACTGGGGGTGAGTGCTTGCAATGTTCAACACTCCGTCCATCATCCCCTTTGGTTTTGCTAACTTTTCAATAACGGCAGCTGATAATCACACTGTCAAGGGCTTTTTGATCTACCGCCCTCCTGGGCCCACAACTGATTTTATCTCTGGTCTAGTGGAGCAAATGGTACAACCAGCACTTCGTTACAATAATCTGATAGTTTTCGGTGATTTTAACCTACACTTTGACTATCACACTGTCTGTGAAGCTCAATGTTTACAACAGGAACTAGCTGCTCTTCAGTTAAGACTCAAGTCCACTCTCCAAACACACCAACATGGCCATATATTACACCCTATTTTTACTAACTGTTTAGAGCTAGATATTGAATCTTCGATTGCAGTCCCATGGTCTGACCACCATCTCGTCGCTTTCACTATTCCTCTAGCTAAAATCCCCCCTATAGCTACTATAGAACGAAGCACCCCTCATAGGAGATGGTCCAGATTTAGCTCGGCGAGTTTTATCCATGCCCTCCAGCAGAGTCGTCCTCTACTGGGAAAGGATATTAATGTGGCATGTAGCTCAGTGGATAAGTGGATTACGGAAGCACTGGATGTAGTGGCTCCCTGGACCTCCAGCTTCCCTTGTTGACGGACTAAATCAGGACCATGATTTAATGAAGCCCTAACAACAGCAAATAAATCTTGTAAGCATCTAGAACTCATATGGAGGACAGATTTCTCAAACCAGAATAAGACTGCCTACAAGCTGCATTTAAAGCACTACCACTCTCTTATCAAAAAAATGTGGGCTGCCTACTATAATGAGAGAATAGAACTGGCAGAGAACGCTTCCAAAGAGTTATTTACCATCCTTAAAGATTTGTCCTCGCTTGAGAGAACTGCGACTCCTGCTACCAGTTCATCTGTGTTATGTACCCAGATTGCTGATCTCTTTGCCGAGAAGGTAGTCAAAATATATGATACCTTTCCGGTTGAGGCTCGTAATGGGATGCTCTGCCAAACTGAGAGGACCTCTGTTGATGGGGCCAACTCCCTCTCTAAATTCTATCCACCCTCACTTGAAGATCTAAAAGGGGTAGCTTTAAGCATTAAATCCGGCTCTCCCACAGACCCAGCTACACCTAAGATTATGAGAGAAGGCCTGGAGATAATAATGCCTTACATACGGCAGCTTTTTGATCTCTTCTTTTCTGGTACAGGGTTCAAAATATATGGAAGCAGGCAATTGTCCTCCCTCTTAAAAAGCCAGGAGCTGACTCGAGCCAGCTGGAGAACCTATGCCCTTTTTCGCTTCTGCCCTATTTTTCTAAAATAGCAGAAAAGGTGGTGAATGCACAACTAGTTGCACATATTAATCGGCAAAATCTACTCCATCCCACACAATCAGGCTTCAGAGCCTTGTACTCTACGGAGTCTGCACTGCTCCTTGCTACGGAGACAATACGCAGACGTGTGGACGAAGGTCACACTGTTGCTTGGTCCTATTGGACCTTAGCGCTGCTATCCCACAAACTGCTTTTACAGCGTCTCCGATCAGGATGGCTGGACGAAACCGCACTAAAATGGATGGCTTCCTTCTTGCAGGACCGGAGCTTCCAGGTTACACAACGCCCATATATTTCCAAAAGCATAGCTCTGTCTCAAGGGGTTCCTCAAGGCTCCATTTTGAGCCCAACTTTTTCTAATCTGTACATTGCACCCTTGGCAGAGATTGTGGAAAGGCAAGGTGTCACCATTGTGTCATATGCGGATGACATGCAACTTATTGTCTCTCTGTCACACGACTGACGTAGCAGCCACCAAGTTTTCTTCCTGCCTGCAGGACTTGGCGTCCTGGATGACAAATAACTGCCTTAAATTAAATGGTAGTAAAACAGAGATCTTAGTGGTGGGGAAATCCCCCTCCATTTGGTCATCGGCATGGTGGCCACAGACTCTGGGCTCTACTCCTACCCCAAGACAACAGGTTAAAAACCTAGGAGTCTGGTTGGACTCCACTCTTTCTTTTGAGGCACATACCAGAAAGGTGGCAGGAAAGTGCTTTGGAATCCTTAGAATGTTAAGGAAAACTCTGGATGTTCTCTCCACCCCAGCTAGGAAAACCCTGGTCCACGCTTTGGTAACATCACAATTGGACTACAGAAACGTCCTATATGTGTGAGCAACAAAAAAATGCTTTCACAGGCTGCAATGTATACAGAATGCGGCGGCTCGCTTTGTTCTGCAGCTCCCTAGGAGTGCATCCACTGGGAAGGCTCTTGATGACTTGCACTGGCTGCCGGGTAAGAAAAGAATTCTTTTTAAAGCCTTATGCATTAGTCATCGTAGCCTGCAGGGCAAAGGTCCAAGTTACTTTCATGACTTACTGGCCCCTTATAACCCTATTCGCCATCTCAGATCGACTGGGACCTATCTGGTCAAAGTTCCTAAAGTACAAAAAGTAAGAATGGGCACACGCTCGTTCAGTTATCTGGCGGCCAAAAATTGGAACGCACTTCCTCTCTCTCTCCGTGCTGAATCATCGGAGACTATCTTCCGAAAAAAACGGAAAACCTGGCTTTTCCAGCTATAGGTCCTTTTTTTCTTTCTCCTCTTCCGAAAAGTTAGTCTCAGCGCGGGGACACACCTGCTGGTGTAACCAGGCGCTTTATAAGTGATATTATTATTATTATTCTTATAGACTTTCTTTGCAGCGGGTATGTTAACCCTCTGCGCTACTTTATGTTGAGAGTCAAAACTGCCAGTAGACAAAACTCCGACCCCTCTCCAGCAGGAACATTAATCACCAGCCATATCTTTGACTCACCAAGTCTCACGGTGCTGGGAAAATAAAGCCTGCTGCTTCCTACTGCAACTGTCGAGCAAGGATATTAACCCTTTGTGCTAATAAATCATGGCGAGCAAAACTGCCAGTTTAGCGAGACAAAACTCCGACCTTAGATGGCCCTGCATTTCCAGCACAGACAAATAACTTTTTACTTTGCATGATGCAGAAACACAGTAAGAAGTTTCTTTCCTGCCACGATGAAACACCTGGAACAACCTTCTTTTATGAGAATCCATAAGTGCATTAGGTGCGTGATCTTAACTTCCACAGTGGAGACACAACACCAGTAATTACACCAGGCACATAGTCCGGGTTTGTTCCAAGCGCACTCAGACTCAGCACAGTCTGATCAGGAACATGCACCGGATTGCAGGCATTTCCCTATTCAGACAAGCACATAATAATAGCGTATCTATTAAACTGTTGTGGGGGCTGTTTTTTATGATCCGATGTAAGCCAGAAATTCTAAGTAAGTTTTAGAACATAACAGGACCCATAGAATAACTGAAGCATACGTTTTATTTCAAGACTTGGTTGAGTGACGCATGCTTTGCTTATAAGCGCTGTGGGCAATAATGTGCAAGGGGTAGACCCAGCATAGAGTGACTAAATGCTCAAAAAAAATCCAGGGACGTCGTTGTTCGATCCGTGGATATAGATGTGATACGTTGAACAGAAGGTGTCTCAAAAAGGATTGTTCCGCGTAGAGGGCGGGAGGGAGAATACTCTGGCACTACCAACGGGTTCCACATGGTGGGGTATTGACCAAAGGATAATTCTTGCATCCTAAGGTACGGGGTTTCACAGTAATAACTTCCTCCCGCTGGGTCTTGTTGGGGGCTGACGCTGAATGTAGTGGTACCGGGCGGCAATTGCCCTCTCAGACCCTCGGATGCTCCAGGCTTGCACAACACTGCCCCAGAAAGCCGCTGTCTCAAGGCGCCTGCCTCCCTTCTGGTTCACAGGGTCATCCATCCTATTTTACTTTCTTCCCATCAGCTCCTTTCCAGTGACTTGTTCGACGTTTTAATACACAGACTTTCACGGCAGAATAATAAGACGCTCACACTACCACCTGATCACTATAGCTTCTGGTTTTCAGGAAGAGGACTCCTTTAGGCTTTTCTGGCCACAGTGCATCCTCACGTGACAGTCTTAGTAAGGGAAGCTTATGCCTATATTAAAGAGCAGCAGCATGATAGCCAGTGTGGCAGCATGTGCACTTCTGTTTCCATCATGCTGGCGCCCCACAGACAGTCTCACTACCTGCTTATTTCACCCAGACACACGTAGGTGGTCAAGGCACTAAAAATGTGCCATGATGCATTTTAATGCAGTTATGCGGAACACAATAAAATGCATCAACGCCTGATGCTTGGTACTTGGCAGGGCTGATTCTGCTGGTCACATTTTCATGTTTGCTTCTGCATAAGGCTGTTTCGCAGCTGCTTACCTTTTCCTTGGAGTTCTGCGTTCTTTTCTGTGATTTTGAACACTAGGTTATTTCACCTGGACAGGACGGAGCTCTCCAGGCATCCTTGGTGTCTTTGCATTAAGTGTACTGAGCTGGTCTTCAGGAGACGCATTTTCCTCCTCGTTGCTCGCTAACAGTTCCCTGTACTTGGACTTATTACATCTCTGTGTGCCCTCATGTGGCACTCCTGCTGGTTTTTGACTACTGCCATTCATGACTAACACGTCTAAAGCTCTTATATGAGGGGTTGTACAGTGGGTGCTCTTCCTCCTTTTCACTGTCTGCTCCTTCGTGGTTTCTTTTTGTTTCTTGCCGTCCCTCTGCTGTGTTAGTGCTGTCTTCTCTTGATGTCCTCAACATCTTGTGTTAGCGTATAGTATCTGCTGATCCTCCCCTCTTTTTTGGTTTCTGTTGGGCTGTTTAGTCGTATAGTGTTTGGGCTATGTCCTCCATGCTGCCCCACCTGCTTATGGCCTCTGCCACTTACTACTGATTAACTCTCTTCCTACATTATATACTAAGATCAGAGGAGAAGAGCTGCAAAGGGCTCCCATTTATAGTACATATCTGTTTTTTATGATATTGTCAACCAGTTTATGTTTTGAGGGATGGAGTGGCGTGGGTATATAAATATGCTTCGATTATGGGTCCTGCTTCTGTGTTTTGAATGTTCTTAATTCTATATGATGATTTGGATACCTACGTATATAGAGTACTGCCCTGGCCCACCTTAACTCATCTCTTTAGAATATATATTTTTGAATAGTTTGGCTCTTAGCCAGATATTTACCTTTTATGTTCAGCAGTTAAGGCAATTGAGGCAAAATGAGATCACATTTTGCCCCACTTCCTTGCAATGGGATCAACCTTAGATACAGCAATAGTGATAGGTTCAACAGCTAATAAGGTGTGATTCCGATAAAAAAAGAGATGTACCTAAAAAAAAACCTTGGATGTAAAAACTATTGCCATATAAGTGAAGGGCTGATATTCTACTTGGATAAGATTTAATCTTTTCATGAACTTGGATTTGGTTATTTGCTAACTTTGAATTTTTGTAGACACATTTAGTCTGGGAATATTGTGTTGGCACCAGTGAGAAGCAGCTCATTAAGCTCTTTTTGAGCAGTTAATAGTTTCACCACTCTTTACTATTCAGGCTGATTCTGCCACTGAACCATCACTGATTTTTTACATCTGTTTGATGTTAGTGTGGGTATGAATCTGTTGTAGCTTTAAGTAATCTTTATTTTATGAAGTTGTCCGGAATGTTGCTTCACAGAGTTCTGGCTTTGTTTGTGGAATGTTCCATCTCCAGGCAGTTGATATTTGGCTGCAGAGGAAGCACCACACGCAAGTCATCTCTCAAAGCATATTTTATACTGGAATCTAGACTTCTTACTTCATAAACGTGACGACGAGCTCTAGTCAAGACCGAGAGGCGACACAGCTGGTGCTCGAGGAATTCAAAGCTGTGCAGCTCTTTCTGCCAGATCCAACAGGACTAACGGTGTGAATCAGACATTTTGGTGGGTGCCTAAGCGTTCTGCAGTGTGCCTATATGTTTCATAGCCAGTGACTTTTGTGATTAGTGGTGTCACTGATGTGAACAGCTGTGGCAGTGTACAGCATACAGCTTGTCTGGCAACTGCTGCCATAAGCCGCTACTTCCAGCTCTCTGCATCAGATAACTGTCAACATGTATCATGTAGTTGTAGGCACACACATTATCAATCTTGACACCTCTGGCTTTATTATTTACTGTGTGCTTCTTCACACTATTGTGAGCGCCTGTGATTCAGTGCAACTGGATACAACTGTGGTATGCTCGTGCACAGTTAAGGATTCCGCTAAGTGTTACCTCTTACCCTTGCGATTACTGTAAGCCTTTGAAGGAGGGCGAGAGGTGTGAGGTAGAGCGGTGCGAGGAGTGAGGTGCTTCTCTCACGCACTTACTGAATTTAGGGAGTGCTCGAAGGCTGTCTTCTCTGGCGATTTAAGGTTGCTCTCCCGGGAGTGCCTTATGGGGCTTGCTGCTTGGATTCAAAGCTCCACCTTCCAACCTCTGCCTTCATATATTGAACTAACTGAAATAAAAACAGAATTTGGTGACGAGTGGAGGCAATCTCGTAGACCCACGAATATTTCATGCGGCAAGTCTGTTCGGCCAGAACTGCGGTAAATGTTCCGGTCAGCGTTGGTGTTTAAGAAAAACCGCACATGAAAGGAAATTATTGCAGCGTGCGCAAACTGGTAAGCGATTTAATCTTCAAAGAAGCTTACTTGTATGGTTGTTCATCAAAATTTGGATTCGTGTAGCGCTGTTGCATTAGCCTCGGACCGGTAATTGCCGCAGCGTCAAGTTATTGACTTTTGAAAGTCAAGGTACCGCACGAGCGTGTTCAGCGCAAGCTTTGTTTCGGCAAACTCAGCCTCTGGCGTGTGACGTCAATTCCTGGAAATTCGTTTGGCGTCTTCAACGCAACGCTGTGATGTCACAACGCAGGTCGCGACCTCAACGTGACTTCATTTTGTTAAAAAACAAACAAAAAAAAACAGCCTGTGCAACCCAGTCAGAAATTCAAAATTTGCGAACATACGTGACAAGAATTTTCAATTCTATTAAGGACACGGAGGCGAGGATTATGCTTCTCTTTTCTTTACTAGGAAAAACTCAGCAGCCAATCAGATTACAGTAAGAGAAAAATAAACACTACAATACCCATGAATACACTGGGTATCACCTGACAACCATAGAGAGTCCCCCTATAAAAGGTCCATTAGAGAATACCACATCCTCTTTCTTTGGTAAGCAGGACAGTTAAAGGGAAGAACAGTCCAACAATTTTGTGAAGAACTTGGAAAAATTAAAGCAGCTCGATCCTTGAAACAGCAGACCGACGGACTGGAAACAGAAGGCTTGATGCGTGCGGCGTCAGAAAAAACCGGAACCTGCAGGTATCCATAAGACAGTTCTTGGAGACAGAGTCACACGCCTTACTTAGGATCCGAACCTGAAATGAAATATAGAGTCGTAATACACCATTCCCTCATGATAGAAAAAATCACAGTAAAGGGGAGGGAAAAGAAGGAATGTATCCATAATATAACTATACATATGCAATAAAAGCAGACAATATAAACAACCATATGAAACAGTACCGGGTGGGATAATCCTCGCCTCCGTGTCCTTAATAGAATTGAAAATTCTTGTCACGTATGTTCGCAAATTTTGAATTCTATGTCAGGACCGGAGGCTCCGATTATGCTTGTTCAAAGCTGTGCCACCACCACCGATGCAATATCCACAATTGGTTTATAATAAAAAGTCTTAAACATAGAATCAGTTGACCAATCAGCGGCTTTCATAATATCCATTAAACTAACTCCCATAGAAAAAGCTTTTGAAGCCATAGCTCCACGAGCTGAATGTGCACCAAATTTTGTAACATCAATTCCTGCCTCACCCATGAGCCATCTCACCCATCTTGCCAATGTAGCCGGGGTCACCGGGCGAAAAGGTTTTTGCAAAGCAATCAACAACTGACCATGCATATCCTGTCGCAATTGAGCAGTACTTACCTCATAATCCTTAATACATTGAACTACACAAAGTTTAGGATTATTAGGAAAACTCGGGTAAGTAATAGAGGCAGTATTACACTTAGTGCGTCTGGAGATGGCAAAAGTAACACCTTCTGGTGAAAAATTACGACCTGCAAGATCCAGAGCCCGGACATCCGAAACGCGCTTACAAGAAACCAAACATAACAACATAGTCAATTTTGCTGAAAGCTGTTTGCGGGATAGACTATTATTGGAGGGCCAGGCTTCCAAGAATCGTAAAACAGTAGAAACATCCCATAAAGCAACATATTTAGGGCAAGGCGGTTTTACTAACCTAACACCCCGGAGTAATTTGCAAACTAAGGGATGCTCACCCGCAGGTTTGTCATTGATTGTAATATGGCCAGCCAAAATGGCGGATCGAAAATTATTAACCGTTCTATAAGCAAGACCGAAAGAAGCAATTGATGCAAGAAAATTCACAATCAAAGAGATATCCGCAGAAGCGGGATCCACCTCCCGTTGATCGCACCAACTACACCATCGTTTCCAGGCTGTGGAATAACGTTTGTGTGTGTTGGGAGACCAAGCTTCGCTGATAAATTTGGTAGCGTCTCGCGAAAGGCCTGGGATTTTCCAGCGATCCCCGAAACCCGCCAGGCCACAAGAAGGAGTTGACCTGATTCTATCAGGGGATGCGGGTTGTTGAGAGAGTCCAGCAACAGATTCCAACGCTGGGGAAGAAGGAGCAGCACCGCACAAATCATCTCCAGAAGTACCGGGAACCAAGCCTGAGCCCTCCAAAGAGGAGTGATCAGAATCAATTCTGACTGATAATGTTTCGTGCGAGCCAAGACCCTGGGGATCATCACGAACGGAGGAAAGGCATAACACAGATGGGACGGCCAGTTCCTGCAGAAATGCATCCGTGGCCAGAGCTTCCGGATCCGGGCGCCAACTGAAAAACATTGGAAGTTGCCTGTTGAGTCGAGAGGCAAAGAGATCGATCTAACACTGACCCCAAACCCGAGTGAGAGACCTGAAGACACGAGGATGAAGCCTCCAATCGCTGAAATCTCTGAGATGACGAGAATTCCAATCTGCAATCAGATTGTTGCACCCCGGAAGATATTCCGCAATCACTGTGATTTGTCTCTGAAGACAAAAATGCCAGAAATTCTTGGCGATCTCTGCAAGGATCTTAGATTTCGTGCCCCCTAATCTGTTGACATACCGAACCGCTGACACATGTCCATGCGGAGAAGAATGCAACAATTCGTCATGCGCGGTGAAAGAGAACGAATCGCAAATGATACTGCCAGAAGTTCCAGACAATTGATATGGAGAGATAATTCGTCCTGGGACCACCGGCCCCCCGTGGTTACCGGACCGCAAACGGCTCCCCATCCCCACCGACTGGCGTCGGACTCTATCACCACTTCCAGAGTGGCTCCGAACAGGGCTCGACCATTCCAATACTCCATGTGCTGTAACCACCACAACATCTCCCACCTCGCCTCCTCCGAAAGAGGGATTTGGTCTGAATACTTGAGGCCTTTCTGGAGATGGCGGATTTTGAGTCTCTGAAGTGCTCGGTAATGGAGAGGACCCGGGAATATTGCTTGAACTGAGGAAGCTAGGAGGCCAACTATCCGGGCTACCGATCTCAATGATACAATCTGTTTGTGTAAAATCCATCGCAATTCCCTCTTGATAGATCTGATTTTTTGATTGGGTAAGAGGAGTTGGCAACTGAGGGAATTGACCAGAAAACCCAGGAACTCTATCGACTGAGACGGGACGAGAATTGACTTCTGTGGATTCACCAGAAACCCGAGCGACTGTAGAAGATGTATTGACCACTCCAAATGAGTCATTAGAAGACGAGGGCAACGAGCCATGATGAGAATGTCTAAATAAATTATCAGACGAACACCCCGGGATCTCAGAGACTCCACGACAGGCCTCAAAAGTTTCGTGAAGCACCAAGGTGCTGACGAGAGGCCGAAAGGGAGAACCTTGTACTCGAACCAGACTCCCTGCCATTGGAACTGCAGAAACCGACGATGAGGACCGTAAATGGGAATTGACAGATACGCATCCTTCAGATCTAGACGGACCATCCAGTCCTGAAGAAGATGGATGCCCTCCATCTTGAAGTGTCGATAAACGACCTAGCCATTGAAGTCTTTGAGGTTGAGAACCAGTCTGGATCCGCCCCCCCTCTTCTGAACCAGAAAGACGGTGCTGAAAAAACCTAGAGGGTGACGGGAGGTCCGAACAATGGCCCCTTTGTGCAGAAGAGAAGCGACTTCCGCGGAAATGACAGCCTGATCTTGAAGGGAAAAAACTAGAGGCGATGGAGGATGAGTCTGACTGGGACAACTGAAAAACTCTATCTTGTAACCCATCACGGTGTCCAACACCCATGCATCGTTGGAGATCTGTCGCCAACTGGGAAGAAAAAATTGAATCCTGCCCCCTAACACAACCTCCGAAGCTGTTATTAAGCTCACCTGAAGCTGAGGAATCCTGATGTCCTCCTTGAGTGCCATCATACCGGCCCTTCCTGAACCTGTTGCGGGCTCTGCGAGTGGGATAGAAGTTGGAGGTGTTATTATATCCGGAGTCTTGATAACCTCCACGATGGGACTGAGAACCACGGTGGGAACCCTGATTATTTCCGCGGCCGAACGATCGTCCTCTATATCGTCCGGCCCGTCCAAAAACCGGACGGAAAGCTCGACGAAGGGAGGACTGAGCCTTATCCAGACCACTGAAAGTGGCAACAAATTTGGTTAGGTCTTTAAGAAAAGGTTGACCAAACAATAAACCCTGAGCTAACGGGCCAGATTCCGAAGAAGACAATTCGGCCATTTTTGGGTCTAACTTTAAAAGAATAGAACGTCTACGTTCACAGGACATGGCACAGTTGGCGTTACCCAAAATGCAGACGGCTCTCTGAGTCCACCCAATCAAGTCATCAGGGTCGATGGCAGAAGAAGATTGCTTAGCCCGAAAGCCCAATTCCAAAATTTTCGTAAGGGGGCCCAGCAAGTCTAATAACTTGTCTTGGCAAGAACGCCATGCTCTATCAATACCCTTCTTGGGGTCCTTAGCATACTTCTTCAGATAGGTCATCATGGATGGATCTACCTCTGGCGTGTCTGCCAATTTATCGGCAAGATCAGGACGCGGACATTCAGAACGCAGACGCGTCCTTACATCCTTGTCAAAAGGTTGGCGAATATGAGCTTGAATATACTCCGCCACCTCCGCAGACGGGAGCCAAGCAGAAGAATTAGGATGCACAATGTCTTTAGGATCAAAAGTCAGAAGTTGAGGATGCGTGGATGCATCAACAAAATGCTCTTTACGAGCCTTCTTAGCAGGAGAAGGAGAATCGTCATGGTCGGAAGACGTGCCAGAAGAAGTATCCTCAGCATCCTCCTGGCGAGAATGAGAACCCGCCGTATCTCTGAACGAAGGAATATAAGAATGGTCATTGGAGAGAGCCTTGGCCAACTTTGCAAAATCAGCTTTATGAGGATTCGCAGCCTGCGCAGCGGTCGTGGAAGAACGACCAGAAGAACCAGGCAGCCATCCCTGTTGTAGAGCATAAGAACATAAATGGCGCTTCAAAGGCTCAATATCGCGGACCAGTGCTTTATTTACAGAGTGTTGGACACCTACATCAAGTGCCTCAACCAATTCTTGCTCCATGGACCCAGAGGCCCCTTCATCATAGTAATAGCCTTCCTCATCAAAATAGTCAGCCATAATAACACTGCTTCGTTTTCACCCTGTTTTGTTTCGGTTCTGCTCCTTGAAGGCGGATGAGAAGGGATGGTGTGCACGCTGTGTTCCTTGAATCCTGGATCGTCGCCAAAATGTGGTAAATAACTGGGGCCAGGCGTGGTAAGTAAACTGTGGGTTTTATTAGGAGACAGGGGAAACGGCGAGAGCGGACTCTTCGAAGCAGAAGACAGGATCTAACTGCCTTGGAACAGAACGCACACTCAAGGGGAAGCATGGAATGAGAATGTACTAACATTCTTAGCAGTGAGAGAACTCTACTAAACCATGACATGTATTACAAAGACCCAGAAAGTTTCTGTCACAATTATGTTATTTCTTCTACGTTTCTTATATTTAATATATTTTGTAGGAAGCTCATATACATCCTTAATGCATTTGGGTTTCCAGTGTGCGCCTTGGGGCTTCACAGGGACAAAAACAGTTTTCTGGAACAGAGGGCTGTTGCTAAGCATCAAGTAAAGCTGTTGGTTGACGCTTGATTGCCTTGCATCTTCATTATGTTTTAAAATCTGAAAAATAATGATACCAGGGTTGTTTGTTTATTATGGTGAGTGTGAGAAATCTGGTTTGGAGGCTCCTCGGGCAGTTTTTCAACTCTTGTGTCTGGGCTCCAAATTTGGAACAGAGTACAACGTTTTAGCATTTGACACGAAGCAGTACAAAAGGTGTGGTGGTTTAGAGTCTCAGAACTCAGCAGCACTCAACACCACTTGACACATCACTGTTCAGTCAGTGATGTTACTTTGGAAAAAGTACTTTTTTATACACAGAGGTAAATACTGTACACATTAGCAAATATATATAGACTGGCAGGTGGAATTGCCTTTCGGGGATACCCTCTAAATGGTCTCAAAACCCTCAGGGAGCTAAACAAAAACGCAGGTTAAGTAACCCCCACAGTGTAAACTAGCCCTCTTAAGATGGAGGCAAAATTAATGGTTTGGGCACCAGCAGGCCCTACCCTAAAAAAACAATACCGCTCAAATGGGCCTAGCAAGCATGAGGAGGACATAACAAAAAAAAAAAACCTACTGGCTTTGATAGCTTGCCACCATACGATAACATAGTAGTACATAAGCACTTCGTTCATAATGTATATCAGCCATGGAAAAACATTTAAAATGGTGCTACAAATACACACTGATTTGAACTTTTTATTGACCATAGAATTTCTGAAATGATAAACATTATAACAGTAAACCTTTAATTCAAGAGTCTTATTTCTACTTTGACAAGCTTGTCTAGCACCAACAGAGGGTCTAAATGCAAAGGTCCATACACCCCAGACCGTCTGTGCAAAAGCCCCAGTTCTAGGATGCTAGACTCTCCCAGGGACACTCTTTCTGTGACTCAGGAGACTTAGGTTGATTTCTCTCAATCGAAGTAAGGGAGAGCTCTATGGGGGACCTGCTGCTCTGGGCTGGCCCCTCAGATGTTGTACTCGCTTGGTGGTCCCCCAGTCATTGTGGAACACTACAACAATAATTATGTAAATTTTTCTTGCACCCTCAATGGTCCTGGGGCAAATCTTGGCATTCGTGTCACTTAATTTGATGCAGCCAGGCTGCTCAACCTTTCGTTTTGTTTCTACCTCGTCTTGTTTTAAAAAAAAAAAATCATATTTTTTTCACTGCACCCAGAGGCGGAATTTCTTTCCTTTATTTTTTAGGGTCACTGCTAAATTTAGGGGTGAACATGCAGGCGCTCAAGCTTGCACGGTCAGGCTGGCTTCTCGGCCGGAAGCTCCTCCTTGTACTTTTAGGGAAACCAGCTCTCTTCTTCTGCCTCTCGGCTTCCTGCGCTGACTCTCAAGATGTGGGGAGCAGGGTCAGAATACACGCTTACCACAGAGTGAGCTTATGAGGCACGCTCTATATGGGACCACACTGGGCAGGCCCTGGGGGCTCCCCAGACTGGTAGAAAACGTTACTGGCAGCATCCCCCTCCCAAGGCGGACTAGAATTTGGTTTAAAGAATGAAGACCAAATAGGCCATGGGCTCCTTTACTGTGTACTTAAGAAACTGCTGAATTTAGTTAAGGTATTCCCACTTCAGTAGCTTCAGAGGACCTGCTGAGCAGGCCATACATGAGTGGAAACATTACAAACCTGGCCACTTGCACAGCGCTTTTGTGTCCAGCAGCATCCAATGGATCTCCTCCAGGAGTACTCAACACAGGGCTAGTCTACTGAAGTCCAAGGGAACCTTCTTCATAGTCCCCAGCATAAGGAATGGGGAAGCCGGTGTTACTGGCTCTGGAGAGCGAGTCCAAGAAGTGCAAGCCCAGAGTCCACTGCAGCAGGGGTTAATTGGCGAGTCAGTCCATCCTTCCTCTTCTGTGGGCTACCCTTATCTCAAACTCTCTGCACCTGGGTGGGGGTTTAAACGTGGAAAGTTCTCCCTCCCAAACCTACATTTCTTTGGAGCATCCCGCAGGCTGGCTCTCTCCCTCCTGCATTCTATTCTGAGTACTTTCAAGATGGTGAAATCAAGTGGTGATCTGCAAGACCTCTCCCCTTAGCCTGGCTCTGTCCCTAACTGACACTGCAAAACTGATGTCTTCCCTCCAAACTTCAAAGAGCATCTCTGGTGGGGCTCATGCCAGAGTTCTTCCTGTTCCCTTTTTGTACATGAAAAACATGCCAATGCTTGTCAATGAACTACTCACCCTATGCAGATTTCTCTTTGACTTTCCCACGCTAATCCAAATCTTCTGACAGGGTTCGGGAACGATGTCACTCTAGGCCCTGCTCCTACGTGGAGCCTGCCTCTGGGTCTGCTCCGCGCCGCCTGAAAGGATCTCCGCCCAACTATGTGGGGCCATGCACCTCATTTTTGGGCAGACTGACCCATCTGGAGTGCCTTCGGGTACCACAGGTTTGCAGAAACCCCCACACTGGATTTCCGCCAGCAGCGTCGCCCTCGGCGCCATCTGGGCACCTTTGATGTGGTGCTGGATCTGGAACGGTTTTGCTCGCAAGATCGTGACATTCCCCGGAGCCGAATTCAGCTACGTCATTCCCGGCACTCTGGGTGCCCTACGGCAGTGTCGACCCCATCATCATACCGTCTGATACAGAGCCCAACCGGTGTCCTCTGTCATCGGTTGCGGTGCTCGCCGGATCCAGACCTTCCGAATCTGAGCCACTGCCTCATTTTTTTTTGACAGGCCTGGACAGGGGTATGATTGGGCAGGATCTGAGAATCCCTATGGCTACAAGCTCCTTCACCTGGCGGATGACAACTGGTTTGGGGAACTGTTGGATGCCAGTGGGTCTTGACACCTCAGCAGACACTGCCCTGGTCTCTCCTCCTAGTGTGGCTAAGGAGGAAGGGGCCTCCTTCGCTATGATGGTGCAAAGGACGGCTGAAGTCCTGGACCTTCAGCTGCCCTCGTTGGCAGTCAAAACTAATGTTTTGACAGCGGTGCTTCAGCCAGAGTTACTCTCTTCGAACCCCTTCCCCCATTTAATGAAGCCCTCACTGATATCCTGCTTGGGGCCTGGGCAAAGCCCTATAGAGAAGCACCTGCGCACAGAACCATTGCGCCCCCCCCCCCCCGGCAATCGCCCCGCTCCAAGAACCATTGGCACCCACAATCGCCCCACTCCAGAGGACCCAGATTATTTTCACCTAGCACCCCACACCAGAAAGTCTGGTTGCCCAGGCCTCCATCTCCAGAGCTAACCCTGGCACTTTCCCTGCCACACCACCGGATACCTTTGGGAAGAGGATATTCTCTTCTGCCTACCTAGCACTCCAATCAGTGAACACTACGTGCGTCTTGGGCCCATACACCCACACAGTTTGAAATTCTGTTGCGCAAGTGCTGACCATGATTTACGAGGAGGCCCAAGCCATACTGACACAGGCTATTTCAGATGGCAGAGATGCAGCAAAGTTCACTATTCTCTGCGGACTGGACACAACAGAGTCGCTAGGCAGAATGATTGCATCGTCTGTGGCACTGAGACTCTATGCCTGGCTGAGAACCACTGGCTTTTCAGGGGATGTCCAGGCTTCCCTCATGGAAATGCCCTTTAAATGGCCCCCACCTTTTTGGAGATAAGGCAGATTCAGTGCTGGAGCGTTTTAAGAACAGTTAGGCTACTGCCAGGTCCTTGGGCCTCTCCATGGCTCCTCGCCAACCCCACTCTGCCTTTCACTCCTTCCACGGCTATGGTAGGGGCTATCGGTCGCGTCCATTCCCGTGCAGCCATCAGGGCCAACAGGAACCCAGATTTTTTGTGGCAGAGGATACAGATATCACAAAATAAATAAAGGGGGGGTGTGGAATCGTCGTTGATAACTGACCTAGCATCAATTCCAGGTAAGATGATGACTGGACATAGAAGTGGTGAGTGACAGTATTTGTGGGGTGGGGGAAATAAATGTAGGTGTTAACGGAAGCGAAGACTAAATCAATTTGAAAATGATAAGACTAAACACGAACCTGGTGCTGCCGTGAAGGGATACTACGTATCTGGAGGGAATCAAAGGAAGCCCAATGTTCGAGGTAATATCTGAAAAAGTTAGAGGATCAATAAGGAACCGAAATAGTGGTGACGCATGCTATGAACCTCGCTTCCACATTGCGCGAGCAGCAGCGCATACCTTACAAAATAGCCTTAAATGGAAACCAAGTCCCAAGTTGAGAGTGCTGTTATGGTGGGGGAAGCGGCAAAACTGCAAAGTAAATGCCTCCGTGTTAGGGAGCCATACGGGAGTGTAAAGAAACCAAGTTAAGTGCATAAGGGTGAGCACCGGACCTACTGTGAAGGTTCACGGCTGGGAAATCGGAAAAGCGTCCGTCTCCTGGATTCACAGAGTTGGTGGGTAATTTGAATAGACACACCACGTGCATGTGATGTGACGGAGTACGGGTAAATTAGAACAACGGCGGCCCGTGCATGATGGCAGTTTAAATAGAAGCTACACATGCGCGTGATGTGACGGAGCATACAATTCAGAACACGGGTGAAAAGAACAACGGCGGCCATCTTGGCGAGGCATTTGAGGTAGATGTTAGCAGTATTCAATACGAAAAGAAGAAAGATCATAGATAACTTGTACGGGTAGGAGGAGAATTGGCAGACATCTTACGATATGCGAGCTAGAAACGATAGTGTAAAGGTACAAGGCATCCTAATTAAGGTACAGTACAAGTACGGTATCTACTATTTTACAAAAAGGAAAGTGCAGTACAGGTATACTTTACCATGCACTGAATCAAGGTGAAATTAAATAAGTTTTCTGTTTACAGAGAGAGACAGGGCAGTCACAAAGTTCAATGATAACATAACAGACACGGCCTTCAGTGTTATCAAGTAAGAAATACATTTACATAGTGCAATTGTCCAACATGAATTGGGTGACAAGTGTCACACTGAGCCATTAAGTGTTAGCATATGAGGTATATATACAATGGTTGACAGTTCATGATGTGCGTGTTTGTATACAAATTACGACATAGTTGAGTGGCGTATTTGGAATATGAGGCTACTGGCATTTGAGACCTGTAGTCGAGAGACTTAGCAGGAGTCAGTGTACAACAATTCTAAATGGTCAACAACACGGAAGTGCAGTTACAGGAGAGTAGCCCAGTCCTCCGCTCTGTTGAGTAAACTACTCAAACAGAGATTCTCTACCTGTGTAGATCAAAATGCGCAATACGTCGCAAATTTAAAGACACCTAAGAAGCTGGCCTACTGACAAAGGCAAAACACAATTAGAGTATCAAAAACATATCAAAATTTATTTATATTAGATTCATGATTTTCATTAAATAGACAGTAAATAAAAATAATAATAAAGCACATCCCACTCCACGCACACTCAGTCATTCAAACAATCAGACTCATACCCACAGTAGTTTGCATATTTCCCCTGTTGTTCTCTACCTCTATCTTTCCTAAGGGGCCCCCTCCGTCCGAGTGGTTGTTGTCCTCCGCTCTGTTGAGGCCTGTGTGTAGGCTGTTAATACGTAGTATCCATTTCAACTCTTCTTTGTTCAATAATGCACTCAGGTCCGCGCCTCTTGGCGGGGGCTTGATCACCCTGATCACTTGCCAGCGTAAGTCATTTTCAGTGTGGCCTTTAAGTTCAAAATGGTCAAACAGTAGTGCATTACTCACTTTGCACCGAATGTGGCTTCTGTGCTGACAGATTCGTATATGTACTTTTTGTGTGGTTTGTCCAATATAGATCTGTTCACAAGGGCAGGTAATGGCATGTACAACATTCACAGTATTATAGTTCGAAAATTGATTCAACACAATGTTCACATTATTATGTGCAATTTTTTTGGTGAATTGGCAGACGCTACAGTTCCCCCATTTAGGTCCCACCAGGGGGCTCGACCCCCAAAGTTCCGGCAAAGTTGGAGTTGCTATGACCCTGGGGAGGTTGGCCCTGGCCAAGCGATATTTGTTACTTTTATTCTTGCGGAATGCAAATAATGGTCTTTCCAAGTAAAGGTCTCCTGCATTAAACACTGGCCAGTGTTTTAGGATGCTTTTTTTAACCAAATTGGTCACAGAAGCAAATGTGGTTACACAGACCATACGGTCATTGTTTTTCTTGGGCTTGGGAGTCGGAAGTTCCTCTCTAGGGCAGTACCAAGCCCGCTTCATGGATTGCCTCACCAGTATGCGGGGGTAACCCCTGCATTGCAATTTAGTGCACAGAATTTTGGCTTCAGAGAAGAAATCCTGTTTAAATGAGCAGTTGCTCCGAAGTCTGAGGAATTGTGAAAAGGGGAAGGAATCACGGAGGGCCCACGGGTGATGGCTACTGTTAGCAAGAAGGGTGTTTCTTTCTGTAGGTTTGCGAAACAGGATGTGAACAGTACCAAAGGTGATGATCTGATGTTAAGATCAAGAAAGGCGATCTCGGATCTACTAAAACTCAGTGAGAATGTAAGACCCCAGCAATGAACATTTAAGCATTCGACAAAATCTTTAAGAGTGTTCTCACGTCCATGCCAGATAAAAAAAAAAATGCCTATGTAACGTTCCCAATGGCTAATTTGGATGGAGATGAAATGGATGAGTAGGGGACATAATGATCTCCGTTTCTAGGTGGTCCATGAAAACTGATCCCATGTATGTCCCTTTTGTCTGTAGGAAAAAGTCCTAATCGAATTGGAAGAAATTGCGTGTTAAGCAAAGTTCCAATAACGTAAGAATGAAAGTAGTAGGGACTGCGTGTGGCCGAGCCCTAGATTCAAGGATTTTTTCAATGATTTTCAGGCCTTCTTTATGGGTAATGTTAGTGTATAAGGACTCAACATCCAATGTACATAAGATATTCGATTAGGGGTCAAAGGGACAGTGTTCAACTTTGTTATTCATGTCCATTGTGTCTTTAATGTAGTAGGGAGTTATCGGTGCAAAATTCTTAATAAAAAAATTCACATATTGGCCAAGGGGCTCCAGAATGGAGCCGCAACCTGAGACAATGGGACGTCCTGGGGGTGCAGGCAAATTCTTATGCACTTTGGGGAGTGTGTAAATAACTGGTGTTCTAGGTGATTTCTGGTTCAAAAATGTGAACTGGGGGGGGCAGTTGCTGAGCAATCCAAGATGGTGGACGCGTTCTAGCCAGCTCTGACAGCCCATGTACAATAATCTTCCAAAATCCTCACCTTATAATGCACCAAAAGCTCCCAAACAGCTGGCGGGCAATGCGGAACTCCCGAAGCACCAGAGGACGCCGCTGATCCGTGGAAGTGCCGACTTACTGTGAAGTTGCGGCTCGCACCAGGTGGCCATGCGGCCCACAGGAGACGCAGTGAGTGCGGTGCGGGAGGAGAATCCGGAGCCCAACACAATAACCCCAAGAGAGGGACGGTGATATCCGTGCTATTATTGGCCCGTACCCGGCTGCAGCTGAGTGAGTGTGGCCCATGATTCCCTGAGCGCCGCGTGAGGCAGAAGCCGGCCAGAGACGCATCTGCACCAGGTGTCTTCGCGCCCCAGATCCCACTGCAGGTAGGTGTAGGCGGACCCATATCAGATCGAAGCTACTGGAGGGTCCGCCAGCAGGATAACACAACGTTGTGACACAGCTACTGCGGGTCTAGAACAAGTGAGGTCCTGGCGGCCGAACTGGTGGTGCCTGGGCACCGAACTACGCGGGTGGTCCCCTTGTCCTCCTCGGCCTGCTTGTAAGAGAGGGACAACCGGTGCACAGCTACACCCGCATTTATTCAAGCTGCGACCCCCTGGACTACCTGCAAACCCAAGGCCGGACAAGGATGGGCATCTAAATAGCTAATAAATCCCTCCGATGAGCGATATTGCCCGGTGGCGCCTCACAGGTCACACAAAGCGAAAGACCTGACTGGACACTATTACCAGGTAATCTAAGGTTCTTGATGACTCGGGCCTAAATCCCAGCAATTTATAGCGACCCATTATACGTCCCCTGGGGTTACGGCTCCCGCTAGGTGTTGGGGGGCGGTTGTCTCCCAGCTGCGGAAGCAGCCGGGCTAGGACCTGGTGCAAACATCTACAGCTACCCTTCACATTATCGTTGGCACACAACAAGAAGAACCCGGGGACAGGGCAGTTGGACTTCCAGGAAGAGTGACGACAGCCTTGGTATAGGCCAGCAGAAGCTGCCCAACATTATAATGACAAAAGATAAACTCCCATCCTCCTCTGCACGCCAGAGCACTATTGATCCCTATACCGGCACAGGTGTATGCGGTGCGGATGCGGAGGGAAGCTCTGAGGCCCTACCTGACAATGCCGCCATCCTCACTGGGATCACCCAATCTAGAGCAGCGTTGGAGGCCCAGATTGGCGCAGTGGGGTCGGATGTGATACTTCTACGTCAAGACCTCCGAGGTGCGGTAGAACGCCTAACCGAGGCTGAAGCCAGAGTTTCGGGGGTTGAAGATGCCGTCTCCACACTACAAGCAAAGGTCTCCACACTACAAGCAAAGGTCTCCACACTACAAGCAAAGGTCTCCACACTACAAGCAAAGGTCTCCACTCTACAAGCAAAGGTCTCCACTCTACAAGCAAAGGTCTCCACTCTACAAGCAAAGGTCTCCACTCTACAAGCAAAGGTCTCCACTCTACAAGCAAAGGTCTCCACTCTAGAGAAACTAACTAAAGGACTTGCAACACGGGTAGAAGATACAGAACGACGAGCCCGGAGAAACAACATCCGCCTCGTGTGCTTCCCAGAGAATTGCAAGGGTAGCGAAATCGAAACGTTTGTAGCAGACTGGATCGCCTCATGGGTCCCGTCGGGCACACTTTCTCCCTGCTTCATAGTAGAACGCGCACCCAGAGCTCTTCTTCAAAAGCCTCCTCCCGGGGCCAGACCGAGGCCCATTATTGTGCGAATTCTGAACTACTGCGACTGTGACCTCATTCTTAAACAGGCTAGGATAAAAACTGATTTATTCTATGATTCACATCGAATCATGATATTTCTGGACTATACACAACTCGTCCAACAGCAACGACAATCATTCCAAGCCACCAAGATGTGTCTCCGTGACCTCAAGATCACATATGCACTGCAATTTCCAGCTCGGGTAGTGTACAATTCTCGTACAGTCTTCTTTGACACACCGGAAGACGTCTTTCAGTGGACAGATGAACTGCGACATCTCAAACCACACACACCCCCACGTCATGATTCAGAATCATCCTCCGGAGAACGACGACACGATCAAAAATCATCCAAAGGAAAAAGATGACATCGCTCTCGCTCAACATGGCGTTCCAAAACCACCGATCTAGACCGGGAAAGACCATCCACTGACTTTCTGACCAACCGCCCTAAATGACTCCGGACGCAAACCGGTGACATATCGGTGATTCTCCCTTTTCTACATGAAAAAAATGGTGCACAAGTGTTTCACACTGGGCTAGACCATATACTGCCAGGTATTCCTTAACATGATACAGTTAGGGCGCTTGGGGATCCATTGGATGAACACGGAGCCGAACCCCCGTTGGGGCCTGCATTACGGACCATCCGCGACAGATGCTTCATACGTTATGAGGTATTGGGGTGGGAGGTGGGAGGTGAGAGGTGGGGGAAGGGAAGTTTTACCCAGTTTAAATTAGTTACATTAACCCAGTGCCATACATTCACCAACCCTACGAGTAGCTATTGTAAGTATCTGCGACACAGATACACACTTATACATGTAAATGGCAGCATGCACAGGTGAAGCCCCGATCGGCCAGTTGCAGATTGTAAGTTGGAATGTGCGTGGTATCCTCGATAAAATCAAGAGAGGTGCGGTACTCCGGCAAGCCAAACGGCTGAAAGCAGATATTCTGCTTCTACAGGAGACGCATCTTATGGGTACCAGGGTTCCTTGTCTAGCCAGGTTTGGCTATTCACAAATATTCCACACAGCCTTCACTCGAGGATCCCGGGGGGTGGCAATCTTAATTCACCGGAGGATACCCTTCATACACTCCCCCACATAGGTCGATCCACATGGGCGATAGATCCTCATTCATGGTACCATCTCTGGCGAGCAAGTAGTCATTGGCAGAATATATGCACCCCACCTCTTACACATAGCTTTATTACCAAATTACTAGAACTGTGGGGTGCTCTACCTGAGGGCCTTGTGGTCATGCGAGGTGACTGGAATGATGTAATGTGCACTTCTAAAGATCGGAAACGATCCTCCGGGTCCTCGGACCACCATAAGGAATCCAAATTAAAATCTCTCACTACAACGGTGGGATGGATCGACACTTGGAGAGTGCTTCACCCATATGAAACAGGGCACACATACTACTCCTCAACACACGATTCCCTCTCTAGACTAGACTACATTTTTATTCCTCACAAATACATACAGAGATTAGCAGACACCATGATTCTGCCGCGTGGACTATCCGATCACTCCCCGATTGCGATCCAGCTCTGAATAAGCCCCTGTCGGCGTCCTTTGCGATGGCGACTTTCCCCCTGGCGTCTACAAAACCCAGATTATAGAACTCACATCCATACTGCGTTAATAGAATTCTTTAAAACATGAAGACGGATACCGCTCCAACCACAGAGATTTTATGGGAAGCCATGTAACCAACGATCCGCGGGGTGGATATTAGCTATTGCGCGGCAGAACGAAAACGTCAAAGGCACAACCTCTCGCAGCTGGAAAACCATCTCACAGTGCTCGAGAGGCAGGGTCAGGATAGCGGAGCACATGAGGCACGTAGACAATTACGTTTCATTCAACAACAATATCAGATTGAGCTACTAGAAGAGTCGTGGTGCACATGGCTGGCATCCCAAAGCCGAATGTACCAGTGGGGCGATAAATCAGGGAAACTCCTATATTGCTTGTGTCAGCAGACTACAACTGCCACCCCACCCCACCCCCAGCTATCTGCGATCCTGCAGGGAATGTCCTCACGGATCCTGCTGAGATCGGCACAAAGTTTCGCAGCCTTTTATCAAATACTATATTCACCTCAATAAGCCATCAGCCCTTACCTAATCGAGAAGTTCCTAGATGATATTCCCCCGAAAACTGTAACGGTTGATACATGAGAGAACTTAGACGCCCCATAACATTAGAAGAATTAATGAAAGCCGTCGTGGAGCTGTGCACGAGCTGGGCAGCGGGTCCTAATGGCTACCCCAGCGAATTCATTTAAAGCTTGTATAACACAACTGGGGCCTCATCTCCTCAATACCATTCTAGATGCAGCTGAAGCCGGCCGCCTACCAGCAGATTGGAGGCATGCTGAGATAGTAGTTTTACCTAAACCCAGCAGACCCCCGGAACTGCACGCCTCTTATCGTCCTATATCTCTCCTAAATACCAAAGTGGTAATACTCACATGGCAACAAGCTCTTAGGGGGATGGGTTGGTGGGGCCGCCTTACACGGGTTACACCCCTATGGAGCAATCGATTGCTGTCTCACGTGGCTGATCTGTGGGGTTTTCGGGGCTGGGACCAGATCGGAATCTCCACCATCGGAGATGTAAAGCACGGCCTTAATCTTAAATCTTTCCAAGAATGCAGTAGCTGAATATTCTATGCCAAACACCCAATTCTACAAATACCTGCAGTTCCGACATGCTATCACACCACATATAACCCAGCTCGAATCCCTCCCGGACTTTAACCCATTAGAAGGTAAACTCCTGACTGGAGATCTGAGCGACCACAAAATCTCTAAAATATATCAATCTCTCAACACAAATAGTGCCACTACATTAGAAAAACTAAGAACCTCTTGGCAGATAGATATTGGCCCTCTAGATACTGATGACTGGGTCGAGGCCCTGGAATCCCCGCGAGGTGCTGCCATCTCCACGAGATTGAGATTAATCCAATTCAAGATCCTGCACAGAGCCTATTATACTCGCTACCAACTGTGGCGGGCTGGCCTGATAGTCATCTATTTGTTTGAGATGTGGAAAAGATGAAGGCACATTAATATACACAATATCATCATATCCACTGCATGAGAGATTTTGGTCCGGCTTTATAGCATGCTCGTCTGACATCTTGGGGTGGGTGCTTCCCAAATGTCCAAGGCTTACCCTGCTCCACATAACAGATGAGATCAGTGGCAATAGATACAAACGTCACTTACTGTGGGTGGGTCTCACCTTAGCCAAAAGGGATATTGCAAGACTATGGAAATTAGATAAACCTCTGGCAATCCGGGCATGGAAAAAAGGTATGGACTTTTGTATGGGGTTAGAATTGCCGATGTTTCAAGCCAGGAGATGCTCACAGAAGCATTCGAAAATTTGGAAAAGATGGGCTGAATACCGTGGACTAATACTTGCAGATCATCCCTCGATTTCAGATATTGTCGAGACTATCCCCCAAACAAGGAATCCGATGACCTAACCTGTGCACAGCCGCTTTCGATGGACTTCAACGCTACCAGAGGATTGACCTACACGAGTGCAATGAATCTGGCATTGGTTTTAAATGTTTTGTTAGATCAGTTAATATGTGACATGATAAATGTATATGGCCTATCGGCCATTGTGTTTTTAAAATGCAATAATATGTGTTATAAAAAAACAAAATGTGAACTCATTCTTAGATAAGAAGCCTTCTGCCTAGCACTTTTCAGTGATGTCAACGATCATTTTTTAAATTTCTTTGGTCGGATCTGTGTTGAGTTTATGGTAATGGTCAGTAACTTAAAGGCCACACTGAAATTGACTTACGCTGGCAAGTGATCACGGTGATCAAGCCCCCACCAAGAGGCGCGGACCGAGTGCATTTTTGAACAAATAAGAGTTGAAATGGATACTACGTACTAACAGCCTACACACAGGCCTCCTGTAACTGCACTTCCATGTTGTTAACCATTTAGAATTGTTGTACACCGACTCCTGCTAAGTCTCTCGACTACAGGTCTCAAATGCCAGTCGCTTCATATTTCAAGTACGCCACTCAACTATGTGGTAATTTGTATACAAACACGTATATCATGAACTGTATATATACCTCATATGCCAACACTCTGGCTCAGTGTGACACTTGTGACCCAATTTATGTTGAACAATTGTACTATGTAAATTTATTTCATACTTGATAACACTGAACGCCGTGTCTGTTATGTTATCATTGAACTTCGTGATTGCCCTGTCTCTCTGTAAATAGAAAACATATTTAATTTCACCTTGATTCAGTGCATGGTAAAATATACCTGTACTGCACTTTCCTTTTTCTAAAATAGTAGATACCGTACTTGTACTGTACCTTAATTAGGATGCCTTCTACCTTTACCCTATCGTTTCCAACTCACATATCGTAAGATGTCTGGTGATTCTCCTCCTACCTGTGCAAGTTATCTATAATCTTTCTTCTTTCCGTATTGATACTGCTAACATCTACCTCTATTGCCTCGCGCTTTTCATCTCCAAGATGCCACCGTTGTTCTCCTTCACCCGTGTTCTGCATCGTATGCTCAGTCACCACATCATACGCATGCATTGCTTCTATTTAAACTGCCATCATGCACGGGCCACCGTTGCCCTAATCTACTCATACTCCGTCACATCACGTGCATGCGGAGCGTCTATTCAAATTACCCACCAACTCTGTGAATCCAGGAGACGGGCGATTTTCCGATTTTCAGGCTGTGAACCTTCACGGTAGGTCCGGTGCTCACCTCTAGGCGCTTAACTTGGTTTCTTTACCCTCACGTATGGCTCCCTAACACTGAGGCATTCCTTTTGCAGTTTCGCCGCTTCCCCCACCACAACAGCAATCTCAACTTGGGACTTGGTTTCCATTTACGGCAATTTTGTAAGGTGTGCACTGCTGCTTGCGCAATGTGGACGTGACGTTCATAACATGCGCCACCACTATTTTGGTTCCTTATTGATTCTTATACTTTTTCAAATATTACCTCAGCCATTGGGCTTACTTTGATTCCCTCCAGATACATAGTATCCCTTCACGGCAGCACCAGGTTCGTGTTTAGTCTTAGCATTTTCAAATTGATAACGCCTTCGCTTCCGTTGACACCTAAATTTATTCCCCCTCAGCCCCGATATACTGTCACTCACCACTTCAATGCCCAGTCATCATCTTACCTGGAATTGATGCTCGGTCAGTTAACAATGACAATTCCGCACCCCCATTTTATTTAAGTAATTTTACAAGCAGCTCTAGTTGCGCACTTTTAAATGCAGCATTGTTTTTTCACAACTTCTTGTGCGTAGTGTGATGCATGACACTTATTCATGTACGTGCATGGTTTGAAAGCGCGCCTTATTCCGTAACTGTCTTGGATCTTTATTAGGACTATAACCTTCCCAAATGTTTTTCCCTTTCTTTTCCCACCCCTCTCTTTCTTACAGACAGTTTTAAGTCTCAGGCATAATTTAAGTGCTGATGATGATTCCTATATTAATAAATGGGATCGAAAGTCGTCTACAGACAGTTCGGTGACTATTGCATTAATCACTGATTTATAAGTTCAATAGCATTGGTACCAAAAATCGTGACAGAATCTTTGTAGCATTGTTACTTGTTGCTCCTTTTTAGAAATGTCTGAGTTGTAAAGTTTTCCCCTTGTCACTGTCTTTTGTTTTATGTTTTATGTTTCCCACTTCCATTAAGTATCAGTCTGCCAATCAGGTCGCCTCTTCGGTAATATCTCCTGACAGAGCAGCAGCGTCCTGCAGCCGAACCTGCGTATGCTTCGCTCCTCCTCCATGCTTGGACGTTGAACAGCAGCAGTTGAAGATTTTCAGCCTCCCTCTTGAAGTCTGTGATGTCATTCTGACTGCCAGGCATCCCTCAACTAAAACAATATATGCAATAATGTAGGTACAAATTTGTGGCTTGGAGTGTTTCCAAAGAAAATGATCCCCTTTTTGCACCCGTCTCAAGACCTGTTGTTTGCCCTTAAATTAGGACAGCAAGGCTTTCGTCTGGGCTCCATTAAAGCATACCTTTTGCTTTTTTGGCTTTCCTGCAGTTACCGGACCAATCATATGTTTAAGTCACCTGTTTTCTAAAGGGACTCCAAAACATGTTTCCTCCTAGACCCTTTATCACCCCCCATTGGGACCTGAACTTGGTTCTCACCTTCCTGATGTGTGTACCCTTTGAGGCTTATAAATTTGCCCTAGTTGTTTACTGACCTTCAAAATGGCCTTTCTAGTAGCCATTACATCGGCCAGCAAGGTGAGTGAAATCAAAGAACTTTCTGCGCTCCCTCTTTATACAACCTTCTACCCAGACAAATTTTGATTCACAACTTATGCCTCCTTTCATCCAAAAGTGGTGACGCCTTTTAATGTAGGCCTGAACATCACCTTGCCCACCTTTTTTGTTCTGCCTCATCCTTCCACAGAAGAGGAGCGACTCCGCCGACTGGACCCAAAAACAGCGTTGTCTTTCTACTTGATCGTACTAGAGAGTTCCAGGTGGACTATCAACCGGGGTACGTTGGGGCTCAAAAAAGGAAAGGGTGTACAGAAACGGACCATGTCATGATGGATTGTGCTCTGCATTAAAATCTGCTATGAATTGGTCAAAAAGCAACCCAATAAGGGTTTGTGTACTCATTCCACCAGAGCCAAAGGTGCGACCACTGTGTTGACCTGTGTATTTCCAGTCCTAGACATTTGTCAAGCTGCAATGTGGGCGTCCCTGCACACGTTTACCAAGCACCCCTGCCTGGACAGTCTGGTCTGTTGCGATGATCATTTTGACTGATCAGTCCTGTAGGACTTTTTGGTCTAGTCTGTTTGCTGACCCACCTCCGGGGAGGTATTGCTTGGGTGCCTATACTAAGGTAAGGAATCTGCAGCTAGAATTGTCTCAGATGAGCAAGTTACTTTCCTTCGGTAACGCCTTATTTGATAGAGACAGCCTCAGATTCCTCACCGATCCTCTCATCCTTCCCTCTCTGCAAACCGATTTCTCCACATAGGGTACCCCTTACTGTCTGCAAACTGGTACATCAGCAAGCATCTTGCCTTGTCGCTTCTGGCGTGGAAGGGTCGTGAAAAGTAACTGATGTCAGCATGCTTGGTGGTGCCTGTTTAAGCACTGCGCACGTCACTTCTGGTGTTTGTGCCGATGTGGAGCAAAATGAAGTTGCCTACGGACACACAAGGGTACTACTTGAAAAGTTTCTGGATCCAGTCTAACGCCTGGGGAATATATGAAGGTAAGGTAGATAGTCTCTAAAAGATAAGGCGTTACCGAAGCTAAGTATCTTGTTCATCTATGCTGAGTCACTCACAGTTCTGCATATTTTTGTGTCATAAGGCCTGACCCCAAAGATTTGTCTCTCAGCATCCTTCTAGGAACAAGTCTATCTGCATTGCCCTTCCTCAATTACCATTCTATTTTATACCTTTTTTACATGTCTGTCTGTAGAGCAAGAATGGGTCTGTTCATTCTCAAATCTTGTTTGAGGTCACTGAGCAATGAACTATGCTTTATTTTCCGGCTGGCAGAGCCGGCGCTCCTCCTTCCTTTAGATACCCAAAAGGCATTTGATTCCCATGGATGATACTATCTCATGGCTCTGTTGCGGAGAATGGGGCTCAGCGAAAGATTTTTGTCCTGGGTAGGCCTAATGTACAAGGACCCGGTGGCTAGGATCCGGGTGAATGGGCCTTTCTCCTGAGAGCTCCCCCTGGGTAGGTGTACCAGGCAGGGGTGCTCTTTTTTCTCCCTGTTGTTCTCACTGGCAATTGAGCCGTTGGCTTGCTGGTTTAAGACCGATGCCCTACTGCGCTGATTGAGATGGGACCCGGATTGGGTGGATGTCATATACCTCTATGCGGATGACATCTTGTTATACTTGGTGGACCCAGACAACTCAGTGCCCAGAGTGCTTGAGATCCTGGAGGCTCCTTTTCAGGGCTGAGGATTAACTGGCACAAGTTTATGGCTTTTCCACTCCCTGGGTGAAGGGGAAACCTGGCGTCACCCCTTGGTGTGGCGGCCTGTGGGATTCCAGTATCTGAGTGTGTATATGTGTATGTATATATGTGTGTATATGTATATGTGTGTATATATGTGTGTATGTGTGTGTGTGTGTATATGTGTGTATATATATATATATATATATATGTATATGTGTGTGTGTATATATCTGGGTTTGTTCTTCACAGAAAACCAGGGGGAAATCCTGTAATTGTATAAATCGGAGGTGGAGCGCTGAAGGAGGCTCCCGCTTTCCCTGATGGGCAGGGCGGCCCTCTATAAATTGACTTATCTGCACAAATTCTTGTACGTTCTGCAAGATACTCCATTCGAGGTCCCTGAGGGGTTCTTTCAAGCGGTAGCAAGTGTCACGTGTGGTCTGTTGTGGGATGGAGTGGACACCGAGTATAGCATGGATGTCCCTCATTCGGAAGCCTGACAGACGGGGCATTGCCCTTACTGACCTATGGTTGGATTATTGGGCTACCGAATTGCAGGTGGTCAATGATTTGTCCTTCTCTTTCCAGCAGTAGCCATTGGTGGTGGCCAACAGGCCGGCAATAGACCTAGCAGGATACGTCTGCCAGTTATACGAAGGAAGGGGGAAGTCTAGGCTGTCGATACGCACTGCAGTGGTAGTCGGAATTTGGCATAAGGCGATTACAGCCCTGGGGTGGAAGGACAGGTTAACATTGGAACCCCCTTTATGGGACTCCACCTGGTTGAGGGGACTGCGGGCAGTCGAGGGCCAGGCAAAATGGGATTTAATTGGAATCTGAAAGTTGGGGGGGGTGCATGGAGGGACCAGGAGATTATACCATTTCGTGGGTTGCAGGGCCAATACGATCTGTCCTGGGGCCAATATCTCCTCTATCACCAATTGTGACATCTCATTCAGCTGCCTCTGGCGACTCTTAGAGAGGCCCCGCAAAAAACATCACTCTTGGAATAATGATTACTCTAGGCTCCTCTCACCGCACATGCAGTTTCCAAATTATATTCAACCCTCCTCCAAAATAGCACCCCCTCTTGATCAGCTCCGAGCCGATGGAAAGAAGACTTGGGTAGACTGAAGGGCGATGACTGAGGGGGCTGCCTGCTGGTACCCCCTTGATGCGGCAATACGGGCCGGGTTCCAGTTGGTCCAGCTTAAGCTCCTCCACAGGGCCTATTTCACTAGAACCTGAGTGTTTCGTGTGGAGATTGCTACATCAGAAATGTATTTGAGTGGGAGTGGGCAGAGAGGCACGCTACTGCATCCCTTGTGGGGATGTCCTGAACTCCAGGGGTACTGGGGGTGGGGGGGCGTTGAGAGGCAGATCTCCGCAGTGCTGTATTACGCGGTGGACCTGACCCGCCAGCTGATCGCTCTGGGAATCTGGGGTGACCTGTCCTTTAATCGGTATTCCTTACTCTTCTGCAGTACCGCACTAATGGTGACGAAGCAGGCAGTGTTTTGTGGGAGCTTGGGTAGATCCCGTTGCAGAAGGCCTGGGAATCCAATGTAGATTGGTACATGTGACATGAGAAACTGGTATACCAGGCATGGGCCTGCTCTAGGAAGTATGATTACATGTTGAGCCCATGGCAGCATGCGGGGGCAAACGTATCTTGATGGTGAGGATTCGGGGAGGGGGATCGGGATGGGTCCTGGCCGTAAGTACATATTCTAGCATCCTAGAAGGTTGTGGAGGGAGCCTATTTAGTGTAGGCCGTGCATGTTCTACTGACAGGCAGTGGCGGCCCGTGCAGGTAAGCACGGTAGGTGGGTGGAAGTGACAAACGACGGAATAGGTAAAAAAAATTAAATAAATTAATAAAACCACTTGGAGTCAATGCGGCGAGCGCTGGGTATGTGGTTTTATTTTATTTTCCCTATTCTGTCTTTTGTCACTCAAGTGCCCCCCTCCCCCCCGTGCTTACCTGCACAGGCCGCGACTGTTGACAGGGAGTGTGCCGGTGCCTCAGCCAAGAGCTTACTGTCGTTTTGGTTTGTTCATGTCTTATGTTATCTTGTTGCAGACTGGTGGCCGTCTTCCACCTGGTTGTATAAAAATAAAGAAATTTCTAAAATGAAAAAAAAACCAATGCTTTCTTTTAGATTTTGGAGGCACACAGAAGCTGCTGCTATTGTATTGTAGTTCCTCTGATAACTAACTGAGCAAAGCTGTTTATAGTTGCAAACCCGCTGCGAAAACAAGCTTCTGCAGAGAATGAAAAAAATCACTTATGTGGCGTGTTAGCAAGAGCTACAAAATATGTGACCACTGAGCATAATTTTAAAAGGTGCATGCCCATGTTAGTATTGAACAGACCTGTTATATAGGCCCTAAACTACTGTTATGCAGTCTAATGTATTCTATGCACAAACAATAGCCATAATAACGTGCAGCAAGGCCGGTGCTCTGTGTAAGATTTTTTTTTTTAACCCAGTCTTGTATGACAATTAATATTAACAACATAATTTTAGTACTTACACAAAATGTAGTGTAAATGCTAACTATGTAGGTGCTTGGCAGAGTTTGTTTCGGCTTTAAAAATATAGGATGCCTGAGACCAATTTGCTCTTTTTGGTGTTATTCTTCAGAGTCATCAGGCGTTAAATTGTGTTTTGGATATGGACTTTCCTATTTCTACCTTTTTGTTTAGAACAAGAACTCTCAGCAGAAATTCTCAAGCACATGTCTGCTTTATTTTTAATGCCAGTACTTTGCTAAATTCATGCACCAGTTCCCTGAGTCAGTATTCAGGCTCATTCTTCTTAATTTCTGTGATTCAAACACTATTGTCGTCTATTAGGTCTTTATTTCTTCAGAAACAATATCACAATATTTTTACCCCCACCTGAATTATTGGAGCAAAAAATGGTTTAATGTAAAATATCCTAAAGTATATTTAGCTGCACTAAAACAATTCTTTACTGGCCTATGTTAAGTGTGAGGCTATTCCTGAGGTGTAGGAAACCTGTAGAATAGTATCTTGTGTTTCATTAAATGCAGGTGGATAAGACACCTGTAAGACATGTTTCACATCTATTGCACAGTAGAAAACTTAATATGTGTAATGATCAGTTGCTGACCAAAATCTTCTTTCTTGCTTTCTTTTTAGAACATGTATTCTATTTTAGTTTTGCAAAAAAATAAAAAATGAAACAAACATCACAGACACAGTATTCGGGTCAGAGATCACAATTATTTTGAAATTATCATGACTTGGATATACTGTGAATAAAGAAGTTTGTGACTGGTGTCCGTTGGTCTCCTACTTAGGTATTAACATAAGATAAAAACGAACATTTAAATACACTGAAATTCACCAGTTGCATTTTAATGGACTAACTATAACCTGCGCTCCTGCCATGCACTGCTTATGAACTTACATATTGCATCACTCATGCACTGTTGAATTATACCACTGATGACATCTCAAATGACACTAGTGATAACACCATAGTCATAAACAGCATAGAGTTACTGAGTGTACATTTGTGGGTCCATAGCATTAAAATAGCGTAAACCATGGAGGCAAATGTGATTGTGCATGTTGAAAGTTATATGGTGCACTGTTTACAAATCACTAAGGTTTAAGGTGCAGGTATTACTCCATGTTAAACAAGGTAAAGGCTGAGCGCATTTGATGTGGGTTGGAGAGGAATGTTTGAAAGTAGTTTGATGCTTAAAGCCAAAGTCTGTTCTAAAAAAATCTGTGAGAGATGCCAAAGCTTCTGTTGACTGTAGAACATCTTTGACTATCTGGGCATGTGCCAATGTTAAATAGTTGTAATACAGTGGTATAGACAAATTCTATGTAGTGAGGAGGTTTGTAAGGTGTGGATGTTTATTTCCAGAACTTATCTGAAGATTTTGAGGCATTGCAAATTGGAATATAATGTAGAATATAGAGGTGTCACATTTGAAGGTTTTTTAATCCCACACTGGCATATCGCCTTATTGCTTTTAACACTGCCAAGGCCCACTATTAAACATTGTGACTACAAGGGACCCATTGGACAGCCTTTTAATTTTCACCTATTCACTCCACTGCACACTCGCTACAAAAAAAACAGCCCCGCTGTAATCAGGTGTTGTAGCACACCCGAGGTGCACTCGGCACCTTGGGTGGAACCCGATGATGAAGCATGCCACCAACTAGGTTAGTGGGTGAGGGTTTTCATTAAAAACAAATGTTTTTTCTTGACATAGACATATAGCTGCTCTTCCTATAAGCTAGTTCTTTATGATACTTACTACTATACCCAGGGGAAGTGAACTAGTCCACAATGTTCCTCTCTCTCTCGTTTGATTAAGGCTTAGACCAAGTACCCTTTCAGGTTGGCGGTCAGTGGCTTACGGAGAGTGTCCTCCCACTGGGCGCGCTTCCGAGCTACTTTCTAAAACATTTCATCCAAGCACTGCATACGAGTGCATGTGTTCCATCTTTCGACTGCCCATTGTTTGTGCTCCCTAGCACCACCACACTGCCTCTGTTGTTTCCCACACTCCCTTGTGTTTGTTTACTACCCCTGCTGTTAGTTTCTTTTTGTGTGTGTGTGTTAGCGCGAACTCGACCCAAAGGTATCAGAGTGCTTTACATGAGCACCAGATGCATCACAGGTGGACGCATTCACAGGCACAGAGAGCTTAAGTGATTTTTCCAGAATCTCAGCCTCCCGCTGAGATTCTAACCCGGTTCCCCAGCTTCAGGGCCGGACGCTCTACCCCTTACGCCACATCCTCTCCCCCTCTGTATATGCTCTGCATTGATAGACACCGAGATCAGCATGAAAGATGGCTGCCACTCCTTTGGAATGCCCAATTAAAATGCATTCCCATTATGCGTTCCAAGGCAGCGCCGGCCATCTTGTATGTTGCTCTGCTTCTATGTGGATCTGTTGTCCATTTCAGCCGTCGCTCAAAATAGACAGAGTTGAGTTAGCTCCAGAGCATAGTTTGAAACTGCTTCTTTATCATTGGATGTGGTTGGACATGTCCAAAAGTGGGAGAGACAGGACCGGCACACATGGACATAGCGCAGTGCATCCATTATGGCTTTCTACGGTACATTTGAAATGTACATGCTGGGTTTACTTTAAACAACTTTATTAAACAATGTATAATATATTTAAGATTATTAATTATAATACATGCTGTTGGCCAGGATTGACATTTCTTCCCTATGGACTATGGGAAGTCAGTCTGCTTGCCCCGGATGCTTGCTTAACTCCAAAAGCAGCAGCTCTGGCCATTACGCCACATTATCCCCTCTGTATTTCTCTGGTAGGCTGCAGCTTTGAAAGTGCCTAGCTAATATATTCTAAAAAAAATGTAAAAAAGCATTTACAAAACCAATAGAGTTCGCATAGGCGTAATCTATTGACGTTGCCAATGCTTGTTATTAATGCCTAATCATACATAAAATATTCTTTGAGGAATTATTTTAATCCAAATTATTTCTGTATTCAATATCGGTCCACAGTGTGAATCTGAATGATTAATCATACAAATAAAGAAACAACAGTCTTCGAGCGTATTAGGAATAAGGCTATTCTTTTACTTCACTAATGTATAAATTATATTATACTTGTTAATACCAACAATATATCAAAGCAGAACTTACATTTCAATAATAACACTGGCACCTCCAGATAATCCCAGCATCAACTTTAATTTCTTCTATCACGAGATAAGTGGAAGTGAAGTCACTCCTTTTAAATCAAATAATATTAACATCATTTGTAAACCCAGCTATACAAGCCTTAAGTTATTAACATTCGTGGAATATAACAGAAAAACCAAATTTATAATATTAGAGAATGTAAAGGATATGTGGTGTCGACGTTTCGGTCTTCAGTGGCCAATTAGGTCTGTGAGACCATCTTCAGGACTCAGCGTTGTTGAACAAATCACTCCTGTGAATTGACATAAACTAATCAATACAACCAGTGACACTAAATATCGCCTGCTTACAATAAGACAACCACCGGTGTCAAGTCCAGTGCCAAATTGCCATACTATGAATATTATTGCATAAAACATGACACCAAAGTGCTCTAAAGAAACACATCACTTAACCCCAAGTGTAAGCACCTCAAGTGTTAAATGTAAAAAGCTCTAGTGAACATAACCTTGCACCCAATCACTATCGATCGTTAAAAATACCTTGCTTCCTTTAGCAAAAATTCCAAACAGCAAGCTTCAGTCTGAGTATTACTGTGGAAATAAAATCCCCGTTTAAACTTCTTACTAGAGATTTACTACAAAGTCAAAGACACAGTAAAAAGCACACGCATGGGCACATCGTCTTACCCAATAGCAACACAACTTGAATCGTCTCCTCTACAGAAACAAATACAACAACAACAAGAACATTAATCCTCATCTCGTTTTCGTCACGACCAAACAGAGGAAACAAAGGTAAATCGACAAGTATACTTACTCGCATACTGTAGAAAACCGGCCGACTACAATGTCTTGTCCGAGCAAGAGATACAGCTAACGCACGCCAGCTCAAGAGTCTTGGTGGTGCAACTGACGCAGAAACGCGCTACAACTTAATAGGCCAGTACATGGAATCTAGGTTATGTGAGGATCCAAGAACATAACGGCGGCCATCTTGGAATAACCACTGCAGTATCATTATGTAAAGAAGGCCCTTATCATTTAGAAATCCCACTAGGCAGGGTCGGACTGGGACAGAAAATACGTCAGTGCACCAAAATAAAAGTGGCCCCTATTAGTGAATTAGATAGCTAAAAAAGTAGCTGATGTTTGCAGTTTGGGGCAGTTTTAAACTTGTAAGACACACTGGATAAGTGTATTGCAAGGAATGGAAGACTGCATGGATTTGAGCTTGCTGCAGGCAATGTTTGTTTTAATATAAACCCGACCCTCAAACAGTCAAAATATTTTCCCCCACACACTGACCTCTCAGACCAGCCCATCGGGCTCCGACTGATTGCCGTGCAGGCGCAACTTCTTTTAGTGAATGTTTACCAAATGTAGTGTAGAATGTCAGAATGGACCTTCAAGGAATCCAGGGGCTACGTTGCCTGTGTGGGCTGATTATACTCCACAGTCAGATGCAGCTAATCTGAATGCTCCAGAATTAAGACTGGTATTAAATCATTTAGTGGATGGATAAAGACGACTTCAACAGTATGTTTTACAGACTGCAGTGACTGTAGTACCGGGTTCTGATCCCGCACAACAAATACATCATCCTGCAGTGAAGGTGCTTAGTCTACAGACTATTAATGCGGTCATGGGCAAAGCACCCTTAAAGCTAAATGTGATTCAGTTTTGGATTGTTCACAAAACTAATCAATTGGAAGCAGTCTATACTCACACATCACCCTATGACAAATCTAGAATGCTATTTGTGTTCCACTTGGAATGGGACCTTCCTTAGAGAAATGTACTACTTGGGGAACAATGTTTGTGACATAACCTCATTGGCGGTGTTACTGGAGGTGTTAAAACAAATACAAAATAAGCATGGAGCCGCCCCGGCTGTTGATTTAGGGATGAAATTTTGACATGTCTCATGTTCTTAGTAACGCTCAAGGGGAAGCAACGGTTCTGACAGTAAATCAGCGTTTGGCTGCTGTTCCTGTTCAAGACTTTGAACGGGAGCTTCCTAACATGAATTCTGTAATATTTATCTCCATAGGCTGGGATTCAAAATTAAAAAGGCACTGGTAATCTGTTATTTTTGTTCCTTGCATGACAAGGACAAAAAAGAGCAGACTGGCTGTGTATCATGGAAAAGACAAATGCGTCTGGTAGAAGAGTGAAAGTGAGCTGGCACAAGATGTTGAGCTTACCATGAAGAAAGAAGAGAGAGGTTCGGACTCCTAGCTCATTTTAAGGAAAAAAAAAGTAGCTGGATTACCGAAATAGAAACAAGCCTTAGAAACTGTACATACTTCTACAGAACAGGACTTGGACTGTAGCTCTTCTGGAGAGCACAGCGGAAATGTCTATAGGTTGTTAGACTCTCAAGTAGCACCTGGTGGTGACTGCAACTGAAGAGTACATACAGGATGAAACATGGATATGTGAACTCTCCCTATGGGATGTATGATGTAGAAATGGAAATTAGAAATTGAAGGGGATAATTTGCATAAAATTTAAGTAGTACCAGAGGGGTATAAGAATAGCACTGGTCTCTAAAGGAACTTGTCTTGGGGAACCGCTACCTTTCTCCATGAGGTATGCAGATGTACAACACACCATACCCCATAAAAGTGAAATAATTTACGCTAACGGTAACTATGCTATTGGGACTCGGATACAAAGAAAGCAGTACAATCTTTTAAGGTAGCTACTGTAACACAATCTCAAACTAAGATCGATGGAGCCTTTCTGGTGGCGATACAGGCAATATTGAAAGATGAAAAGCCTCCTGACAGTTTCCCTTGCAAATATTGTTACAGCCTCACCAAAGACAGTGTTCTGTAGTTTTCATACCTTGGATTGGGGATAGGCACATGACTAATAAGCGAGCTAGATTAGATTTAATTAGATCAACTTATGAAGGAACAGCTTCAGCTCATGCTAGCAACACTGCCACTGTGTTGTTTGGTACAGCAGCAAAACTGGTGACCTTATCTACCAATGAAAGCAAAAAATATATACAGCTGTGTACCATTTGTCAGCAAATAAAACATTCAACTATGGGAATACCAGCATCTACTCCTCTCATGTCATCTGACAAACCATTTGGTGTTGTGTTCCTCGATCAGAACCCTACCAATAGTCGTTCAGTGTAAGTATATATTGGTTGCAGTCAATTAATGAACCAAATTGCTTTGAGTGTGGTCACAAAAGACTGCCACTGCTCGAGCAGTTATAATAGACTTGCAGTGAGAGCAGTTCATGTATTTCATTCAGACGGTGGCCTTGCATTTGCTGCTAAGGTGATTTTGAATGCTATGTCTGCTCTCGGAGTACGACTGCTATGCTGGCTCCTATTCTGTCCGGATATGAACGATGTGGTTGAGCGAGCCAATGGTACTCTTAAGCAAGGCTTGGCTGCTAGGGTATTAGATTCAGGATCAACATTGTTTTATAATCTGTAGAGGGCTTAGAGAGCACTGAGTTACTTGCCTAGGTGACTGAACCCCATGTCAAATTTTTTTCAACATCCCAATGTATGTACCTAATCCTGGAAGGAGGTAAAGTCAAAAATTGATTCATATTACCCTGTTTCACGATTGGATTTGTTACAGAATATTAAAAAAATGAGAGCGACTCTAACAAAAAGGACTCTGCCACTATTGAAGATAAAGCTGCTGCCAAGTGACTTCCTAAAGTGGGAGAGCTAGTTCAGGAACCGATCCCTGGGATGCAAATCTTGGTTACATCTTACAAACCACCTATTCCATTTCTTGGGGTAGAAGGCACATATGCTGTAATCCTGCCACCATTTCCTGGTGCAAATAAAAACATGTAAGGTATTGATAGACACATCAAAAAGCACCATGTGGCTAATTCGTTCAGCCGATGTCCGCCAACACCAAAGTCCCTCCAGATTAGTCCAGTACATCCTCTCTGTGCTCTTGGCTACCCTACGAAGAGTACAGCTGCACTGAAATCATTGATCCCATTTCGGGAATTGATGAGTCTGCTGTGTCTCCAGCTTTACGCCTGACAGCTCTATCAAATAATGATCCAGACGTGGTGCAAGCATTGTGTTCAACAAGTGAACAAAAAAGGCAACTGTGGTGCGAGTTTCGCACATCCCCACCTTTAAAGGCTAGTAATCACAATATTTGTGTTGCTCACACACTATTGTTGCATCTGTTGCCAAGACGTGCCTCTGCAAGATCCCGGAAAAATCATTTGACCCTAGCTCAAACTATATAAAAAATGAATAGTGGAACACTCGGTGTACAATTGAGCAAATCAATTTATCAAACTGACACCCTATTAGATGTGAGCATAGCAAGTACACCAATGAGTTTTCAATCCTTATACATTCCTTCAACAAAAAGTCCAGACTTTGTTTAGCATGTTAGATGGTTTTCTTCCTGATACAGTCACACAGTCAATACAGTTGTTCCGATAATGACAAGTAGCAGATGATGTAGCCCAGTAATGACAAATAACCGATAATTCAGCCGACACGCGTTTCGTCCAGTCCTTTGAAATTTTTCAAGGCTATCTCTAAGAGGGTATTGCTATTCCAAAGGTAAAACAATAAAAAGAATTGCAGACACATTCTTCTCACTGAGTTTAAAGGGACTGCTTTGTTAACATTACTGTATACCCTTTACTTGATGTGGTTCCTTATAAAAATGTTGTGCGTACAGAAACATTTCAAATCCCTTCTGTTTTAAGAAGCTCATTGGATAACATTGTCACTCCAGATCCTTTTGCAAGTTCATTGTATATAAATTATGTCAAACAACTGATGACTGACTTGAATTTGTGTGCTTCATTGCACAATTAATAACCATAATTCGATACAGAAAATCGTCAGGAGCTGTTCTGTTTCCATCATTATGAACATCACTACATTCATCTATTTAGCAGCCCAAGAGAAGTATGAAAATTTACACAGTGGGAGCATTGCAATAAACTCTCCCTCCCCTCACCCCCCGAACCCACACAATTAACAGTTCTAAAAGCTTTCAGAAAAGGTTTTTTTATTTTAACAGTGATGACAGATCTAACTCATCTACATTTTATTATTTTCAAGAACTTGAAAAGCTTAAAAAGAATTTTAATTACTGTTCACAGATTTATTTATTTACCAGTCCATTGATTTTTTTTTTTTTTTTTAGAACAAGGTTTCCATATTGGAAGGGAAATGTTAATGAAAAATATATTTGGGAACAACATTTTGGCAAATTCAGGGCATGGATTTCTTGTTCAGAGCATGCACGATTCTTGGAGAAATTGTTTTTAAATATGACTATGCAGCAAACAACTTGCATGAGCTTTGCATCTCTAAAAGATTTAAAAACCACATCAATTGCTAAAATTAATGTGACACACTTTACAGACTGGAAATGGAAAGAAAACATCACTGATAGTGATTTGAATGAAATGGTACAGAATGGCACATACAATTTAGCATGGTTTGGTTCAGATGGTTTAGCCTCGTGGCCAACAAATACTGATGTGTGTGTTCAGGGTTCTTTCCTAAGAGACTGTCCATTAGCAAGTAGACCAGACACTAGGTATAACACATATTGGCCTATGGCTGTCACTACTTATACTAGAAGGGAAGTTGTTCCAAAGATGGGTATCACAATGTAGATTGAGTGCTGTAAAGCAACAAGGTTTAGTGAATATGTGGATTTAAGTTATTTTATATTAGGATCCATCCAGTGAAAAATATACGGTTTATAGCTATCATAATTTATGCTGCTATAAAAAAAGAACAGGCGTATTCTGAAAGAGTACCTACAGAGAGAATTAGGAAAGCAGATATGAAAATAATGCAAATCACTTTCAGAGTTACTGAAAATGGCTTTCAAAACATCTACACAATCCCAACTATCCGCTCCTCCGCTTTAAATCGTTTGCAGGAAGATTTAAATTATTTGCAACATGGGCAAGCTCAGATAGAGAGCACTACTTTTTCTGTCGCTGAAGATCCACATCTTATGTGGGTCAATTAATCAATCAATCAGGCGTTTGTTAAGCGCAGCATAGAGTTATTTCTTTGCCTACCGTACGCTTTCATTTCCGTGACTGTCAGAAACATACTGAAAGTGGGCATAGCACATTTATACAGCATACATAGAATTTTCCTTTTGATTACCGTTGCTGAACTAATGACAATCTTGCTTTCATTAGCACATCTTCATGCACGAATTCTTTAGAACACTACCTTCTTTGTCATTATGTCACTATTCACACCTGTTGTAATTCTTTGAAGCCCGACCTTGATTGTAAAGGCTTCATAATACCTGCTGTTTCCATTCCTTCTTATCACACACTTTTTAAAAAAAATTGATCCTATGTAATTCGAATAAATGATTCAAGTTGTAGGTTGTCCCAGGGCTTTATCTATTTGTTACCAGTTCACAAAATAGTAAAATGTTGCAGTATTATATTTCATTCTCCCCAGATGAACGTTTCTAAAAATGCTGTATGGCCAAAGGTAAATGTGTAAATATGCGCTGTGAAAAAATAAACAAACTTATTGCAGTTCTCACTCAAAAAGAGGTACCTTTAACCACTGTGGCCGAGACACTAGGTCTTCAAACACACTATCAAGAGAACCCCCTCTAGGTTTTTGGAGGTCTGGGAGAAAGGGGGAAACAACAAACAAAAGCCAATATCAAACCTCCCACTAGACCTATATTTCTTTCATCAAGGCTGAATGCAACTCTATGGGGCTAACCACAATGAATACATGGTGCGCAAACAATTTTCTGTTTCGACATAAAATGTATTTTATTCATAAATCATTATTTCATCATTTGTATCAAAAGAGGTTAAAAAACATTCATTGTATCTATAATTTTCTTCCACATTTCTTTTACATGAATGTTCCACAATTTCATTTTTTGAAAAGGATCAACATAGACATTGGTTGTTGTAGACTTGAACAATGCTATTCATGTCATTCATAAGAACATAAATGACCCCTACAAATTGACAACACTTTCATACTAGCCTCTCACATCCACATACATGCTCATTCATACATCAAATCATAACCTACCCTCCCACGGTCGCATACACTATATGGTCTCCCAAAAGACAGATGTGTTACAGTCTTTGTGACAGTGTTGTGGGCCGGGTATCGGACCACCTTCTTCAGGACCACCAGTACAACAGAATCAAGGCGAGTGGTTGGGGTGTCTGAAATTTCAAAATGAGAACATGTCTAAGGTACGCCGCTTATTTAAAACACAATTTTTTTATAAATTGACTGGACAGAATGTGCTCCATTAGTTTGCCAGAGAGTAACCGACTCAATTCGTAGTTGGTCAATCTAAAAGAGTGATAGGATGTCAACCAGCACCACCACTAAAATGTGAAGAATAAAACCAGTATACCATTTTTAGAAGAAAAAAGTTCAAAGATAGTTAGTATGTGCAAAGAAACATTACACATTCCAGAGCAATTTGAAAAGGCGATGTTTTAAGGATTACAGTAAAGAAGAGACCCCTTCCGTGTCAAAGTATTCCAAAAGAAAAACATAACATAACATGCTCACAATCAAGAAAAGAGAAAAAGGGTGGTGAATTTAGCAGCTATATAACTTACAACTTCTAGATGAAGAAATTGTATTTTTGAAAACTAAGGAATTGATTGTCCGTGGTGGTAGTTTTTGTCAAATCTGAAATCTCAAATAATTTCGCATGAGAGGACAGAACACGCGTCTCCACGCTATGCTGTTGATTATAAGAAAAAGTTTGTGCAGAAAGTCATATTTACATTGTTCAAAAACGTCCCTGAAGGGACTAGAAAGCTTCTGTGCAATCGCAATGTACAAGTATTTATACCTGGTACAGATTTAGTCCATACAAGTCTGTCCCAGTATAGATCAGCAGTATCATAAAAAGTCTTTGGAAGCCGACGGGCGAACTGTATAGTGCATCAGTGGCACCTATAGGGTCACACAAAAAGACAACACATATGTAAGTGGTCTATATAGATCACTGATGGTGTAGTATAATAGTTCGATATACCGCTTTTACTTGGTAGGATCAAGAGCATACAATTATGCCAAACCAAGAAGCGAAAACAGGTAAGACTTGTCATAATTAATAGACCCATGCTATTGTGGTCACAATCCAACTTATAGAGGGGAGTCTGTCATTTCCTGGTATTTAGCTACATAGATGGACATGCCCCAGGTGTCAGGAACCATAATGGGAACTCCTAGGAGGTGTTTTAATGTTAATTATCTCTGCTGTAGCATAGTTAACGGATACACACCTGTCTGGGGTCCGTCTTCCGCAACACTTTATTTCAAGTGGTGTACTATAATAAATGGTCCGCTAGTCTGGGTACATATACTTCCAGTTCGGAGTCAATGATAAACAAGCTTATTCTGGAGGGGTAAGGAGACAAAAGAGACCCCAAAATTGAGTTATAATCGAGTATCCTCATTTGCAAACACCATGTTAGACCAACTCTTCAAACAGCCCGTTCTGCATCTGAGATTCAGCAACATTTGCAAACTAAGTTTCCAGCACGTTATTCTGATCTACCTCATACTATGTTCAACATTTCAAACACGACTAGCATCAACTATGTTTTCAAAATCATATCTGGCTTGTTAAAAGACTTTCAAATTATTTTTGGATACACCCCTTCCTTTTTTGGTTATTTTCAGACTTGTTTGGTGGAATATCACCTACCTTTCGCATCATGGCATGCACAAATGTTACTTTCTTTCCTGCTAGAGAAATAAAAGTCAACAAGAATGTAAATGCACCCTTACAGCCTGAATATCAGTTCCATAAAGTGATTCTATTACATCTTGGAGGAGAACTGCTTGCTAAGCTAAGAGCACACTGGACTTGAATGAATGAATGAATGAATGAATGAATGAAATTTGCTTTATTCGCTTTTCGTTTTTGAATTTACAAAACCATAAAAGCACAATAACAAACTAAACATTACACTATTTCCAATACAACCGATTTAAAATCATTTGTTAAAAAAGAAATCAGAATAGATTTTATCATTTTCATACTTCACGATAATCATAAAAAATATCATTTCTCAATATGAATCGCAATTATTAATTAAACACCTAGTTAAAATCAATTTTTTACATTCAAAGTCGTTTCCTATACTTGATTACACTTTTCAAGAACAGAACAATGTTTCTTGTATAGCATTCATTATCTAAAAACTGCAGTGCAAGGTAAGCTGGGCGACATTGCCTCAAGCCCCAGATTCTTAAAATAGGTAGGATCCACCTCTTTCTTGGATCTGAATAATATTTACAAAATAAAACAACATGAATTGTCGATTGAGATGAAGATCCATCGCATGGGCAATTTACTAGATTTTTTGACCAGTCATTTATCGTGGGAAAAGATACTGCTCGATAAAAAACATCTAGTCTGAAACGTGTGAGAACAAATCTATCGTACCCAGTTATATAATAAGTTAAATATGGTTGCATTGCAGTAGAAGATAGAATCATCTGGTTTGTTTGTACTGTTGGTTTGAGAACCTCACTCGCGTATCTAATTTCTTCCAAGTGAGACATGCATCGTTTTTTAAAAACTTTCCTGGGGATTGAACACATCATTGGGGGATTAAGAAAAAATTCAGGTTGTCCCAAATCCGTCATAAAATCTTTAATATACTTCAGCCACCTAATAGCTAGGGCTTGCTCTAAATTGAGGGTGTCACTTAGGACCTTTTGATTGAAAGTCATTTTTGTTGAGGTCCAAATTCGATGCCACAATAAAACTGGTTGCACCCTTATTATATCTGTAATATATTGTACCCCCAGCTCAGTGTGGCAAATATAGGTTGATGTTGAACTGGGGACGGCCAATAAATAACAAAGAAACGCGTTTTCCACTTTCTGTATTTCAGACACGTTGCAATATCCCCAGATCCCAGCCCCGTATATTACTGCACTAATACACTTGGCTTGGTAAATCTTAATCAGTTCCATAGGGGGCCTCTTTCCCAACATCTGTGAAAAATTTACAAGAGCAGTCGTAGTTCTCATAAACAAAAGTTTCCTGGCCTTTATGGCCTGTTGCCACGTGCCCTTATTGTCCATGAGAATACCCAAGTATGGATATGTCTTTGTGTTTTCGACTTTCTTATTCTCAATAAAAATGGTCCTTTGATTTCTATCAACCCTCCCACAATTCATTATATAAGTTTTGGTGACGTTAATTTTTAGGTCAAGGTTTTTCAAATACTCACTGTATTTATTGAGGACCCGTTGTAACCCCAGTGGTGTTTGTGCCATTATCACTGCATCATCTGCATAAAGTAGGGCGGGTATAGATCGTTTATGTACCTGCGGTAGATCCTGACACCCCTCGAGCATAACTCCTTCCAGACTGTTGGTATACAATGTAAACAAGAAGGGTGCCAGGACACACCCCTGTCTAACCCCCCTCTCCACAGGAAATGGTTCTGTGTATTCCCCATTTGGTCCATACCTTACCCTAGCTCTTGCATTCGAATATAGTTCTCTTATGATTTGGATTAAGGGAAGGTCAACCCCCATTACTTCGAGGATCTTCCACAATTTATTGTGGCATACACAATCAAATGCTGTGGAGAGGTCTACGAATGCTAGGTACAATTTTCCTTTTTTCACTTTAGTATATCTGGACTTTATTTTCGTAAACCTCAACATCTGTTGTCAAACTATTTTTTAAGTTTCAAAAGATAAGTTTATTGAATGCATATAAAAAGAAAACATCAAAGTATCATGTATTAGAACATCAAAATACACTGCGAAGGGTATCAATAGTAGCATAAGGGCAGGAAATCACAAGAGAAATGAAAAATGTATGGCAGGAATAAAAAAGTAGAAACAGGCTCAAAAATTGATAAGTATACAGCTAAAACGAGTATAAAGCGAACAAAATAAAGATAGTTTTCACAAAATCAGAAAATTCAAGGAGGCTGGGCAACTTCTTGCATACGAGGGACCGGAGCAAAAGTTTTTTTAGCACTATTATCGAAGAATTGCGTAATGGGAGACCATAGTTGTAATCTTTTTTTGGCAAGAGACATAGGAAATACAAAGGTCGTGTCAAGTCTATGATTGTGACATACAGAGTACCACCAAGCTAAGTACGAGAGTTTGGAAGCATCTTTCCAGTTTTTTGTTATCTGCTGAAAAGCAGCTGCCAATAACAAGTCAATGATCTGTAGTTGTGCTTTCGTGCTAATCCAACCAGTGGAAAGGCTACCCAGAAAAATGTTTGCAAAAGACAGGGGAATGTTTTTTTTTTTTTTTTTTTAATTAAATTTTTTCGTTATTACAATGCAAGAGTAACAAACCGTTCCACCATAGTTGATGTTGCATAATAATCGTTACACAGTTCAACACATTACATCATATAGTACAGCAGCCAGATCTTATATTCATAGGTTGAAGGCATTGGAGAGGTACATTCTATACATCATTTGTTAATAAATCAGGGTGGCCGTTCAAATAAGCAGTAAGAGGCTCCCAAAAATTAACAGGTTTAGCAGTGGTGGGGAGCTCTTCTGAATATAATAAAAAATTATCTTTACAGTAAATAGAGTCCATTATCCATTGTTTCACTGTGGGTGTTTTTTTACTGTCCCAATGCATTGCTACTCTTTGTTTAGCCAATAGTAGTGCTATGGCAGTGAACTTTTTCTTTGCAGATTTTAGCGGTATCACGTGGCACAACAAACACAGTTGCGGTGTGCATGTCAATTTACAATTCAGAATTTTGCCCAGCAAATTTACCACTTGATTCCAATAGATCTGCACCCGCCCACACTCCTAGGCTAGGTGAATAAAATCAGCTTGATCAAGTCCACATCTTTTACAGTTTGCGCTGTCACGTAGACCATATTTGTACAATTTCAATGGGGTGTGTAAGCTTGATGCAGGTATTTGTAATGAATAATACGTAAATTCCCATTGGGAGTGAGTAGGGTAGTAAGTGCGCAGCAGGATTGCCAGTCCGCCTCGCTAAGAGGTGTGTCCAGCAGCGAGTTCCATTTTTCATGGGCCTTTAATGTGCTGGTGCCAATCTCAGATTGTATGGTTCTGTAAAGTTTTGCTACCATATGGTTGTTGTTTGGGTTAGTAATGAGTAATTGCAGCGAGTCAAGTGTGGGAGGTTCATTTGGGTAAGAGGGATACAATTTCTTTATGGCTTCCCTGAGTCTATGATAGGTGAATTTAAATAACATTGTCTGGTTATTGACATAGGAGAGATCGTCTGGGGTGATGAATATCCCATTGATATAAAGATCACCTATCAGGGTGATGCCAATTCGCTCGAGTAGTTCCATACTTCCTCTGTCTTGAGTGACCGATAAAGAGGGGTGTTGCGCCAGTTGCATTTTCGGTGCATAGAGTGGGCGTTTATTTGCCATTCGACCAATACGCAGCCACGCGTCTGTGGTGGTGCGGATCGTGTTAATCTCCTGCTTGGTCAGGTGTGGTCGTTGATATGTCAAAATACTTGTGAATTTAATGGGGTTGGCGTCACCGTCTTCCACCGCTAAATGTGGCATGTAACGAACTGGGTGATACCAATAATAGGCATATTGCGCTTGGGCACATAGATAGTATAAAAACAGGTCAGGGACCGCGAAACCTCCAGAAGTGTATGGTAAAGTTAGGGTTTGTAATTGTATCCGTGCTTGTTTGCCCGCCATATTAATTGTGTAAGAAGTGCACGTAATCTGCGAAATATCGGAGCTGGGGGGGTGATTGGGATATTTGTAAAAAGATATAGTAGTTTGGGTACCCATTTTTATGAGTGATATTCGGTCTGCTAATGAGAGGGGGAGCGCAATCCACCTATTTATTTGTGTCTCAATTTTATCTACGGCAGTACCATAATTTGTTCTCAGTACTATTTCCTGTTTGCGATGTATCCATATACCCAAATATTTAATGGGGTCTGTCTGCCAAACCAGTGGGAATTCCAGTGTCCGTGGTTTAGTGACTTCAGTCAGTGGCAGTATTGCGGATTTGTTCCAATTGATCTGTAGGCCAGACTGTCTGCCAAATTTGATATATTCTCTAAGGATCGGTTCTAAATTCGTGCCTGGGTCTCGGACATAGAGCACCATATCGTCTGCATACATTGAGATGCCGACGGGACGAAGGTGGAATCTTAACGCAGTGTGTGCATATCTTTGACGGATTTTGCAAGCAAGTGGTTCTATTGCGATGGAAAATGGTAGAGGCGATAGTGGGCAGCCCTGCCTTGTACCTCTCTGGATGTTTATGGCACCTGAAACGTGGCCATTTACCTTTATACGTGCAGTTGGTTTGGTATATAGCAACTTAATTCAATTCAAGAGCATGGGTGGTAGACCTATCCGTTGTAAAATTGCAAATAAATATACCCACTCAATAGAATCGAAAGCTTTGGCCTCATCTAGGAGGACAGCCGCCTCCTCCAATTGTGGATTTAATTGATGCAGGAGTGCAAAGATGGTGCGTAGGTTATGGGATGTTGATCGATTTGGTATAAAACCAGATTGGTCCGGTAGGACTATAATTTGCATAAAAGTTTGTAATCTTGTGGCAATAATCTTAGCCAGAATCTTAACGTCGGTATTGATTAAGGAAAGTGGTCTATATGATTCTGCACGCTCGGGTTGTTTATCCGATTTTAACAGTGCCACGATTAGTGCTTCCTGTAATTTTGGGGGGAGAATCTGCTTGTTATAGGCTTCGTCATACATTTCGACAATATGGGGACTAATCAGTTCTGAATATGCTTTGTAGAATTCCCCCGTAAAGCCATCAGGCCCAGGGGTTTTGCCATTGGGTAAGGACTTTATGGCGGTCTGCACCTCCTCCACTGTGATGGGTTGTGCTAAGAATTCCCGCTGATCATCCGTGAGCCATACAAGTGCTATATCCTGGCTATTCAGCTACCAGGCAACTCTGAACCCTCCCCTCACACCTGCCCAGGCCCCTTAAGGCTTTGCTGGGTGCACCCCAAATCATTCTCCTCCATCTTGTGAGTTGCAGCCTACCTGTGCCCCAGATTGCAGTGAGCAGAGTCCAGGAAGTGGTAAGGAGGCAGACTAGTTCTGACTCTTCCCCCCAACAAGTTTTTAAAAAACGATTTTCCCTTTCTGTGATTACTGTCTTTGCCTGTGGTTGTTACAGTTTAAAATTGTAGTTTTAACCTGCCTGTGATTGCATATTTTATCACCTGTTTTGTGTGTTAAACTTGTGGTTTTCCTGCCCATGATTGCTTACATTTAACGTGTTGAATTGTGGGATTTGCAGTCCAAACTCTGTAGTTTTTCCCTCACTCCTGGTGACTATTCAGTTTTCCCTCCAAATTTCTCCTTTGCTCTGTGCTAAGACCTGTATGTTCAACAGTGCACCCCCAGCCACCATTTTGTGTTATCAAGCCAGTGAAACCAGCCCCGCCTGCCCCCCCCCCAGCAACAGGGATATTCTACATCAGAGGGTGCTTCTGTGAGCTGTTTAAACTGTGTTTAATAGGGACTGTGCACTTTGTTTTTTGGCCAGGAGAGGGAGTAAAGTTTTATTCAAACAGTATTGTTAGATTTTAAGTTTGTGAGGCCTTTTACCTGCAGAAGTCCAAAGTGTGGATTGAGCCTGTCTGTCTCCTAGGAGATTCTGAACAGGAGAAGCAACTCCCTGGCCAGCAAACCTTGTCTGAGGTTGCTGGGACCTTATATAGTCTGCTACTGGTTGGTACATGTATACACTGATTGGTGGTTGTATCAGATGTTTCTATTGGATATGGGTTAGTGTCCTCATTGGTTGTGTATTTGAGGGTTCTGATTGGTTTCTGGGTCTGTGATTCAATCAATGTAGGGTTGGGGCTAGGGTTATGATTTCTATTGGAAGTAGGGACTAGGGCTTCCTGTGTTGGTTGTTTGGACTAAGGTGGAACTAGGGCTAGGGTTAGGCTTTCTATTGGAAGTAGGGACTAGGGCTTCCTGTCCCATTGGTTGCTTGGACTAGGGTTGGGACTACTGGTAGGGCTAGGGCCTCTATTGGACGTAGAGATCAGGGTTTTGAACTGATTGGGTGCTTGGACTAGGGCTAATGTTGGCTGTAAGGTCCTGGTCTCCTATTTGTTCTAGATTTTTAGGGCTATTGTGGTGATTGGATAGTGTTAGGGCTAGGGTTCCCATTGGCTGACGGGGTCACCTGATTACTAGGGCTATAAAAGGCCAGGGTTAGGGCGTCTCAGCCCGGGCGTCGAGGCTAAGGGCAGAGAGGACAAGGGCAGTTGCCTGTTTGAGCCTGTTAAGGGCAGAGAGGACAAGGGCAGTTGCCTGTTTGAGCCTGTTAAGGGCAGAGAGGACAAGGGCAGTTGCCTGTTTGAGCCTGTTCGAGACGGACCAGGGCCAGAAATGCTGCCCATTATCCCATTACGCAACACCCAGCCCACACCATCCACATCCACAAACAGAGCAACACACACACACCAAATGTACACCACGCACAACACTATGCACAGATTAATGTACCAGCATGCACTACTAACCCAACCAAACCACATCTATACATCCTACTATCCCAACTACCACACTTATGCACCATCACCTACAAACAGTACACAACCCTATCCTATACCACTAACCAATACACTCATCACTAACACAACGCCAATCGACACCATACATAACTACATCCCATCCAGACACACGCCCCTGCTGTAATTACACCTAACATGCCACCTTTTATCACTAACAAACTTATAATCACCCTTCCATCATTTGTCCAACAAACACCCTCCTCTCCCTTCTACCATAATAACACTAACGTACAACATACACTCTGCAGACCACCACACTTTTTAACTCTTGCAACAAACCAGTCTAAGACAAACACTCTTACCTCTACGTCATTCCCACCTACACACATCATACTCTACTCATAAACACATCACCACCCCCTCTACCGTACAACCTCCTCTCATAAACAATACTACACAACCAAATCCATTGCATGAAACATATAAATCAGCACCCCTTTTCACTACTCCTCAAAAACAAAACATATCACACACACCAGCACAAGATCTTCAAAGCACAACACCCCATAATACTTACCATCACAAAATACAAACATACACCCACCTTTCAAACAACACAAAGGAACCAACTCCAATGCCAAGCTTCCTCTCTTCCACCACACCTAACACATATACAGCAACACAGCAACTCTCTTCTAACCGCCTCTCATCCATTGGACAATTTAGAACCTTACTACATGACCCACATGCTGCACCACCACCCCTGACTCATACACCTTCCGCATTAAACACACGCAAACAATATAAGCAACATGCCATACCTCACAACTTTGCTTCCCCATGTCTACTTCACAACAATGTTACACCACGAAAACAACACAGCACTCCAACTCACTCTCAAACACCATCTCCACCACATACACACGCAGACCCATCAAAATGCCTTCTTAGCATGCTGGATGAGGAACATGATACAGAACAGCTACACGATTGCTATCCTAATACAGCTAATACCAGCTCTAAAAACACACCTGCTACAAACCCACACAATACTGACCACTCTTCTACAAAACAGTCTCACTATCACCAAAAGCTACTCTCTAAACTGTCTACTAATAAATGCTCGATCCCTCTCTAAAAACAAGCATCACATCTACGACCTTCTCACAGATGCAAAACCAGACATACTATTCATAACCGAATCATGGTTGGGAGAGGATATGGCCCCAGTCCTGCATGAAGCCATTCCTCTAGGCTATCAAACAATCACCCAAAATCGTATGGCCAAAAATGGAGGTGGTCTAGCTGTTGAATTCAGGCAAACAATACATATCACTAAAATTGACAACATCTCCATAAAGAATTGTGAGGCTCTTATAACAAGATACAATCCTACACCGTCTTCCTCCTGTAACTTCCTGCTCCTTTACAGACCTCCACCTAGCAAGGCGACATTCCCAGACGCACTTCTAGACACAGTTTCAAACCTGATAACAATACACTCCAACCTATGCGTTCTGGGTGACCTCAACATTTGGTTTGACAAACCCAATATGACCCATCCAAAAACAATAATCACTGGCCTAGACGCACTGAACTTCCATCAGATTGTCCACAAACCGACACACACCGCTGGACATATCCTAGATGTCATTTTTGCTAATACTGAACTAGTTACCTTTCAAACTATAACTCCAGTCACATGGTCAGACCACCACATGCTTGCTTTCCAACATAAAACAACACTAAGCGACTCACCTAAAACTACCTTACATCCATCCACCTATCGGCCGTGGAACAAACTCAATTTGGAACATTTAGAAACACAACTAACATCAAGTACAAATCTGGAAACAATACATTCTGTTCAAAAACTATATGAGTGGCTACAAGAAGCTTTTGACATCCTGATACCACTCAAAACCACAGAACAGAACAAAAGAAAAAAAGCACCTTGGAGAAACATAGAAATAAAAGACATAAAACAACAAATTAGAAAGCTGCAACGTACCTGGCTCAAAACAAACGCCAAACAAGACAAACTTCACCTACAAAAAATTAACAGATTATACAAGTCGGCTATCAAAAAAGCTAAGAAAAGGTACTATTCAGACAGAATTCAAAACGCTAAATGTGCAAATAAAGAATTCTATAAAATACTCAATGAATTTCGCAAACCAAATTGCCTAGAGGGAACTCATCCTGTTACTCAAGATTTCACAGACAAACTGGCAAATCATTACACGGACAAAGCAGACCGTTGGACTCGTACTTAAAACAGAAACAAAGCACCAGCACTAACCCTTGTACAAAACAACAATCCAAGAATACTCTAACCAAGCCTCTCCGTTCCTTCCAACACATCTCACACGATGAATTTATGGACCTGGTCAAAGCAAGCAGGCCTGCCGGCAGCCCTTCTGACCCCTGTCCACCACAAACTTTCAAGACAATTCTTTTAACAACCTCTGCTGCCACTCCAGTAAGAAGAATCCTCAACGATTCCTTAACTACCGGAATATTTCCAGAAGAACTCAAAAAATCACACATACGCCCTTTACTGAAGAAAACAAACTCGGACCCGCTGAACCCTGACAACTACAGACCCATTACAAATGGACCTTTCCTGGGCAAACTGATAGAAAGAGCAGCGTTCGCCCAGATGTCACAATTCATTGAAGAGAATGACGTACTCTCAGACTTCCAAACAGGATTCCATCCGGGAAGAGGCACTGAATCTGCCCTCCTTGCCATCTGGGATGACCTGAAAAATACAGTTGACCGCAACGGAGTTGCTGCGCTACTCCTCTTGGACCTCTCGGCTGCCTTTGACACGGTTGACCATGACACACTGAAACAAAGACTCTATGAAGCCGGCATAGAGGAAACTGCTCTAGACTGGATCGCGTCCTACCTTCGAAACAGAACTAATGTCATCCATACCCCACCTTTCTCGTCCAAACCGTACTCCACAAAAGCAGGGGTCCCTCAAGGTTCTATCATCTCGCCCATGCTTTTGAACCATTACATGAAGTCATTACCAGTACTGATCAATCATTTTCACCTCACGTGCTATAACTATGCAGATGACCCGCAAATACTCCTTCAACTGGAATGCCCCAAAAACATTGGAAAATCACCAATTTTCAGCTGTCTCAGAGCCGTGGATCAGTGGATGACTTGGAGCCATCTCAAATTGAATACTTCAAAAACGGAAATACTCACGTGTGGCGATTGGAAACATTACAACCCGCTTGCCGCATGGCCTAATGAACTGGGATCACCACCTAAAGTATCGAAGGAAGTAAGAAACCTCGGAATGACCATGGACTCCAAGCTGTCGATGAATGCCCAAGTGGACAAACTAGCAAGATCAAGCTTTGTCACTATAAAACGCTGCGACGAATTTTCCCTCATTTGGGATTTCCGCACAAGGTCCAAGCTACCATCTCCCTTGTTCTGTCCAAACTCGATTACGCCAATAGCCTCTACCACGGATCACCTTTAACAACCATGAAAAGACTACAACGGATTCAGAACTCGGCTGCCAGACTACTCTTGCATATCAAACTGCGAGACCACATCTCCCCTGCCTTGAAAGCCCTGCATTGGTTACCGGTTGCCAGAAGATCCACGTTCAAGCTGCTTTTGTATCACCCACAAAGCAATACATGAAATGGGACCGCTCTTCATCAGGAATAAAATCACCAAACACATTCAACAGAGGAACCTCCACTCTAAAGGAGCATCTCGCCTCAAAATCCCAAGATACAAGAAAAAAACCATGGGTGGCACATCCTTCTCTGTTCAAGCAGCCAAACTATGGAACTCTTTACCCCCCAACATAAGATCCACCGACAACCACCTTATCTTCAGAAAACTACTCAAGAATTGGCTCTTCCCCACATAAGCACCATACGCAAACAGAAATTTACAGCATATCCCTCTGTATATAAGCATTTGTTTTCACTATAGACATGTACCTATCTTTGTGCATTGCTTTGTATAAACATGTAGAATAATTATGTTGTTGAGAGGAGAAAAAAAAATAATAATAAATAAAAATCATCCTTGGTCTACATGTACTTACTTCCATTGTGCATCTATGTACCTTCCATGTACTTGGATCTGTGTCTGTTACTTTTCTCCTGAAAAAGCATATCCAATGCACTACCCTATTTCTCATCCTGTGCCTCTATCAATATCTTTAATCTACATATACTTACCTCCTTTATGTATCTATATACTTTCAATGTACTTATGGATCTATATATTTATCACTTTCTTCTAATTTAGCATTTCCAAGGCACTACCCTATTTCTCAGCCTATATTTCTCTCAATACATCTTCTAGCCCAACCTTCTGACTCATCTCAAACTTCTCTCTACTACTCTTTCCAATGCACTACCCTATCTCTCATCCTATACATTTATCAATATATCCTCTACATCTACACTTATTTATCCCAAACCCCATACCACTACTATGATCCCCAAAATAACCCTTTCTAGACTCTCTCCTACTCTGCCCCTCCTTGCATCATCTGACACCTCTTTACTATACCGATCTCCTAAAACAAACCTTTCTAAACTCTTCCCTCTGACTCCTCCCCTCCAAAACTCCCTTTTACTCATCCAAAAGCCTCCTCCTACTGCTAAGACCTAAAAAAAAGAAAAGAAAAATCCCCCCCCCAAAAAAATCACACATTTATCCCTCGACTATCTTTTTCAATCAAAATTAACAGACTAACATGTTCAATTCTCAAATTCCATATTCAACTATACTAATTCACCACTAATCCTTTATGGGTACCAGAGTAGCGTGCTACTCGCCAATAAAGCGTGTCAACACCCCATCAGGGTTACAAGCGCTATATAAATGCAAACCTTTTCCCTTTTCTACCCTCCCCAACCCTTCTCAATCCAAATAACTGACTAACGTATCCACTAATAAAATTACTTTCATGTTTCACCATACTAATTCAACACTAATACTTATGGGTTCCAGAGTAGCGTGCTACTTGCGCTTCAAAACCCCATGAGGGGTAACAAGCGCTATATAAATGCAAACCTCTTTCCCTCTTCTATCCCGCCACCTACCCTTCTCTAACCAAATAACTGAATAACATATCCACTACTCAAATTACTTCATATTTTACTATACTAATTTTCAACACTAATCCTAATGGGTTCCGGAGTGGCGTGCTACTCGCCAGAAAAGCGCTTCAACACCCATCAGGGGTAACAAGTGCTATATGAATGCAAACCTTTCTTCCCTTTTTATCCCTCCGCTATCCTTCTCACTCCAAATAACTGACTAAAATCCACCACTGAAATTACTTTCATATTTCACCATATTAATTCACCACTAATCCTTTATGGGCTTCCGGAGTAGCGTGCTTCAACACCCCATCAGGGGTAACAAGCGCTATATAAATACAAACCTTTTTTTCCTCTATCCTTCTGCTATCATTCCAAATCCAAATAACTGACTAACCTATCCACCACTTAAAATGTACTTGCATGTTTCACTATACTAATTCAACACTAATCCTCTATGGGTCCCGGAGTAGCATGCTACTCGCCGAAAAAGCGCTTCGACGCCTCGTCAGGGGTAGTAAGCGCTATATAAATGCAATTACAATACAATACAATACAATATCCTCTAGATATTCTAGGATTTCTTGTGTAGTCACTGTATCGCGTGCGGAATAGAGCTCACCATATGTTTCCATGAAGGTGCTCAATATGCCCTGATTGTCATAATGCGTTGTGTCCTCACGATCTATCATTTTCAATACGATATGTTGTTTGTGTTCTGTGCGTATCTGTTGCGCCAAATGGCGACCTGGCCTGCCCCCTTCTCCCATTCTACGGGCTGTGTACCGGCGGGTGATGTATTTCATTTCATCATCTGCAAGTTTATTATATTGGGAGACTTCGTCCCTAATTGCCCTTAAAAGAGCCGCATTGTGGGTGATATCGTATTCAGTTTCCAGTTGTTTTACCCGTGCTTCGCTATTACTTGTGTGCGTATGTCTTTTAAGATACCAGCAGTTGTGCTAATACATATACCGCCCAAGTTCGCTTTAAATGCTTCCCGTTAAGTGCCGGCACTATCTACTGAATTTTTGTTAAGATGGAAGAAATTTTCTTTGGCTCAATGAATGGTTTCTTTATATATGGGGTCTAGCAGGGAGGCGGCGTTAAAGCGCCATACAAACGGAGGGGGGGTATAAGTCGGGACTTTAAGAGTCAGAACGACTGGTTTATGGTCTGAGAGCGTTTTTGGTAGGTGCTGTATGTCGTGTGCCCATGCACAGGTGGATTCCGTGAGTAACCAATAGTCAAGTCTATCCCAGCTGCCATGTATGGTGGAGGACTGGGTACCTTCTAGCGTCTGTGGGTTGCGCATTCGCCAGATATCGTGCATGTGGAATTCCATTGAGAATAGCGGAAGCAGCACGGTGATGGTGTTCAGTGGTTGCATGAGATCTATCACATGTGTCATTAAGTGCAACATTGAAGTCTTCCCCCCAAATCAATTCCATATGTGGGAGAGCTCTAAGTGTGTTCCATAAGTTAGTGAAGAAGGCAGGGTCATCGATATTGGGGCCATACGTGTTAACGATTCCTACCTTGGAACCGCGTAGGATGCCTATAATTATGACATATCGGCCATTGTCGTCATTTAGCGTTTGTTAGTGTACAAAATTCGTCCCTTTACGTATTAACGTTATAACACCTCTGGCGTATGTGGAGTAAGAGGAAGCTGCCACCATCTCTGCCCATCTTTTCCCTAGTACATCTGCTTTTTTTTGGAGAAGATGTGTTTCTTGCAACAGAGCAATGCTTATTTGATGCCTATCTAAATATGCAAGGACCTGCCGGATCTTACGGGGGTTATTAAGTCCCCGCACATTCCATGTGACTAGTTTCAGTGGTGTGGAGTTATCCGTCCTGTGCATCAGGAGAATATTTTCGATTTTTGGTGCATTGCATAAGAGTACCTCGTCTACCTTCAGAAGTTACTGCTATTGTGGCTGCACAATTGAGTACAATGTGCAATATCATGAGTGTGTTGTGTATTGAGCTCTTAGTAGTTGCCTGGATAAACATAACATAAAACCCAACTTTCCCCCCGCCCACTTTAGCATCCCAACCATGCCAAAGTCAAATCCGAACCTTAAGTGTAAACAGCAACAGAATTGTAGTGGGGTTTACCCGTTAGGGGGCAGCTAGGTGCTCGGTATTCCATCCGCATGCAGATGGGGCTGGAGCGACAGAAATATACAGAGTTGCAGCAATTGGGTTGTTGTTCAAAGAAAGTCATTAGTTAGCAGTATCATATTGGACATCTTTGGTACAAATCATATATCAAAAAAAAAATAAGTTAATTTACAAATAGAGAGGTGTAGTAGAGGACCGTAACTTTCTCAGTACCTGCATCAGTTCTATAGTCCAAGCAGGAAAGAATATAAATCTGCAGTCTTTTGTAATGAGCATGGTACCTTACCCTATTTCAATTTCAAGAAGGGCACCAACCTCAGGCGTTCAGCATAGCAATTAGGTGTTCCAGGGCATTCATTCTATCGTAGTGTTAATCCGAATCCGGCTGTGCGGTAGAGTGTTTTTCACGTGCATTCTGTTGTTTGGCATGTTTAAGGAATTCCTGCACGGCGTGGGGTGTCGACAGGTTGCGAGTTTGCCCACGTGAGTGACGCGAAGTCTGACAGGATATAGCATGGCATAGGGAATGCTCATGTCACGAAGCGCCTTCTTTACCGGGCCGAACTCCTTGCGAGCTAGCTGGACAGATAGGATGAAGTCCGGGTAGAAGGCTATCTCGCAGCCATTGTATTCCAGAGGGTGTTTCTCTCGGGCCAACCGCAGCGCTGTGTCACGGTCGCGATAGTTCAGGATCCGGGCTACTATAGGCCGCGGAGGAGCTCCTGGTGGTGGCTTCGGCGCAAGAGATCTGTGCGCTCTTTCTACACTGAGCATTGGTGAAAATTGTTCTGTCCCGAACAGGTCCTTTAGCATTTGTTCCACGTAGTCTTCAAGTTTACCTGTATTGGTGCTTTCTGGTACGCCTGCAATGCGTTGGTTGTTGCGGCGTGATCTTGATTCGAGATCTTCGTTCTTTGTTTTTATAATCTCTAGGAGCTTTACCATGTCATCGCATTTAGAGGTAGTGGCATGGGTCTCATCTTCAACCGCCGATATCTGCTGTTCGGCTTCTTCTAATCGCTCACCTTGTTTGTCTAGCCTAGCGGAGATGTGGTCCATCCGGATAGTAAGTGCGTCTATCTTACCATTGATGGCCTGCAGACTGTGGTGGATGGCGTTAAGGGCAGCCTCCATCTTGGCGTCCGAACCTGGGTCCGTGTCGACCGCGGCACCTGGGAGTCGTGATGTTCGTCGGGGCACGAATGGCAACTTAGTTTGCTGCCGGTCAGTTTTTCCCATTCTCAGGTATTCACTGCGGGCTCACGATCACTAGGTTCCCAAAAACAGTAAGGTGGATGGTGCGTATAGTAGACCTCAGTTTTCTGACCCGAGGCTTTCACGTGTCTCAATGTGGTTCAGTGCCGTTCATCTACCTCGCAGACAGGCAACCAGTGAATAAGTGCCGGAATGAGCAAAGAAAATGCAGGTTAGTGACACTTTTGCGAGGGAGGACACGTACAATGTGCGTGTGTTATGCTGGAGATGCGGTGCCGGTATGTTCTCTGATTGTGTTACGATACAGCCGTAGTGTCTATCTTAGCGCTTGGTACATATGCAGTGCTGAGGCTCAAAGCAAGTACAGTCTGTGATTCTTAATTTCCCAATGAACGATGAGGCATGTAGATCATCCCAAACTCACCCAGCACCTCTGGCAGTTGGAAAGGTCAAGTCTGGCTGATTATGAGCACGAGTCCCGTGCGTGGCAGATATTCGCCGTCGCAGTCTCAGTAGATAGGCATTCAACAAATCGGTGCGGCACCTGCAGTGTTGCTGCGCTACTTCTCGCTGACTGTCTCCACACCGAGCACACAGCGACGGGCAAACCGCTTTCACGGGTCCGCTCCAGCCGCTGAACAGTTGGGGAGTACCGCCACTATCACTCAGAGCAGGCAAGCAGGTGTGCAGGTAGCTGTGAAGCTTTTGGTCACGTCTGATGGGTCCGCAGTGCGCGCCTTTTCGCAGCAACGATGGGTCGCAGTCCGCACACAGTATTCCGTATCTACGCCTCACGCCGCTATTTTAGCCGCCGGCGGGTATGTGCTGCTTCTCATTAATTAAATATTCAAAACCGCATTGACGCTACTCACAGCCATACAGCAAGGTTAGCGCTTGATAATGTAATGTTCAGGGAGTGTCCTTGCATACAATCGCAGACGATGTGTGCTGTCAGTACGATGTTTTTCCGATCCTATTCAGTGATCGCCGCCATTTTCTCGTCCACTCACATGGATCGGTATCCTAGCGGATTTTCTCGAGCAGCGAAAGCGTTTTAGGTGGACATCCTGGTATCAACTTGTGCCGCTTCGGTTCCGATTTAGGAATCTGTAGCTTGGGTGCTGCAATAAACGATATTTCCGCCGATATTGTGACAAATCGCCGCTCCGGCCGTCAGAGCAGCGCTAGTGCGTGGCCATTTTGCAGCGGGCGCTCTAGCGCCCCCCCAAGACAGGGGAATGTTGGCACCAAAAATAGTATTAATTTGTGACCAGACTTGTCTCCAAAAATGCAAAACCTGTGGACACGAAAAAAGTAAGTGTTGAAGATCTGCCTGTGGAAATGAACATGACCAACAATGCTCAGAAATATCGGGATGCATTCTATGTAGGGAAACCGGTGTTAATAGGAGTCTGTTATAAATAAAAAAAAGTTTGTGTGGCGCTAGCCGCTCTGGATGATTTCCTGATTTTCGTCCAAATCTTATCCCAAACAGAAATGGGCCAATGTGTACCAAGGTCAGCTTCCCAAGAAACCTCAGTGTTTGTTTTGGCTCTTGCAGTGGAGGGGAGTAATAAACGAGTTTAGAGAGTAGAGGCTTTGGGTACGCTACGAAGGAGGTTAGACCAAGTATAATCTGGTGATGGAGAGGAGGAAGGCAAGGACTTAAAATAAGAGTGGGAGTCTAATATAGCTGTGCGTAAAGCTAAAAATGTATGTAAAAATGAGGGAGATAATTGGAAAAGAGAGCAAGCTTTTGAAAAAGTGAGGAAGGTGTCATTATCGAATAATTGATGAACCCACAGAATACCCCTATCTCTCCAAGTTTTCCAATAAATAGGTTTATTCTTAATGCGGATGAAGTTATTGTGCCATATGGTGGAATTGAGAAATGTATCCAAATCGTGTGGCTCAGAGTGGAGATGAGTGTTCAAAATTTTACAAGAACGTTTAATGATTGGTTTACATAATTTTTGTGGTTTTCGCGTGAAAGATAGGTATTCCTGAAAAGAAAAAGGGGAAAGAAAGGAACTCTCTAGATCAATCCATAAAGGCGAATCAGGGGAAAGATCAGACAGCCACTTGGATATATGTCTTAGTAAAAAGGCTTTATGATATTTGGGAAAATCAGGGAAGTGAACACCACCTTCAGATTTCGGGCGAGATAGTTTTAGTACGGACATTCTAGGTTGTTTATTAAGCCACAGGAAGTATGTAAGGATGGAATTAATTTTATGGAACAATTTTATTGGAATGGGTAAGGGGATATTAGAAATAATGTAAAGGATAATAGGAGTTAGCATCATTTTAATAGTGTCAAGGCGCCCCCACCATGAAAGATGTAAAGGATGCCATTTGGTTGTGAGGGTGCTAAGCTTCTCAATACATTTGTTGAAATTTAAAGAAATTGATGTTTTATTGGAGGGGGTGAACCATATACCAAGATATTTTATGTGAAGTGGGTTCCAGGTAAAGTTAGAGACAGAAAAGTCATCTTTGAAAGTATATTTAGTCAAGAGTAAGATTTTGCACTTGTCGTTGTTTAATCTGTAACCCGAAACCAAAGAATATAAATGGACTTCATTTAAGAAGGCTGGAAGGGAAAGGTGAGGTTGAGAATGAAATAGAAGTTCATCTTCTGCATATGCTGCTAGTTTAAATTGTAAAGAGTGTGAGGAGAAGCCTATAATAGACTGATTTTGTCTTATTTTGGATAAGAAAGGTTCTAGAGCCAGGTTGAAAAGAAAAGGGGATAAAGGACAGCCTTGTCTCACTGCTCTGTGGAGAGTAAAATAGGGGGACGTGAGACCGTTGGCAAAAATTGCAGCTTTAGGGTTCGAATAGAGCAGGGAAATCAAGGAAATGATTTTCGGGCCAAACCATTTTAGTGTCTGAAAAATGAAAGGCCAATACACTCTATCAAAAGCCTTCTCTGCATCAAGGGCAATAGCAGCAAGAGGCTCTGAAAATTTGGTGACTTGGAGATGATGTCAAAAAACAGACGGGTATTGTCAGTGATAGATCGCCCTTTGACAAAGCCCGTTTGTTCCTTACCTAACAATTGAGGTAGGTGAGATTCCAATCGAAGAGCTAACGTTTTAGAAAACATTTTGTAATCTATATTAACTAAGGAAGTAGGTCGGTAATTTTTACAGTAGTGAAGATCCTTGCCTTCCTTTGGGATAAGACTGATCAGGGCCTCTAGGAAGGTGCCCGAGGAATTACCAGAAACAGTAAAAGAATAGATCAGATCATACAATTTAAGTAGGATTACTTGGGCAAAGTGCAGAAAAAATTCAACTGTAAAGCTGTCCGGGCCAGGGGCCTTGTCCTACGTGAGGGTTTCAAGTGCGTTGAGTAATTCAGCCTGAGACCGGTCCGATTCAAGGAGTTCCAAATGTGAAAACGAGGTTGTGCGCTTTTGGATTGAGGAGAGATAAAGAGGGATATCCTCATCTGTGGGAGTGATCTCTGGTGTATAAAGTTGTTCATAGAACCAAACAAATTCTTGTAGAATATCAGCGTCTTTGTTTTTAGGAGTGTTAGTGTCCGTTATTATAGATTCTATGTGGAGTTTATTTTGTTTGGCCTAAAGATAGTTGGCTAACAATTTACCATATTTATTCTGACCTCTGTAGAATTTGGCACTAGTCTTAATAGAAATAGAGGCACTGTCTGTCGTATCTTTATTGTATTGAATCTTAGCATTAATCAGATCAGTTAGACACTCTTTCGATTTGGAGGTATAATAGGTATGTTCTATTTTCTTAATCTTAGAGAGGAGTTCCGTGTTCAAAGACCGGGTAATTTTCCGTTTATTAGAGGTGTATCGAATAATAAAGTCACGTGCAGAAGCCTTGAAGGCATCCTAAATTATATGAAAGGGCAAAGTGTCAGTGCTATTCAAATGAAAGTACTCATTGAAAAAAGAAATAAAAGAAGTGTTAAAGTGAGGGTCTAAAAGCAGGGAATTATTGAAGCGCCATCTCCTAGGATAGTCAGATTGAGGCAAGATATCCAGCTGGATGGAAAGAGGGGCATGATCAGAAATAAGTATGGGACCTATATCGGCGGACAGTAAAGATTGGGAGACATTGTGTGATGTGAAAATATAGTCAATTCTTGACTGGGTCTGATGAGGTGGAGAATAAAAGGTGTACTCTTGCAGGGTCGGGTTACATAGTCTCCAGGCGTCAGTTAGGTGAAGATGCTTTATAGTTTGAGTGAAAGTTTTATGTGATTTTGTTGGAATGAAAGAGACTTTGGATTTCCGGTCAAGAAATGGGTCAAATACTTGATTACAATCCCCCGCGAGGATTACGTTATTAGCAATGTTATGAGTAATCAGTCGGTGAATTTGGGTCCAAAAGGGGACGTCACCAGAAGTAGGAGCATAAACATTCAAAAGAGAGAGCGAAACACCATCAATCTCTAATTTGGTAAACAACCATCTACCCTCTTTATCTATCTCTTGTGAAAGGAGCGAAACATGCAATGATTTGTGAACTAAGGTGATAACTCCATTTCTTTTGCCATCTCCAGGTGAGAAAATGACTTCGCCAACCCAGTTTTTCTTCAGTTTTAAGGATTCAGACTCTGTGAGATGGCTTTCTTGTAACAAAACAATTTTAGCATCCAATTTAGATAGGTAAGATAATACCTGTTGTCTCTTAATAGGGGAGTTTAAGCCTTTAACATTCCATGTAATGATTTTTAAAGTCATAAATTAAAGAAGCAAAATGAATAATAAAATGAACCAGCCATAATGCATACATCGTTAAGAGGTAAATGAGATGCGAATAGATATAGAATGACATTGAAACTTAAAAAAGTGAGAAAGGGGGGAAGAAAAAGGAAAAAGAAGCATCGTAAGTGATGGGAATCAATGTAGTAGAAGAGGATAGAAAGGGAATAGTATAGGGAAGCAGAATAAGATAGTTACAATGAAAGAGGACACAAGGAAAGGGAAAAACATACCTACAAAAAATCCAAGACAAATGAAAGGTGGGGGGAGGATGAGGCCACATGGAACAATGACACGTCCAGACTCCAAGGGAAGGGCAGGAAGAGTCGCAGAACAAACGACATGTACAGCAAATGAAACAGATGAGATGAAGATGAAACCTGTAAGGAGAGAAAAAAGGTTAGTAATACTTAGAGCATAATAATACACCAGAAACTTGAACTAGAAGTTAAACCAAGAGAGTATCTTAAAGTGGAACATACGTAATACAACATAAGATACAATGAAACGAGATTATTTGCTGTGCGGTAAAGAAGTATCCATAGTCTCTGCGTTGCAAGAGTGAAGAAAACTTTTCAGTCTTACGGGATCCTCATAGTGATCTTGTTATTGTAAGTCACCTTAAAAAGACAAGGGTGAAAAAGGCCGAAGCGAGCGCCGATAGAGCGAAGGTGCGGTCTCATTGCTAGGAATTCCTTACGTCTGTCTGAAGTAGTCTTTGCATAATCCTGTGAAAAAAACTGCCTGACCAAGAAATACGTTTGATGGACCTGACCGCCGTTAAAATTTTAAGCAGATCAGTATATTCCAAGAAGTACAAGATGATCCCTCTCGGTTTCCTCATGTTGGAAGAAGACGTAGAAGATGCAGGACCCAACCTGTGAGCACGCTGAATATTGAGGAAGGTTCCTTCTGGTAAATTAAGAATTTTTGGAAGAAAAGATTTAAAGAAGACGATGGGATCTGACCCCTCTGAACCCTCTGGCAAACCATAAATTCGGAGGTTGTTTCGTCTGTTTCTGTTTTCAAGGTTTTCAACCAGTTTCTGGAGTGACGTCACTTGAGACTGGACGGCATCTACTTTGATGCTAGACGAACTGAGAGATTGTATGTTCTGTTCCGGGGTAGTGAGTCTTTCTTCCATTCTTGACCAACTATCTGCCAGAGTTTGCAGCTTAGAGTTCGTTTCCTCCACAAAAGGTCGAAGAGCTCTGATTTCCTCTAACAGAAGTTCCATAGAAACTGATGAGGTTTGTTTGGGTGGAGAGGGGAGGGTCCTTCTTCAGTCTCTTACTAGGCGCTTTGTTAGTACTAGAGGATGTGTTGGCAACTGATGTCAGAGTGCCCTTAGGCGACGAATTTGTTGAGTCTTCCATTTGAAGGTGCAATAAGGTAATATATGTGTACAAAAATATGCAGAGCGCACCAAATGAGGACCAAATATATTTGTAGTGTCACAAACAACAGCAAGGAAGAAGAGGAAAATGCTGTCACATAAGAAGACTCCTTTTATCACCAATGAGACTGATATATTAAGCAAGTGAAGTACCTCAGCCAGATCTATAATGCCGGTGTAATCAGCCTCCACACAGCGTCAGTCCAGTCCTACACAGGGGGGGGAATAACCCCTGTCAAATATGAAATGACTTCAAAGTAGGTCGCAAAGACCCTAACAAAAGCGAAGGTTAAGTCGGCTATGAGGATTGAATACTGGTGGAAGGCTAGTATATGGATGTGAGGAAAATGCTGCAGGGGTTGAAGAGATGTATAGCTGCATGCTCACCATCCAGTAGATAAATGAAAAAGAGTCCATTTGAGGAAAAAGACTAATACAGAGCACATTTTAATAAAACAAGGAGAAGTTGCATGTCGTAGCTGGGTTGAAAGCGTTGTGCAGAGGAAAGGGTTCCATAGAAAATAAGCATGAAGGCTTCGTCACCGTAACAGCACCTGAGGAGAAATTTCACCGGAGCTAAGATGGCTGACGGAGCCGCTTAGATGCGCCCTTGTCGGAAAATGAGCCTTGCAGGATACTGCGCGTCAAAGTAGTTACAGCGCCGAAGTCACCACACGAAGCAGGACCAGTGCCGTCATTTTGGGAAGCTTACAGGCATCTGGTAAGTCGTGCGGTCTGCCGCTCGATCCGCCGTCCCAGGAGAGTCACGGGAGCACTGCCATTTTCTCTTGGCGCTAGCCACGCCCCCCTGTTGTCAAACTATTACTGTGACATATTTTTAGAACAACAAACTGTACTTCCTTCTGATTACTGGGAAATAACTCGACTGATCTGACAGCAACAAGTGTTCTGCAATGCAGGTATCCGTGGTCGAAGCTGCTGTATTTGAGACTTCACTTATGCTGACACATGTGCCACCGTGTGTGGGACCAACAATCTTACAAGTGTCAGACACCTTTAGTATCGCTCCACAAAATGCATCAACAATTGTAGGTGCTCCGCCTTCGATGCCATATTCATCTGTGATTTCAGCATCTTCCATTGCATCCTAGCTTCATCATCATCTTCAGCAGTTGGGGAATACAAGTATAACTGCACTTGGCGCTTACATTTCGGACTTTTCTGTTAGAAGTGAGACTTAAAATACACTATTGTCTCCAACTTCAAAGCTGCAAGTTTGAAAGTTTCCATCAGTTTTCATAATGATACGAACTCAGAAAAACAAGAGAAAGACAATTATAAACTTCTGCTGTATGTGAGTATAAGCTGTCTTAAAACAGATTTTTACGTCTAACCGCTTTTGGATTAAAGTTTGGTTTTTGCATCACTGCCGCATATTCAAATTAGGCACAAGGCGTTTTTGTGTGGCTTTTTTATTTATCCGTGCTCATGGATGTATATACACATAAATTCATTAGAATTGTTGCTCTATCATTCCGGGAATTACATAATCTTTGTGTTTTCAACTTATATAACCTCAATTGTATTTCATATATTCATTTATTTGAGTGCACCTTTCTCATTTATAAACACATGCTGCATTTATTATCATTTGCATATGTATAACATATGACGTCTGCTTTATTATAGTTTAATAGTGCATCAGTTATTCATATATATGTATTCACATGATTTATAGTGCCTGGTAGAATTACGTGAAGGTGCAACAAGATTAATCTGTTAATTCTTGCATTAGGCATACTTGTTGGTGAGGCCTGCCCTTTTCAGAGTAATCAAACAAGAGCCATAGTGAAAGCAGGTTGCTGCAAAGAGTGGGGAAATCCCTTCTCTGGCTTGTTCACATGAGATATAGAAAACTTGGACAATTGAACACACAACTTTTAAAACTGATGGGTACAGATTAGTATTGAGTAGGTCTGTCGTCAAAGCACTAAACAAAATCCTAGATGGCTAGGAATGTGTGATGAAATATAATTAGTGTGAATTTTGGGTTCTACCCTCCTACTCATCATTTTTTTGCCGAGTTTCTAATAATCATTGCAATAATTCCTACATTATTTGTAAGAAAATAGTGCATAATAAATAGGTCTGTTGTAAAATACCAATACTTTGCGTGTGTACCAAATTCGGGGTTCAAGGATGTATTCTGCATTTTCGACCGCTGATGGGAGATTCAGAGAAATGTTTGTCTGACTCCTAATACCTTTCATTGTATGAGCACAATTTTCGATCCAGACCTCCGCTACATTTAACATTATATAAAAATGTATTGAATGCTGCGTTCGCACAAATGTACTAATTAGGATTGCCAACACTGGACCAGTCATGAGGTTTCATAAGAATAGATGATATTGTTTCTATGGAGGATTCCTTAGTGGACCAGGAAACTGTGCTGCCTGACAATGTGTTCAATTGGTGTCCTGTTCATATTCTTGGATTAGGCTAGACATCCTTGTTCTTTACTATAGCTTCTGTCACTGGAAAATAAATCATGTTGGCAACAAAACCTATTTGGAGTTTTTGACACCAGCTGAAGATGAAGGGTGGAGTATGGTTCCCAAGAGAACTTTTAGACTTAATGTCTGTTTAGATTAATTGATAAACCCATAAAATATCCTGGTGGTGGTTGTTTGATCAGATTTTACTTTACGCTTCAGTTTTTAAAGCTTTTATTCACCATGCTTAGCTTCGTTTAGTACTGCTCTTGGCCATTGATGTCAATTTCTTTGCATGAGATAGCCTTGAGGAGCACGGTCGATAAGCCAAAGACAATAACACCTGTGAATAAAGGGTATACAAAATAGTTAAATTCATACATGCTAAATAGTGTAACTAAATTTCATGTAACCCGTGACTATGCCTGTTTACCCACATATTATGCTGCCTTCTTAGACCCGAGTTTGTCTGACTACCCCCCAACATGAATTCCCACTGTGAGTAGCATGTACTTTGATATTCCTTTTTTGCTGGCTGCCCATCAGATTTACACTAAATGTACCTTGACCTTTGCATCTGGATTATGTCTTGATTACTTTACTGAAACATTCAATGGCCAGTTCTAAGCATAGGCCATTGCCCTGAGGTTTTTTCATAAGCTCCAATTGATGACATGCTTCTTGACACACCTGTCTACTATTACAGAGTTTGACCACATCATCTCATTTAACGGGTTCTAGAGGACATGAATTGAGGTAGTTTTAAGAACAAAAATCTTTTATGTATGTAGTACTGCCCAGGTGCAAGCTTTAATGTACCAACTACCAATACGTTTAGGTGAAAGACAATGATCTTGCAGCTAGACTGTCTACCTTTGTATTTATTTTCGTACCTACTAACAGTGCCCGTCGAACCCAGGTCATTGATGACGAGTCAGATTACTTTGCCACGGACTCCAACCAGTGGCTTTCGAAGCAGGAGCGGGACGCTTTGCGCAAGAAGGAGAAGGAGCTGCAGGATATTCGCCACGCCTCCCGATTGTCCAGAAAGATCACTTTTGACTTTGCTGGTCGGCAAATTGTGGATGAGCAGGATAACCTGGCTGATTATCACCGCAAGTAAGTAAAGTAAGAGGTATAATGAAACGTTTCCTGAGAGCAGACTGATTAGTCAGTCAAATTGAACAATGGTGTAGTGCATGGGTTCTTTACCTTTTGACTTCTGTGAACTCCACTGAACATCGAATACCCAAATTATGAAATCTTTTATTTAATTCACAAACAAAAACGCTTTTAAAATTCAAAGTTTTAATCAAAAGGTTTGAGTGTTTCAAAATGTAGTTTACTTTCTAAAAGACTTGGGGCCGATTACGATGCGGCCCAGAAAGGCTCCGACCGACAGTTGGAGCCTTCCTGGCTGCATCGTAATCGGCTCCTCGGTTTACTTTCTGACCGCCGCATTACAATGCTGGCGGTCGGAAAGTAAACTAGCCGGCCATTCCGGTTTGCTTCTAACAGGCTCATGGAGCTCGTCGGCCAGTCAGAGCAGGCTCGTAATCCCAAAGGGCTGGCCTTTCCACCCTTAGTATTACGATGCACGGTTTCTGTCGGAAAGCGTGTTTGGGGGCCCCCAGTAGGGCCCCCTTGTGCTTGCAGCCTCCAGTTGGGGGCCGAGGGGGCACCTATGGTGCCCCCCTGTTGATCCTTGCACATTGTGGCAGGCACCTTGAGGTGCCTGCCACAGGGTGCAGGGATGAACAACACTTCACATTTCTCTATGGGAGCTTGTGTTACTGCTGGTTTACGGCCGTAACACGAGCTCCCATTAAGAAATGGGAAGGTTGCATTGTAATTAGCCGGTCGGGACCGCCGACCGGACGTTGGTCGGGCCCAGGACCGAGACGGTGTTGAGCGGATGCAAGTCCGCCCGACATTGTAATGAGGCCCTAAGTGATATGGTAGACTCTAGCATACCATATTGTCTTTTTTTGGCTCAAGTGCATGCTCTCTTTGTTGGTGTATACCAGTGCTTCAATGGGGGCCAGCAGTTTACAATACTAGATTCTTTTTGGGGTATATGTGCTGTTCCCACAAATCAAGATACTAAAATAAACGTAGTTTTTAGCTTCCAGTTTCAAATACATTCAAGCAGAGCATTCTAATATTTTTAATTTGGCTTTTTTATATATGTATGCATCCTTAATCTGCTAATATTATTTAATTTTCTAAGCTGGCTCGGGCCTCCATGGGTCTGTCAACCACATGTTGAGAATCACTGGTCTAGTGCCAACATTCTATCAAGGTTCTGCAGAGAATAACATTTACAAATTATAGGCAAACTGTCACAGTCGATGCTTATACATCTGGAACTTCATCCCAGAAGCTGTGTGTAATATGGGACCGATTTCTTTTTTTTTTAAACATACTGGCTTGTCAGAGGTGCTGGTATGTTAGTAATCTCATAGGTCTCTATCAGATTGTCCTCCTCTGTTTATACTGTCCTGTCTACAAACTCAAATGTGAAATACTTGGATACCTGTGATCAATCTAACAGTTGAAAACAAAGGGGCAGGCACATCAGCAAGCAAATGCAGAGTCTGTGATTTCTTCAAGTGGTGTTACTTTTCACTTCTAAATACCTGCATTTCTGCCACTTTTGCCATCAGCACTGATCAGATGCTATTTCCGTTTGCACAATTACATTACCCATAAATCATATTAAAAGTATACTTCTTATAAGCAATAGCCAGCCACTGGGGAAGGTAAGGTCCTGTAGAATCCTGTCCGATGGCTCCCAGATGAAGGGCACCTGTTCCTTGTTGACTTTGAACTATTGATGGTGAGTCTGAGAGCTCACCATGTGCCTGTTTGTTCCCTCTTAGATTGGATGAAACTGTGAAGGCCATTGATTCTGGAATCCTGGGCAAGTCACCAAGAACAACCGATATAAAGGGCGAGCAAGAAAGGGAGCTGGTGAACCCCAATATTTTCCAGCCAGCACCTGTGGTCAGTGTCTCAATTGCATCTATGATGCTTTGGGCCAGTGTTTGCATTTTAACTGTTTTCTTGCAGGTGTGCTGTGGCTTTGTTCAGTTTTTGTGTGAAAGCTAGTAGTAGCCTATTTGTCTCCCTTTGTTCGTATTTGCCATTGCTAAAGCTGACTGGGACTAATAGAGAACCATTTTTTGTGTGAACATAACTATTCGTAGGCATCAGTGTGCACATATAAGTAGGAAAAATAGCAATTTGTGACAACATTTTCATCTATATTTTCTGCCCTAATGGTTTATTTACAAAAGTAATAGCCCATTATCTGTCAGACCCTTCTGGTTACACAGATTTATAGTGTTTGTTGGTTGTCCAAAAACATGTTATACCAAGAGCCAACAACTGAGCTGCTGCTGCTGCTGATAAGGATTTCTATTGTGTTCTGACCAAGGAGCAATTCATGTAGTAAAATCCTAACTAAAGATTTAAAAATGGGTATGAATGAAACTTATGCATTTTTTAAAGTGCCCAAGATACTGAGTTAGGCATAGTGGTTATTTGTACAACTCAGAATTTTGGATTAACCATATTATCATAATTGAAAGGGAATTTTACAAAATGTATTTCTTCTTGCAAACCTGTTTATATTTGGAAGACAAAATGGAGAGAGATTCATTCAATAATTACAAATCTTCTTCTATTGTGTATTCCCACGTTTCTACCAATTAAAAACGGTACGCCTCTTGTATGGTTGGGCCTATCACCTGCGGATTTACAGTGGAGTCCTTCTGTGTATATACTCTCAGGCTGCATGCATAGCCAGTGGAGCTTTTGCACAGCATATACATCTTGATGCTGTAAAAAGCACTTTTGATATGTACTGCCTAAATAGCAGCATCCCTTTGTACAGCATCAAGGACTCCTCTACCGCTATGTTCCTCCCAGGAGTATAAATCTCTGGAAACATGGCAGACAAATGTTTGACAGGACACATTTTGACCTGTCACGGCCTGGATGGTCCCGGGAGAGTGCTGTAGAATTATAACTGAAATACACCATGCGCTTCAGAATCAAAAACCTATCTGTGCTCATGACTGGTGCAATACTAGGTGTTGCCCAAACCATACAAATAGACTAGTAAGATTGTGCTACTGGTTTGTACACTATTCCCTTGTTGAGTGTAAAGCCCTGAAATGTTTTCAACTTCCGAAGTGAAGTGGGAGCCCACTAGTGTGCCCTATAATTAGGTGCCAGAGAGCCTCCATGCTCCCTCTGGAACAATTCGACATGCAGATTTGTCAAAGAAGTCATCATTCAGAAAAAGAAGAAAATGAAAGGAGAAAAAAAAATAGCAGTATTGACTGTGCATCCAGCATCTGCAATTAATGAGGGTGTTATGTGCCTGAATTCCATTAGGGGGCAGCCAAGTGAGAACTTTTGCTTTGCTTGCGAAAGTGTCTGCCTGCACTCCAGATTGGGCTACCCTGCCACTGTCTCTCAGGTGCACAAATTGTGCTTGCAAATAGATTAAAGCAAACACAAGGAGATGATGGACGGAGCGCTGAAACTTTTCAGACACTCACCCCCAGTCCTGGGTTGAATCCATCATCGTTCTTTAGCTCACTTCGCCACCCCAGTTCAGACACAGCTATATGCAAATCAGTCTTGGCCCTGTGCCTCATGGGAACAGTCCTGCCCGAACTGCCAAGCCATATCTTCCGTGGACCGGAAACAAGCATCCTGGGACCGGTTTCGGGCTAACAGCCCTCATCAGCCAGGCTGGCTTGAATCCAGTGGCAAAGTGAGCAAGGGACCCACGTCTGGGCATACCCTGCCAACTTAGGGCGAACAAAGCAAACACAAGACATGGCTTGGCAGTTCGGGCTGGACTGTTCCCATGAGGCACAGGGTCAAGACTGATTTGCATATAGCTGTGTCTGAACTGGGGTGGCGGTGTGAGCTAAAGAACGATGATGGATTCAACCCAGATCTGTGACTGGGGTGAGTGTCTGAAAAGTTTCAGCGCTCCGTCCATCATCTCCTTGTTTGCTTTGTTCGCCCTAAGTTGGCAGGGTATGCCCAGACATGGGTCCCTTGCTCAAATTGCCACTGGATTCAAGCTGGCCTGGCTGATGAGGGCTGTTAGCCCGAAACCGGTCCCAGGATGCTTGTTTCCGGTCCAGGGAAGACATGGCTTGGCAGTTCGGGCTGGACTGTTCCCATGAGGCACAGGGTCAAGACTGATTTGCATATAGCTGTATCTGAACAATAGGGTGGCGGGGTGAGCTAAAGAACGATGATGGATTCAACCCAAATCTGTGACTGGGGGTGAGTGTCTGAAAAGTTCCCGCGCTCCGTCCATCATCTCCTTGTGTTTGCCTTGCAAATAGATTGCCATAGCCATGTTCTTCAGAATCACTGCAAGACAAGTCCTCGTCTGATGCAACTCCACCGACTGAAAAATAATTTCTGATCCATTGTCCTTTTCCTCCGATGTTGTCTCAGTACCAGAACCTTTCTCAGAGCTCTCCTCCGTTATTTGAGTTGGGGACTGGGAATCAACCATCCAACAAGAGCATCTCTGTTAACCATCTTATACTTTCTTCCCTAAATAATGTCTCCTTTGTAGAAAACAGAGGTACTCATAGAAATGAATGCGGTTTGTGTGATATGAACTGAAAGTGAGAATACAATGCTGTGCAAGTGAGTATACTAAAGAAGTCAGCGAGAAAACCAGTTGTCTCAATACAATGAAACAGATGACTTTTCTTTCACCACTCTCTAATGTAAGGATTTTCTCCAAAGAAGCTAAAGGAGGACAAAAATGTAACAAAAAGAGAGAAAATATCACTGCAACTAGCAAAACACAAAAAACAAATAAAAATACATTTTTATTATAAGAAAGCACATAGTAGTCTGTAGCAATGAAGGGAACTACTTTGTGTGAGATGTGTTCCTTTTGAAAAGGTAGAATACCTTCACTCAGATGTTAGCCACCGGCTGAAGTGGGCTGACCCTGTGCTTCTGCTGTAGGCTTTGATAGGTGGAAGCAAAAGTAAATGAAACAATAGCAGAACAATGGGGAAAGTGGGCTGACCCATTGTCCCTTATGTACTGTGTTGGGGGGAAGCAAAATGTGAATGATATAATAGCTAGACAGTGGTTGAAGTGGACTGACAGATCACCCTCTGCTGTGCTGGACATAAGCCGTGGGGCACCGTTGAAAGCCATGATTCTCCCGTTTCCAATGGTGCTCCAAGCCAAGATTGCGCCCCGCGGAGCAGAATAGGGTTGGGGATATTTGTCTACATTCAAATTACACCACTCTGTAGCCAAGCTTCAACTGTAGGAGAAAGGCCTTTTAGCCAGGACATGGTAACTCAATGTTTATTTAGGAGTAGCAGCATAGCTAAGCACTTAATATGTTTAGGGAGCTCAGCAACATAGCCAACTAGGGCCAACAGCGGAAGGGACTGCATAGTATATTCTATAATTTATGAAATTACAGGGAAGACTTCTCGCCAGAAACGTTGGATTTAAGATCAAAGTCATGCCAGGTGAATAAAGTCAGTCTTTGAGGACTTGGATATATGGCAGGTCTGGTCCACCACAAAACTGATTCTATGAAATCTGGGGTTAAAATAGAAATGTAGGATAAGCTTGAACTGTAGCCGCTTATGTGCTTTATGGAAATGGTTGACGTTTGAGCGCAAAATAATTGCCATGATTTTTCAGTGAGTTTATCACCAAATATCCACTTTGTGTCTTCTTGCAGATGTATCTGTCCTTTTTATTGTTGTTTGTTATTTGATGTGTCCTAGCAACCCAGCTTTGGGCCAGTGTTTGCATTTTAACTGTTTTCCTTCAGGTGCACTGTGGGCATGTTCAGTTTTTGTGTAGGAGCTAGCAGTAGACAATTTATCTACCTTTGTTCAGTCTAGACAAGCACAGAAAGTCAGAGGGCTTGTTGGGATAAATGGGCATTTCTTTGAATGTGAGATGTTATTTAATGATATGCTGTCAGGTGCTCCAACTTATGGATATAACTATTGTGAGGTTTTTAGAATTGCCTTTTGTCTTTGAGATAAGGTTTGCATGGCGGTTGTGTCATTTATGGAGCCAACCTTAGCTGGCGAGTTTTAGAGGTTTTTGGATTTTAATTCATAACAATAACTATTTTTTTCATTTCAGAGTAGTTTTTTTACCATACATGTAATGACCAAGCCTAACCATAACTTACTTTTAACAATATGTTTTTCAGTAAATGTTTGGGATTTTTAAGCTATAACCCATTCAAAACAATTTCACACCAGTAATCCCCCGGCTAAAGCTGTTTCCATCAGGGGTTCGCTGCCAGGTCAGGCCTTTGTCGAGGCCATGCTCCCAACATGCCGCAGGTAGGCTTGCAGACTATATGAGCAAACCGAGACAAATTCTTTTATCGTATTTTGTGGGTGGTTCTCAAAGAACTCATTTTTGGTTTGGTTTGTATTTTAATTTATTTTCTTAAATGTATTTATTGTGTTGTTTTAAATGAACTTTGGTGCAACTGTAGTAGCAAACAGCCATAGTATTTTTGTAGTGCCTTTCTATCTTTTCAATTCCAATCCTGGGACTTTGTATTCTGCACCACATATTTGTTTAGCAGTCCGTACAATAAATTGTGAAAATGCTGAAGTGGGGGTTGTTTTCCTCGTCTGCTTCTTGCAGCTCCTATTTAGAAACATTTTGTGTTGTTTCTATGTCCTGATTAGCTGCTGTTTGTGGGAGGTTTTCTGTTGCTTATGGTGGAATTTTAATACTCCTTTTCGTGATTCAACTTGAGGTCTTCTCTTCGTAAAAGTTTCAAAGGAGTGTCCACTACTCAACATCTGATTGCAGTGTACTCTCCTTGCATTTAATTTTTTCCCCAGGGAAATGAGTGAAAAACTCTCCAACTATGGAGTCCTATTGAGTTTATCCCTCTATAGCCTCTACAGAACAGACAGGGCTGAGATCGGGAATAGAGCAGTGACTTACAATAGTAAGCACTAAGGTCTCCTGCTCTTCAAAATGATGAACCTGGCTCTTGGTGCTATAAAACTGGCACTTTCTATATAAGGATATGTAAAGTATCTACCAATGAGAACCTCTGAATGTTTCAATTTTTTTTTAGAAAGTCTGCAGACTGCTCCAAGTTTGTACACTTGAGGAAAAGTTACATCCTTATTGCTGGGAATGTCGGGAGTTTGTGATAAAACCATGCACTACTTCACAATTTGACCGTAATCATCACCACTAAGGGCCTGATTCACAAACTGCATTTGGTAGTTCATAAAGTAGTATTATGGTATTCCACCCGAGAGGTGTTGGTGGTGCCATTGTAGAAGCCAGGGAGACCTGCACACGAGTGCAAAGTCTATCGACCATTTTCGATGCTCAATATCGACAACAAGATCCTCAGCAGGGTTCTGGCTGCCAAACTCCTTCCTCTCATGACCAGCTAGTACACCCTGCTCAAGCAGGGTTTATTCCCGGTCACAACACGGCGCTCATTATTAGGCTCCTTTTGAATCTGATGGAGGCTGATACAGGTGCCCATAGGGAAGCAGCGGTATTTGCTGTGGATATATAAAAAGCCTTTGACACCTTGGAGTGGGATTTTCTATATGGTGTAATGGAGCGCCTACAGTTAGAACGCAGATTCTTGGCCTGGACTAGGCTGCTATACGCAGACCCCATAGCCAAAGTTCGCACGGGTCAAACCATCTCTGAGAGCTATAAAGTGGGGCGCGGGACAAGGCAGGGATTTCCCCTGTCGCCCTTACTTTTTGCATTGGCCATGGAACCTCTAGCTAGCTATGCGAGAACAAGAGACGAATATCAGGGCCCACAGATTGGCAATCATCACCACAGCTTTGCCTTACATGTGGACGATCGCTTAACATTCCTTCGAAACATTGACAACAGATTTGGGAGGTGCCAGGGCCCTGCTAGAGGAGTTTGGTGCACTATGTGGACTAAAGGTCAATTGGCAAAAGTCAAGGCTGTTCCCTACGGTGGCCAATCGCAACCCCCCCTGAGGATCTAGAGATGTTACAGTGCTAACCCCGATGCCTATATTATCTGGGTGTCAAAATGTTTCACGAACAGGCCGACCTCTTGGAAGAGAATGTAGGAATAGCAATTAGGGCACTCAGAACGAGTATTGATTTCTGGAAGACGCTTCCCTTATCGTTAGTGGGGCGAGTAGCGCTGCTTAAGATGGTCGCACTCCCTCAATTGTGATATTTCTTTGCGGTGCTACAGGTGTGGATCCCCCGAGCACTATATCTGGAGCTAAATTTGCTGACCACTACATTCATTTGGGGATCAGGCCACCAAAAGGTGGCACTATCCACGTTGCAGCGACCGGGACATGAGGGTGGGATGGCTGTACCAGAGATCGTCGTACTCCCTTGTAGCGCAACTCCAGTAGTTCACACAGTGGCTGGCGAGCAGGCAAACTCCCTAATGGGCAATGGGGCAGTTTGTCCTAAAGTTTCAGAGCTTATCGGGTGTTGCTGAGAACGAGGCGCCCATTAGCTAGCGACACCCAAGAATTTTGAGTAATGCATCTTTGCTGGAATAGATGCTTACAGAAGACGCAAGTGCAGTACTCACCCAACATACCCATGATTCTACTAGCAATACTGCCCCCATGGCGGTAGCTGGGGAGGAATAGAGGATTGGACGAATGTGGGAGCATGGAAAATTGGTGACTTGTTCCCTGCTGAACAGCACCTCCTGTTTGAGGACTTTCGCTCTGAATTTGATTTACCACAGGGCCACTTCCTACTCCACAGGTTCAGTGACGACTGCGATCCTCAAGCACTGGGGGACCGGCATGTCAGAGCCGCTGCCTTTTAAAAGTTGTCAATATATTGTTTGGTCATCGGGCACAGTCAAAGGGGTCACATGCCTGTGCATAGAGCTCTAAGTGAAGACCTGCTTCAACCCCTAGAATCGCCGAGGACATGTTGGGAGGAAGACCTGGGGATTCCCTTACCCGAAGGCAAATGGACGACCCTCCTGGAAAGGGTACCAAAGGTATCTAGAAATTCAAATTAATCAAATTCTATATCCTACACGGGGCATACTTAGCCCCAGGGCGGATAAATAGATACTTCAACATGGCCGGAGTGCCATGCCTGAGATGTGGGGAGGTCGGTTGGAGAGCTTATGCACATGCTGTGGAGCTGCCCCTCCCTGACTGATTACTGGGAAGAGATAACGACGGTGGTTGCTGATGTCATCACAAGAGAGGTTTCCTGCTCCGCGTGACAATGCTTGATGATCTAGTTTCCACACACATCCATGACTAAGGTCACAAGTAGATTTCAGGATTTGGTCTTTATACTAGCAAAGAGGGAAATCGCCAGACAATGAAAGGCCCCCGAGGGTCCCCGTGCTGCCACCTGGCGTAGGGGACTTGAGAGATGGGCGGGGTATGAGGGTGGGGTACTGTTGAGGCAAACTAAATGGGGACGAGGCTCGCTTGACACAGCCCGAGCTTGAGAAGCACTAGTAGATTGCTTGAGAGACCAAGACGTGCCATCACAAATGACATCCCCAGGGGGATCACCAGCCCCTCCCTAGAACTGTGGGTGCAAGCACGAACAGATTCCTTACACCAGGAACCCCAATGACTCCACCACTGGATGTATACTCAGGACCTTCCTAGCATCTGAATGTGACAATGGAGCGAATATGGATAAGACTTCACTACCTGATGTACAGATTCTTTTGGGCACGACTCAGCAGTAGTAGGGAAGGGTGGGGAGTTTGGGGTATTCAGATATGGAGGTTTTGAGAAAGCATGGATAGACTGGCCTTATTTTACGGCAAATTATGTCACAAATATGGTTGCTGAAAATGATGCAAGACTCAATAAAATCTGTTTAAAAATAATAAAGTAGTATTACAGTAGTACTACTTACTACATAATCCAGTTCACAAACCTACGGGTAGAAAACTCCACCTCTGCTTCTCCCGTCCTTTTTGTACCAAGATATCCCACGCTTCCTCCACCCTCTTGCCGCACACACTTGTATAGTATTTTGTAGTAAATTTCGGGGGGTCCCTCCTACAGGGGAGTTTTGGGAAAATAGGGTTTAATTCATCAAAAGTGGGTGGGGTTAAGGGAACATTCAGACGGGGGTTGGGAGGGACATGCTAATGCAAACCACAAGCCCACAAAAGAGTCATTGCAGTTCACAGAATACACTTCTATACACAGCCATAATTGTGTCAGAAAAGGCCTCTAGGAATTCATGTTAAAACAATTAATTAGTTCTGCATTTAATATGTAGCTATATATTTAGTGATTAAAATATTCAATATAAGTAATGAATTCTATAATTTTGTAATTTAATAATACACTTAATTTTGACAGAAAGTAAATTAAACTGAGTTATTTTTAAAAGTAGATTAACTAAACTAAGTTTACTACAAATTAATAAAAAATACAAATGTTAGTGACTGGGATTTTTTTTTAATTATTGGTTAACATTTATATTAATGAATGTAATATATTTAGATTATTTTATTTAATACACATTTAATTTTAGACGTTAATGTGCTGTAACTTATTTTATTAGTTCCAGGTTAATATTAATTAGTTAAAATTATTTTACATTTGAATTTTACATTAACAAATATATTTTTTTAAATAAATAAACTTTATTAAATTGCCCTACGTTTTCCAAGTGGGAGATTTCCATCAATGGATGAAAAGATACTCGTAATTTTACACCCCCACATTGAAACGAATAGACACATGTAAGTCCCCACTCATCATTGATGAGTTTTGTGGACCTGTTTTTCAACTTGAGAGGGAGCCCCGCAAGGGACCATGAGTCCTTGCTAAGAATTTTCTGAGAAAAGACTCCTTTATCTTGTAGGTTCAGCAGGCAGTTTGCAAACTGTCCGCGAACTGAGGGTAAAGAAATCTTTAGAACTCAACCCTTTAAGGTTCACCAGACAACGTTTTGTAAAGCGAATTCCTCAAGAGATACCCAACAGATTTTCACCAAACCAAATAAAGGCCCTGCTTTGAGTAAAGGTCTCGTGTCATGCCAAGTTTGGTGTAATTCTGTTCGGTTGATTTTTTTCTGAAGGGCAAACCTTCCTTTGGGAGCTAAAATAGGACAGGCTTATTTTTTTACTCCTTGCCTCTTCTTTATTTTTTTTCTTCTTGACAGTTTGCATGAAACTTGACAACCCAAAATTTAGTCCGTTTTGCTGTTTGATTGTAAAGTTTTCGGCAGACTTGTCAAACTGTCAAATTTATAAGCAAACCCAAAATTGACTTTTCGATGGAAACTCAAACCTAACTATAACTAGTGTTGCCATCGCTAACTATATATATATATATATATATATATATATATATATAATTTTTTTTTCAGCTAGAAAAAGTTTGTTGGAACCTATGGCCAGGTATGTAGACTTCCTGCAGGAATTTGTGGCAGGATTGCCTTCCTTTATTAAGGACACTGGAGATTTTTAAGCAAACTGCATAATGTGAAATGGGAGCAAGATCTACTACTTATTGTAATGGATATCACATCGCTGTATACCAGTATCAACCAGTGACGGAATTAGAGCTGTGAAACATTTTTTGGATCAACGGTCGATACACCTCTATGAACATAATAAGATGTTAATCATGATGATTGAGCTTTGTCTCAAAAATAACTATTTTTTGTTCAACAAGGATTTGTACCAACAAATGAGGGGAGTTGCTATGGGGGCCTGTTTTTCCCTCAGCTACGCATGTCTCCATGTGGGCTGGTGGGAAGAGCAGGTCCTCAAGGCACAGTTCGAAAACCATGTGATGCATTGGTGGCGCTTCATCGATGACGTTTGCGTAATCTGGAAGGGTAGTGTAGATGAAGCTACCAATTTTGTTGAGTGCATCAACTCTAATGAGCTTAATTTAAGATTTACAGCCCACATCAGCAGTCAGTCTGTCGAATTTTTAGATGTGCAAGTATACATTGACAAGAATAAAGTCCAGACAAAACTCCATAGAAAGAACACAGCGGGAAACTCCATCTTGCACGCTAACAGTGCTCATCCCGGGCATTTGATACGGAGTATTCCATATGGTGAATATTTGCGCATACATAGAATTTGTAGCACAGCTGCAGCTCAAGTACAATATTTGAGAGAGGCAACTGTGAGATTCATTGCTAGGGGGTATAAGAGAGAAGACCTACAAAAAGCTTTGACAAGGGCCAATGCCCACAACAGAGAGGATATATTGTTCCCAGAGCAGGCAATTTATAAACCCACAGCCAATACCATACCCATCCCAGGGGAGACACCACAAGATATCAGAATGATTACTACATTAAGTAAACAGCAACGTCAAATCAGGCACATTATCAATTCCCAATGGCCCTTAGTGTTAACCGACATAACCCTCAACCAGATTCTCCCTGAGAAACCATCACTAACTTTTAGATGGGCCACCTCCATGAGAGATGCATTAGTGAGGAGCAGTCCTAAAGTTACCCAAACTCACACTTGGCTTTCAACCAAGTTAGGATTCTTTAAATGTAGTTCTTGTAGAGCTTGTAAATTTGGAATCAACACGACTGAATATTTGACTGCATTCAGCACTATACCAGTGAAGATTAGAGGCCATTTCACCTGCCGAACAGAGTTTGCAGTTTATGTTTTAGAGTGCCCCTGTGGACTCAAATACATAGGGAGCACTAAGCTCCAAGTGTAAAATAGAATCCTACAACATCTGAGGGCAGTGGTAAACTCGGACCCCAGTTATCCTGTGGCCAGGCATTTTAAACTGGTGCACCACAATAACATCAAAGAACTTAAATATTTTGTAATTGGGGCGGTCTCTACACCTAGACGAGGGGGCAATAGGGAGAAATTACCGCGTCAGTTGGAGTCAAAGTTCATAATTGAACTTGACACTAAAATGCCCAACGGATTGAACACTAGCGATGACCTGCACAATTTTTTATAAAAGCAAATCTTTTACAAAATTAAATTTCTAAAGAATGAATTTTCTGAGTATAAGTGTTTTTTTTAGCGCTCTGATGTAAGTCGATTACCCCCCTAACCAACATCAGTAGTAATCAGCAATCTGAGATTAACTGTGGACGTAATCTGCAATGATATATATTTTTCCTTCATTTTTTATGACAAGGGTCACACATCTGTAATCTGATTTTCATTACTGTATCATATTTGTGAGTTTTTCATTGGTTTCAGTATGTTGTTGCATCGCATATGTTGATAACCAGCACTGGCACTTTTATTAGAGGTTGTGTAATGTGGGAAAAAGAAGAAAAAAAGAAAAATACAGGGAGTAAAATAGACAAATGGATGTTGCATGCGGTTTTAGGTGTTTAGATTTACCGTAGTTCAACAGTTGTTGCACTTCAGCACTTTATTTTGGCACTTAGCACTTTTGGAGATACTTTTTAAGCACTAAGCACTTTGCAGTGTTAAGAATACCAGGGTTTACAATGAGTAACAGACTCTTGTTTTTTGCACAACAGTAACATCCATTATTATCCTTTAAATGCCCCTATATTGTAATCAGAAGACCGTTACCGACAATTAATGAATTGTTTGCAGCACTAGCTTTGTATTTTGCATTTAAGTAAGAATTTCATAATTGTCAGAACATTAATTTTGCAGGTATGGTGTTGTTTGACTATTAAGTCAACCAACTACAGTATACGGTTTAGACAATTCGATTTTAGTCAATGTGGGGCATTTGTGATTTTATGTGGCATCTATTTTTACATTTTATCGGTATGTTACTGCACTGCTACTTTCCCCAAGTCTGTTTTCTATGTTGTTTTAATCATTGGTGCACAAGTGATTAGCATAGGTATAATAGGCGTTCCCACGAGCAGAGCATTATGTGATCAAGACCGCGCTGTAGCGGTCGAAACGCGTCATGGACGGCATTTGCCCTGACTGTGTTTCATTGGAGAAACTTTGCCTGAATAAATAGCACTTTTCAACGTTAACTGGCGTGGAGTGGTTCGTACCTGTCTGGACACGGCAGTGATCTGTGGGAAGACGGGAGCGTGATATATATATATATATATATATATCAGAGGTGGCAATAATGCCTATGTAGTAATTAATGGTTATGTTAGGAGTTTCCAATAAAAAGGCACTTTTTGTTTTCCTAATAACTTTCCTGCTGTATGACAAATCTGCACAGAACTTTCCAAAAAAAGGTTCATCTACTTTGGGTTCTGCATGACATGTTCCATGCAGCAGAGCATTGCATCTGGTGTGCAGATTATAGTTTGCATGGCTGATGCACCTATTATGGATTGCGATCCTAAAGATAAATTGTGAATGTCCGTGTTTTTTCTGTTTTAATTCACAACCATAACTCCACTTAAACTGTTTTAAAATTAACGTATCTAGGACATCTACCCATATCGCGCGTTGAGATCCACAAAGTGCTGGAAACAGGAAAAAAAACTAGATCGAAAAGGAAAGACAGACTAAAGAGCGGCGACCGGTTTGAAAGCGAAAAGGGACACAGGGGAGAACAATAGAGAAGATAGACTACAAAAGGCTGACCACAACTCTCCTGTGGGTTGAGGAGGAACTTGGATACAAACGACAGCACGCTCATGAGGGAACCGACAGGCTGTGAGAAATCACTGTGGGACCCAAAAGCAAGACTGAAGTAGCAGAAGGAGAGAACAGTGTCGTAGACTTACAAGACGAGACCGGGAGCAGAACACAAATGTATAACCACCACAGACCCAGGGAATACCAAGGACTCTAAGAAGACTGCATGCAAGCTTTTCAAAAGCCACATCTGAGATGGAGAGGAGGCACCAGAAGTGACCCGCCCTTTTTCTGGCCCAGACCCACCACTGCCCACGAGTGTTGTGGCTGCCAAAGTGCATACCTGGGTGGACGTGGGCAAAAACAAATGCCTTGGAGTGAGGGTGGGAAGAATGGAAGGAGGGGGATTTAGAGGCTAAAAAATGCTCACAGAGCTAATCCTTGGGGCAAAAGAGTGCCATCAATGCAAACAAGTTAAGAAAAGAAACCAGCACTAAAAGAAAAGTAAAAGGGTACAAAATAGAAAAAATAAAATGATACTAAAAGAAAAATACAAGAAAAAGAAGTAGAGAAGGCAAAATATATAGCTTTGCTTACTTTAGGCAAAGGAAAAGGAGAGATATAAATATTGAGTTTATAGGAAGTGGGGTGCAGAAAAAGAAAAAAAACTAATTTTTTTCATTTTACTTTTTTTTCGCGGATACCTTATTTTGTGCTGAGGGTTTTGGCAAAAGGCAGGCTATGAAAGGGGGAATAACACCTGCTCCATTCACCTAGAAAGAAAAGAGTACAAAGGAAATACTCACTGGAGAAAAAGCATCAGAGGAAAACTTCCAGAAAGGGATGGAAAAAGTAGTTTTCTCCTTATCCAAGGGTTTCTCAGTTACTCATTAACTTTTTTTCTGACACTTTCAATAGACCTGAGTAATAAAGCAAATCTAATAAATGCTCTAGGTCCCCCACACAAATGGTGCCAGAAGTAGGATTAATGCAAAAGGCACTGAATGGAAGCCCTAGCTCACCAACTGACTGAGGGCTAGAACAAATTGTAATGGGCTATACAGAGATACGTGAAAGCAGCTCAAGAAGGATAGAGAGAATATTGAGAAAAATATTCATATTCAAGCAGAACAATAGACTCCAGGGATATTGCGAATTCGTCCCCATTTCCAAATTAGTAGACATACTAGATCAGCCTCCTGACAACACCTATGCCCCTCCCAACCCCCGGTGGTCTTACAAAACTTTACTCCAAGCGGAGACCGTGATTACGTTTTTTGTATTTTTGAAAGGATTGCATAGGGTGCACACTGGTCCTCTGAGAAATTGGGAAATTATCTTGTGCCACTCCTCGTGGGAGACATACAAGCAGCCTACCAATCTGCAGTTCCCGCTGGGAGTATCCCATAACAGTATCAAAAGAACCAATTTTAGAGCAGATAGAGATAGATGAAAACATTTATAGAAGTTGATTCCACCAGGAAAGTGGCATACCAGGGAATAATTCCTCCACTCTTTTTTTCTTTAAAGATTTGGGGGGTAAGTTGCTCGGAACCCATTGAGTCCTCAAAATAAAGATAGTTGATAAAAATCTGTTGAGAACAATTTGTAAATACCCTTCCTCTTACCATTCAAAAATGGGTCAAGCAACATGACAAGTTAACTTTGAATACCACTATTGAAATGGCTGGTGCTTTCTATCGGGCCAGTGAAGAGCACAATCAGGGGGGCAATGCAGGAAAACCTTATCAAAAACCTTTACCTCTGAGGTTTCCAAGATGGAGGTGGCTCCCTTCTCCGAAATACCACCAGTTGTGGCAGAGAGGAAACCCCCTTCCTCTACAAATATCTGCTCCCAGTGTTTCGAATGTAGGGATTGGGGGCGTACAGCCAGGTTTTGTCTAAGAAAGATGAAGAAGAACCCATTGATGTTAGGTTTGGTACCCAACTCCCTCTGTATACTTCCTTTTTGTTTTTTAACCCTTTGACTCTGCTTTTGTTTGCAGATACCCAGCATCTGGTTGGCTTTAGTGCTAACTGGGTCAAGAAGACCCCAAGTGGTCCCAGTCTGTGTCCTTTGTCTTGTGGACTCCTGCACTAATTGTTCTTATGGGTAAGAATGCTATCTGCCCCCCTCCCCTCATCATTTAGGTCTAATCCCCAAGAGAGAACCTCTTGACCTGGAATCTGTTGGTGCGCTAGCTTGCAACAAATTCTTATTTGTAGTAACTGAACACCAGTAGCCCTGAACTGGGAGATAGACTAATCTTCTCTGTAGCTTTAGTCTATTTCCTAAACTTCTATACTGCATGTTTATGTACTTTATAGTGTTATTGTATGATGGCTTCATCATTTGCCACAGTGTTTTTTTGTGTTTCTCTGAATTTTCTGTGTATGCGATAACTAGAATGGCGAATGGTCTATAGTGTGTAGTACCTTTTTATATTGTGTTTTCGATTTGTTGGTTTATGACCTCGTTTTTAGGTCTGGCTTTACACCACATCTGTTGACAGACTTTCTGTGATCAACCTAAAAAAGAGCTTTCAGGAGTACTACAGAGAGGGCTTAGCCTCCACCCACATGTTGGTGGACAGTAGCACATGTGTTAATTGGACTGAAATTGTTTGCTTCCACTGAAAAGAGAGCTTGTATTGCACGTTTTGCCTCGTAGGAAAGCGTATAATTCTGCACAGCATGGCTGAGTTAGTGTTGGCAGCGCACAAATAATAATGGCTATAGACCTAATCTGTTATGAACCCTTACAGTAAAGGCAGTAGGCCTGACTTATTTATTGTGAAAAGCCTATGTTAACATAAATGCATTTAAGGATGGGTTGTTATTACTCTATATGAAGGACTGCAGAGAAAGATTTCGTTACATGTATTCTCACAGATTGCTGAAGTAGGCAAGGGTTTTGGGGTTAGTTAACCCCCTGTGACAAACAGTGGGTATAGAATATTTGCTCTGTGACAATCCTAGTTAGGCCGCCTTAGGAGAGAGAGTATTTTGGTTAGCCAGCTATAATTGTGTATACCTTTGTAAATTGTAAAAGGATGGTAATATCTGGGCTGTTGGTGTCCAGATATGCTTTGACTGGCCACTTTAAAGAGGACTAGTCCATTCTAATTGGCTGCAAAAAACCTAAACAATATGTTGAGGCAGTTATTACAGGACTCCAGGAATGGTCCCTGCTCCCTGAAAATGAACCAAACAAATATATAAGGGGGCAAGATAAGCACACCCTTACCTCAGGAACGGGGGCTTGGCGGGGGAGGGGGAGGGTTTCCAAAAGCATCACCCTTGATTTGCTTGCCACAACATGTTGTGGCCGCCATTACAAGACCCCAGGGCATGGTCCACATTGAATTGCATAGTTGTGAATGCCAGGTGTTTAGGGGGACAAAAAGAAGCACATATAAAATAAATTATTTGCTGATGGTACTATACTGATTACCCTGTGAAAAATGCCTGCCCTCTGCTAGGATTTGACGAACCATGTTCGAAAGAAAACTGTATTCTCTTATGATTGTCCCACAGAGGATATAAAAGCTAGAATGAGAGCACATTTTCTGTAAGTTCACGCTATCTTTCTCAGCCACGTAAGAAGAATGTCTGATATTCTGAGTAAAACATTTACTTCCAACAGCAGCGGCAGCCTGTCAATTGACTACCCTGTGTTCTACTGCAACTTCACACAGTGAACTAATGAAGAACTAGAGTGCTAATATTCTCTATTCATGTAAATACTATGGCACACCTGAATCTGTCATGATGGAATCAAAGCTGTATTATTATTATAATTAATATGGATATTGCAACTTTCAACTATCAATTGAGGAATACGATGCCTAATTCAGGTGAGGCTATTGAGCTTGACCAGTCTAGAATTGATGCCTGGCTGCAGGACTCTTTAGGTATTGTCCTGACTCCCAAACTTACCCGGATAGCCAGGACCCATCCTCCCGCCTCTTGGTTAACTGAAGCACTTTGTGCTGAGAAAACTAAATGAAAGAGTCTAGAGAGCCTGGAATTGCTCATACAGTGACAACACCGAATTTCAAATATAAACAGGCTCTGAAAAAGTACCATGGACTTTGCAGAGCCGTACGAGCCTCCTTTTATTCCAATTAATTCAAATCAGCTCAAAACTATGGTTTTTAGGGTAGTGCAAGGACTTTCTGACCCTAACAATGCAGCTCCTTCGTCTATCCTCTCCCAGTGTCAGTGTGAAGAACTGAAAAAGGTGCAGGATATTCAACTTGAGTTAAAAGCAGAAGAACTAGCTGTTTCGAAGGCATGTTCCAACATGTCGCCCTCCATTGCCACGACTCTAACCAGCCTTGACACTGCTTCCATCCCTGCGTCAAATAATTCAGCTAATTAGAAGCGCAATGCCTGGGATTTGATAAAGCTACAATCATTTAGATCTTTGGTACAGTCTATAAGATCAGGCTCCCCCTTGGATCCTCTTCCCCCAGCTAAGGTAAATATCTTGGACACGGACATTCTCAATTTGCTGATGGGACTTCTTAATTTGTCGCTGCAGGAGGGCTACATCCCTCACGCTTGGAAATATGCTTCGGTGCTGCCCCTTCTGAAAAATCCCAATCTGGATCCCTCCAACTGGTCCAATTACAGGCCAATCTCCAGGCTCCCCATCATGGCCAAAATTATGGAAATCATGTCAACGGACAACTCTCCACTTTTTGGGAGACTCATAACCTACTCCACCCCTCACAGTCAAGGTTTAGAGCAAGTCATAGTAGCAAATCCGTTCCCAGTTTCACGAAAGGTCCAGGGATCCTGATTCCGGATGGTAATGCACAAATATAGTTTAAATGGGTGGAGGAGATTAACTCGAGGCACTGGACCTTTCCAGCCTCGTTTATGTAGCAATACAGAATATTTTTTAGCATATACTCCTCCTTGATTAGCTTGTGTTTTGGTAGTCAAGAAAAAATTCCATTTCCTTTTTTGTGAGAGAAGCAATTTATTTATTCTTTTTATGTTCTTTTCTTGATCTAACATATAGGTTACATCCTTTCCAGAATATTTTTTGGGTTACATTGTTGATACTGCAACAGCTAAAACGTGTTTTGCCCTAAGTGGTCAATAGGAACACGTCTTTCTCAAGGCTTCTTAATATATCGGTAAGTCTGGGTTATTTCCTTTAAACATATTAAGTAACGTGTCAGTCTTCAGGCACGCATGATGATGTAGATATTTCTATTTTATTTAGCAGTGTCAGTCCCGGGTCAATTCCGTATTCCAAACGTCGTGATGGTCACGATATATTAAGAAGCCTTGAGAAAGCCCTGGTCCTATTGACCACTTAGGGCGAAACACGTGTCGGCTGTTGCAGTATCAACAATGTAACCCAAATAATATTCTGGAAAGGATGTAACCTATATGTTTAATCAAGAAAAGAACATAAAAAGAATAAATAAATTGCTTCTCACACTAAAAAGAAAAAGGAATTTTTTTCTTGACTACCAAAACACAAGCTAATCAAGGAGGAGTATATGCTCATAAATATTCTATAGTACCAGATCCGCCCTCCTAGGAGTCACAGAACATCTTAGACGGCTCCTCTATGAGGGCGAGATAGCAGCGCTCATTTTACTAGATCTCAGCACTGCTTCTGATTCTGTGTCACTTGCAATACTGTTGGAAAGACTGGCCAAACTGGCCTTACAAGGTACAGCCTTCTCGTGGATTGCATCTTTTTTTTGTTATAGAACCTTCCAGGTTTCCTCTGTGAATGCCACCTCTACCCATTTTGCCTTCACCTCAGGGGTTCCCCAGGGCTCAGCCTTATTTAATATCTATGTCCGCCCTCTGGCGGATCTGGTTGAAAGCTTTGGCCTTACTTTGTTTTCCTATGCGGACGACACATATTATTTTTTTTCCCTATCCGTTCAGGATTTTAATTATGAGGCCCTAAACTTCTGCCTGCCTGAACCAATTCAGCATGGGGATGAACAAAAACTCATTAAAATGTAATGGCGAATAAACGGAGGTTTTGGTGTTTGGAAAAAATCAGTTATGAGGTCCGCAGCATTGGCTTGGAAACCTGGGTGCTCTCCGTTCCCCTGCCCAAAAGGTGAAGAATCTTAGCTTCCTTTTGGACGACCAGCTGTCCATGAAGCCACGGGTTGTGAAATTGACCGCTACCTGTTTTGCCATGTTCAAATGGCTGCAAAACATCCTCTGGCTTCTTCCATTTCCAACCCAAAGGACAATTGTTCAGGCCCTCATCCTTTTTAAATTATACTATGGCAATGTCCTTTATTTAGGAATTGACAAAGCTTCTATGCGTAGGATGCAAATGGTCCAAAACCTGGCTGCCAGCCTGCTCTATAGGCTCCCCAAAAGTGCATTAGCCTCCTCTCTGTTGAGCGAGCTGCATTGGTTGAGGGTTGAGAAAAGTATTCAGTTCAAGATCAGGAGCTGACCATCAATATCTCCATGGTATGGTGAGATTACATCAACTGGCTCGTGCCCTACTGTCGCGCTTACACTTCATAGACATGAAGGAAGGGCAGATAGGACACATATGCGCCATACATTTCATCCCTATAAGCGTGGATGCCGGTTTGCCTGTTACAGGAGCCCACTGCACTACAAATCCCAGAAGGCAATGGGGCACAGCAGAGGAATATAAGCACCGCCCCTACAGGAAGTAGGTGCTTGACAATCTTTGCACAATTCGAAAGTAGCGGAAGGTATTCCCCGCTGGATATCGTTTGAGCAGCATTTGCTGAGGCGCTGCGTTTCCCTGAGGATTTCGGAGATCGTTTGAGCAGCATTCACTGAGGTGCTGCGTTTCCCTGAGGATTTCGGAGTCCGTTCGGAACACTCGTGTGTTCAATTTCAAGGCTTCAAGCTGACGAGGCTGAACTCCCGGCCAGGGAGTTTTCAGGTATCGTGAAGAGTGAGAGAGAGACGCGCCGGACCGCTCTCCTCTCAATTCCACTTTCATTTCCTTTGTTTTTCCTTTCTTGAGAAATAGTTCACAAACGCTGGAACTGCTTACAGCGCATTCGTGTTTCCATATTTAAAGTACCCCGTCTTCTTTTCTTTGAGACATTGTTGTTTTTCCTGCTGAGACTATTTTCGGCGACTAGGGAACTCTGAATATTCAGGCTCACACGCTGTGAATTGAACAGCGTTGCAGGGCCCCTAATTCGTTTGAAAATAAACGTTGCTTGCTGCTTGCGCACTATTCGGTGCATATGGAAAACTGGAACTTCTTTTCTTAGTCCTAGGAGAACTAGGACCACGACTGTTTATGGAGGATTGCTGTTGGGCTCCTTGTGAGTGTGTGATAGTGGTAAACATTTGATGTTGTTTTGTCTGCTTATTTCCCTGTGCTGCCTCTCATCTCTGTCTCTCTCTTGTGTCTATACAGTGCGACCATCAGGGAGAAAGTTGTTCTAGACCAAGGAGGCAAGCGTTTCTTCCCCACAGCGATCTTTCTTTGTTATTTTATCCCCTTCCCTTTTCCCCGGGGTACTCCCTTCCATAGTGTGTATACCTACATTGTGGGGGATAGTGCTCCGGGAAGGAGGGAGGCCACGCTACTAGCCATCGTTCCTGCTGGCCGCTACGAAGAGGTCAGTGGCGCATTTTTGTGCTTTCTTCTTGTGCTACTGACAGCCCGACAGATTGTCAAGCCCAAGTTGGACGCCCAGCCTGGACGATGGACACCAATGTAGTGTTGACCTCACTGTTGGAGAGCCTATCGGCTCTGCAGCAGGAGGTACAAACCTCTCGTTTGGAAAATCAAGAACTAAGGAAAGAGATGGGCACGTTACGTAGGGAGGTGGCCGGCCTATCTCGAAAAGGTGTAGGGTCAGGTTCTTATATTAGGGAAGCTACCTTCACCCCTTCGGTGTAGACAGTACAGGCACCTTCCCCAGGTACCACACAAGGGGGAGGTTTCTTTGCAGCCAGTCCTATTCCCCCACCTTCAGTTGACTCCACTCCCACCGTTCATGTCATACAAAATACCGGAATACCTTTAGCACCTCCAGAACGTTTCTATGGAGAACCGAAGAAATTTGAAACCTTCCTTAATCAATGCCGATTGCATTTCTTGTGTAAACCTGCAGTTTTCCAGGAGGAAGCGGCAAAGACAGCTTTTATGATGTCGTACATGGGAGGGAATGCAGCCAGTTGGACCATACCATTGATGGAACGAAATGACCCTGTTTTACATAGATTCACTGACTTTTGTTTGGAGATGAGAAAACTGTTTGATCGCAAATCCCATATGATGACCCTGGATCGTGAACTAATCACCCTTAGACAAGGTTCTCAGGACCTATTGACCTATATTACGACGTTCAACCGCCTAGTAGTGGAAACGGACTGGCCCCAGGAAAAACAAACCACTCTTTTTTACCAGGGATTGCGTGGGGAGTTAAAAGATGTCCTTTCACAGGTGGTACAGTTACCCCAGACCTGTGAAGAGATGATCAATCTTACCGTACAATTGGATCACCGACTACAGGAAAGAAAAGGGGACAGGAACCGGGGGGACACGCGTTTTCTGTTTCCCCGACTCAAACCCGCTACCGAAGAACATCCCAAACCTTCTGAAGGGACCGAGCCGATGCAGATAGGGGGCATCCGAGGACCCCTCACCTCAGAGGAGAGAGAAAAAAGGCGAAAGATGAAGCTATGCCTCTATTGCGGAAAAGGGGGGCACTTCATCAGAGAATGTCGCGCCCGGGCCCAGCTTCCAGAAAGAACCAACGTTCCACGAGTGCAAGCAGCCATGGGGCAGCGAGAACCGCCGGAAAACTGGAAGGCTTGAGTCAGGATGAGATCACTGGTTCAGGCGACGGACATACTACGATCTCCTCAGTGATTGCCAATACCATCCAACCAGCCGTGGCACACTTGACTGTTAGTATTTACCTTCAAGTTACGAGGGATAAGAATATTGAGGTGGCGGCATTACTGGACTCTGGTGCTACCGGAAATTTTATTGATCAGAAATACGCCTTGACTATAGGTGTGCTATGTGAAAGGAAGGAGATCCCAGAAAACGTAAAAGCAGTAGACGGTACTGCACTGTCTTCTGGACCAGTCAAATACCATATGGTTCCACTTATGATGCAGTTCGGTGAGGATCATTATGGATACATCCAGTTTGACCTAATTGACGCACCGCAGTTCCGTCTTATCCTAGGTATGCCATGGCTGACCTTACATGATCCTGTCGTTCGATGGGCTGCCCGTACAGTACTCTTGAGTTCTAGCTATTGTAAAGAGCACTGCACTAAGCAAGCGGCCCTTCCAGAAACAACCGAGAGCACCCAGGCAAGCTTACTGGCAACCGCATGTGTAAGAGACAGATACTGTTGTTCCATCGCCTTGCCTGAAGAGTATCAGGAGTACCAGCCTCTATTTGATAAACAGAAAGCCACCCAGCTTCCACCCCACCGGGTTTATGACTGCCGCATTGAGCTGATGCCTGGAGCCGAGATTCCCTGCAGCAGGGTGTATGCCCTGACGGAACCCGAGACACAGTACTTAAAAAACTACCTCGACGAGAATCTAGCCTCTGGCTTCATCAGGCATTCCTCATCCCCTGCTTCCTCTCCGCTCTTTTTCATCCCTAAGAAGGATTGTGACGAACTTCGAACCTGTATAGACTACAGAGCGATTAACCGAGTCACAGTAAAAAACCGCTATCCACTACCACTGATTCCTGTGCTATTGGATCAACTCAAAGGGGCTCGCTATTTCACGAAACTTGACCTACGAGGCGCCTACCATTTGGTGAGGGTCAAGAGTGGTGATGAGTGGAAGACCGCATTCCGGACGAAGTTCGGGCTTTTGAATATAGAGTGATGCCCTTTGGGTTATGTAACGCCCCGGCGGCTTTCCAGTATTTTATGGATGAGGTTCTTCGGGGGTTTCTGGACACATTCTGTGTGGTGTATATAGACGACATCCTTGTCTATTCGTCTAGTCTCCCGGAACATGTGACTCATGTAACAGCAGTATTGAACAGGCTCCAACAACACTCACTATATGCCAAATTGGAGAAATGCTTGTTTCATGTCCAAGAAGTAGCCTTTCTAGGATACATAATTAATGCACAAGGGTTCCAGATGGAGACAGGCAAGGTCGACGCAATCACTCAGTGGAAGACCCCACAACAAATAAAGGGGGTACAAAGCTTCTTAGGATTCGCCAACTATTACCGGCGTTTCATAAAAGACTTCTCGAAGATCATCCACCCCATCTCCAGCCTATTGCGGAAAAACACCCCTTTTGTTTGGGGAGAGGAGGCTGAGCGGTCTTTTCAGATCCTAAAAAGGAGGTTCACTCAAGCTCCCATTCTAAGACATCCTGACCCACAACTCCCCTTCATTGTAGAAACTGACGCTTCTCAATACGCCTTAGGAGGGGTTTTGTCTCAACGACATCCCAAAACAGGACAGCTACACCCTGTGGCCTATTTTTCAAAGAAGCTCACCCCCAGTGAAGTGAACTACTCCATATCAGATAAGGAACTACTGGCCATAAACCGGGCTTGCGAGGAATGGAGACATTATCTCTTGGGAGCACACCACGTCATAGAGATCTACACAGATCATCGGAACCTGTTGTTCCTGAAAACCGCCAAGGCCCTGACACCTCGTCAGCTACGATGGACTCTTTTCTTTTCCGATTTCATAATTAAGTACCGACCAGGCCCCCAGAACGGCAAGGCGGATGCTCTCTCTCGCATAGAAGAACCCGAAGGAAAAATGTTGCCAGAGAACCCAGAACCGCCTTCGATACTCCCTGAGATAGCCTTTCAGAACCAATCCATTGCATTAATCACCTCACAAGACTTTCTAGAGGATCTCCGAGTGTCCTTAGCCGACATAGATACTCTGGCATGGATTCAAGAAGATCCTGAGCATCGTACAGACAACAAGGAATTGTTGCATCACCATCATGCATTGTATATTCCGAACAGCGATTTACAATTACGAGTATTGGCATGGGCTCATGATTCTCTATTGGGAGGACACCTGGGAAGATACAAGACCATAGCCTGTATAGAGCGATCCTTTTGGTGGCCCACGTTGAGAAAGGATACAGAGACATACCTACGGAATTGTTCTGTGTGTGCACAGGGAAAGGCCAGTCATACCAAACCTACAGGTCTCCTACAACCATTGCCCATTCCTACTCGACCTTGGCATACTGTGTCAATGGATTTTATTGTGGAAATGCCCCCATGTGAAGGGTATACCACCATATTGGTGGTAGTTGACCATTTAACAAAAATGGGACACTTCGTTCCTTTGAAACATTTGCCTACATCTTCTGAATTAGCCCTTGTTTTCCTTCAACACGTGGTAAGAGTCCACGGAATTCCTTGTGTTCTCATTACAGACCGGGGAACACAGTTCACCTCTCGTTTTTGGAGGGCATTATGTACAACTATGAACATTGAAGCCAGACTTTCTACCAGTTACCATCCTCAGACGGATGGGAAAACAGAGCGCTTGAACCAAACTCTGGAGCAGTACCTCCGTTGTTTCACCCTCCAAAACACCACGGACTGGTGCACACTTCTGTGGATGGCTGAGTTCGCCTACAACAATGCGGAACACTCCACGCTAGGCTGTTCTCCGTTCTTTTGCCTCTATGGTCACCATCCCAACATGCTCCCTTTCGAATGGCAAATAGAATCTAGACTTCGGAGCATTCACGAACATCACGCTCATCTCAGGGCCGTGCTGATCGACGCTAAACAGCATCTGGCTTCAGCTCAACTTGCACAAAAACACTTTGCTGACAGAAAAAGAACCAAAGAACCCGTTTATCAGGTGGGGGATAAGGTATGGTTAGCAACTAAGAACATACACCTTAAGGGAGCAGACAAACTAAAACCCAAATACATTGGTCCCTACAGCATCGAGAAAATCATCAACCCTGTAGCTATGAGACTGTCCTTGCCCTCTTCATGGCACATCCACCCTGTATTCCACGTCTCACTGCTCCAACCCTGTACTGTTAGCATACGGTTACCTGAACGACCCCTCCCTTTGGAAGTAGATGGTCAGGATGAGTTCGAGATACGTGAACTCCTGGATTCCCGAGTAGTGAGAGGGCGAGTGCAGTATCTGGTGGATTGGAAGGGTTATGGGGTGGAGGATAGAACTTGGGAACCAGTACAGAATCTCCACTGCCCTGCGTTATTAGAACGTTTCCATACTGCAAATCCGGGTAAACCTGGACGACCGCCGAGTCGGCGATCCTTGAGAGGGGGTTCTGTCGCGCTTACACTTCATAGAAATGAAGGAAGGGCAGATAGGGCACATATGCGCCATACATTTCATCCCTATAAGCGTGGATGCCGGTTTGCCTGTTACAAGAGCCCACTGCACTACAAATCCCAGAAGGCAATGGGGCACAGCAGAGGAATATAAGCACCGCCCCTACAGGAAGTAGGTGCTTGACAATCTTTGCACGATTCGAAAGTAGCGGAATGTATTCCCCGCTGGATACCGTTTGAGCAGCATTTGCTGAGGCGCTGCGTTTCCCTGAGGATTTCGGAGTCCGTTCGGAACACTCGTGTGTTCAATTTCAAGGCTTCAAGCTGACGAGGCTGAACTCCCGGCCAGGGAGTTTTCAGGTATCGTGAAGAGTGAGAGAGAGACGCGCCGGACCGCTCTCCTCTCAATTCCACATTCATTTCCTTTGTTTTTCCTTTCTTGAGAAATAGTTCACGAACGCTGGAACTGCTTACAGCGCATTCGTGTTTCCATATTTAAAGTACCCCGTCTTCTTTTCTTTGAGACATTGTTGTTTTTCCTGCTGAGACTATTTTCGGCGACTAGGGAACTCTGAATATTCAGGCTCACACGCTGTGAATTGAACAGCGTTGCAGGGCCCCTAATTCGTTTGAAAATAAACGTTGCTTGCTGCTTGTGCACTATTCGGTGCATATGGAAAACTGGAACTTCTTTTCTTAGTCCTAGGAGAACTAGGACCACGACTGTTTATGGAGGATTGCTGTTGGGCTCCTTGTGAGTGTGTGATAGTGGTAAACATTTGATGTTGTTTTGTCTGCTTATTTCCCTGTGCTGCCTCTCATCTCTGTCTCTCTCTTGTGTCTATACAGTGCGACCATCAGGGAGAAAGATGTTCTAGACCAAGGAGGCAAGCGTTTCTTCCCCACTGCGATCTTTCTTTGTTATTTTATCCCCTTCCCTTTTCCCCGGGGTACTCCCTTCCATAGTGTGTATACCTACATTGTGGGGGATAGTGCTCCGGGGAAGGAGGGAGGCCACGCTACTAGCCATCGTTCCTGCTGGCCGCTACGAAGAGGTCAGTGGCGCATTTTGTGCTTTCTTCTTGTGCTACTGACAGCCCGACACCTACGATCTAGTGATGTCTCACTATGCTCGGTTCCGAGAGTGAAATGGACCTGCATGGGGGCGCTCTTTTACCTATATGGGCCCAAAGCCCTGGAAGGAGAAGGTGTGCATCACTGTCAGCTTTTCGGAAACATCTGAAGACCTGGTTGCTCTAGATGCATACCCTGGCTGCACTCCATCTGGCTTCAAGCACCAAGAAACCCCATGTGGGTATCTGTTGAGCTATACAATCTTAAATAATAATAATGGATGCCCTCTTAGTTTGGTTACTGCAAAACTTCTGACACGTCGCACTGATATTCTCCCCTATGTCTTGTTCCCATCTGTCAAGCGAGTTGATAATCAATTCTTGAATGAGAGTTTGTGTATAACTTGTAGAGCCTGAAGAACCAAACTCTACTTCCGGGGTTTCAAAGCATATGAGTGATGAGGAGAAACTCCATGGGTTCGTCAGGGAATTGTGACTATCTAGTGGATATTGCGTGTCGGATTGTAAAGAAGTCAAAATTGTTGATGGCCATCATCTCTCTCCTTTCTCTAAATTGCTTAAGGGTCACTAATTTACTGTCTCTATAAATGTTATCCAATTTCATCAGGTCTGCCCTCTTCAGTCTAGTTCATGAGAGGTGGAGTTGGATTATTAAGGAGTGATAAATCTGGAGAATGTATCTGCCCTGCCCATGCTCCATAAGGACCAATTAGTGCAGCAGACTGTTTGGACCAGTTGCATTATTCTAGCCATATGTACATTGAAGTTAGTGCAGAGGACTTGCCCTATGATTTGGTCTCTTTCTGTTCATAAATGGGGTGCCCTACTCGGTGAGTCTGTGTGATTGGACAGCATGGTAATATCTGTCTAGCAGAGGTACCTCTGTGGCCAAATGGCACTGTAAACCTGTCCCATTTCATCCTGGGGTTGCGTCTTCCCCATACTAATCTAATGAGTAGAGAGCATAACTTAGCAAAAAAGGATCGATTTTCGAGAGATTGTTTGTTATTGAATAAAGAGAGAAATGTAGGTAATACTATAATTTTAATTAAGACGATGCGGCCAGCTTTGGAAAGCGGCATTGTGATCCAGCTTTTAACCTGTTTGCTGAGTTTTATCTTTGCAGGGCCATAATTGTCTTGTAGTATCGTTTGTTCATCCCCGTTTATGAAAATACCACAGTACCTAACTGATGTTTCGCACCAGCATAACACATGCTCAACCTGTGGTTTTGAGGTTTCCGTAAGCTGAAAAATTTCGGATTTTGCCCATGTCATGGTTATACCTGATACGGCTCCAAATCTTATTTTTCAGCAATTATGGAGTTAAGTTGGTCTCAGGGTTTTTAATAAAAAGCATGATGTTGTTGGAGTATAGTGATAAAAGAATAAGCTTATGCGAGAGTGTAATGCCATGATGGAGGTGCGATTCACTCAACCATGTTGGCAGTGGCTCTATGGAAGGACAAAAATTAGTGGCAAGAAAGAGCATCCCTCATGGGTGCTCCCATGAATTGAAAATGGTTGTGAAGATCATCTGTTAATGCGAGCCAATGCTGTTAGGGACATTTATAACAATTTTTTGATGCACATGATGTTTGAGCTGATTCCCAGTTGTAGTTATTGAGCGTGGCCCTGCAGGGGATGAAGCCTGATTGCTCCAGCAGCATCAGGTTTTTCATTGGTGGGTTAAGATGATTTTCCACTATCTTGGCTAATATTTTGTTGGCAAAATTCACTAATGATAGCGGTTGGTATGATCTGCAAACCAAGCCATGTTTGCCAGACTTTAGGACAGCAGTGATCAGTGCTTCTCATACAGTGGGGGGTAGAAGGCCTGTCTCAATCGATTCCTGATATAGATATGCAAGCTGGGGTGCAATAGTTGCTTTTAATGCCTTGTAGAATTCCGATGTTAATCCATCATCCCCAGAGGCCTTCCCACTTCCTAGGCTTTCAATGGCAAGTATGATCTCTTGTACCTCTTTGGGTTCCTCTGAGTAGGATCTCACCCCTCCCTCAGTCCAGGCCATTGCTATGTCCTCTAGGTAGTTAGTAATGAGTAGGTGGTCACCTGTTAGTTTACACTGCTAGAGGGCTTCGTAGTAAGTGTGGAATTCCTGTAATATTGCCTCATTACTCCCTGTACCCTCCCCCCGATGCTCTCCTTGTGGACTGTATTACAGCAGTTATTTCCAGAACTTTTCTGAAGATTTGAGTAATTACAGATTGTTAAATAAAACAGAATGTTGAGGTGACCCACTTGGAGGTGGTTTGATTTTGCACTGGTATTGCAAGTTTGGCTCTGAAGTTGTATACTATTGTTTTTCTCAGGAATGTATGTAGTGTATTTTACTAGACTACACTGGATTGTCCAAAGGGCCTGGCAGAAGGTGTCTTTATCGGTGGTAAATGCATACCTGTCTACCTTTTGACTTAAAACTGCAGGACATGTGAAGAGTGATCACATTAAGGTGAATAGTGTACAAACTCTTTTTTGAAGTGTTTTTGATGTTTAAAAGGGGGTGATCACATTAAACTCTATGGAGATATTTTGTTGGTTAGGTGGGTGAATATCAGTAAAAAGAAGCTAACATCCACCAAATGTAGGTGACTTGACAGATATGTTATGTGTCTAGCATGTTGTCAAAAGTTATGTCCATTATCACATGATTGCTGAAAGCAAATTGGCCAAAGGTAGAGCATGTTGAGTTAATTTGAGTACACAAACCCTATAGGACCCTGCCACAATGCTTGGATGATGTCATCAGTGATGTAATTTAACGTTTCATGAGTGATGTAATGTGAGGTCTCGTGCTCGCATTGAGCAGGGGGAGTAAATTGTATGATTTACCTCATTAAGTGTCTTATGTGCTGTTGCACCATTTCAGAAAATAACCTCGGTCTGTTGTTTGTCTTGTCACTATGGTCCTGAGATACGCTCAGGAGATCTAGTTTGTGGTCTAGATCAGCACATAAGACACTTAATAAGGGAAGCCATAGCATGTACTCCCTCTGCTCAATGTGAGCACCTGCAGAAGAACCCAACTCACCACCCAGGGTTCGTGTCATATATGGTTTTGAAGTATTTTAAAAGTACCAGGCCCATTGTGCCATTACAGGGCGAAACACGTATTGGCTGTTTGGCTGATCATCATGATTATACTTGTCTCAACATGAAGAAAGACATAACCAAGAAGCACGAATAATAAATGTGATGTATTTATTTGAGTAAACATGATAATTAGTCTTCAATACCATAATGAAAATTAATATGAAAATAGAATCTAAGGTAAAAGCATTCCTATCAATTCATTCTCCAAGAGTCTTTTAAGGCCTAGTCACTCCCAGACTGCTTAGATAGTTCTCTTCATTGCCAAGGAGAGCAGCGATGAGTGTGATCTACCCACATCAGTGTTGGCCGTACAGTTAAAGTCACATCCGAACATTTATGGGAAATGTCAGTCCTCATAGGTGTGTAGACAACTAGGTTAAAAATGTCAATTTGTCGTGGTGAGGGACATGAATGAAAAAACACTTGTTAAGCAAAACAGCTGCTTCCAGAAATGCGTCCCGGCGCTGAACTAACTGGATGGCTAACTTCACCTTGAATTATTTCTCCCTAACAAGGAATGTTTTCAGATGGACTCGAATGCCCCTTCAGAATCAATGTCACGTAAGCTCCAGGGTAAAGCATTCCATAACCTAGCCGCCCAGACAGAAAAAGATTGTTCCCCCGCTCTAGCTTTCCAAATAAGAGAGACCTGGATAAATATTTTGCCAGCAGAGCAAAGGACCCTTTGGGGTTCATAACCTCTCTCTTTCCTGTAAATAATGAGGGCTTTTTTTTATGTTTCGCCCTATGATTTACTGTTAGTGCTTTAAATTTGATACGTTTTTTAATCGGAAGCCAATGCAGTACCACCTGCCCCTCCCTGATGGATTACCTAATGGGAGTGTTCAAAATGAGACGTGCTGCTGCATTCTGTACCAGTTGCAGCTTATTTAACAGGCCCTCAGGGGCCCCAAAATATAAAACTCTGACAGAGTCTAACCTAGTCTTAATCAATGCATCAACAGTATCCTTATGCGTGTGAGCTGGGAGAAATGTAAAGATATTTCTCAAAAATTTCAGGAAAAGAAAACAGGTAGCCGTCACCAGTCGTATTTGTGGCAGAAAAGGCATATCCTTTGTATATAATGGCATAATTTGATTTGTACGTTTTTTGCCACATCAACAGCTATATGGGGCCCTCCCAACCCCACTGGCCATAGTCTTCTGGTTTTTAAAGACTCTGAATTGACAAAGATTAAGATCTTCGATTTGTCCAAATTCAACTTTAGAGAGCTATTGAGCATCCATTTGCCAACGGCCGAGAGGCAGCCCTTAAAGTCCTCAACTACGGCTCTTCCAATAGATGGAAGGTAATCATCAATTGCGTGCCGTCTGCATACGACATGATATTAAATTCCCACGGTTCTACTACTCTGACCAAAGGAGCCATATAAATATTGAATGATGTACGGCTCATATACATTAACTATGGGATGTCTCTGCCATCCATTCTGCCAGCCACAGAGTATTGCGTAGTACACAGTAGTGTATACCACATCGCCCTCTCTTATCAACGAAGTTTCTGATAGCTTGGAATGGCAGCCCACAATTAATCCAGATTAGGACAACTTTAGTTTAGGCTGAGTATGTTGTGTAACATAATTGCCCTCCACTATTTCTGAGGTGAAATTGTTTCTGCTTGGCGTAGGTGTGTTTCTTGTACTCCCCTTCTCTTGCTAAACAATTGTACTTGTACTTTTTGAATATGTTATAATTTCCTGTGGAACTTCGTGCCATTGTTAATGGACTTTTAGCTGTTGATTTGGCCCCCAGAGATGGATCCGTATGAGCCAGTGCAGTGAGTGTGGCCCGTTTGCCCCATGTATAGCAGACTGCGGATTATGTCAGCCTGTGCTTGTTTATCAGATACCCTTTTTAAATAACGGAATGACTAACTTTCCAATAACTCATCTCCAGAAATGAATGAGAGCTGCCCTATCCATAACTAGTCGAACAAACGTTAATATCAACAGTTGGTATCTATTGACTAAAGGTCACTGTTAAAAGCCAATTTTGGTGTTTCTCTGTGGGAGTGGGGTCCTGTGACTAACTTGTATTTAGGCCTCCCAGGTTAGCATTCCCCACCTAGAGCTGTCCGTCCAATGGTTTGTATCAGTTCTGCTGCTGTTCCTGGGGTCACCTTCCAGGTCCCTGAGTCTTCCTTCGATGATTGAGACAGATACTATGCTTGACCTTGCCTCATGTGTAATTTTGAGTTATCCAGAGCGAGAATATGCGCAGTAATTGATTCTTGTGATATTCCCTCGTGCTGAAGGTCCTCTGATCTCCCTTTGAACCCCTACATGAGGGACCTTTAAAAATAAATTCTGCAAATGTTGTTTTTCTAATAGCAGTTTCTTCAGGATTGGAGACATGGGGGCTTTTTTTGCATTTGATCTTTTCCTTAGTTTTTCACTGTAGACCTTTTTCTATACCTAGCTCCTATTTTGCCATAGATTGTCTTTAGTTTCCATTGTCACTAGGATACAGTATTATTATATTTATGTTCTTCCCTACTCCCTCGTCAGAGGATGAAATGACACTGCATTCCTTGAAAGTTGAAAGAGCAGTGCGAATTTATTTGCAGAGAGTTTCACATTTTTGTATTTCTGAGTCATTATTTGTTTCTTTTTGGGTGATTAGACAGGGTCAGAATCCTTCTGAGTCTACTTTAAGTAGATTGATTAGATATGTGGTTTCTATGTCGTGTGATTCTTCAAATACTTCTCAGTCAGCTATGGTTTTGGGCCGTTCCACTCTTGGAATGACAGTCTCGTGGTATGTTGCTAAAAGTGTCTAGTTGGGGCGTGGCCAAGATGGCGGCGAGGTAGGAAGCAACTTGCGGAGCTCCTGCCCGTCGCCCACCATCTACAGCGTCTTACTGCACTCCCGAGGGCCGCCGACTGTGAAATATAGAGGCGGAGTGTGTCCCCGACCTGCCTAGCCCCTGGGTCCCGGGGGGGTCCGCGGCAGAGGCTTGCAGACGACGGCGGAGGAGAGGGCCCTCCGCCAGTGGGTGGAGGCCTTGAGACAGGGGCGGCCTGGGAGCGGGTCCGCCGAGGCAGGCATCCCCAACGCCGGCATCCACCGGACACGGAGGGGGCGAGGAGGAGGCTCCGCTGCCACGGATGAGCCGGAGGTCCCCGTCCTAGTCCCCGGGACGCTACCTCATTCAGCGAGTGGGGCTGGGCTTGTAACAGCGATCCGAGGCGGGACTAGGCCCGCCATTTTCTGCCTCCCGGTGTGGACCAGACGGCTGTCTGTGAGTGCAGCGGCGGCGGGCTGAAAAGGTGATGGGAACGGAGGGGCCAACCAGAGGGTGTATACCCCCACCGGAACGCCGCGGCTCGCCTAGGGTGACGACCAGCCCTACCCTGACTTTGCACCCTGTGCCTGGGTGGCCGCCGCTGCGGTGTGCCGAGTGACGATGATGGTCCGCGCGGTGTGAGTGGGGCCCTGGCACGCTTGGCGCCGGTCGCGGTGGCGGGCACAGCAGGAAAGAAGTGCCGCGGAGCAGACGCCCCAAAGGCTTGGCCCCCGAGGACTAACTGAGCACCGGGCCGGAGAGGTGAGGAGCGTGGTGGGGGCGCCGGGGTCCCGGGAGATTTGGAAGGGGCCTGCATCAGAGACGTGCCCCAAGGGGTCTGGAGAGCGCCCACACTGCCTACCATCGGCATCACAGGGCCCATGCGGTGTGTCTGAGACTGTCTCATCCCGCCCAGAGGGCACTGGCAATCAACTGAGAAGCCATAGAGATCCGGCACAGCCTGGAGCCCTATTTTTTTTTTTGTTTGTGCAGCTCTTCGGACCTGGCCCCTACCTGGAGTGCTTGGAGTTGGGGCCGGGGCGCCACATCATCTACGCTGACCTACTACGTGGGCGTGCCCTGCTGGTGGCAGGGGCCGGGGAGCGGACACACTACGCGGCCCAAGCAGCGACTGGGCGCCTCACTGGAACCACTGAACGGAGCTGACCCTCCTCTCGCGGCGCCTTGGAGGCGGAACTTACCCTGCACCACTCTCCGACGACCGGTCTATACCTTGGAGCGGGCGTTGGGAAGGGGGGGCGCCATTCGTCTTGAACCCATATCCCGGTGGGCCGCCTGACGCGTGTGGGCTGTCTGGGCCAGGGCGGACCTCTTAAGTCCAGAACTAAGCATCGACCCGGGTGGACATTACCGCGTGGTGAAGCAGGCGCAGCAGCTTACGCGCCACCGCCATTGCATTGAAGGCCTCGAGACTATGTCCACGGCAAGGACGAGGAAACAAAGATCACTGAAGGAGCTCTTCGAGAAAGCATCCTCTGCCCCTGCACCGCCGGCTCCCTCACCCCAAATGGCGACGTCTCAGCCCCGGTCAGAGGCCGGAGATGACATTATCACCAAATCGTTCTTGGAGTCGCTCTTCAATACCTTACGGTCCGACATACAGTCTGTCAAAACGGAGCTGACCGCAGAGATGCGGGAAATCCGCAGAGATGTGGACAATGTTGGGGAGCGTGTGGCCACCCTGGAGAGCAGAAGCGACAACGCGTCGTCAGAACTGACCATGCTGCAACAGGAGGTAATCCGACTGCAAGATCAACACCTTGATATGCAGACCCATTTGGAAGATTTAGAAAATAGGTCGCGAAGGCACAACATTAGAATACGGGGGGTGAAACCGTCGGACGATACTAAGGACCTCTTCGCCTTTACGTCAGGTCTCTTCCGCCACATCTTGGGAGCCCCGGCGGATACCCCTATCGTCTTAGACAGGGCGCACAGAGTCGGCCCGCCCCGCGCGCCGAACGCCCCACCAGCCGACATCCTAGTCTGCCTGCAGGACTTCAAAACCAAGGAAAGTATACTGGCCAAGGCACGGGCCCTACATCCTCTCTCCTACCAGGGTCACTCTCCTGTGCTGTATCAGGACCTAGCTTTGCTCACGCTGCAGCGCAGGAGGCAGTTCCGCCCGGTGACGGAGCACCTTAGACAACAGAACATCACGTACTCTTGAGGGCACCCGTTTCGCCTTATTTTCCGCTTCCAAAACAGACTGCACCAGATGCGCTCGCTCACAGACGCATGCCAACTGCTGGGCCTAGCGGTGCCTCAGGAAGACGAAGGTCATCATGGCCACGACTCAGAGCCGGAGACGTCGCCCACGGGATGGCAGCGCGTTCGTCGGAGGAGGCGACTCTGGAAACCGAACAAACAAGATATTGAGAAGGGGCAGTGGGAGGCTCTCACCTCAGCCGCTGATGCCCTAGCTGGGCCAAACACCGAAGCGGAGTGACTGAGTTCCTCATGATTTTTCCAGTCGGTGGCTCAGGGATCTGAGGTGGGTGGCGGGAGGTTCTGAACCGCCATTCTTGTTCACATTATGAGCCTCACTGCGACGACTTCCTGGCTACTCCGGGAAGGCGGACATTGTTACAAGAACATTGTTTTCCTGTTTGGACTGGGGTTTTTGTTATTGGTGGTGTTTTTGGGTTTGTTCAAGGGTTTTTGGTTTTGTTTTTTTTGGGGTATGGGTTCCCTCGTCCACCTTCTCCATTCACCCCTCCGCTATATCCTCCCTCTTCACCTGATACAGTGTCCCATTCTTTCACACTGCCCTTTGTGATTGGGGATGTGCATAGCTTCGTAGGACCCCTCTGTCTTTAGGATGCCGCACGAGCCCTTTAAGGTCCTCACCCTTAATGTGAAGGGTCTGAATAACCCAATCAAGCGTAGGGCAGTACTGATCTATCTGGAACAATCTAAGGCAGACATCTGCCTCCTTCAGGAAACTATTCTTCTTTCTAAGGACCATCATAGGCTCCTGTCTAAATACTTCCCTACACAGCTGTTCTCCTCTAGCACTTCCAAAACTGCAGGGGTCGCCATATTAGTCTCTCGCTCATTCCCAGGCAAAGTACTACAGAAGGAAGCAGAGATAAAAGGCCGACTACTCACATGCCAACTCTCAGTTGGGGGGATGACACTGGTTATTGGGTCAATATACGCTCCTAATGAGGGACAGGCTAAGTTTCTCCACACCGCCTTACGCGAGGCAGCCACCACCTCCGATCGTCATCTACTAATTGGAGGTGATCTTAACCTTGTCTTCGATAATGACCTTGACCGCTCTTGCCAACGGAGGACGCAAGTAGGTGTTCTTCTGTGTGCGGGACAGTCCCACATTAGTGACCTAGAGCTTTTTGACCTGTGGCGGCATTTCCATCCCCGTGCTCGCAGCTATACCTTCTACTCAGGGGCCCATAAGACCTATGCGCGCTTAGATTACTTTCTTAGCTCAACCTCACTTCAACCGTATGCCACTGATGTTGAAATCTTGACAGCCTCACTATCGGACCACTCTCCGGTCTTGGCTACTTTTCACCTGCCGTGCTCCTCCCGACCCTTGAGGCAGTGGCGACTGCGCGACACTCTTCTGCATCAAGCCCAGGTGACTGAGCAAGTACAGGGGGCTATCTCTAATTTCCTTACTCTCAATGCTAACCCTGACACTTCCCTGGCGATCCAGTGGACGGCATTGAAGGCAGTCCTACGGGGGGAATTCATTGCGATTTCCTCTGCCCAGAATCGGGAGAGAAGTCGGAAAAGGGCAGAACTCACGCAGAGAGTGTCTGAGCTCGAGCAGCTACACCAGAGAACGGGAGCCTCCCGTGCCTGGCGGCAGTTTTGTGTCGAACGGAAACAACTCGCGGCCTTGGACCAAGATAGGGCGGAATATGCAGCTCTCCGGCTCCGTCATTCCTACTACACTGGAGGGGATAGGTGCGGCAGTCTCCTCGCCAACAAACTGAGAGAACAACGACAGTGCCGGGGAGTGCAGGGCATTCGCTCGCCTGGGGGAGAAATCATCCTGGACAACGCAGCCATAGCTGAAGCGTTCCGGGATTTCTACGCGGACCTTTATACTGGAGACTCCCTAGATGCTCACCATAGTGCCGACTATATCGCCACGGCCCACATGCCCGCCTTGTCCCAGTCCGCTTTCCTAGACAGGCCCATACAAAAGGAGGAGGTTATATCAGCAATCTCCCGTCTCAAACTGGGTAAATCACCTGGCCCGGACGGCTACACGGCTGCATTTTACAAATCATTCTGTTCCCAACTAGCGCCTATCCTGTCGAGCCTCTTTAACACCTTTGACCACACCGGCACCATCCCAGGAGAGATGCTGGAGGCGGCCATAGTTGTCATCCCGAAACCAGGGAAAGACAGGACAGACTGCGGGGCATATCGACCTATATCACTCTTGAACATAGACATCAAACTTTACACTAGCATATTGGCGGCCCGGTTGGCGCCTTACATGGCACAACTAGTCGAGCCGGATCAGGCCGGATTTATCCCCCAGAGACAGACGAGTGACAACACCAAACGCATTTTACACTTGATAGAGAAAGCGTCCCGTACCCAGGGTGAATATATGCTACTGGCCATTGACGCTGAAAAGGCCTTCGACAGGGTGCACTGGCCCTACCTTGAAATGGTTCTGATGGCCGCTGGGATCGGAGAGAAGTTTCGGACTCGGATATTAAATTGCTATCGCTCCCCCATGGCGACGGTCCGTATTAATGGATACACGTCTTCCCGCTTCCCTATTGGTAGGGGCACGCGACAGGGGTGCCCCCTGTCGCCTCTTCTCTTCGCGCTATACATGGAGCCCCTCGCGCTTCGGGATTAAATTTGGGGGAGACGTCCACACCATTAGCCTCTACGCGGACGACATCCTGCTCTCCCTTTCGGATCCGGCCACAGCCCTACGCGCTCTTTTTATTGAACTAGACGCCTTCACCAGGGGATCAGGGTTTAAAATTAATATGGACAAATCCATGGCTTTAGACCTCTCTCTCTCCCCACACACCCTTGCCTTTTTAAAAGAGGAACATCCGGTGCGCTGCGCAACTACAGCGATACCCTATCTTGGTATTCAATTAGCGCCCACACTTCCGGCCACTGCCGAAGCTAATTATTCCTCTCTCCGCACCCACATACGCACAGAGCTGAAAAGGTGGAAGCATTGCACGATGTCCTGGCTAGGCAGAATCGCTGCAACCAAGATGACGATCCTCCCGCAGGTTCTGTACCTTTTCCAGACCCTGCCCCTTAAGCCCCCGATAGGCTGGATTCAGCAGACTCAGGCGGAACTATCGCGTTTCATCTGGAACGGTCGCAAACCACGTTTCCGACATCAGATAGCGGTCCTTCCACCAGAGAGGGGGGGAGTTGGGGAGCCGGATCTTCAAACATACTACCACGCGGCCCAGCTGCGATACTTGGTGGAGTGGCAACGGCTGGAGTCAGAGAAGCACTGGCTATTTCAGGATCAAGCTGTCGCCGGTAGACCCCTACAGGGGATCCCCTTCCTCCGCAAGTCGCACCGGCCACCTAACATATATGCTTCCTTGATCACTGGCACCATCATGGATACTTGGGATCGCACCAACGTCTCCTCACAACTGACTACTTTTCCGTCACCCCTGACTCCATTATTTGACAATCCGGATTTACAACCGGGCACAGACGCTCGCGCATTTCAGGCCTGGCGTTCCTCCCCCTGTAGGTCCCTGGGTCATCTTTTTGATTTAGACGGCATTATCGCCTTCCCGCAGCTCAAAGATCACTATGGCATCCCCGAAACAGAACGGCTGGAGTATCTTCAACTCCGACATTGGGCAATGCAACCGCAGGTCAAGCCACAGGCTCAGCGTTTGCTGACCCCTTATGAGAAGTGGGTAGTAACCCGAGCCTCCGATAAAAAAATCATCTCTGATTTGTATAGAATGCTGTTAGCCCACACCATATACACACATAATGCAGGCCGCGCGCGTTGGGAACGGGACTTGGGGAGATCCCTAACACACAAGGAGTGGGAAGGGCATCTATCACAGGGCACGACACTCAGCTTACCACGTGGGCCTCACTGAAACGCTGACCAAAATTGTTACGTATTGGTACTATACGCCGGAACGGTTGCATCGCTTTGACCCAAGCCGAAGCGACCGCTGCTGGAGGGACTGCGGGGAGCTGGGCACATTGGAACATGTTCTTTGGGGTTGTATCCACCTACAGTCATACTGGTCCCAGGTGCTTGACGAGGTTGACCTACACTTTGACACACAGATTCCGCGATTTCCTACTGGGCCTACCTAACCCCTTGACGTACCCACTCAAATCCCGGAAGGGTCGGTTGATAGCCATTGCCCTGGGAGCGGCCATACAAAACATATTAATACACTGGCGGTCCACCCAGCTCCCTACACATTCTGGTTGGCTCCAGAGACTCTGGCTGGTGCTGGGCATGGAGAAACTCACACTTACACTGTCTGGCAGAGGGTCGGAGTTCCCCGAACTATGGAGGCCCTTCCTGACGCTATTAGTGTCAGAATTCAGGGAGCTGACCTGCCCTCGATACTTGCGGCTTCTTCGCCTCCCGGACACTAGGATTCCCAGTAGCACGCCCAAGAATACTCGCAAGGCTCGTCGCTAAACATTGAGCCATCTTCCCTCATATTTTCCTTCCCCTTTTAATTTCAGGTGGACGGGGGGTGGGTGGAATGGGGGGGGAGAAGGGTGGGAGCGGGTGGGGGAGGCGGGGGGAGAGTTTCCTTTCTCCGAAGTCCTTTCTTTGTTTAACTGGCAGGCCCGCTCTATGCTTATTACCAATGGTAACTCTGTAATGCGAACAAGTTGTTCTCTTTTGCAATATTCAAGAGGAGCAGGAGTCCTGGTTTCTTATTTGTTTTGAAATTAATAAAAAGATTTAAACCATAAAAGTGTCTAGTTTAGATGTACGTCGGGCACTGATATCTGCTTCTCCTAATATGTTCACCAGTAGTATAGATTCCAGGCTTTGGGTTCTGGTGCTGCTTTCGGTTGTGCTGTTCTTGGCTTTGTAGCAGAATGACTATTCTTGATGTACTGATTTCTTTATACTAAATTTAATTTGTTTGCAGCATCATTACCTTGTTCTATATAATCTGTTATCCATGCTTGATTGCGTTTTTGTTGCGTTGTGTATCCTTATTGATTAGGGAGGGGGACTAGTAAGAGGGTCGAAGTGGTGCACATGACCTTATACTTACCGGTAATTGTATTTAACCGAGTCCCACTCCTTTTCGCCCTGTTTCTTTTTCTCCCCCTCCCTCCATGGGAGCAGGAGGTATCGATTTATATTTTGTTAATCCTCTTAACACTTCTGGGAGGACGAGCCAATATGGTGGTCGCACTGTAAGAGTGCTCCGCACCCCTCTAAGATCCATCATCATCCTCATACTCCTCTAGTGCCACCCTTTCAGCGGGGGTATCTCTGATCCTAAGGCACCCCCCCCGCAGCAACCTGGAGACGAACAACCGCCTGAGGGAACCGGTTAAGCAGGCAGCGGTGAACTAAGAGGCAGCCCAACTCGAGGCAAGATGGCTGCGGACGGGCCTATCCCCCAGAGGCCGGCTCTGTGAAATCCGCAGACAGCCGGTCGCTCCTGTGCTGACTGCACAACACACCCTTCTGACCAGCCAGGGGACGCGCGAGACTCCACCCCCCTCCACCCACAGCGACCTCAAGAGCCGGACAGAGCTTCGATGCCGGCCCACACTGGATAAAGACTGCTGGAATCTGCGTGGGTATACGAAGTGACTAGGGGACCCTGGGAGAAGCGGCGGGACTCCTGCGCTGACTCCCGCACTGCCCCCGGAGGCATCGGGAACCCCCAGCGATCCAGGGGGCCCAGTCGCGGGAGAAACCTGGCCCGCGCCCATCGGGGTGCCCAGACGGACTGATGGCAGACGAGAGATCTGAGCCCCGTTTGGTGAAGTACCTGGGGAGTCGTGAGCTGGCGGTGGCCCCCTGGTGCTGAATCCTGCCTTCTCCAGACCTGCTGTTGGTGGTGCGGATGCGGCCTGCCCCGCAACCGACAGGGAGTGTCGCAATCCCGCACCTGGCCCTGGTCGCCTGGGGTTTCTTGGCGTCCGGAGCAGGGGCCTGCGGCATAGGCGATCTGGTGAGACCCATGGAGCCACGCACAGCAAGGAGGAGACCACTACGAAGGAGAAACGTCCAGATGCAGTGTTTCCCGCGATGGTGGCGACCCCTGGCTGATGGCCCGCCCCAGCGGGTGGACTAATTGGCAGTAACCAGCGGTAACCGACCTGCAATCTGCAGGGTGTCCCCAAGGAAAGCGCATAGAAGGCCCGCTACACGAACCAACTCAATGACAGCTGCAGCCCCACGGTGGGCGCCTCCCCCCCCCCCCTGGACCCGGCCCTGCCTCCCCACCGACCCCCGGCCCGTTTGGGGTGAGCTGGTGAACAGCGAGTGGGGCATCTCCACGAATCTGGGTCGTGCGGCCCGGATTGCGGAGCCTGCTCACGGCTCCCGGCCTGAGATAGGCAGGACAGCTGCAGGCCGCGACGCACTGCCCAACTGACCCTCGAGTGGGGAGACACGTGAGGCAGTTGGAGGCCGGCGTTGGGCCCTGTGCCAGCGGGACCCGACTCCACCGAGATCAGGGCCGTGATAAACCAACCTGCGGCCGGCGGGAGCTACTGTACGCCCGCGGGTGGACCCTCCCCGCACCCTCCGCATAGGAAGTCCTGCTCAAAGGGAGAGGTTGGGGTTCAAATTGCACCAGGCCCACCGATACCTGCATTGACGGGGGACGGCATCAAAAGACACTGTAACCAAACAAGGGCCTCTACTGGGAGTGAGACAGCACAAAAAACACGGAGGCTGCAAAACAGGGCGACCTGCACACGAACACCCAGAACTGAAGGCCCAGCGCGGGTGAGGTTAGCAGAATTAAGTCACTGGTGGGCACCAACATCTGTGAAAGTACCTGGGGGTGCTGAGGCCCCGAATAGACCCATGAACCCGTCCTGGACCCCTAGTGTTCACTCATCCATTCTTTACACCCCTTGTGTGGCATAAGACCCGAGCAGGTGGACGCACTGACCCAGGTGCCCCGGCCTCAATAGCCCGCCGAGACCCCGCTGAGCCCACAAAATCAAATTGCATAGCGACACAGACCAACGCCTCTGAAGCCTAAAAGCCTGGGGAGTGACGAGTCTGGGCCGCCCTCTGGACGAGACCAACCAGCCATGGGAAAGGACAGGGGGTCTAAACCCTCGTCAACTCAAACCCGAATGGAGCAGTATGCAGTCAACGGCCCCGGACATGGTGTTGTGTAGTTCCTATATAACCTATACAGGATCTGCGCGTTTGGATAACATAAACTGTGGGATTGGTGGCGGACTGATTCTGTGCACCCCCACCGGATAAGTTAGCCTGTCTGTATTAGCTAGCTCACAGTGCCACTATAATCTCCTCTTACCAAGGAGAGAATAGATTCTGGCAACCTCATAACATGACAACCCTGATCCCTCAGAATCGTGGAAACAATATACTACCTTTCGCTCAGTCACTCGTGCTTACTTAGTTTGTCTCAGAGAGATACACAGAATAAACAGGCTGGGCATTTTCAATAAGTATTTATTGAACAGTTTTTATTCTAGTGTAGAATAGATGAGCTGTAACAATCATTAGACACTAGCAGAGATATATGATTAGCAGTACTACGAAAGTGAAGGGATGGTATAGTTCTACGATCCTGCAGAAATCATGAATATATACAAGTACATAAAACACATGATAAAAAGTTTGTACTCCTACGATGTCTCCCTAACTAGATGTACCTAAATGTACCTAGTATCTGTGTAGGTGATATGCCAAGAATCCCTCTAGGATCTAGTCAACCCCATTACCTTAGAATGAGAGAATATGGGACCCCGTCCTGGTCTCGAGTTGGACACCCCGCGAGGGATGTTAGACCACTGCGAGCTGGAGCGTCTGCATGCAGGAACCTCAGCGTCTCTGGTCAGTGTGTCAGCCGGGAAGTCTCGGTCTCCTCTATCTTCCTAAGCAAGATTTGCTGTATATATACCCATAGGTCTCCCCAGGGGTCCTACCTTGCTGTGTTACTGTGTCGGCCTAAAGGATGACATTGGGCCTGAACTTTATACAGAGATATACAGGAGATGGTAATCCTTCTGTTAGTCCTGCTGTGCTTCCAAAAAGCCTCATGCATAATGTTTAAGAATCGAACCAGGGAAAAACCTGCGTTCTGAATGCAGTGTCATATCTAGGTAAAAGGTCAGTACCCAAGAACCGTTATGTGTGTAATGTAGGAAAGAATATAGGTGAAAGGTTACAAGGTTACCTGCGCCTATATAGGGTACCTATATGGAATATAACAATGGAGAGCCGGCACCCCCTACGACGAACCACCCGGTTGGAGACCTGCCCACCATCCTGCAGGCCATCAAGACCTGTCAAGAGTCGATGGAGACGAAGATTGGGGAGCTGAGAGTAGATATGGCCCTCATCCGGCAAGACCTCTGCAATGCAACCGCTCGCATCACCAAAACGAAATCTCGCATCTCTGAGGTTGAAGATGATGTCTCCGCCTTGAAGACGCAAGTAAAGCAACTCCTATCCCACACGGCTGACCTTCACAGGCAAGCCGAAGATGCTGAAAACATATTGCGTCGAAATAATCTGCGCCTGGTGGGCCTTCCTGAGGGGACAGAACCCCTGCAAATGAACACCTTCATCGAAAACTGGATTAAATCCTGGATGCCCTCTAACGCCCTGTCCACGTGGTTCGTGGTGGAGAGGGGCCCACCGGGCGCTCGCACCCAAACCGCCGCCGGGAGCCCCGCACCTGCCAATAATAGCAAGGATCCTGAATATTAGGGACCGCGACGCCATTCTCCAAGAAGCCCGCTCCCGATCGGAGCTATTCCACAACAATGCCAAGATAATGATCTTCCCCGATTACACGAGAGAAGTGCAAGCCCCAGAGAAGATCATACACCCAGGTGAAACAGAAATTTCGGGCCCTCAACCTGCAATACAGACTCCTCTTTCCGGCTCGCCTCAAGGTAATATTCCAGAACAAGACGCATTTCTTCAACACGCCGGAGGCAGCTTGGACCTGGGTGACCGAGGAACGCCCAGTCCGCCCGCCGATGGGCAACTCACCTTCTGGGCCCCGGAGGGGACCACGAGCGGGAGCAATGGCGATCACCCGTGCGAGACTCACTGGATCCCGCAGACGGCGCAATACCCGTGGCACGAACTCTCTCGCCTGCGAGATCCCCTCAAGGACGGAGCAGATTATCGGGATCACAAGAGCCGACAAGAACCCGGGGAGGCACAGTGGGACCCGATCCGACACCGGAGCTGCGCTCCGTGGACTCCCCAGGGGCAAGCTCTGAGGACACTAACCTATCACGCAGCCCCCATATTTGATCATAAAGATTAATCGCAATAATGACTCGAACTGGAGGAGTGCGAATCCTTAACTGAGGAGGGGTCCAACGCATTGACCCGCACCACGCTACCGTAGTTAATTATCTTACACTCTTAGTCTCTGTTTACTGGGTGACAGATGCTTCAATTGGGGAAGTATGGGGAGGGGGGGTGGGGTGGGAATTGGGGTAGGAAATGTTCTCCCTGCTGTTGCTTTGGTTTATTTTCATCTGTTTCTCTGCGACACTGTGTACAATATCTATGATGTTTCCCTGTGCAGTCCGAATAGTAGAGCGGAGCGCCCTCACCCGCCCGTTGGGCCTACCCCTTTGGAACAGCTAAACACCCCAGACCTCTGGCCACACATGTCACAGCCCTACCACAATGTCACGACCCTATAGCGTGGGGAGAACTCCTTAAAATCCTCTCCTGGAAAGTTAACAGACTCTTAGATAAAATTAAATGGACTGCGATCTTAAAATACGCGCGGAGGGTCCACCCAGATGTCCTTTTATTGTAGGAGACACACCTGAAGGGAAATCGGTGCCCCTTTTTTGCGAGTCAAGGATTCGACAGGGTGTGGCACTCAAGGTTCACCAGAGGGGCACGCGGTACTTCGATCCTATTGAGGCGCTCCCTCCCCTTCACACCAGCCCGCGCGGTGAGCGACCCTCCGGGCCGTTTTGTCACCCTCACAGGTACCCTTGGGGATGCACCCATCAATCTGATGTCAATATATGCTCCAGTGGCAAACCTAGACTCCACCCTTCACGCAGCGATGGAAACGCTATCCTCCCTCCCCCAAGGTTTGACGTGATTGGGGGAGACTTTAATGCTGTCCCCAAACCAGCCAAAGACGCCACGGGCCCACCATCCTCCCATAGGAACACAGGGGCTAGACGTCTCGGAGACTGGTCCTCTAAGCTGGGCCTCTGCGAAGTCTGACAAACCTGGCACCCCAGAACACTACACTACACTCATACTTCAGCCACCCACCACACCCACTCTCGCATCGACCTCAACTTCATGCCTGCCCCAGATTGTAGGTCAGTGACAGAGGTCCCGATCCTGGCACGAGGCGTGCCGGACCACTCACTGCTACTTCTGCAGATAGGCGACCCCACAGGCGCTCTACATCCAATATGGAGGTTGAATGCATGGTTCCTCCAAGACCAAGAGTATAAACAAGCGATTGAGGGGTAACTGAAACACTACTTACTCACTAACAAGGGCACAGTCCAACTCCAGGGTACGCTCTGGGAGGCGGGGAAGTCCACAATCGGCGGATACGCCAAAGGGTTTCTCAAACACAGACGCAGGTCCAGGACTGTCATTACTCCCAACTTGAGGCCAGGGCCCTCCGTCTGGAAAGGATGGCTGCCTTGACGAACGAAGAGGCAGATCACCGATAACTTCACTTAGTGCAAGAAGAGGTTAGGACTATCTCTCTTGAATCTGCCAAAATGATCTGGCGGTCGTCGGCGGCTCGGGTCTATGGTTGGGGTGACAAAAACAGAAAATTACTCCACTGGCTTGCCACTCATCCCCTTGCCAACCAGATAGTCCCCGAGATTCGGAGCCCTCAAGGACAGGTCCTCCGCGCCCCCGCTGACATTGCGCAGACATTCGTGAACTATTATGTGGAGCTTTACACAGCAGACCGCCCGCTTATGTCAACCGCCGGCTCCCTCTTCCTGCAAAACGTTCCCCTTCTGCAGCTCCCGGAGGGAGATGCAAGGGCCCTTGATGAGCCCATTAAACCCGAGGAAATCGGAGAAGCGATCACGTCACTGGCTACCAGCAAGACCCCTGGGCCAGAAGGGCTCCCGGCATAATATTACGCTGCATTCAGAGAAACTCTGATCCCACAGCTCCACGCCCTGTTCGTTGAGGTGCTGGAGAGGGGCGCCTTCCCCCTGACGGATACAGCCACCACCATCTCCTCACTCCATACTTAGCCTTAGTTCTATTTGACTTTGAAAAGGCCTTTGACACGGTTGACTGGAGCTACTTGGGGAGTGTGCTGGAGAGAACGGGCCTCGGTCCTCACTATCATAAGTTGGTGGGGGTCCTGTACTCCAACCAGCAGCCAGGGTCCTCGTAAATGGAGCATTATCAAGCGCCTTTACCATCAGGAGGGGTACCCGCCAGGGGTGCCCCCTTCCCCCTCTATTTGCTCTAGCGATAGAGCCTTTGGCCTGTATCATACGTGCCGATGAGTGGATACAAGGGTGGCGCTGGCACGCCTCCCACGAGGACCGGATTGCTCTATATGCGGACGATGTCCTGCTCTTTCTGGCCGATCCGGCCCAATCTGGACCGAGGTGCCTCCAGATTCTCCGGTCCTTCGGGGGAGCGTCTGGCCTGCGTCTTAACCCAGCCAAATCCATTCTGGTGCCCTTGCATGTCTCACGTGAGTGTGTGGACTGGCAAACAAGTATTCCCTTGCAGAAGCTTTCCTTTAAATACCTCGGCATATTGGTGGCCCTTCTCCCAGAGCTGACCTGGACCCTCACTGTCGACCCGCTGCTCAAGCGTACAAAAGATGACCTCAGGCGTTAGCAATCCCTCCCGCTCAACCCCCTTGGTAGGATCGCCCTCTTAAAAATGATGATCCTTCCTTGCCTCCTATATGTACTTCGAATTTCCTTCTACACCTCCCACGTAGCCACGTCTTTTCTCTGGGGTGGCGCGAGATCACGCTTGGCCCTTGCACATTGTCAACGGCCCCCATATGATGGGGGAATGGGAATGGCGAACTCCTTTTTATACTACTTGGCCACCCGCCTCCTGGTGATCCATGACTGGTTCAATGGTGGATGGTCGGATCCGGCCTATCGGTTGGAGTTAGAAAGCCTTGGATTCTTGCGGGTTCAAACCATGCTATATGGGGCGCCAATCCCGCGCACCCTACCAGCAGTCACTCGGACGGCCCTCCTGGCATGGCGGTACGCACTGCGACACACTCAATGAAACGGCAAACTCACGCTACAGACACCCCTTTGGCACGGCACGTGGCGGCGGGAGGTCGGGACGCTAGTAGGATTTCATAAGTGGGATCTGATCGGGGTCACTCGCTTGGGAGATGTGTGGAAGGGTGAACACTTGTCCTCCTTCCAAGAACTGCAGCAAACAAACTCCCTGCAGCCCAACCAATTTTACAAGTACCTCCAATTGCAACACGCCCTTGCCCTCCACATCCCCGACCCCAAGGCAATCCCAGAGTTCAGTCCTATGGAAGCTAAACTCCTCATGGGGAACCTAGGAAAGGGAGGAATATCCCAAATTTACCTCTCACTGATAAACAACACTCCATCCACACTAGATTCCCTTAGGGACCGATGGGAACAATGGGTTGGCCCCTTAGAGGAGGAAGACTGGAGGGATGCACTGATGGCCCCCAGGGTACAAACCATATCGGCCAGGCTCTGGCTTATTCAAATTTACTATCTACACTGTGCATATCTCACCCCTGTGAGGCTACACAAAGCGGGCTTCCTCCCATCCCCAAAATGCCCACACTGTGGGATAGAACCAGCTGATTTTTATCGTATGATTTGGTCCTGAGTCACTCTCTCCAAATACTGGAGGTTGATCGTAACAGAACTGAGTGACATACTGGGTTGGGAAGTCACCCTTAGTCCTCTTGCCCTTCCTCCTGGGGGTGATGGATGTATTGGACCGGTCCCGCACAGACAAGTTACTCCTGGGAACAGCCGCATTGGTGGCCAAAAGAGATATTGCAGCGGCATGGAAGGAATCAGCAGCTCCCTCTCTCACAAAATGGCACAGGGGTGTGGACTGGTGTGCCATCCAAGAAAAAGCTGTATATGAGGCACAGGGTTGTCCGGCCAAACATGGGCGAATATGGGGCAAGTGGTTAGACCTGCCAGGCTGATCGATCATGGACAAGGGGTGGGAGGGGGGACCATGAAACAATTTAGCCTTGCTGAAATGATCATTATGGCACAGTGACGCTATGTTCAATCTGTTGATTGTAAAACTGCAATAAAATTGTTTATATTAAAAAAAAAAAAAAACACTTCTGGGAAGGGAGAACAGATAAAAAAGGTTCTGCTTTATAATGTAGGTCTTTATGGGGGCTCTCTCTAAAAGTTGGTCACCTCAGTTATTAGGAACGGGACGAGGAAGAGTAAGACTGGGTAAGTAATTTGTTCATGAGCCGGCCCGTGATCTGGGGGTACAACTCTTGCCTGCAGCATCTGAACGCTATTCTGGTACACCCTAGTAGACTCTGGAACTCCTTGAAACCTCAAAAAAAACGAATGAAACTTTTCCTTTTTGTTTGGTATTTTTCCCATGGCTTGGACGCCTATCGTGGGTTTGTTTGGATTTACAGGAACTTGGTGATGATGCTTGCGCTGTTGCGCGCTTTTATAGTTGTACGGCAAGGTGATATGAGGACATGCGGTGTGCCGACAGCTATTGGAGCTGTAGAGATGCTGGTGTGAGGATAGGCGGTGCGCCGACAGCTATTAGAGCTATAGAGATGCTGGTGTGAGGAGAGGCGGTGCGCCAACAGCTATTAGAGCTGTAGTACAGGTGCTGCTGTGCTGTGAGGAGAGGCGGTGCGCCCACAGCTATTGGAGCTGTACGTCGCTGCTGTGAGGAGAGGCGGTGTGCCGACAGCTATAAGAGCTGTAACACGTGCTGCTGTGAGGAGAGGCGGTGCGCCGACAGCTATTGGAGCTGTAGGGCTGCTGGTGTGAGGAGAGGCGGTGCGCGGGCAGCTATTAGAGCTGTACGGGTGCTGTGAGGAGAGGCGGTGCGCCGGCAGCTATTAGAGCTGTGGTACTTGTGCTGCTGTGAGGAGAGGCGGTGCACCGGCAGCCATTAGGGCTGTACGGGTGCTGTGCGCGAGATGCGGTGCGCAGGCAGAGCTGTGAGACACCTGCTGATGATCACCATTGGCTGGGACACTGCACCCCAGCTCGGTATAGCAGATTATTCCGCAGCACACCCTGCGCCTCCGGTGTTTAGTCAGTGCCCCGCGCCACGAGCATCTAAAAGCTCATAATCATGGCCCCATTGTGTGCGCGCCGACTCTCTAAGCACCTCCAGCTGGGGATGCTGCTGCGGCAGATGGCGCCTTTGGAAGGCGGCTCTCCCATCTGGAGCTGCAGACCGCAGCCAGCCTGCCAGCCCTGTCCCAGACATGGCGCGGGCTGCAGCGGCAGCCAGCTGGAAACGAAACACCTTACGGGCAGCCAGCACCCGTCGGAGAGCGGCGCAGGCGCAGCCAGATGCTTCTCCTCTCTGGGTTCAGACTGCGGGGTCTGAAGGCGAGCTTCGTTCCTTCCCGGCTAGTTCAGGTGTCTGGAACCCGCCGTCGCATCTTTCGGGTTTCCGAGCTGAAGCGCGGCTTAATACGCAGGGGATGCGTCTGTTTATTTTTTTCCTGGGCTCAAGGTCTAGTTGGCTCGCTGGAGCTGTGGCTCGGGCCAAAGCTCCCCCGGGCCTCATAATTCACTCCTAATCTGTTCCTCATCTTGCTACCGTCTCATGTTCCTCACTCGCCAGGCACTTGGGCCCACGTGGATGCGTTGTTGGCTCACGATACAACTAGGCTACCAGAGGAGGAAAGGTGTTTAGTGGGAAAGTCAGGAGACCCATATTGCGTTCTTGTCAGTAATTCGCTCAGCCCATATATCTTCCCTTCTGTTCTCGTTTAACAGACGGGCTTTCTGGTGCGAGGTCGTGGGCTGTATTAAAGATTGCGAGAGACTGCATTATCCTTAATAGGAGTAGCCCTTGTTACCGTGCGTGTTGCTGTTCGTGTGCGTGTTGGAGAGGAGGTTGTATTTTAGGTTTTATCAGGGCACAAGTCGGGGGGGGGGGGAGGACATGCGGGTAGACGGCGTCCACCACTATTTTCACAGCGTGGACATCGTCTCCCCTGCCAAGAAAATGGCCCCAGTGAATTATGCTGAACGTGTCACAGTGTAATTTCACTACACTGGGACACATTCAGCAGAGCCTGCAGGTTGTCTGCTTTCCGGCCCAAGCATCAACATGCAGGCAGGGGATGCTTTGCATTTTAGATTCCAGGAGAGAAGGTGGCTTGGCCCAAAACAAAGGCCAAAGATTGCTCCCCTCTCCCCCCCCTCACTCCCTCTTCACCCTCCCCCCAAAGTACTGAGCCCTTTTCTGGCTATTTGGGGGTGGTTCCTGCTTAGGGCTCCATAACGTTTTTTGTGCTCTCAACCTACTTCCAGTTTTTGGAGGAAACCCATGGGTGGTCCAGGAAAGCTATAGATTTGTGAAAAGGAGACAAAATTCCGACTTCAGCAAGGGGTCATGTATGTGGATCCCTCAAGGTTTTCCCAAAGAAACGAACTGTTGAAATAAAGAAATATTGAAAATGAGTAGGAAAAGATTGCCATTTATGACAACATGTTCATCTGTAACTTTTTGTCCCGTTGGCCGATTTACAAAAGCAATATACCATTATGTCCGCTAGACCCATCTGGTTGCAGGGATATATAGGGTTTGTAAGGTCTCAAAGAACCCAAGGTACGCCGAGCCAACAACTGAGCTGCACCGGGGGGGGTATGCGGGGGGGTTCGCGCTGGAGTTCACGCGCAGGGGGGGGAGTTTAAATAATATAAAAAAAAGAAACGTACCTTCACGGGTCCCACGACGTCGCAGCTCCTGCCTGGGTCCTGTTTTCCTGCTCTCCTGCTGAACAGGAAGCAGGCAGCCTTCCTCCCCTAAGCCAATAACAATGCTGCAATGGCAGCGTTGTGATTGGTGAGGACGGCGCCCAGCCAAGTGCCAATGGGGAGGCCATTTTCACTATGTAGGCTGCATGCAGCCTACATAGAGGAAAAGCAGAGTGCGCGTGACTGGTTTGGTCGGCCCCAGAGGGCCGACCAAAGTGTCAGGGCCCGTAACATTGGGCAAGCCACTCCTACCCGACCTTCCCGCCCGCAACCAGGCATACCTTTCTGCTTTCTCGCAGTGTGAGAAGCAGAAACATAAAATGGTACATTTACCATTTTAAGTTTCTGCTTCTCGCACTGCGAGAAAGCAGTGGGGCGACGCTCCTCTGCCCTAATGGAGGAGCCGCCCGTGACCGTACAATGGTTTTTCATTATGTTTTTAGTATGGAAATTGAGACATTAACCTGTAAAAATGAAATCTCGCCCTTATTAACCGAATCGCCCGTTATGAACTCCACATCAACCTAACTCGCAAATATGTAGCCAAGCAGGCCCTGAGACCCTGGCCTGGGATTGCTGATTGACAGGCCACAGATGGTAGGGTGCGTAGCTGGCAAGCAAACGCTCGGACAGGAAACTGTTGATCAGTCCCACAGATAGGTGCAGCGACATCACAATTGTCAAGGGAGATTGCCCCAATAAAGCACGCATTGCAGGAGTGGGTACTCGCGCTCCTTAAATACTATAAAATGCCAGATGCCGCATGAGTTAGGAACACATAGCCAATCAGGACCTAGCAGACGTAGTGATCACACGCTTCCCATACTGGACATCTGGACACGTTATCCACTGGCTACATTGTGTCCACGCAAGGTCGTGACCAACCTGTGGTAAGCCTTAGACAATTAATTTATGACTCCGAAGGCAGCAGCCAACATTCCTCACCATATATGGTAGGTCGGAAACTTTTATAACCCATCGTGTTTTGTATAAAAGGACACATGCTGATTGTTTAATTAAACATTACGGCTGAGAGAACAGTTATAGGCACAAGGTCTGGGGACTGTCTCAATTTACAAACTGTTCCTGTTTTGCCAAACGCCTCTTGTCTTCTGTTTTTTAAGGGATTTCAAACTCGGGTAGCAATGTATGAAGTATAGACCAACTAATATGGTGAAATATGTAAAGTGAAAAATGGGTATCAAGGAAACCTACGCATTTCTGAAATGGGCACAAGATAAGGAGTTTAGGAGCAGTGGTAATTTGTACATCTCCAAATTTGTATGTGCCTGTACTAGCATATGATTTAGAGTGTATTTTTCAAAATGCCTTCTTTCTTACACACTGGCTTCAATTTGAAGGCAGAAATGCAATGAAATCCTATTGGTAATAGCAAATGTTTTACTATTCTATGCTCCCACATGTCTTCCAATAAAAATGGTACCTCATGTGTGGGTAGGCCTAATGCTCGTGACAGAAACAAAGTAAACCAAGGTCAATAGGAACCCCCTGGTGAGGGCTGCCATTGATCTTGGTTTGAGCTGTTTCTGTAGCGGGCACTAGGCCCAGCCACACAAGTGGGGCAGCGTTTTTATCGGCACAAGTGGGGTAATGCAGAGTGGTAGGAATTTTGTGGATTCCTACAGAATCTGTACGTTTCCATCTCCGAAATGGAAGGAAAATATGTGATTTTAGGCAGTTTAAAGTTTGCAGGGCGTAATAGGCAAGAAAAACTCATGGGATCCATGCAAGGCACACCACCCTGAACTCCCCTGGTTGCTTGCACAGGTGGCACCACAACATAGCCACAAATACAGCAGCTACCTCTATTGCTTATTTCTCAACATAGTGATTGAGGCCTTTTGTGTCGTCTCTTGGCCCATCCACATAAGTGGGGTACCGTTCTTCTCGGGAGGCATGTGGGAACTCCGGGTGGTAAGAAACCTGTAGCTCCCCACAGGCTTCAGGTCTTTCCATCACAGAAATGTGAGAAAAATGTGTTTCTTACTAAAGTTTGACGTTTGCAGAGGCTTCTGGGTAAAATTACCTGGTGAGAGCCATGCAAATCACACACCCCTAGACTCCACTGATTGTCTAGTTTCAAAAATGTGCATGTTTCCCTAGGTGCCGGCTGAGCTATGGCCAAATACCCACATTGCAAAAAAATGGCTCATTTTCACTTCATAAATGTGATGTGTCTTATGTTGTGTTTTTAGGAAAAAGTACAGATGATGGACGGAATGCTGAACAAATCAAACATTCACCCCCACTCACAGATCTGGGTTTAATGCATAGTTTTTTTTGCTCACCACGCCACCCCAGTTTGGACCCAGCCATATGCATATCAGTCTTGACCCTGCTCCCCATGTGAACAGTCCAGCCGAACTGCCAGGCTAGGTCCTTCCTGGACCAGACACAAGCATCCTGGGACTGGTTTCGGGGTATCACCCCTCATCAGCCAGGCTAGCTTGATCTTTTGACTGGGGGAGAATGTTTGCATTGTCAGCATTCCGTCCATCATTTGTTTGCTGTAACAGCTTGAATCCAGTGGCATAGTGAGCACGGGACCCACACCTGGGCATACTTTTCCCACTTGGGGTGACAAAAACAAAAATTACAGATGATGGACAGAATGCTGAACAAACAAACATTCACCCCCAGTCACAGATCTGGGTTTAATCCATCGTTTTTTTTGCTCACCATGCCACTCCAGTTTGGACCCTGCCATATGATCTATGGACCGGAAAGAAGCATCCTGGGACCGGTTGCCCAGATGTGGGTCCCGTGCTCTCCATGCCACTGGAGCCAAGCTATCGTGGCTGATGAGGGGTGATATGCCGAAACCGGTCCCAGGAAGCTTGTTTCCGGTCCAGGGAGGATGTGCCCTGGCAGTTTGGGCTGGGCAGTTCCCATGGGGAGCAGGGTCAAGAATGATTTGCATACTGCTGGTTCCAAATTGGAATGGCATGGTGAGCAAAAAAACAATGGATTTAGGCCCAGATCTCTGTACTGGGGGTGAATGTTTGACATTGTTCAGCATTCCGTCCATCAACTGTTCATTTTGCATTATGTTGTGTTTTTAGCATTTTCCAATCGTGGGCCGCTAGGGCCACCCACAAAAATTGTGTTTGGTATTTCTATGGAGACAGATGGGAATGCTGGGTTTCCTCAGTTTGTGGATCTCAACAGATTACAGAAATTTTCAACACAAAATGTAAATAAATGAGTAGTGTTAGCCATGTACACATTTTCAAGTTTTGAACGGCATTATGGGAAAGCGAACAGAATCAATGCAAGTTACACCACGCTGAATACCTCTGCGTGTTTCGATTGTAAGAAAAGGAGTTCTTAGTAAAGGCCACATTTACATTTTGGCTGACAAAGAAGTCTCCATCATCCTGGCGGAGGACTTGACTTCAGGCAGTTTGAGACTACTCTGCCTGCCAAATTTACAAATGACCGACAAGCTGGCGGTCAATTCAAAAACATTGGCAGGTGCTGCTCTCACGGCGGTACCGGTCAGTGCCTTTTTACGTTTGACGCACTACTCCATCAACATGACGGAGCAGTCCATTTATTTTTACATTTTCAAAAACAAAATCTCAAAGCCGGATTTTCTTTTTGAAAATATAAAAATGCCCTTCTAACCATGGGAGTTATCTCCCATGGCAAGGGGGGGGCATTAGACAGTTTTCATTGCCCCTTTCCACCATTGTTTTCCAGGTGTGGTGACAGGCAGTGAAAACTGACCTCCATGTCTGCACATCTCAATTAGGTGGGCGGACGTAGAGGTCAGTTGCTGATGGCCCTTACGCTGTGGGACATGGGAGGGATGCAACCATGCCAGAGAAGGAGTAATCTTCCCCACGGTTACACCAATGGTCCGTCTGCATATATACTGAGCGGCCAGACCATTATCTTTACGGTAAGCATACTCTGTCGCCATTGCAATTGAGTATACTTACCGCCATAGATATAAATCTGGTACTAATTTTTTTAAGTTAATCCACCACTTATAGTGGTTGGTTTTAGCACCTTCAGAAATGCTAGCTTCAGAGTACAAATACTTATCAAAGTATCTAAATATTGAAACTAAGACTGCTGAAGGTGAAAGCCACATCAAGGCACCAACCCCATTATGGTCCATTCACATGCCATTCATGCACCGCACACAAGACGTACATACCGCCAGCCCAATCCAACAGATCACTGTATTCACATCAACATACTGCCGCCATTCAAGGACCCATCACAATCATACGCCACAGAACGGAATCCCTATTCAGTACAACCTCTCAATCAGCCATCAACAAAATTGCACACACACACCCGAAAAATGAAACTATAAACACATATATCCAGACATGTTGACTGTTAGTGCATCCACAACTTTCACAAATGAATAAACAGTTTGACTACATCTTTACCAACTGTCACGTAACTGCCTCCATTCTGAACATTACCAAACGCATGTCTAGTGAACCTTTACTAATGACTCCCATGACAGCCATATGAGGCTCAGGAAGACATGTCTTACATGCGTCTTTAGTGCAGTCACTGTTGTAAATCCAACTCCTTCCAGTATGTGGATGCAAGTTGGGGGTGCCTGAGAATGCCTTCCGAGCCCTACATTGCTCGAACTGAGTAAGCATATCTACCGTTGAAACTAAGGCAAACATGCTGGGGAATACTGCCTAAGTCCCCCTAAGAGCATGTCATAAACTACGAAGACCGTTCATTTTTGACACACAGGGTAGTCATTGAGAATGTAGCATAAGTCATGATCACTGTTATGTGCCGTGCTGTGACTGTAATGCACTTATCATACAGTAAACTGAACATATACTAAGTTCTGATGAAGCATGAACATGGCAAGAAGGACAAACATTAACATGTTACTCATTCATGTAACTTTGGGTGCAGAGTTTTCTGTAATGTTATGATTGTTTTGTAAAGTGCGCTATCACCCAAGAGTGTATTTTGTCACCGAGGCAAGAGCAGTCAGGGCTGATCCATGGATTAACTTAGTCGAAGAGCCAAGTGTTGAGCTTTGTGCGGAATGCACTAATTTTAGAGATGGCGCATATGTGTAGAGGCAGGTTATTCCACCCTTTTGGAGTCAATTAGGAGTAGTCACTTCTCCTTGTTCTGGTGCTGCGAATGCATTGAATGTGTTTAAATACTAGTCTGGCTTAGGAAAGGTGTCTGGAAGGTTTCTGAAATCTGAGGCGGTATTGAGGTATGCTGGACCAGTGCTGTGTAAGGCTCTGAAGGTGTGTCACAGAAGTTTGAAAAGAGCTGTGGATGGGGAATCAGTGAAGTTGTTTGAGTTGCAGTGTGTGTTGGGATGTTGAGGGAGTAGGCTACCTGCTGCGTTCTCTATGGTTTGGAGATATCTGCTTAGTTGAGTGAAGGAGTAATTCAGTATCGGCGAGTACGGCGCCAATGCGTTTGAATCCGTAGGTGAAGATGAAGTGATGGCATGTGTATCTGTACTACCTTTACTATCTGCCTTCTACCTATGCAATATCCCTGTTAAAGCACACCTAGTCTGAGCTTTTTCTTTCCGTTCATGTCTCTGTCCTCATCAAAGTCCTTATTAATCATATATACTTACCTAGTGAACCTATACTAATGCCTTCCGTCGCTAGTTACTTGAAGCTCAAGAAAACGTGTCTTTCATGCGCCTTCAGCGCACTCACTGTGCTAAATTCAACTCCTTTCAGTTTGTGAATGTAAGTTGGGGGGTGTATGAGGCCTACATTCCTCGAACTGAGTGAGCATATCTACCTTTGAAACTAAGGCAAACATGCTGGGGAATACTGCCTAAGTTCCTTAAAATAATAACCAAACTAAATGTCTTGTGGGACTCATTCACTGACACTTTTGCTTTGAAAGTCTGAAAACTCAATTTGTCACTTGAATTATAATCAGTGTTATTGAGAACGGGTACAGGGCACAATATCTTGTATGATAATGATTTTTACCTTTTTAGTATAAGGACAATATACATTTCATTATGTAACCAAATTAGTGCAGATGACGCAGTGATGAGACAGTGAAAAATCACACCACACCGCCCCCCACCCGATCCCAAGGTTGCATAGGATTATATATCCTTTCTGTTCATATATGGTATCTCCTGGCAAATCATAACATGTTTTGAAAGCAACTTAGAGAGGGGATGTCCGGGTTTCGACCTGTAGGTAGTCTTCGGGTCTCATCAGATCAAAAGACGTCTGGGTAAAGTTCGCTAGAAACTATGGAATCTTGGGCCCTTCAATAAGGCATCCTGTAAGCAACACATGCAAGAATACTTCAAGACAGAGTCTACAGTGCATACCGGGCCACTTGGTTAGTCGGATAGTACGGGTGGGGTAAGCAAATTATTCGGGAGAAGTACACCTTTGTATTGTGTGGAAAAAGTGGTCACACCAACTCATACAAGAGTATTCCTAGACAAAGCCAACAATGCAAAATGGGCTGCTCGGTTCCTTAGACGGTCCTGTAGAGGTAAATGGATTATTCAGAAAAAGCACACCTTTGCATTGTGTCATAGCTCCGCATGATCTGCATTCATGTTGGTGGCACAGATGGGCATAGCAACGGGCGAGGGCTGATGCGGAAGGGATTCCGCATGGCCCCCACCCTTAAACATTAGTTCAGAAAACCTCCGGTGCAAGCACCGGAGTTTGCTTCACAGCCCTCCCCAGTGTCTGCCAATGGCCCACAGACACACTGGGCAGGGAGTGCGGCTGTTGACCGACAGCCACACTAAAAGGGTTAAAGGGCCATCAGGTCTCCTTTTGTTCCAATTTGATCCTGTCTGGCAGCTATTTGGAGCCTCACACCTAAATGCCAGTGCAATAGAGGGGAAGCAAAGGCACACAGCTTGTTATCACTTCATCACTTTAAGAGAAGCTAGGATTTGGAGGCAAGCTTTTCACTTTATTCAATCCCTGTACATAAGAGATACGCATGCACTGTAAGAATGTGAGCTGTGTAGGTCTGTACAAATATTTACAAAAATAACAATTTAAATACCACAATGTCTTTTTATTTCCTTTATAGCGCTACTCATCCCATTGTAGAGTGTCAGAGCACTTTGCATCATACTGTGATATTATACATTGACAATAAATCATTCACATGTGTAAATCAATGTATAGGATTGTTGCATAAGACAATTAGGGTTACAAGGTGTAGAAGTCACATTTCGCCTGTCATAGCTCACTGTGCTATATTAGAGGGACTGCAATTTATCAACTTCAAGTAACAAAAGGATCTCTGTGTCAAAAGCAGTAACCCACTTACCTCTTTACATAAAACAAAACTCTGTCATCTGCATGTTACACAATGTGCTTTGCAGGAGACACAATAACCCTCCATGCTAATGCATTAACCACCCCAGTTATCTTACCATTATTATTATTCCCCAGGATTTACTGGGCACAGAAAGATATCTGCAGCAGGTGCCTTAACACTAAGGTTTTTAAAAAATGCAGCATTTGCAACCAATTAAACCAGAACATATTTGCTGTCACCTTTCTACTTGTCAATTTCTTTATGGCAGAGTTTTAAAAAAAAATGTATAAATTGGGGCCCAGATTTACCAAGATTGAAAAAGATAATGCAAAGCAGCACATAGCACTGACCTCCGTTACCTTGTGTCAGGTAGGCCTACATAGGTGGTGCATCGGTGTTTCCGTACATCGACCCATGACCTGTGATGCAAGCCCATATTAACAAAGACTTGTAAAAATGGGATTGCGCCAAAATGGTGCACCTACCTAAGAATGCTGTAACAAGGAGAAATATCTTTATTTCTGCTCGTTATTTCCTCTTTGTAGGTGTGCTGCATCATGCAGCACACCTACAAAGAGGAAATAGCCTCAAACATAGTTTTTGTACAGAAAGGCATGCCTTGCTGCACAAAAACTATCCTGATCACAAGGCAGGCACCCTTGCACCATGACACAAGGGTGCCTGTGTTGGCATAGGCAGCCACATGAGCTCCAGTACTTGAAGAGAGCATTACTGTTTCAAACTGTTTTCTACCGCACTATAGTCTCACACCAGTCCGTGTGCCTACCTCATAACTTTAGATGTTCCTAATTCAACTCAGTAGTTCTAATTACATCAATGTTCCAAAATGGTGAAAGTTTGAGGTGGCGTGGCTATGATTCAAATGAATTTGCATGATACACATGGGTCTCTGCACTAGTAGATTTTGAAGCCAAACAGCTAAAGGATCAGTTCCCCACCTGTTCAGTATTTTACTTTACATATTTAAACCTTTTGGGATTTAAAAATCCCCCAATGTTTTATCAGTTTTCTTTTTTGATGTCAACCACTTGATTCTTGGATGCAGAAATGTTCTTCCTATAGTCTTTTGCTACTTTCTTCAGGACATTTTTAAGGTGTGGGATTGAAGTTGAAGGAGTTGTGCCCACAGAGCATACGTAGGCATACGTAGGCAACTTATGTATGCTCGGCAAGTGCTGACTATCCATGTACTTGGGGACCATGGCTACACTAATGGTGCCAGAAACACCCTCCATGTGTTTAAAGGACAATGGTTCACTGGGTCACCATTTTCGTTCTGAAAATTAACTTTATTCAAACAACAGTGCCCCGCTCCGGGTCACCGTTTTCACTTTGGACCTTTGAGGCCATCCCTGAACCATTGTCCTTTAAACATATTCTACTACCCCAGGTTCACATATTGGGGTCCCCTTGTTTTCTACAAACCAGAAACACCCTCCAAGCAGGCCCCTCAGACAAATGCACACGAGAGTAATTTTGAGTATGTGTATTTAGTTTTAGTGTATAGGCCTATGTATGAGATTCTCTCTTAATTATAATCTTGCATCAGAAGGTTTCAGAGAATATATTGACAATGGTGGGAATGCGGTTCTAGATAAACTTCAACCTGTTTTGAGGGCAATAAACACACTACCAGTTATTTCATGTGACTACGAAAGAGGTTTTAGCACCGTGAACTTGATTTATTTTTTGTTAAAATTTCTTTATTGGGTTTTTTACATGAATTGCAACAATTACCGTGAACTTGATAATGTCCCCCATACAACACTATCTTCGCATTGCATACAACACTATGGTAGTATTTAGTGTCTTTCTTCACTATTGTTCATAGATCTCATGGGCCCTCCTGTGCCTCTTTGGAATCCATTGTCACATGTTAACAGCTAATTACCATGCAGATGATACTCGGTTTAGGAAGGTAGATCTTACTACACATCAGAACAAAAGATAAAGATACTAGATGCATTGTATTGTTTTAACTGGTTTAGTAATCTACATTATAGGGATTCAGTGATAAGAAAGATCTCACTAATTACTCATTTGTTATAATTAAACATCCTGTGGCAATACAGCATGGCTCATAATGTCTGAATTAATATATATGCAGAATATCCAGTTATAACTGATTCTTTTTTATAGGGAATGTCATTTGCCATGCTGAGAATACCAAAAGCAGTGTGCAACTTGCATTTGTTTTGTGATAATTGTCAAAGTGTGCTAAAATTGTCAGTGTTTATAATGGTGGTAGGTTAATACATTTTATAGTTTTGATATTCACAATTGCAGTTGCTAGCATTTTATAATGCAATGCATGAACTGTGCTTTGTTCTTGGGGCCAAGTTTAGTATGCCCAGCTTGTGGCACTTTGTGGCTTGTCTACTGAAGTTACCCAGACACCAAACTTCATTCACATTTGGGCTGGTAATTCCTTCGATCAGGGAACGCAGGTCACAGGTTTAGGTACTGATCAGCTTTCATTTGTTAAATCTTGTAATGCTCTCAAACGTACTCATTATAAACCTGCTAAGTGTATGTGTGAGCTCTTATGATCAGGTGTCACTTCTTGTGATGCTTCCTGTGAGGGTATAGGTCGTAATGCCATTTCCTGTGATGTCACTTCCTAGTATGCAACATGCAATGTCACACACCGTGATGTCACTTGCATACTGCTTAACTTGGTTAGTTCCTCCCACTTTTGTTTTTAGGACTTGTGGTCTGGGTTTGATATAGTGGGGCGCTGAAGCGCTTATCCACGTGGATAGCAGTCTACACTGTTGTGGGTGTATAGTTGTCCTTGTTTTGAGCATATATGGGGAAGTGTTTCCCTGCTGTACATGACCACCAAGGTGCGATTATGGTGTTATGGGACGCATATGTGGCAGTTTGATGGATGAGGAAGTATAACCGATAAACATTTTTTATGGTTTGGTGCATACAGGCAACTATGATTAGCTTTGCAGGTCCCTTTATTGTGTTTGTAATTTTTCTTTTATGTTCTTGATCTGATTTCTTGTGCTGGCTTTGGCTAGAGCTGGGCAAACCAACAACACGTACACGAGCCCTGAAAATATTTGGCATGTAAGTCATGCAAGAAACATCATGTTAAAATATGATAGTCTCTTCAAAATTTAAAAAATGTGTTCCTTAACATCTGGATGTGTTTCAGTACTCCAGGTTATATCACTGCATTCAGAAGTATTTATTAAAAGTAATAGTTTTTAACAGTGGTCAAAGTGCATTAAAAAAAATGTGAACTGTAATGCTGCACGCAGTGGGGTGGGGTGAGAGAGCGTGGAGACTGGGTCAAAGGCATGGCTAAAAAAACAAAATATTCCTAACTTTTTGGTCTTTCACCATCAGGAAACTATAAATAAAATGAAGCACAGCTTAAATGAAAAATAAGTGCAAGTTATGTTAATCAGTGGGAAACGCACTATCATACATTATGAAACCTCTATTAGTTAATGCACTTCAGAGGTCTATGGTTGTAACCAGAGAGCTACAGAATTAAAACCTGGTTGGTATAGTGGAGAATAGTGACTTGTGTATGTTTAGTGCTAGGAGGCCAGTCTGTGACAGAAAGCAATGTGAATATGTTAGTCATTATTTTAAACTTGCATTACACACAATATAAGATAGGGTGCTACAAAATGTGCAAAAAGGTTTAAGATAAAAAAAAGTGCTTCCAGAATATAGAATTTTTTTTGCATCAACTGACACCTCTTTTACTATACCGATCCCCCAAAACAAACCTTCCTAAACCCTTCCCACTGACTCTTCCCCTCCACATCCCTTTTTACTGATCCCAAGCCTCCTACTGCTATTTTTTTTTTGTAAACAAATTTTATTGGGGTTTACAGATTTTCCCAGAGCATATCAAAACTTCACGTTGACCATGTATTTGGGTATTAAATTGTTGATCTCTGATATGTACAGAGCCATGGTGCAACCACGTGAAAGAGAATCAAGTCCTTGCTGTACTCCCGAGACCGCCCCACATGTACACAACGGTCAGGGGTCACATTTGCCCAGCTCTTGGGTTATTACCTACATCTTTACATTCAACTTCAAACTCCCACCCGCCAACTAGTACCCCTCCCCCCAGGCTTGTCACTTATAAACAGATTGCACATTTGTGAGGAGCTGCTGGTACAGACTGTGCCTTGCGGTGGACAGAGGTACCGCTTTAGGAACACTTGGCCGATGCGGACGGCGATGGATTATGGGTGCTACCCAGCGCCCCAGGGCTATAGAGTAGGTTGGAGTTTATAGGGCCTAGGGTACCTCTATCGGAGGCTCTCCTATCGATTCTTCGTCATCAGTCTCCTCTGGGAGCCAGATCAAGCCCACCAGGGTTTCCGATGCTCTTGCTGCTTCCAGCGCCTTCTCGCTTTTTGTTCATTTTGCTATCTACATCCTAACTATCCCTTCACACTCTGTCCACTTAGTAAGTTCTTTCTTCCACCTAGCTATATTTGGACCTTGTCTTGCTTTCCAGTGCATGGTTATATCTCTTTTGGCTAGAACTAAGCCCATATCTATGAATTTGCTCGTGATTTTATTTTTCGATGTGTAACAGGCAATAGCCCTGCGAAATCTCAACTTCCCTGTCAGTGATGTCTGCCAGCAGTGCAGTTACCTCTTCCCAGAAGCTACCCAGCTGGGGGCAATCCCAGAACATATGACTAAAACCAGCTCCCTCCCTATTGAATCGCGGACAAGCCGCCACCTGAGTATCAAAATACTGATTGATCTTCTCCGGGGTAAGGTAAGCCCTGTTTAAGATATAAAAATGCATCAATTGAAATCTGGCGTTTCTGGTGCTCTTCCAAGCCCTCTCTACTATCTCCCCCATGTTTTTTCTGGGATATCTTTGCCGAGGTCCGTTTCCCATTTTAATCGCAGTTCCGTTAAGGGCCGCAATGTTTCCCTTGTTATTCGCCTGTATATACACGTAACCGCTTTTATAGTCCCTGCCGCCATCACCAGATACTGACATCCTAAGGACGTCGGTGGCTCAGTGAGACCTCCCCCCCCCAATGTTTTCGTATGGCTGCGGTGAGGGCAGTATGCAGTAGGAAGTCCCCCCCGGGTAAGTCATATCGGTCTTGCAGGACGTTAAACGTGATCATGGTGCCCTCTTCATACAAGCCACCTAGAGTATCTAACCCCATCTCCGCCCAGGCCTCCAGTCTCTGCCACCCACCTACATGCGGCAGGGCCTCACACATAAGTAGTGGGATTTCCGGTGCATAAGGGCATCTAATTTTGGCACGCCTCCGGTATCTATGCCAGCACCGGCGGGCCGTGCGTAGCTCCAGGGGGAGGGCTGAAGGTCGAACATTTAGCCTCAAGATAATTTGGGATATCACTCTGTGTCATGGAGTCCTCTCTCGGCTTTTCCAGTCGCCGAATGCGGCTTGCTGACCATTTCGTGAGCCATTGTAACTGTGCTGAGAAGTAGTAGGCCTCAAAGTCGGGCACCGCCAACCCTCCCTCTGCCCTCGGACGCATGAGAAAGCTAAGTGCCACTCTTCGCCTACCATTCCCCCACAGAAACCCTGAGATCATCGATTTAAGTTGGGCGAAGTATCTCGTTGGTATCCAGATCGGGAGGGTTCCAAAGTAATAGAGTAATCTCGGCAGGGTCACCATCTTAAGTAGAGCCACCCGGCCAGCCACTGACACCGGCAAAGAACTTCAGAAATCAAGATCTGATAGAGACTACTAGCCGCAGATTCCTTAACGTAGAATTATCCCCAGGCGTGAGACTGGACCCGGAAAACTTTCTTTGCCCCAGCATCTCTGCGCGCCGGGGGGCGGTGCCACGCGACTCCGCCCTGATGTTCTCCGCGGATCTGTGTGGGAACAAAGACGATTTACTAATTGTAATAGTAAGAATGTAATTTACATGATCACTTGCCCGTGCAATTTGGAGTATATCGGGATGACGTCCAGACCAGTTAAAATACGGATTGGTGAACATAGAAGCAATGTGAGGTGTAAGAAGAGTACCACTAAAATGGCAACCCACTATCTGTCAACCAACCACAACGTTGACGACATAAAATGGACAGTGATCGAACAAATCTTCAACGAAAAGTATCTTCTGGAAAAGGAACAACGTTGGGTGTTCCGTTTGGGGACACATGAAAAGGGTTTGAATGACGAAATTCCGTGGGCCCAGTTAATAGGTTGAAAGTAGTCACTACACCTGCCTACTTCCATTCATTACTATATACAGGGCACAAACTGTATTTCAGTGTTTTGGTCCCTGTGTATAGAGGTCCAGATGATACATCAGCAATCTCCTTTAAACCTGATTTTGCCTGATTTCGCTAGCGTTCCTTCCATTAGTATCATCTTTCTGGCCCTTTATATTATTAGATACCTTTTGTGACATGTGCTGTTCAATGAGCGTTATTAATATTTATTATTTTTTATTTTTTGCTTCTTAAAACGCATTGATACACTTTCAGTGCTTTCACTTCCCTCACTCGATTATAATGACCATTTGAGTATCACCAATCTCCTTGTCTCGCGTTTTCTCTTAGATAACCACACGAAATGTTGGGCATCAACCACACTGTTTTATAGAATCCTGATTTTGATTTTGCAATTTTCGGTATCCCCAACTGCTGGATAATGGACTACAGATTAAGGTCAAGCTCCAGAATTACATCTTCTATGCAATACTTGGTTACCGAAATTCATTATTACCCTCACCTTCATTTTCATTCAGAAAACTAAACGTAATGTTGGGCAACTATGCCGCTGATTTACAGAACTCTGGTTTAATGACATACACTTTGGTTTTTGAACACGTACGGAATACTCACTTCCGCAGTGCACTGGAGTCAGCGCTCTAGTGCTCATTGATAATCAAACTTGTAAGCTCTCTTCCGGTTTGTTTGTTTGTTTGTCTCGCGCCAGTTTCGCAGGTGAATCTTGTTTGCTCTCGTTACTTCAGTATAAATAGCCGCTCCCCGCACTCCCTAGTCATACAGCGGAGCCGCGGGTGAGCAGTATGGGTTCAAAATTTTGTCTAGCAGCATGTAAGTACGGCATAGCCGTCATGGTCCGAGTCTTTCTTCGTTTTTTTCATTGTTTACTCGGTAAAGAGGACGAGCACTACCTGACCGTTTCTCTCTTCATTTCAACCCAAAAAAAATTCCCTCACAGTAACGAGTGACTACTTCCTGCTCATCTGTACCTGAGGCTCATGGGGCAATACACCCATTCATACATTGTATGTATTGTGTATATACACCGTTATACACACCGCCTCTTTTATTACAATAGTCACCAAATAGAGTGTGTGTTTTATGTTATATGTAGTGTGTCACTGTATGTTTTCCCTTTTTCCCAATTTCTTTCACAGGTCCCTGCACCACTATAGCACTATGTTTTTTATAAAACAGTCACTTTGACACATGTGTTGTCTTTTTAGGTCTTCGTGAGACAACGCCGTGTGTGGCGCAATTAATACTTCAAAAATGTTCCCTTTTTTGCAGATTAACATATAGTAATACTAACAGATTTACATATAGGAGTACAAACAGGTACTTTATACTGCATGAATATTTGCAAGAATTTCTTTCACTTTTGTATATGACTATTTTCACTTTTTAAACAACAAGTGAGCGCTGAAGGGATCTTCTTAGTCCTGATGAAGAAGCCTTGAGCTTCGAAACATGTCGACTTTTTAGGAAGGTCAGCTCATTAAATGCATGACCATTCCAAATCACTATTTTTAACAGGTTCTGCCTCAATGACCTATTAAATTGTTTTATGTCCATGAGGCCAGTTCCTTTTTAAACTTCACTTTTTGACCCTTCTTCTCACCACCCCTGCACCACACATAGTATTTTAGATTAGTGCTCCCGCGTAGTCGCTGGTCGCAGCACGCCCCATCCCACAGTGGGATGGGAAGACCCCAATGATGAAGCATGACATCAAGGGTCCTTTTGATGTGTGAGGGGTATTTAAACAACTTTTGTGTATGTCCTATCATGGAATAGGAACACAACTCTTTCCCCATCCACTATAGGCCCTTTACTTCATCATTCAGATCATTACCCATATGGTGGATCTTGATGTTTTGCTAACTACTGACTTGAGGAGGACGTATCCACCGTTAGTGTCCCTCGGGGCACTACCTCTTCTCTCCCTAATTTTGTTTTTTTGTTGTCCCTGAGTCCTACTCGGTCCTCTGGGCAGGCTGCGGCCTTGTCCAAGGCCGAGCTGACGCCGCTCAGGCGCCAACGGCTGTCGGCCCTAGCGGCGCCGCAGGGGCTGGCTCAGGGCCGGGGCATGTCCCTGGGCCCTCCTCGTCTCTCCACGCAGGCGGCTGCCTCGTCGGAGGTCGAGTCGGCGCCTTTTCGGCGCCGTTCTTTGGCCGCCCCGGCTCCGTCCCCGCCCCGTTCTCCCGCGGCGCGGGTGGTTGTGGAGGTCGTTGCCGCGTCCCCTTCGGCGCCGGTCAACGTCGCGCCGGCGCCAGTGACGGACTCCACGGCGCCGTGCCGACGTCGGGTCCTCGACTCGTCTTCGAAGGCCCCCTCTTCTCCAGAGGTCAGGCAACTGTTTGTCTCTTCTTCCCCGGAGACGGGATGCCGCGTAGTGGCTTTCTCCCCGGAGTCTTCCAAGGAGGGCTCTTCGCCATCCCCGTGCCCACAGTCTTCCCCTGAGGCGCCTCAGGTTCCACACTCCTCTGTCAGCCCTCCAACTTTCCGGGCTTGGCCGTTTCTCCCTCCGCTTGGGCTGGGGGACGGCTGGCTTAGTGTGCAGCCGTCACCCACGGAGGAGTTGCTCACCCCACCGCGTTGCCCTACAGAGGAGAGTGCTGCTTTCGCACGGGCTGTTTCCACGGCTGCTGGGATTTTGCGCATGGGCGACCCAGCTGCACATTTCCCAGCGGACCACTTGCTTGAGGTTCTCCACCAGGGTTCTGGTGGATGGGAGCTGCTTCTTCCCTTCGAAGCTTCGACTTATCCCTCTCCATGTGAGCTCGGGTTATATATTTTTTATAGTCGAAGCAGCGTAGGCACTCCACTTGTACCGCTACTGCTTCTCTAGCTTCTAGGAGCTCTCCCTGCTTATCAGCGTTCTCTGGTCGTTCCTGTTCTAGCTCTCTTAGGCGCTGGTCCGCCCTCTCTGTGTCCTGCAGTAGGGTCCTTCACGCCCCCACCATCCCCGATATACAGCGCCCTCTGATGACTGATTTAAACGCGTCCCATTCTACTAGGGAACTCGATGCTGAATTAGCATTGTCTTGAAAATAGTGCTCAATGGCTGTCCCTATTTCTTCATGAAACACCTAGTCCTCTAGGGCCTCGGGTCTCAAACGCCATGTGGGTATTCGTGTCCGCGGACGAGACCACTGCAAGCCTACCAATTCTGGGTTGTGGGCGGATATCGTCCGGGTGAGGTATTCACTACTGCGCACCCCCTCGTGTACGTCAGGGGAGCACAATATGGCATCTAAACGAACATGGAGCTCGTGTAATGCAGCGAAGAAGGAGTAATCCCGGGTGTCCGGGTGTTGGGCTCTCCAGGTGCCCACTAAACCCCACCTCTGTTGCCAGTGCCGCCGTGACTCTGCAACTTTTTTCGTGGGGGCATCAGGTAGAGGCGGATGTGAACGGTCTAATGCAACATCAGTATTGGAATTAAAGTCCCCTCCTAATAGCACAGAGCCTGTGAGAATAGAGGCCAATTTCCCAGAGAGGTGGGAAAAGAAGGTCGGTTGATCTGAGTTAGGGGCGTAGACACTCCCCAGACTAATGTCCCTGCCATCCAGTTTCCCGGATACCACCATGTATCTGCCATCTGGGTCTATGATTTGCTTGTTGCATTGAAAGGGTACCCCCGCCCTCACCCAGATCAGTACCCCTCGTGCAAAAGCGGAGTAATTGGTATAGAATGCTTGCCCCCTCCATCTACGCTGCAACGCTGCTCCTTCAGCTGCCATAATGTGGGTCTCCTGGAGCAGCGCAATCTGAACCCCCCTTCGGATCAAGTATGCGTGTATTTTATGACGCCGTACCATTGAGTGCATCCCCTGTACATTCCATGTAATACATTTTAGATCTAGTGGTACACCTTACCTCCACTATGTTCTGCCCCTGTGACACGCCTGTTCCCAATAAATCCCCCAGAAATCAAACAAAATCCCCAACTCCCCCTCCCCAGGACAGTCACCGGTGAACTAGTTTCCATCCAAACTTTACGTAAACTCATAAAGTCCACTAGCGGTTGCAGGGGTGATCAGCCCAGAGTTCTGGCTCCAGCTCTCCGCCCGCCGCCCCCCGGTACCTGCAACAGCTATATTACCCCGAATCAGACACCTGAGGTCCCACGTCGTCTCGAAACCAGCAGCATGTGCCTTTATTCACCCTCTCAGGCCAAGACCGCAGTATTCCTCCGACGACTACAATGCAGTGCACCCGATGTACTCCATCAGACAATATCGTCCGCTGTCTGGGGTGTGACCTGTGGCAACTCTATTTCTGAGGAACCTGTGTCACTGGGAGCTGGTGAACCCACCGATCGTCTTGCATCGTTTACGCTTTTGCTTGAAATGGGGCTGGTGCCCTGTTGGCTATGCTTCACTACTTCCTGCCTCACTCTACGACGCTCCAAGCTGAGTTCCCTAGGTGATGGAGCTCTGGATCCTGCTTTGCTGCTGCGAGGGCTCTGTTGCATAGAGTTTGATTCCCAGGCCTCTTGAGGTGTGGTGAAGAATCGGGTGCCCGCAGTGTCCGCCACTCGAAGCCGCGCAGGAAACAGCATCGCATACGGCAATTGTAACTGGCGAAGCCTCTTCTTGACAGACAGAAAGGATGCTCTGCTTCGCTGAACTTCCCTTGTGAAGTCCGGAAAGATCATTACTGTGTTGTTGTCAATTTGCAATCTTTGTTTTTGGCGCGCCTGCTGTAGAATGTGGTCTTGGTCTCTAAAATGCAGTAGTCGTGCTACTATCGGGCGGGGAGGTGCTCCAGGTTTAGGCGGCCTTGCCGGAACTCTATGGGCCCTTTCCAGTGCGTAGAAGGTCGACAGCCCCTCCAGAGCAACTTCAGTTCTGAGCCAATCTTCCAGGAAACGCACCATGTTTGTGCCCTCTGCTTTTTTCGGCACGCCGATAACACGGATATTGTTCCTCTAGGAGCGCCCCTCACTGTCTTCGGCCCGCACTTCTAGGACTTTAACTTTAGTTTCCAGGTCTGTTAGCGACTTCTGCATCGCAGCCATCTTCTCTGGGAGGCCGCCTAGCTCCTTCTCCGTAGTTGTCACCCGGTCCTTGAGCTTCCGGTGGTCATCCTTTAATAGACTTAAGTCAGTTCCTATCGCTCCTATTTTCTCCTCCAGGGCCTCTCTGGAGGCTGTGATCACCTGCATGATATCTGTCAGCGTTGGCTTCCTTGGTGTTGTGCCGCTATTTGTTTCCAGTACCTCTTCCTCGTCGTCGGTTTGGGCACCAGGGGCTTCTACATTGAGGACTGAATATCCTCTCTTCTTTTGGGTTCGCCCCATCGCCTCAGGCAGGTTCTGGCGCCTCCTCCCTACGTCGGGCAAGCCTTTCACTGTGTCAGCAAATCACGTGATATTGCGGTGGGTATCCATCCGTGTCGTGCCTTCAGCGCTCCCGCAGCTGCCCTTTTCGTTACTGCCACCGTGGGCTCTCCAGGAGACTGCCCCGTCTTTGTTACCGGCATCTATTGACTCTGGAAGCACTTAGCCCTCACTCCTGCATGCGCTCATATGGCGGTCACTGGTTAGGCGGCTTTGGCCTCAGAAGCGTCCAAAGTAGCCCCACAGCCCTTGGCTCCCACTCCTACGCCGTTGTGTACTGGGCTGTCTGATTGTCAGTAGGGCATCCGTCCTCACGAGCCTCTCGGCTTTGCCTGTACCCTTATCCCCCAGTGTCTCCGCCGCCTACTGGGTGTGCACAGCTTCCTTCGTGTTAAGGCCTCCTCCCTGCAGTCAATGGAGTGCGCTATATGCCGCTCGCCAGGCCTTTTATTCCTCAGTTCAACCCACACCGCTCCTATGGATCAACTCTGAGGTTCTGTCCCGGCCACTTCCAGTCTGCACTCTACTGGAGGCCTAGCAAACAATGTCAGGGTTCGCCCTTGCTTATCTTTGCCCCACAGAAGAAGCTGCTGAAGTCCCCAACTCCTGCGCGGGCCTGCGCTGGCTTCGGGGGTCTGCACTCCCTCACGAGGAACATCACCAACACTAGGCCTCAGTATGGACTGCGGGGGGGAAGCCTCTCCGTGCTGGGTGCCCCCCGGTCTCACCTGACCCCCCCCCTTCTGCCGCTTCAGTAGCCCAGTCCGCCCGGTGCGGTCCGCAGGAGCTTGGCGCGGGCCGTTGCGGCAAGGGCACCACCTTATCTCCACTCCTTCCGTACTCCTCTTTACTGGTTTCTCAGTGCGGGCCAGCCGGATCCAGGACTGCGGATGTACGCGGTGGCCTCTAGTTTCTGCCCGGAGGGGCCCCGCCGCGGGCAACCCCCTCCGCATTGCTAGAAGAGTCACTGCCTTGTCGGCCCGCTCAGTGCTCGCTGGATGGTCTACAGCACGGCCGCCATTTTGCTGCCAGGTTCAGAGCGCCACAAGTGGTCCCGTCTGGGGCTCGGGGGTACTCCCTAAGGGGCTCAGGCTCACCTCATCCTCCCCATTGTCCTCTGGGAATCGTCCGTCCCACTATGTTAGGTCAGCGTCTTTTGGGGGACGAGGGGCTCCACCTCACTAGGGCCGGAGTTCCCCCAGCGGGTTCAGCCAGCGATGGGCGCCGTCTTGGGAGCGCTTCAGCCTCTCCAGCCCGGTCTGATCCCCGCAGGCCTGGACCCCTCCGGGGCGAACCGAGGCGCACCTCCCGTCTCCCCGCGCCCTCGGGTCACTCCGGTTCTCAGCCAGTCATCGCCCTGTCGGGCCTCACAATACGCGCTGGATGGTCTGCGGTGCGGCCGCCATTTTGCTCCCAGTCCCAGATTCGGAGCGTCGCAAGGGGCCACTGCCGGGGCGCAGGGGTCGCTCCCCGAGGGCTCAGGCTCACCTTGTCTTTCTCTGTTGCTCCCTGGAACCAACCGGCCCTCTATGAAATTCAGCGTCCTCTGGAGGGTGAAGGGCTCCTCCTCACCGGAGCCGGATTTCACTCGGCGGGCTCAGCAAGCGATGGGCACCATCTTAGAGACGTGCCAGTCCCGCCAGCCTGCTCCGAACTCCACAAACTTGACCTTCTCTGGGGCAAATCGAAGCGCCTCTCCCGTCACCCCGGGCTCTCGGGACCCTCCGGTTCACAAATCTGTGGTCGTGTCTGTAACCGGGGTTCAGGATTAGTGATTACGGGGACAAGCGGCGGACGGAGCTCCGCAGCCCGCGTCCTTTCACATCGGCTTCAGGCCACGCCCCCCCAGCCTCCTACTGCTATGACCTCCAAAACAAAAAAAAGTCTAAATCCTTCACTCTTCTATCCCTCCACTATCCTTTTCAATCAAAATAACAGACTAACATGTCCACTTATCAATAAAATACAATTTTAGTAATACCCAGACTGTATGTAGTGCAACTTGTTTTATAACTGTTTTAAAAGCACACACTACGCAGCTCAGGTGGCAACTCACTTGCAGTATCACTCAAAAATAATAAATCTGTCTCATCAGACTTCAAGGGCCAGATATACGACCCGTTTTTGCATGCGCAAATGGGTTTGCAAACCCGTTTGCACATGCAAAAACATCATGGGCAATGTACAAAGCCTATTTAACTATTTAACCAGTCGCAATTTATTTGCGACTCGTTAAATAGGTTTTGCTACACGCTATTTGGAAGGGGCGTTCCCTTCCAAATAGCGAGTCTCAAAACCATGTACTAATGTTTTGCGACCGCAATTGCGGTCTCAAAACACTCTCAGTTACCACCTACTTCAAGTAGGTGGTAATGCATTCGCAAATGGGAAGGGGTCCCCAGGGGACCCCTTCTCCTTTACAAATGCATGCTAAAATATATTTTCAGGGCAGGCAGTGGTCCCAGGGACCACTGCCTGCCCTTAAAAAATTAAACGAAAACGTTTCATTTTTTTTTTCTTTAAATGCATCCTGTTTTCCTTTAAGGAAAACGGGCTGCATTTTTTATTTTTTATTAAACTGCTTTATTTAAAAGAAGTCCCAGACATGGTGGTCTGCGGAGCCCAGCAGGCCACCATCCCTGGGAGGGCCTGTCATTCCCAATGGGCTCGCAAATTGCGAGAGGCTCATTAATATTAATGAGCCTCGCAATTTGCGACCCCATTGGGAATCGCAAACAGTGTTAAACACACTGTTGTACATTTTATTTTGCGCCTCGCAATTTGCGACTCGCAATTAGTCGCAAATTGCGAGGCGCATAATAAAATGGTCGTACATCTGGCCCCAAGTGATTCTGCTAATTAAAGCTAATACAGGCTACCTAGCCTTCTTTAGAGGTTGACCAGTTATACACATTTACATTTCTTTCAGGCAGCAGGCACCCTTAAAAGAAGGCTTATTTATCTGTCTGACCCTCCCTCAGTTTCACAGCACAGGAGACTCCCTGCTTTACACTTCAGCTGAAGCATTTCAACTCTTGGAATTCGCCAACCTGTTATTTTGTTTATTATTTTATTTTTGCCATTTGTAAAGCGCGCAGCTACCCTTGGGGTTCCTGGCCCTAAGCACTACTGTGGCATTACTGAAGACACTACCATTAAAAGAGCCATGTTTTTAAGAGTTTGCGGAACTGCAGTAAGGAGGTACAGTTCCACATATACTGAGGTAAGGCATTCCACAGTTTTGGACTTGATATCAGAAAGAGCGCCCGCCTGACCGTGCCCAATGTATTCTTGGTACACAATATTGTTCCTGGTCTGCAGATCTCAAATTACGTGAGGGAATATACAAGGAGACTAACTCTTGAATATATTCAGGGCCAAGCCCAGCCTTGGCTTTAAACATATAGCAAAGGGTTTTAAAATGTATTCTTTTTTTGATCGGTAACCAATGTAATTCCCTCAGAATAGGGGAGGCCGCGGTCCTTCTTGAAGAACAAGTGAGAAGCCTAGCCGCAGCATTCTGTAACACCTGGAGTCGACGGATGGCTGCCTTATCCGCCCCCAGGTACAAGACATTACCATAATCCAACCTTGAAAGAATGAGAGCCTGAATTAGCTCCCTCATAGCTAGATGAGGAATAATCCAACATATTTTTTTTTACTCACTTCATGACTGCGAAGCAGGTTGATGCCACTATGGCTGCTTGGAGACGCATAGACAGATCTACAACTAGCCAAACACCCAAGCTTCTTACTTTTAGAGAGGGAGTGCGAACAGAGCCTAAGGAAGCCGGCCAAGATTTTGGACCCCATAGTTGTGGATTTTTTCCCATGATCAAAACCTCAGTTTTATCCCCGTTCAATTTGAGCAGATTGCCGTCTATCCATGCGGCAATCTGCTTGAGACCATAGTTGATTGACCCAGCGTAATGTTTCTGATGGGAAGTCAATGAGAAAACAATTTGGGTGTGATCGGCATATGAATACATTCTGAGACACCACCTCTCCACCACATCTGCCAATGGACGGACATAAAGGTTAAATAACAAGGGACTTTATGCAGAACCCTGGGGAACTCCTGAAATGAGGGTCTTTGTCTCTGACCGAGAATCTGCTGAGAATACTTGGAAAGACCTTGTTTTTAAGAAAGACTCAAGTTTAGCAATATCAAAGCTACAGTATTCCCCTCGTCCAGCCAACGTTTTAAATGTTCTGTGACCCCTAACAAGGTAGACTCCGTGCTATGACCCCTTCTGAACCCTGATTGAGACGGGTGGAGCAGATGATGAGTTTCCGTATAGGTGGTCAGATTTAAATTTACATGTTTTTCTAAAATCTTAGCAAAGATTGGCAACAGAGAGATGGGCCTGTAGTTAGCCCAAATGAGTGGGTCGAGATTAGGCTTTTTTAATAATGGAAGAACCATGCCATGTTTCCATGTTTGTGGCATATGGCCCTCTTTGATGGAATCGTTAAGCAGATCCAGCACCACTTGTAGCAAGTCTCTGCCCAGAAGCACCAGTGGGTCCAAGGGAGATCCCGATTTAATGGTCCGTAGAATGGACAGGAAACCCGCATATTCCATCAGAGGCCAGGCCTCCATCTCTTGGTCAGGCTGAAGTGTATCCGAGGGTGGGGATGAAATTTGTGTAGAGGCATGATGAGGAGTGGTATCTAATTTCTCCTTAATGGCCCTGGACTTCCGGTTCTCCTCTAACTGTATTTGAATGGTAGTGACTTTGTTAATAAAGAATTGTGCTAGTTCTGAGCACTGGGGATGAGACATGCTAGCAACAGGGGACCGTTTACTGGGATCTGCCACCTCCTTGATGACTTCAAATAAGGTTTTTGAACAATTCTGGGCCTTTGAGATTTTCTCTGAATAATACGTGGCTTTTGCCTTTCTACAGAGGGCATGATATTCCTTAAGCACCGATTTATAGTTAATTTTAGCTTCTACTTCATAGTTTTTTCTCCAGTGTCTTTCCAGGCTTTTACATTTTTTCTTCTCTAAATAAAGTGTCTCATTAAACCATGGGACAGGTGTATGTATTCTATTGGTTGGGATGGTTGTCTTTTCACAAAAAGTAGAGGAACTGTTTTACTTAAATAAAAGAAAGTATGGACAGATCCATGCCCTGCAGATCCCACTCACTGCGATCACTGGTTTTTAAACAATGACTTAAAAGTGTTCCTGCTCCCCCCCCTGCCTCCTGACTATGCAATTAGTGAACTAAGAGGCAAATCAGCCGTTGTATGTGCCCTGTAAATGTGATATAGATTTTTATTGCAGACGGACCAACATTATAGTCTATTAAACAAAAATCAAGAGGTGTTAGTGCACATCCTGAACATGCATTTATAGGCTTTCTTAAATGTGATAGTGAAGAAAAAGAAGTCTTGGAGAAATAAAATATTTGCCTAGGATCACAGAGTTTTGGCAAGCGGGAAAGCCAGGATTTCAAGTTTCACACTGCAATTCGGCCACTAGATGAGTATCTGTTTCTCTCTTGTCCATTGTACATCAAAAGTTTGTTATCAAAGCTTTGTCTTTGTTTCTTGGCACAAACCATAATTGGTAAACCATGTGGCACATTGAGTAGCAAAATGAAATACTAGTGCCAGACGTGGTGTAAGATTCCTCTTTCCACTTTCATTTACCTTTAGTGCTATATCATTTTCCCACTTATATTTCTACGTTTAATGAAACTAAGAGAGTATTTTTTCGAAACCACGATGTTTCAATTGAAAAGTAGGCAAGTCAAACTATTTATATAGTGTTCTCAGTGGTCCATTTTATTCCCCCATTACAATGCATTGCCAACAGATGAATTAATATTGCTGTTCTTTAACCCAACAGGGGGTAGAGTTCCACACCTTCCTCTTCCGGATATTGGTGCATATCCATGCAAATGGCAGGCCATTTGTCCCTCTATGAATAGGCATTCAAAGGTGTCACTTTCACAATACATTTAGAATGTTAAGTGAGCATGCTGCCACCTGACAACACTAGTAAGTAAATGTGAATTAGAATCCCATGTGTGCTGATTTAATTATCACATGGTCTTCTACGCTCTAAAAAAATATTTTAGAATCCATATGTGGGATTTGTGGCTTGAAGCCAATAAAATTGACTAGAATTGGAAGACACTTCCACTTAATGAACCATATATTGTTAAGGCTCACAGAACCAGTTTTGCTCTATTAATTAATAAGGATAGCCTTGTTTCTACAATTATACTATTTAATCTTATCACTTAATAATTATATTCTAACTAGAAACCACCATTGATATTCAATAATTATTTGGGGATTTGGAATGTAATTTTCTCTTACAAAGCGAATATAGACTATATTGAAGAATTACACTTATTGAATATGCCTTCTCTTTGGGGCAATATTGTATGCCCCCCAGTATTTCAAATGACGGTCTATCTTAGATTTTTGTGCAACCTCAATCAATCAATCAATCAATCATGTCACTTATAAAGGGCACTACATACCCGCGAGGGTCTCAAGGCGCTGGGGGAAGAGGGGGGTGGTGCTGCTACTGATCGAAGAGCCAGGTCTTGAGGAGTCTTCTGAAGGCCAGTAGGTCTTGGGTCTGTCGGAGGTTGGTGGGGAGGGTGTTCCAGGTCTTGGCGGCGAGGTGGGAGAAGGATCTGCCGCCGGCGGTCGTTTTCCGGATGCGGGGGACTGTGGCGAGGGCGAGGCTGGTCGAGCGGAGCTGGCGGGTGGGAGTGTAGAAGCTGAGTCGTCTGTTGAGGTAGGCTGGTCCGGAGTTGGGGAGTGCTTTGTGTGCGTGGGTGAGGAGCTTGAAGGTTATCCTCTTGTTGACAGGGAGCCAGTGCAGGTCTCTCAGGTGGGGTGTGATGTGGCTGCGTCGGGGGATGTCGAGGATAAGACGTGCAGAGGCGTTCTGGATGCGTTGCAGCCGTCTCAGGAGCTTAGCCGTCGTTCCTGCGTAGAGGGCGTTTCCGTAGTCCAGCCTGCTGGTGACGAGGGCCTGGGTGACTGTTTTTCTTGTTTCGGTGGGGATCCACTTGAAGATCCTGCGGAGCATTCGGAGGATGTTGAAGCAGGATGAGGAAACGGCGTTGACCTGCTTAGTCATGGAGAGGGTGGGGTCGAGGATGACCCCTAGGTTGCGTACGTGGTCGGTGGGTGGCGGGGTTGTTCCCAGTGATGTTGGCCACCAGGAGTCGTCCCAGGCTGAAGGGTTGGAACCAAGGATGAGGACCTCCGTCTTGTCCGAGTTCAGCTTCAGGCGGCTGGTCCTCATCCATTCGGCGACGGCCTTCATTCCTTCGTGGAGGTGGGCTTTGGCGGTGTGAGGGTCTTTGGTGAGGGAGAGGATCAGCTGGGTGTCGTCGGCGTAGGAGATGATGTTGAGGTTGTGCTGTCGGGCGACGTGGGCGAGGGGTGCCATGTAGATGTTGAACAGCGTTGGGCTGAGGGAGGAGCCTTGGGGTACGCCGCAGATGATCTTGGTGGCCTTGGATCGGAAGGGGCGAGGCGGACGCTTTGTGTTCTGCCGGAAAGGAAGGATGTGGTCCAGTCCAGGGCCTTCTCTTGGATCCCGGCGTCGTGAAGGCGTGTTCGTAGTGTGTGGTGGCAGACCGTGTCGAAGGCGGCTGATAGGTCCAGGAGGATGAGGGCTGCTGTTTCTCCGTTGTCTAGCAGGGTCCTGATGTCATCGGTGGCGGCGATGAGGGCGGTTTCGGTGCTGTGGTTGTTGCGGAAGCCGGACTGGGAAGGGTCCAGGATGTTGTTCTCCTCGAGGTAGCGGGTCAGTTGTTTGTTGACGATTTTCTCGGTGACCTTCGCGGGGAACGGGAGCAGAGAGATGGGTCGGAAGTTCTTGAGGTCCTTGGGGTCTGCCTTGGGTTTCTTGAGTAAGGCGGTGATCTCGGCGTGCTTCCAGCTTTCCGGGAAGGTTGCTGTCTCGAAGGAGATGTTGATTATTTTCCGGAGATGGGGCGCGATGGCTGTACTGGCTTTGTTGAAGATGTGGTGAGGGCACGGGTCTAGCGGTGAACCGGAGTGGATGGTGTTCATGATCTCGCTGGTGTCCTCGTCGTTGATGTTGGTCCAGGAGAGCAGGCGGTTGGTGGTTGTGGGGGCAGTGGTCTCGGTGGTTGCCGGGGCGGTCGTGGTGTTGAAGCTGTCGTGGATGTCGGCGATTTTGCGGTGGAAGGAGGTGGCCAGTGAGTCGCACAGGTCTTGCGACGGCTGGATGTCGTTGGTGTTGGAGCTGGGGTTGGAGAGTTCCTTCACGATGTTGAAGAGCTCTTTGCTGTTGTGTGCGTTGTTGTCTAGGCGGTCTTTGAGTGAGGCCCTTTTGGCGGATCTGATGAGGTGATGGTGATTGCGGGTGGCGCTCTTGTGGGCGGCGTTGCGGTCCGCTGTCCGTTCGTGGAGCCAGATCTTCTCCAGTTTTCGGCATGTTCGTTTGGAGGCCTGGAGGTCTTCGGTGAACCAGGTGGCTTTCTTGCTGGTGTGGCTGTTGGGCGGATTCTTGAGCGGGGCGAGGGTGTTGGCGCAGTCGTCGATCCACTGTCTGAGGTTGCGGGCGGCGGTGTCGGGGTCGGAGGGTTCGGCGGGTGGGCTCAGGGCGAGGGTTGTGGTTAGCTGGTCTTCCGTGACTCTGCTCCAGCAGCGGCGAGGCATTTGTTCGGTGCGGTGGTGCGTGGTGGGCTTCCTGTAGGTGAAGTGGATGCAGTGGTGGTCAGTCCAGTGGGGTTCGGAGGTGTGGTTGAAGGAGACGTGTGGGCTTGCGGAAAAGATGGAGTCTAGCGTGTGGCCGGCGGCGTGGGTGGGTGTAGTCACGAGCTGTCTGAGTCCGAGGGTGGCGAGGTTGTCGATCAGGGTGGTGGAGTTGGTGTCCTTGTTGTTCTCGAGGTGGAAGTTCAGGTCCCCGAGGAGGATGTAGTCCGTGGAGGCGATGGCGTGTGTGCTGACGAAGTCAGCGATGGAATCGCTGAACTGTGGTCGGGGTCCGGGGGTCTGTAGATGAGGGTTCCTCTGAGGGTGGTGTTGGGATCGGTGTGGATCTGGAAGTGCATGTGTTCGGCGGTGCTGAGGGTGTCGTCGGTGTTGGTTGAGACTCTGAGGGTGTTCCTGTGGATGATGGCGATGCCTCCTCCGACTCCGTTGGTGCGGTCCCTGCGGGTGATCTTGTATCCATCCGGGATGGCAATGGCGATGTCGGGGGCTGAAGCGGGATTCAGCCAGGTCTCCGTCAGGAATGCGACGTCTGGGGAGGTTGAGTCGAGAAGGTCCCAGAGTTCGATGGCGTGTTTGCGGGCGGAGCGGGTGTTGAGGAGGATGCATCTGAGGTAGTTGGGTTCTTTCCTGGGCGGTGGTTTGGCGGGGCGGGTGCTGGCGAAGCTGCAGTTCCGGCAGGTGAAGGGCCCTTGGGTGCGCTTCGGGGTGGCCTGGTAGCAGGCGTGATCTTTTCCGGGGTTGAGTGCGTGGAGGGTGCTGGCGTCGTATCGGCGTCTGTTGATGTGGCGGGCGTGGGGGATGCCCGGACCAGGGGTCTGGCGCTGGGCGCGGCCACGGCGCGGACGGGCGCAGACGGGCTTGCCTTAGGCGCGCCAGCGGCGCGGCCACGCATCCGCCGCCATAAATGGGGAGGTGGGAGGGAGGAGCAGGGAATGGGGCAGCGAATGGGCAGTGAGGGGGCGGGGCCGCAGGGGCGCAGCGGCGGGAAACAGGCACAGAAAGGAAAAACAATCACAATCAGGGGCAGCAAGGGGGCACAGAAAGGAAAAAACGATCACAATCAGGGGCAGCAAGGGGGCACAGAAAGGAAAAAACGATCACAATCAGGGGCAGCAAGGGGGCACAGAAAGGAAAAAACTATCACAATCAGGGGCAGCAAGGAGGCACAGAAAGGAAAAACGATCACAATCAGGGGCAGCAAGGGGGCACAGAAAGGAAAAACCGATCACAATCAGGGGCAGCAAGGGGCACAGAAAGGAAAAAAACGATCACAATCAGGGGCAGCAAGGGGGCACAGAAAGGAAAAAACGATCACAATCAGGGGCAGCAAGGGGGCACAGAAAGGAAAAACGATCACAATCAGGGGCAGCAAGGGGGCACAGAAAGGAAAAAAACGATCACAATCAGGGGCAGCAAGGGGGCACAGAAAGGAAAAACGATCACAATCAGGGGCAGCAAGGGAGCACAGAAAGGAAAAAACGATCACAATCAGGGGCAGCAAGGGAGCACAGAAAGGAAAAACGATCACAATCAGGGGCAGCAAGGGGGCACAGAAAGGAAAAACGATCACAATCAGGGGCAGCAAGGGGGCACAGAAAGGAAAAAACGATCACAATCAGGGGCAGCAAGGGGGCACAGAAAGGAAAAACGATCACAATCAGGGGCAGCAAGGGGGCACAGAAAGGAAAAAACGATCACAATCAGGGGCAGCAAGGGGGCACAGAAAGGAAAAAACGATCACAATAAGGGGCAGCAAGGGGGCACAGAAAGGAAAAAACGATCACAATCAGGGGCAGCAAGGGGGCACAGAAAGGAAAAAAACGATCACAATCAGGGGCAGATTGCCCTGACCCCGCGACCCTTCCAATATCAGTCGTCATTGGTCTCCGAAACCACCTTCATTCTCTCTGACGCATAGCACTAGCTATACATTAATCTTAAGTTAACTTCAATGTGCTTGGCAAATATGTTTGATCTTTTCATGCATCGAGCCCCATTTCCTTACCTTAATGTGGCATCCCAAAGTTTTTTCTTAGGATAGCCTATAAAAGTGCATCAAAGCCATTGGTGTGTACATAATTGCTTATAAAAGAGAGCAATTTACTCTTTGGAACACACATACCACATCACGAAAAAACCTTGTTTAAATATGTAGGGTGCTGGGTCTAAATATAGGATGCCAGAATCTGAAAATAGATACCACGAGGAGCGAACTCTGCATATTAATAAAAAATAAAGCCAGAAAACACGACATGCAGTATTGAAAGGGAAAGCCTTCTGTCCAATTTATGCTCATCACATGGTAAAATGGTGAGTGGTTTCCCTATGTGGACGCAGTACCAAACTGTAGGTTCACATCTGAGATATTAAGATTGAGAATTGGTATAAGCCCGTGCCATAACAATAACAAGGTACAGAGGGTAATGATGGATGCATTTGGTAAATGTACTTGTGGAGTATATGGCTGTCCACCTAAAAGCCTGGGGCCAGCAGCGTCACTTAGACTCAATAAGAATCAGAACTAGCAAACACCATACAGAACTACCCCTACCCGCTTTACTCCTTCCAAAGAGGTAACGTCCGTGGCCTATATCTTCTATATGATGGCTCTTTTTTCGGACCTGAGTGAATGCTTGTCGGCACGTAGTCCTAAAAGCGTGGCTGATTACGCATGCATCTCTGCTGCGATAAGTCAGGCAAGTCAATTAATTGAATTAGGTGGACAGGATAGTGATGAATGGCGCCCATAGATAAGGAAAGGAGTCATGTTTCCGCCAAGGAAAGTTTTTCCATCCCCAATATGAGACATAGTTTATGTAGCCAGGCTGTGTAATTGGGACTCTATCAGAACCCCATGTGGAGAGTAAGACCTGGCGAGCGGCCCCTAGGGCCAGGGCCATCTTTCTCCCCCCCCTCCCACCCCCCCCCAGCGAGCGCAAGGGATATGTTATAGGGTTGGGACGTCCCAGTATAGTGTAAGCCGGAAACCTCGGGAACACAGTATTGAAGGCCCTATCTATATCATCTAGGATCTGCTCCCAGTAGCAGACCATCTTCGGATAAATTCCAAAGAAGGTGGATTAAGGTGCCCGTCACCCCACGGCCCCTCCAGCATTCATTTGTGCAACTTGGATACCACGCCTGACGCAGTGGTAGGGTGAAGTACCAATATGAAACAATTTTATATGCCGTCTCTGTTCTTGCTATGTTGTGGGCAGTGTAGCGGGCCCATTAGTAGATGTCTTTCCAGTCCTTGATGGAGAGGGCCTTGCCCAGCTCTGCCTCCCATCGTCTCTTTCCTGCCGTCTTGACCTGCATCGCCACCCCACCCAACAGTGTATATATCTCTGTGATAAGACTTCGGTCATCCTTCTTCAGGAAAACCCATTTCTCAAAAGGTATAAGGGGGCGTTCTGAGCATGGTGTTTGAAGTCGGCTGCATCACCCAATCTCCCCCAGACCATAATCTGTCTTCAGTCTATCAAACAGGATTATCCTCTTGTGTCAAACAGACCACCTATGCGCTTACAACTTCCCTCCCGCCATCGTTGAAACCCCCTCTGTTGCAACCCTGGTAAAAAGTTGTGGTTAGCTAGGATAGGAGTCTTGGGAGAGGGAAAGGAGGTCAACCCGGCCCGGATCGCCACGGCGTCCCAAACAATGAGTGTGGAGCCAGTCACTGGGGATAGATAGAGACCGCACGCTCTATGTCTGCGAGGGAGCCAAGGCTCCTTCCATATGTGGGAACCCGCCACGTCCTGTTCCATAAAATACCAGTGTTTCTCGGAGGCTGGGCGACTCCACTCCACCAGGAAGCGAAGCCGAGAGGCTTGGTAGTATCGTGCCATCATGGAGACAGCTAGCCCTCGCTCTCTGGCCGGTCGGCAATGCAAATGCCTATGGAGCAGTGTTTTTTTTCTGTCCCAGAGGAGTTTGGTGTTGTTCCCATATTGGCCGTTGGGGACGAAACCGACGTGTTCAAGATCAATCAGGCCAGGCATGAGGGGAGTAAGACAGTGGGTGAGGATTCTGGTGAACAGCTTGGCATCAAAATTCAGGAGTGATATAGGTCTGTAAGATCCACATAAGGTAGTATCTTTACCAGGTTTCGTGATAATTGATATAGATGCCTCTAGCATGGTGTCCGTGATGGTCCTGGTATCAACAAAGGAGTTAAAAAGGCGGGTAAGTAGCGGAGCCAGGTCTTGACAGAATGCTTTATATAACTGTGGAGAATAGCCATCTGGCATGAGGGCTTTCAGTGGCTTCAGGCGCGCAATAGAAAAGATTACCTCCTCGATCCGGAAGGGCTGCTCCAGTTATCAGTCGTGGGAAGTAAGGGGAGTCCCCGGAGTCACCTCAAGGTAACAGGAAATACTGTCAATAGGGCCGTCAGTAGCTTTGTATAGTGTTCTATAAAGGTTTGGAGGACTGCTGCAATATGAGTATCTCCACAGACCTCAGTGCCCAGGTTGTTATGTATCATTTTGTTAGTGTCCCTATGGGGTTTAGCCCGAATTCGGTGGGCCAGCATTTGGCACAGTGATTGATCCCCAGGTAAAATTTATGGTTTAGTTGTGCCATTGCGTATTCTGCCCTATCAAGGTCCAGGCACTTGAGGTGCAGGCATGCCTTTTCCAGTTCCCTCTAGACCCTTTGGTCCCCTATGAGTTTATGTATGGCTTCCAGCTCCAGGACCTTCTGCTCCAGACTCAGTTGTTCCTCTGTCCTGTGGCGGTTTTCAGCCGCAGAAAAACCAATCATTTTCCCCCTGACTACCAGCTTCAAAGCCTCCCAAAGAGAGGCCGCCAATTTCTCCCCCGATGTCATTGTTTCTGAGGATGTCTGAGATCGCCGTTCGTAACGTGTCTACTGTGGACTTGGACTGGAGGAGGCTATCCCAAAGTCTCCAGTGAGTAGGCCGGAGGAGGGTCCGATCTACCTGAAGAACCAGCAAGAGGTGGGCATGGTCACATAAAGACATGGGAGCAATGTGCATCTCCTTGACAAGAGCCTGTATCGCAGTGGAGGCTAGATAGTAGTCAATGATGGTGTATGTTTTATGGTCTGCAGAATAATATGTGTAATCCTGGGTATTAGGATGGTAGAGTCGCTAAACGTCATATTAGTCATAATCGCCCAGCCACTGGAGTCCGAGTCGAAAAGGCACCAGATTTGCCAAAAAGTTGACCGGATCGGTCTAGGTCTGTCTCTATAACTAGGTTCAGGTCGCCCCCCACCAAGACGGCGGCGTTGGGGGACTGCAGTACTGTTGTGAGGGCTCCCATAATACATTTCTCCTGATCGTCGTTGGGTGCACTTAGGGAACCCAGCGTGATGTTAAAGCGACCCACTTGTAGCCGGTAGGCAAGCAGTCGCCCCTTGATCTCTGTTACTTTAGACAGAACCTCTCCTCTGAGAGCTCTAGAGAGAAGGTTTGCCACCCCACCCTTTTTTGCAGGACCCGAGGACCAGTACTGACTCGAGAACCAGTGAGATTTCATCCTGTGCTCTCGTTGGTGAAAAGCTGGGTCTCCTGTAGGAGGCATATGTCGCTATCAGACCATACCAGGAGAGACAGAACAGCCGCCCATTTAGTTGGGGTATTAAGGCCTCTGACATTGAGGCAAGTCAATTTCACCTACAGGGGAACGGAAGGGGATAGAAGCCAAGTACCCACCCCCTAGGGTAACCACTGTGGCACGAGAGAGGTAAAGCCGAACCAAGGGAGTACAACTGAGCTCCTGAGCATGTGTGAAGATGTAATCAGGCAGTGAAGTGTGAAGGAGTGAAACATAAACCCCTAACAACATTGGAAACAAGAACATAAAATTAGCAAATCCATTAATAATGGAAAACTGGAAGCTGGCATGGTCCGGATGGGAAGGTCCATGAGGGAAACGGGCGTTGATCGGGCAGGAGAGTCTCAAGGCAGATCCAAAATGCAGTGGGCTTCCCCCAGCATCATAGGTTGGTACAGTTGGCCCTCCCAGCGAAAGACCAGCCTAAAGGGATAAGCCCATCCGTAGGACACCTCCTTGGAGCACAAGAACTCAGTGATCAGCTTAAAGTCTCTGCGGTGCCGGAGGGTGAGCACCGAGATGTCCTGAAAGATCCCGATATGATGCCTGCAGAAGTGGATACAGTACAGAAAGGGAGTGGTCCCAGTCTAACAGTTCGAAAAAATACGTAATTAAATGCCAGCCGGCATTAGTTCAAATTACACAACAATAAAGTAAAGCGTTCAATATTATTTAATCATATTGAGCATCAGAATAAATCTGGAACAGTGTATTATATCAAGTGCCCCACGAAGTGGGGGAAATAGTAAGGTGCGCTTTGTGAGGATTGGGGAAGTGAAAGAGAGAGGTAGTGACATCAAATACATTACAAATGGAGCCGGCTTCACTCGGCTATACAATAATCATGGAGACATTTAAAAAGCCATTGTTTTCAATACACTATCACAGTGAAGCAAGCACTGTTGATCAAACTGGCATAGGGCAGTGATATAGTCGACGTTTCGACCCCAAAAGGTAAGTAGGCTGTTTGGGTCCTTACGCTGGGGTCTTCCTCAGGACTAAGAAGGGGGCACCAGAAACCACCCTTGACTGGAAGGAGGATTTGAATGTTGATGGGCTTCTAGGGCTCCAAAATGACAGAGATCTCATCTCAGTTAATGAGTCTGTCTCCATTTTCAGGAGACAGACGCATTAACTGAGATTTGGTAACTCATTTGAATAGAAATAAGGACGGGATTTTGTGTTTCCTTTTCAGTAATTATGGAACCACTGGGCCTTAGCAGATTTCTACATTAATTCCCTGACGCAAGTAGTGTATGTGAGGAGGTTCCCCCACTACACGCTATAAGTGACATCGGTCCGTTTCTCTGTCATTTTGGAGCCCTAGAAGCCCATCAACATTCAAATCCTCCATCCAGTCAAGGGACGTTTCTGGTGCCCCCTTCTTAGTCCTGAGGAAGACCCCGGCGTAAGGACCCAAACAGCCTACTTACCTTTGGGGTCGAAACGTCGACTATATCACTGCCGTATGCCAGTTTGATCAACAGTGCTTGCTTCACTGTGATAGTGTATTGAAAACAATGGCTTTTAAATGTCTCCATGATTACTGTATAGCCGAGTGAAGCCGGCTCTATTTGTAATGTATTTGATGTCACTACCTCTCTCTTTCACTTCCCCAATCCTCACAAAGCGCACCTTACTATTTCCCCTCTTTCCACTTCGTGGGGCACTTGATATAATACGCTGTTCCAGATTTATTCTGATGCTCAATATGATTAAATAATATTGAACGCTTTACTTTATTGTTGTGTAATTTGAACTAATGCCGGCTGGCATTTAATTACGTATTTTTCGAACTGTTAGACTGGGACCACTCCTTTCTGTACTGTATTCTACCCAGGTCCCAGGACTCATCTGGGTTTACCCTTTTGTGTAACTGCAGAAGTGGATAGGCCGACTTGCTTCATGATATATTCTTTGGTCTGGAAATCATGTGCGCATGTCAGGATGTCCGGTAGCTTAATGTTGAGACTGCAAGGGCAGCCGACTCGATGCATCCTGTCGAGCTGCAGAGCGATGTCCTCAGCCCAACCCAGGACAGTGCAGAACTGCACCTGGATGTATCCCTGGATGTCAGAGCCTTCGAAGCCCACTGGTACTTCCCGGAGGCAAAAGTTGTTGCAGTAGGATCGGTTCCCAAGGTCCTCTGCTGGGCCCGGTACTCATAGTGGTGTTCATGCAGACTGATGACCTCCTGTACCAGCATCTCCACCTCCTCGCCCCTTGCCAGTTCGTTATCCTCAAAGGTACAAACCCGCTCACCCACAGAGTTCAAGTCCTGTCTCACTTCAGAGAGAGGTCCCTCTTGAGGTCCTGAATATCTGCCTTGAGAGAGTTGGACAGGGATGGTAGAATGGCCCAGGTCTCCGGGGCATGTTCCTGGTTGGGATCTCCCTCTGCATCCACTTGCGGGGTAGGGGGGTCGTTTTGAGCCCGGTACAGTCCTTGGAGACAGCCGGTGTAGTGGGCGAGTATGTCCTACACAGAGTGCTTGTGTTTGCCTTTAGTCACCGCCATGAGGAGTTGAGGTGGGTATAAGCTATAGGTCTCTGGCCTCAGCGCTGCAGTGCCCTGCCCGAATCTCCTCCCAGCAGGCCTCTTTCGGCGTCAAATGTACCCGTTAGCGGTCACCGCAAAGAGCGAGGGGCACCGGGGGTTCGTCCCCTCCACCAATAGGTAGTCCGGCTGTGTAGATGGACAACTGGTGAGGACTGGGGGTGGTTCTTTGAGAAGTGCAACCCCGAGCGCGCCGCACTGTCCATCTGACCCCTGTACTCACTGCGCCAGGTGTATGAAGCCGAAATCCACCAGAGAGGGAAAAGGTGGAACACCGGGTTAGTTCCAACTGTAGCTGGACTTATTTCTTCGGCGAAGGGAATGCAAATCGGCAGGCAGGCCCGTCAGCTCAGAGGATCCGATGAGCGAAGGCCACTACGGTTGTCTGGCCCTGCCCTGGAGCTCTACTGTGGGCCGAGGGCACTGGCAGGATCAGAGGAACCACACTGGGGCCCTCTAGGTTTCAGCACAGCCAGAGGGCCCTCTCTGATTCTCCGGATGGGTAGGGGCCACAGCTGGCGGTGCAGGGCTGCCCCGGTCCCCAAGCTCCACAGTGTTGCTCCTCCAACCTTTCTCCGTCTGCTGCTCGGGGAGCCTGCCGCCACCGCCGCGGGGAGCTGTGCAGCGGTTGCCGTCTAGTCTCTCCCTGAGCCGCTTCAGGGAGCCAGCAAGTGTCGGCGGGAAGTCTCTCCACGTTGATGCAAGCCCCCGGCAGAACTCGGGAGGGGGGGGACTATTATTCCAGCATATCAGTGGGCCGTCGTTGCGATGTGGTGCTGGTGGCGGCGCTCAGGCATGGGCAGTTACCATCTTGCCTGGATCATGGTCTGCTGTCCGGGCCGCAGCATTGCGGTCAGGACCCCTCCGGGGCCGGAACAAGCCCTTTGCTGAAGGCCTACCAGTCACTGCAGCATGGGGGGTAAATTGGACGGCTGCAGCATACCCTGGGACAAGATATTGACCAAGCAAAACACCGCTTTCCAAGACTGGCTTAGGAAAATTGCTGCCTGGATGACAACCAACTGTCTCCAGCTGAATGGTGAGAAAGTGAGATCTTAATGTTTGGGAAAGCTCAGCACCTCTGGACCCCTGACTGGTGGCCTGTGGAGCTTAGGGCAGCTCCATCACCATGTCACACTGTGAAAAATCTGGACGTTACACTAGATCAAGAAGTTTTCATGAAGAATCAAAACATGGTATTGTGTTGTTCCTGTTTTGCAACTGAGGCTTCTGTGGAGGGTTTTTCCTTGGCTACCATCTTCTGCCAGGAAAACGCTGGTCCAGGCCTTGGTCATAAACCACCTGAGCTAGAGTAATGCGCTTCTTATGGCAGTCAACCACCTGATCAGCAGTCTTCCGGTTCTCGGTTCCTATTTTGAGAGATGTGCATTGGCTTCCCATTCACAAACGCATTTTGTTTAAAATCTGTTGTCTCACTCATAAGTCCTTGATGGGCAAAGGCCCTTCTCTACCTAATGGTTGAATTGCATCACTACTGGCCTTCCCGCGCTTTAAGATCAAACGATAAGGAGCTTCTGATGGTCCCGCGTGTCCGCACAGCTAGACACAGTGCCAGAGCTTTCTCTTTCACAGCCCCAAATGCCTGGAATCGACTGCCTCTCCATCTCTGTTGTTGCGCAGACCTTGTTAATTTTTTTTAAAAGTTGAAAACTTGCTGTTTTAGTCTCTGGAGACTCTGTGCTGAGCGCCGGGATATACCCTAGGTCAAGTTCGATTTACATAACTTTACTATACAAATGTATTATGATGATTAATATTGTTTATATGTAAATTATATGAGGTGATTTTACTTGTACATATATATCTTATGATGTTCAACTCTGACATTGCTTCATGCTGTTTAAAGACCAAGGTCTAAATAAAAATTATTTTATGACTGACTGACTACATGTACAATTCTCCTTGGCCCCTCTTTGTGTGCCCTGTTGTCATTATATTTGTACCACCTGTATACATACCTCCTCCGGCTCCCTCCGTGCCCCTAGATGCCAGGTTCTCTGCTCTCCTGCACTCTGTCTCCACACCCCTTTCTGCATTATTGTTTCTTTTTTAACACAAATGTAATTAACACATTCACTCATAGTGGCTAGAAAGACACCTCCAGTGAGTGAACCAGACTCACTCTGCAGGTGTCCATTTCTCTTCCCGGCTTACATCTCTGCTCACCTGCCATTACAATAAACTAGGACCTCATTCAGTGTCAAGAGTGAGGCTTGACCATGTTCATACTGTCTTCAGCTTCTTCTTGGACACTCCTCCCTACTTTCTGATGCATCTGCGTGCTTTGTATTTCCTTGGAAATTCAGACCGAAACAGAAGTAAGAAATTAACAAGTCCTGAATCTGTGGGAAAGTTAAAAAATTTCAGGAGCTTGTATTTTTTTAGAAAAATATGTGCCTAAGATTTAAACTTGCTATGGGTGTCATTTAGGTGAAGCAATTCCTGTCTCCTCATTTATTTTCAGTATTTAGTCTGTGGATGGATTGAAAGTTGTCTGGATTTTCTTAGAACAGGCACCTATGAATCCATGTAATGTACCACATTAAACTCTTCATCCCATGGTATTTTTGCACCTTAACTGATGTACATTGTTTGTGCCCCGTTTCGAAACGTTTGTCTTTGTTTCCACAAACATAATGCGGAATAGGTAAAAGTTGATGGTGTCTTTGATAACCTTCTCATAAGGAGCACCATAGGCGACCAGCGCTGTGTAGCATATAAACAGAAATTGTCATGCCCTGCTCATGCTATGATGAAAGCTAAATCCAAGGCCAGCCCCTGCCATGGTTGTAAGCTTTGAAGCCTGGGTCTAAGACAAATATATCTTAAAGAGACTGTAGTTATAGATTCCTTACCTTTAGAATTACCCCCAGGACTCAGACTGGATCCGAAGATATTTTCTTTAGCAGTACCCCTGTGCGTCGGCAGGTGGTGTCGGTCGACTCCACGCCCTTCGTTGGTGTCGTGGTCGCCAGAATGATGTTGTGGTGTCTACTTAGACGCCGCCCCTGCGCGCTGACGTCAGTTCTTTCTTTTTCCTTGCCAGCCTAGTGCAGATCCGTAGAGAGCTACCCCTTAGTTGCTTTTTGACTAACTTTTTCTCGACTTTTGACAACTTTTTTTTAGGTCTCGCCTAGGCAGCGCGCATGCGCTGCATAGGAGGGGACCTTTTGGAATGGATCATCATTTTGGCTAAAAGCGTGCACGTTTTGCATTGCTTTCTATTGCAACGCGTGCACGTTTGGCGTTTCCCTTGCGGGAGCGAGCAGCGGCGCCATCTGTTAGCAATTATCGCGCCCTGCTGCTCGCTCCCGCAAGAGAAACGCCAGACATGCCCTCAGCGTCTACAGGCGCAGAATGATGCTATGCGTGTGTCGCGTGCGCGGCCTGCACAAAGAGCTCCCCTCCCTCCGATCGAAGGATGCCCTCACCTCCCTTAATGGCTCCTCTCCGGAGGCTCCTCTTGCCCTGGGGGCCGTATTTCTGGGGCCCGGATGTGAGGGGTATTGTCGGCGGTGACTCAGTGCCTCACCCCCTCCCCGCCTCCTCCTGCGCTCTGTACATTTCCTCACCTCTCCCTGGTGCTCCCCGCCGCCGGTGGCCGCCTCTGCTCCGTGAGCCGCTCGCCCTCCGTTCTTCCCGGTCTCTGAAGTCTCGCCACCGCCAGGCAGGGCTTTAAACCCCGGACAGGGCTGTGCCGGCGTTGGCCCGTCCCCGGCTTCATTCGCTTAGCTACAAAAATTATGCTTGCGCTGTCATTGAGTGTTGTGATTGTTCAGAATCCATATTGGATATTTTAATATTTTACTACCTTCCACTGCAAATTAAGATCTAATTGTGGTTAGAAAGTAATTTTAATAGATATGTTTAAAATCAATTAACCTGCTATGTTACGTTAACAGAGCCTTCTAAAATATTGTGTTGCCAGAGCTGAATGATTGTGCTTTAGGCTGTCATATTTGCAGACTGCATGATAAATGTTTGAACTTAGGCTCTGTTATAACGTGCCTTATGATCATGGACAGTGGAATTATGAGCAGCATCTCACCAGACCTGGCCATTAACCATTGGAAAGCCATTCTAGGTGGATTGAGAAGTTTTTGTTGCTGTTTTGATTGAAAATCCCTCTGATCTGGCTATGCCGGGTTTTGATCCGAGCCACTGGGACAGCTTGCAGTAGAAGCAAAACACCATTTTTATGCCCAGATTTGGTCTTGCAGGCATATTTGAAGCCTCATTTGCCCTTGTATTTCCTTTTATACTTGGCCAGCCACACTTGACAAACGAAGCACATATTGCCAGTCGGTTTCCGCATTTACATGCTCATTTCATACTGCCCCATGAATCTTCATGAATCTATGTGGGCTATTTCTATTTCATGATGTACAATTATCTTCTACTAAGTAAGGTAATGAAGGTATGAGTAGGGCCTAAGAATTTAAAAAGCAATGCTAGAACATGAGATTTGATGCAGAGATGGTGTGTACAACATTGACAGCTTTTTACATTTAGCATATCCGCCCAGGGACCCTTTGTGATATTAGTTGTATATGCATATAATAAAATTACCTTGTATTATGGAACCTCTTTGTGATACAAATCTATTTAAAGTGTGTATATTTGTTATAACAGAACTCATAACAAACACTGCAATAACTGGGCAGTTAGTTTTTTTTGCATTTTTTGCCTATTGCAATGTGTGTGTCTGCATCTGCGCGAGTGCTTCCACGTGCACACATTGACTTCCACAGTCTTGGCTTTAGCTCAGTACAATCCATGCAGCCATTAATCCTTTCGCAGCAGATGCTGTACAACATGAGCCAGGCCCACTGACTTCTGGGTGTGGAGGGGAACAAGCACTGTTAATTTGAAATGCCCTAGCGTGGGCTAGGCATGGATGGGGGGGCCTCCGTAGACGTCTTCTTGAAAGTGAAGCCATATGATAAGTATGCTTTTTTTGTGTAACTAGACACATGAGCAAAGGATTGAATTCAATTGCAGCTGGGTATTTGTTTCACAACAGCTACCAGATCACCAATGTTGGGCTAGCTATCAGTCATACTCTGTAAGTGCAGAGTCCCAGAGTAGAGCTTGGTTTATGGGTTTCAAATGCTCGGCTTAATCGTGTTTCTTTCTCCGTGATGCATTCCTCAGTAAAGTTGTTTGTCATCTTATTGTTTTAGGCTTAACTTGCCCCTGACACTGATTCTTCAGGCTGTTCAATACTCAAGTGACGCAGTCACACACAGAATGTTATAGTCCTGTTAACTTGCATGGAGGAACTTGTCTTACTCTGTGTGCATTAAAAAGCCTTGGAATGTGTCCATACATGTTTCTGGAGTCAAGCATGTATTACCGAATCAGACTGCATGACCCAGTGTGTAGTAATTGTATAGCTCATCAATCTCTGGTGACCCAGCACCCAGGATAATGTGCTGCATGGTTACACACTTATAAGGTCCCAAAAGCGAGACCTATTGGCTATGCCAATGCTTGTTTGAGTCTGTCGACTCCTAGTGTACGAGGGATGTCCCATCGTCAGACTGGGTTTAAACCGTGCGAGGCCTGTAACCGCCTGATGTGGGTTACGGACCCCACATCGTGTGCCTTTGGTGCCTGGAGCGCGACCACGACCCGAAGTCGGGCTCCGACTGCCAGGCCAGGAATCCGAAGTCTTTGCAGGAGCGGTCCCGAAAGCTCTTGGAGGCCCGGCAGTCGGCTCCGCGTCGATCGAGGTCCCGGTCGAAAGGGAGGTCTCGGGACCAGTCGCGTAGCCACCATCACCATTCATCATGCAAGTATTCGCACTCCTCGGGTAAGTCGAAGCACAAGAAGAAGGCTCAGAAGCACCGTTGCTCTTCGCCTTTACCCTGTCCGTCGGCCGATGCGACGCGGGACCCGGAGCGTCGTCGCTCTCCAGCTCCGTCTTCGGAGCCTGCTCCTGGGACTGCTCTGCTCTTCCCTCCTTTTCCTGGAGCTTTCTACGAAGTGCTTTACGACATCTTTGGGCAGTCCGACTCCGCCGGCACGCCTTCGGGCCCCGTGGACTCGGCTGGGGGCCCTGGGCCTACGATGCCGGCGGCCCCAGCGCCAGAGAGCCGTGAGGATCCAGGCCTGGATCCGGAGCTACGCTGGTCGACCTCACGGTACCTTCCTCGGCACCGATACCAGTGACGACGGCGCCGGACGTGCCCCCGACCGGCGCCCACCCCAGCCTCACCCCTGACTTGGACACGGCGTCGGACTGACGTCGATCGACGTCTGTACCGGCGCTGGAAGGTTTGTGCCTCTGTTCATTCCTGGTGTTCCTTTCAGGCCTGAGTGGCAAGCAGAGGAGAGTGAGGAGGACTGGGAGGGGTCTGTGGACCCTTTGGCTGACCAGCTTGAAGAGCCAGACTGGCGAGAGGAACTGGGTGATGCCAGTGGTTTGGATACCTCCCCAGACCTTGGCATGCTCTCCCCCCCCCTATCGTGGCTACAGAGGAGGGAGCTTCATACGCAGTGGTGTTGCATAGGGCGGCTGAGGCCTTGGACCTGGAGCTTCCTACGGTGGCAGTCAGGACTAACCTCCTGACAGAGGTGCTTCAACCGGCAGTGGCCTCTTCGGAGCCACTTCTGCCTTTTAATGAAGCCCTCACCGACGTCCTTCTGGGCACTTCATCCAAGCCCAGCATAGGGGCTCCTGTGGACAGGATGATTGCCCGACGCCACCGCCCGGCCCCGGGTAACTCACTTTTCCTCCCCCAACACCCGACCCCTGAGAGCTTGGTGGTCCAAGCCTCGTCCTGTAAGGGCGCATTTGCTACTACTTCCCCAGATAGGGAATCCAAGAACCTGGACCACCTTGGGAAGAAGAGGTTTTCTTCAGCCAGCTTACTACAGCGGTCGGTGAACACTGCATGCTCTTGGGCCGTTATACCCATACAGTGTGGGATATGGTTGCGCAAGTGCTGCCACAGTGCCTGGAGGAGGCACAGGCTGTTCTCACCCGTGCAGTGGCAGAGGGTAGAGACGCAGCTAAGTTCACCATCAGATGTGGCTGGATACCGCCAACTCTCTTTGCAGAACGGTTTCCACGTCAGAAGCCTTGAGGCTCCATGCCTGGTTGAGGACGTCTGGTTTCTCTGGGGATGCCCAATCCACCTTACTGGACATGCCCTTTGATGGCTGTCGCCTTTTCGGTGACAAGGCGGACTCAGCGCTCGAGTGCTTCAAGGATTCTAGGGCTACTGCCAGATCCTTGGGCCTCACGGTAACCTCTCGCCCCACGCAGCTTCTTGCCCCTTTTGTGGCTACAGTAGGGGTGCCCCACCACGTTCGACCCAGTCTAACCACCGGGTCACGCAGGCTGCCCAGCCTGTGCGTGGCCCCGGATGTGGGTCCCTGCGACACAGGTTTGGGGCCAGCAGGTGGGCCAGTCCACCCATAACCCCCCTGCAGCAGCCTCCAAACTCTCCTAGTCCGACCTTTCATGGCCACCAGAGGCCAGTGGGCAGCAGGATTCGCCATCATCTCCCCCACTGGCAAAACATCACGTTGGACAGGTGGGTTTTGCAGATAGTCCGAAGGGGCTTCTCCATCCCCTTCGAGACTACACTTCAATCCACGCCACCATCCTTCCATCGCATGTCGGAGGATCACTTGGCCCTTCTCTGCCAGGAAGTTGCAGCTCTCTTGGCCAAGGGAGCTATCGAAAGGGTCCCTGTGCCAGAAGTAGGTTGTGGTTGCTACTCCCACTACTTTCTGGTACCCAAGAAGGACAAAGACCTGTGTCCTATCTTAGACCTCAGGGTACTCAACCGCTTCATTCGGAAGGAGAAGTTCAAGATGCCCACGTTGGCCCAGGTCCTGTCTGCCCTCGACCCCGGATACTGGATGGTATCGTTGGACTTGCAGGACGCCTACTTCCATATCCCCGTCCTGTTTGTTTGCTTGCAAAGTTTTATATAGCGCTGGCTAGACCCGGAGGTATCAGAGCGCTTTACATGAGGATCAGTGAGTTACAGGTTCCATAATTATAAAGACAAGTATAGACATAGGAGAAAAGAAAAAAACAAAAACATGAGATTACACATTAATGTGAGATTATTAGCACGTACACACGTCTTATGGGGAGTGAAGAGGTAGAGGGGGAATGGTAAACGGGTAGGGAATGCAGGTAGGAAAAACACAACGGTGAGGCAAGGAAAACGATGTCCGGCTGGGTAGGTGCCGGCCGAGGGGTGAACCAGAGCCAAACTCTTCTATAGCTGCATATGACAGCTCCACCGGGCATCAGCCAAAGTTGCTCGGGCACAGCGGCTTTACATGAGGATCAGCGAGATAAAGGTTACAAAATTACATCAGTTACAGGAGCCAAGAATAAACGTAAAGAGAAAAACAGTGATTACACAGTAACAAGAGATATTAACGTATAAGCTAGGAAGAGGAGGTAGCCACAGGATCACGGAGGGAGGAGGCGGTGGAGGGAAGGAAACACAATGGGGAGATGAAGAAAAACTATGTCCAATGTCCGGCTGGGTAGGTGACGGCCGAGGGGGTGAACCAGAACCAAACTCCTCTATAGCTGCCTAAACAGCTCCACCGGGCATCAGCCATGTTGTTCAGTTTCCACGGTAAGTACAATATTCATGGTTTCCGCCCGGGGGGCCTCGTCATAGCTCCAACTGCCGCACCAGTCCCGGTGTTACTGGGAAACCCTGAGCGTAATTCAAACATCAAGCGGTGCTTGCTCCGTGGCGCTTGTGAGAAGTTGGCCTGGCATATGCTGTCCACTAGTTATAGTGGGCACCTTGCACCAGTCCAAACGACCCTTATTGATGATAGGTTTAAAGACAACCTTTATTGAAAGCTATCCTAGTGGTAGCTATGGAGAGCAGCCTTCAGGCTAAGTCTTGAAGGAGTGTAAAGCAGCTTGGTTTACCAGATTATAACCTCTTGAATGACTAAATGAAAGGAGAACCACACAAGATATATATAAAATATATGTATTTATTTCTAAACACTAACTACTAATCTCTTTATGAGATTAGAGTTCAAGATACACAGTATCACAGTATTAAAACGCAGTAAATAGCACAATACACAGTGGGCTGCAGGGGGAGACCAAACCAAATACTAAGAAAGTGGTATAAGAAACACGACTTGACTAGACATAGTGCCTAGAGCACGTAGAATCGCTGGGACCCCAAGGTAGTGACACAGAGGACCCATGGGGGACGGCTGCAGTGTGTGAACACAGCCGCGAGCGCCGTAGGATTCAATGCGGAAAGTCGCGGTTGGAATTTTAAAGATAAAGGACACTTAGGAGAGGACTTTCAGCAAACCCCTTTAGACTTAAGGGGTTCTAGGGCCAACACCCACGTGAGCACCGGAGTACTCGAGTTACCTCACCCAGGGAAGCGGGTGCATAGGTGTCAAAGGGTGTCGGGAATCGTCGTCGTTTTCAATGGCGATCTGCTGCAAAGTGCTGCTGCCGTGAAGGAGAAAAGTGTCCGGTGTGATCCAAGCTTGGATCGAAGATGTGAAGAACCTGAAAGCAGAGGGGACAGAGTCTGGGTCACTAGCCAGTGACCAGGAGCGGAGCAATCGAATGCCCACCGATGTCGGGTGCTTCAGGTGCGAAGAGGTGAAGCTTGACTCTGCAGCCACTGGGTCCTGGAGACGTCGACGACGACCAGGAGCCGGATTCGAGCTGTCCCACGAAGGATGTCGAGTGCTGGGGTGTCGGTGATCGGATTGACCACAACACGCCTTGGTAACAGCAACCCACGCAGGAAGAGGAAAGATCCTTCTGTGTGGACCAGCAAGGTCCTGGGGACTCCCCAAGCGATGGAGAGTCAGGGCACGTCTGGAGCAACCAGGGAAGCCCAATTAAAGTTAGAGTTGCCTTCTTAGGGACCCACAGGTCAACGGACCAGGGATCGCGAAGGGACCTCGAGAGGAATCACAAAATGGCGGCCCACGGAACACTCGTTGAGTGTAGGCCTGCAATCTTCGGTGCAATTACTGCTCGGGGTCAGGGCTACAAGTAACCCAAAGCTCAGCCTCGGGGGTCGCCGGAAAGCTGATGCTTCTGCAAATGGTCGCGGTGTCCAGGGGTTCGGGTTGCACAGTCTCCACGAGGGATACGGGCCTCAGACTTGCTGTGGGCACAGATCGACCTCAGAGACCTCGGGAACCCACCTCCTGTGTGGCAATACTCTTCGGAGTCCGCAGGAGCTTCGGAGATGCCAACCGGTCAGTTGCGTTAAAGGTGCCTGCCTTGAAGGGGAGTAACTCCTTTACTCCAAGGGAGATTCTTCAGTCATCCAGCGTCGTGCAGATCGTCGAAGTACTTGGTTTCTGGTTACAGAGTTTAGTCCAGGTGTAATCTAAAGTCCTGTAGTCAGGGGTTCCTACTTTATACCCAAGGAAGGGGTTGGACAAACTCTGGGGACCCACCTATGGGAGGGTCAGGAAAGAGGGGTGGCAACACCCATTTCCTTTGTCCAGTTTCGCGCCAGAGCAGGGACTGTGTGCCCCTGCAACCGGTTTGAGCTGGACTATGCACAGGGACACCAAATGTGCCCCCAGTGTAGACTTCAAAGCACTCTGAGAGTGCACCCACCCAGCCCCAATACACTAAAGCCTGTCTGGGAGGTGGTCACACCTCCCTGTGACAGGAAACCTATTGTCCAGACCTTCCCTGCCGGAGTTTCGTCCAGCAGCAGGAGGGCAGACTCGTGTCTGTGGCTGCAGCATCCATTTTGTGATGCCAGGGTTCTGTTAAGCTGGTACCGGGTGTACCGGTGATGCCATGTGGCTCCCTCTAGAAGGGAGGAATCATACCAAGGTGTTTGACACCAAACACAACATGTTTCCATGCAGCCATTCTCAAGTTAGCATTTACCGCGGGGTTATAATGCACTTAAGAGTATATGGTCTGGCTGCATCACAAACCACCCCGGAATGAAGATTCCGAAAGCTGCAGAGGGGCTTTGCTCATGCATGGGCACCCTCTCACATGAAACCCAGCACCCTGCCTTCAGGATTGATAAGGCCTGCCATAGGGGTGACTGATAGGTTTACATGTGCAGTGATATGGAGAGATATAGGGAACCTATATCTCAGTAAGGGGAGGATACACCACCTTACACAGGCTGCTGTAGCAGACTTGTTGTGTCATTTTAAAAGGCTTCCCAGGGGTGGCACAATACATGCTGCAGCCCCTGGTAGGCCTCTGGGGTCCCTATGCGCTGGGTACATAGCATACCATATTCTAGGGACTCACAAGGGTACCCCAGAATCCAATCTGGAGTGTACCTAAAGTACATACAGTCAATTTAGAGTAGAAAGCAGATAGACTGGGGTCCTGATTAGCAGGGCCTCAGTCTGGCTAAGTCGAAAAACAGTGAAACATCAGCAAAAAGTGGGGGTAACTATAAGAAGCAGATCCTACTCTCCTACAGCGCTTGTCCAGCTGGTTCCTCAGACCGTGCTACAGCGCGTTCCATGCCTCCCTCAATAGTTCCTGTATTCCAGTGCGATCAAACAGTGAGGTGGGGAGATGTTTGGCAGGCTGACTCTCTTTCAAGGCAGGCTGTTTCTGGCAGAATATGGTAGGATCTGAGTCTCAATGACCTGAGCCTCTCCAATCCGTCAAAGCTGTGCACTCTTCATTAAGGCTAGGCATGCAGCAACATCAGGAAATGCGGGGGTCCGGGCCTTTCATCAGCAGGTAGTATCAATAGTAGATCACCGTTCTAGGGGCTCTGTCCCAGGAAGCCGCCATCTTAGAATCAGGCAGTCCCGATCTCCGGTGTTCACGGCTCACCCGCTCTCAGGACCATCAGTTAAATCACCCGGTGAGTTTCTCCTGCTCTTCCCCTTTTACATAGGCTCACCGGTATGGCAGCTGTTCTCAGAACCCTGTGCCAACCAAGGTCGCTGGCGCTTGGCGAAGCCTGATGGGCGCCATCTTAAGGACAGGCAATTCTCATACCGGCCAAGGAGGGGACCCCGCTTAGTTTAAGTCGTGCTGCATGCAGATGGACAAATGCTCTACCCTTGACTAAAAACGGGCCCCCACCTTGATTTACAGCGAGCTTCGGCGTGCTCCTCTATCATCCACTCCGGGGCCGCATCTCCTCACGTCCCTGCTGCCGTACCTCCTGCGCTCACTGCACTGGACGCCCTCCGGTCCCGGGCAGCGGAGGGCTTAACTATCGTCTGGGTAGCGCACTCCAGGTGAGTTTAGCTACCAAAGGAGAGCCGCCTCCAGTTGTCTGCAGTCACCAGGCAGGGGCCGCCGCCATCTTGATAGGCGCTCCTCGTCTCACGGCCAAGTTGTCATTCCGGCGGTGAAACCAGCATATGAGGGGTGCTCGGTGCAGTCAGAGTATCCGTTCAGTGCCCCTTGCTTTACTTCTTCCGAAACCTCGGACTGGGCCGCATTCTGCGCGGGGCATCCTCTATATCCCCGGGGCTTGGAGCCGAGCGAAACTACGTCCGTGCGGCCATGATGGCTCCTCCTCCTGCCAGCCCACAGGCGTTACCTACGGTTCACGGTAGGCCATGAGCATTTTCAGTTTACTGTGCTCACCTTTGGCCTTAACAGTGCCCCTCGGGTGTTCACGGAAGTGATGGCGGTGGTTGCAGCTCATCTGCGCAGATCAGGGGTTCCAGTCTTCCCCTATCTCGATGACTGGCTGTTGAAGGCGGGTTCGCCCCAGGCTGTCGTTTCCCACCTCCAGACTACGGGGGACCTCCTGTACTCGCTGGGGTTCACTAGCAATGTGCCGAAGTCACACCTGACTCCCTCTCAGAAGGTCCTTTTCATCAGAGCAGTTCTGGATACAGCGCAGTTTCGGGCTTATCTTCCCAAGCAGCGAGTCTGGGATCTTCGGACTATGACACCGATGTTTCAGCCTCTATCCCTGGTTTCGGTGAGAATGACCTTGAGGCTGCTGGGCCTCATGGCCTCCTGCATCCTGCTTATGGATCATGCCTTATGGCATATGCGGGCTCTGCAGTGGGACCTGAAGTTCCAGTGGGCGCAGCATCAGGGGAATCTTTCTGACTACGTCCAGATCTCGGATGGGACTGCGCGTCAACTGCAGTGTTGGCTAACGAACCAAGCTTGGGTCAGAGGCAGATCCCTCTCCCTTCCCCAACCAGACCTCACAGTGGTGACAGATGCGTCACTGCTGGGGTGGGACGGCCACATGGGAGAGGCGGAGATCAGAGGCGTCTGGTCTCCGGCGGAGTCCGGGCTCCACATCAATCTTCTGGAGGTCCGGGCGATTCGTCTGGCAACCGACAGGGCGAGGTGGGGTCGTAGACTCTGTGTCAAGAGGTCCTTCGCCTTTGGACATGGCTGGAACATCGGGGCATATCTCTGGTGGTTCAACACCTGGCAGGTTCTCTGAACGCCAGGGCGGACGAACTCAGCCGCCGGTGCATGATGGATCACGGATGGCGTCTTCACTCGGAGGCGGTGCAAGGTCTCTTTAAGCAGTGGGGAGAGCCCTGGTTAGATCTATTCGCCACCTAAGAGAACGCACAATGCCAGCAGTTTTGCGCCTTGGAATTTCCAAGGCGGCACTCGCTCTGCGACTCTTTTCGACGTGAGTGGAATTGCGGTCTTCTATACGCCTTTCCGCCTATACCACTTCTACCCAGAGTGCTGAAGAAGATCAAGCGCGACCGGGCCAAGTCATTCTTGTGGCTCCGGACTGGGCACGAAGAGTCTGGTATCCCGAGCTCTTGAACATGGCCATCGATCCTCCGATCAGACTGCCTCTTCGGGAAGGATCTTCTGTCGCAGCAGCAGGGGATGGTCCTCCACCCGAACCAGTCCAGCCTCCACCTCCTTGCGTGGAGATTGAGCGGCGCCAGTTGACAGCTTTTGACCTTCCTCCTGAAGTCTGTAACGTCATCTTGGCAGCCAGGCGTCCCTCCACTAAAACGGTATACGCCTGTAGATGGAACAAATTTGTGACATGGTGCACAGCAAAGGCTGTGGATCCCCTTTCTGCCCCTCCTTTCAGAGGTTCTCCTCTTCATTGTTTCTTTGGCCCAGCAGGGCTCTGGGCACTCTTAAAGGCTATCTTTCGGCCATTTCGGCCTTTTTTCGCCTTCCTGATCAGCCTTCTCTTTTCAAGTCCCCTATTGTAAATAGGTTTCTTAAGGGCATTACTCACCTCTTTCCTCCTATTCCTTTCGTAATGCCCCAGTGGGACTTGAATCTGGTCTTAACTTACCTTATGTGTGCTCCCTTCGAGCCACTACATAACTGTCCTCTCAGACTCTTGACCTTAAAGACTGCTTTTCTGGTTGCCATCACCTCTGCTTGCAGGTTGAGTGAGCTTCAGGCTCTATCTTCTAAACCTCCTTTCCTTGCTGTCTATCCGGACAAGGTTGTCCTTCGAACTAGACCTTCTTTTCTTCCTAAATTGGTTGCCTCTTTCCACATAGGACAGACCATCACTTTGCCCACCTTCTTCCCACCACCGCATCCTTCCAAGGAGGAGGAGAGACTCCACCGTCTGCATCCAAAACGTGCGTTATCCTTTTTATTGGATCGCACAAAACAATTTTGGGTGAACAATCAACTCTTTGTTGGCTATGTGGGCACCAAGAAAGGTCAGGCCGTGCAAAAACGGACCATCTCTCAATGGGTCGTCCTTTGCATTAAGATCTGTTACTCCTTTGCTGAAAGGGAGCCTCCGGTAGGACTGCGCTCCCATTCCGACAGGGCGACGGCAGCCACTACTGCTTTGGGACGTGGAGTCCCCCCTCGGTGAGATCTGCCAGGCAGCCACGTGGGCATCACTGCACACGTTCACTAAACATTACTACCTGGATAGTCTAGTACGGAGAGACGGCTTCTTTGGCCGTTCAGTTCTCCAGGATTTTCTGGTGTGAACTTAGTTCGCAGACCCACCTCCGGGGTTGGTATTGCTGGGGTATCGATTCTAAGGTAAGGAATCTATAACTAATAGTTTCTTTCAGATGAACAAGTTACCTTCGGTAATGATATATCTGTAAGACACATATATTAGTTATAGATTACTTACCGCCCCACCCATCCTCCACGTTCTGCGAACTGACTTCTAGAGTAAGGGACTCCCTTTCAGGGCCCTAGCTTTGTGCACCAGTGGTCAGTGTCTTGCATGGCTCTGCGCTTCTGGCGTGGAATGTTGTGTAAAGAACTGACGTCAGCGCGCAGGGGCGGCGTCTAAGTAGATACCGCGACGTCATTCCGGCAATCACGACGCCAACGACGAACGCGGAGTCGACCGACGCCACCTACGGACACGCAGGGGTACTGCTACGAAAACATTTCTCTGGATCCAGTCTGACGCCTGGGGATAATTCTAAGGTAAGGAATCTATAACTAATATGTCTCTTACAGATATATCGTTACCGAAGGCTAGTAACTTGTTCGTTATGGCATGTGAAATGGTACCAATCCTGTTGTTTTCCTTGCTTTTTAGTAATTTTGGGTGTTTTTCCTAGTGTAATTGCTCAACACTAATACTAGAATACAAAAATAAACAAGACTGTATAAACTACTCACATATGACACCTGGAACAATTTTAGATGCTTTCAAATGCCTCAGACACATGGAACTCTCTTTGAGCTTAATGGAGCAAGCCTGCCACTTTATGATCCGTGTTCATACACTGCCAGTGCACACTTCTAATGGTGTTCCTTTCTCTTTGTTTTAGTGGGTAGACCAGACCAGCTCAGGACTGTCACAGAAGAAGGACATTTCCTCGCCTGTGGTGGATGCTTCCAACCAGGAGCGGGTACGACTGCGCTTGCAGGATCGGGAGCTTCAGGAGCTAGCAGATGATGGCATGTGCCTGAGCATGCACCAGCCATGGGCATCTTTGCTTGCTGCAGGCATTAAAAGGTAAATGTGAGGGTAATGGGCCCGAAGTAAACTACTGTGTTCTTGACATGCCGTATTATGTGTTGATGTTCAGTTTACCAAAGAACTCAAATTAGTGTAGGAGTTAACAGACTACAACCAATCAAACACACGGCTGCTCAGTTAACACAAGAGCATGCAATCAGAAGTAGGTGATGATCTGATTTCAGTCTTTTTATTCACAAATCCATTTATAACACAGTTCATAGTTGAGATAGCGAGTTTTACAAAACACACATATGCCTCCTGGCTAAGGGCAGGGCAGAAGGGCTTCCAGTGTTCGAAGCTGACTGTTCAAAGCTCCAAAATCAATGCTTTCCCGTTGAAGTAATGTTGATTATATTGTAAAGAATGAATCCACATATGAATTTAATTTATTTTAAAAGGTTATGTTTTATTGAAAGCAATTTCTCTACTATAAACATTTCACATAGTATGGACAAAAGAAAATGTAATAAAACATGATACATTCAAACATGTTGCATAAAAAGGAATATATAGAGTTAGGAATGTTAATAAGGGAAATTATTTGTGAAGTGACTTGTCATGCGCACACAACAGACACAAGAGTTTCTCCCTGGTTGAGCTTCTAATGGAAGAAAGACCAGGGAGCCTTTGAGACATCTCGTACTGCTGGAAGATGAAGTTTCTCCTGAAGGACAGGCGGGTAGGTTTGAGCATCCCCCTGCCCAAAATTATGGCTGTACTTCACTACCAAAACATGGGGAGCTGTGGGCCCATTATCATTGCATACATTATGGTCCAAGGTAACTTTCCTACACCCTTGGTTCTTGCATGAAAAGACAGTCGATGGCCTTTGTGGCCGATTTCCTCTCTACCACGTATCTTGACGCAGGCTTGTTAAATAGGTGTACTTATATTGACTGAAAGATTTTTCTTGCTGAATATAGTGATGTTGCTTTTCACACAAACTGGAGGAGGTCTCAGTGAGAAGCAACAGAGTGTTCTCCAAGAAAAGAGCTTCTTCACCTGCGGCAATGAGTAGGCCGTATCCAACAGGATCTCTTGAATTGCAACAATGAGTAGACTGATATGAGTTGGCCACTGATGGTACTATGGACATCTTGTCAGAATTTATTGTGTTATCTGTATAGAGTGATAAAAAGACCAATTGCATTTGTGAGTCAACTTGCGAAGATTAAGCATGGTATACAGGAGGATGCATCAATGATGCCTGATTTGGAGGAACACTCATCTTGTTATTTCATTGACTTGTATATTCGTGCTGTGGGGTTGGTTAGTCTATGAAGTCTATTTCAGGGAGTTGCTATGCCCTATAAATCACACTTAAAACTCCTACTGCATCCTCCCCACTAAACATCCAACAACACAAAAAAGGAATAAGAGTGCTAGGAAACTTGCGGCTAGTATGATTTGTGGCACACACTTAGTTTTTGAAAACTGCCCTCACCCACAGTTTGTGGCATGCTTTATCATCGGGTTTGCTACAACACCCCTGCGCAGACCGCACCTGGGGTGGAGCAATAGAGAAGGGGAAGATAATACAAACATAAACCAATAATATGGATCTGAAAAAATAAGAAGTGAGAGTATAAAACTGGCTCAGGAGTGTCCTATTACACTTTTATTTCTGGACTACCTGGTCAGGATTAAAAAATAAATAAAGGATGGTGGTGTTAGGGAGTATTAATGATCCCCACACCCCTCCTCTCTGCATGTTAAGTCAACATGTTTCAGCCGATTATTTCAAGCCCTATACAGGTATTCCAGCTTTCATCAGGACTTAGATCTCCTTGATTCTCCTCATCTCCTACGTTTATTTGATAGGGTGAAGATAGACCCAATCTGGTTTTTGGGCTGAAATGCACACTTTGGTAGTACTGAGTTTCACCGTTGATGCTGCTTAAAAAGGCATGGGAGCTGGGGGGGCCTCCCTGTGGTCACACATTCGTCAAGGTGAGGCCACCGCTTCACCAGTTCTCTCCGCTATGCCCTAACAGCAGTTCAGCGCCAAAATGTCATGACTAAGGATGATTTTGGTTTGTCATGCATTCTGCAGAAAAGTGCTTCATCGTCTAACGGAACATTACTTTTTATGGTGTATTTGCGAAATAGCATAGACAATATTGAATTTAGAAAGATGCTGACAGTGTCTAAACTTTGTCATAACAGTAAGAATATGAACCTCATGGGGCAAAGCATGTGGCGCACAAAAAAAGGCATTATTCTTTTGACCTCTTACGTGGATCCCCTTTTTGGGCTGCACAAATGGAGGAGGGGAAGATAGTAGTCCCTGTACTGAATATGTTTCCAGAAATGCAAATCCATGTCTGACCACTGAGAGGCCAAGGACTCCCGGAGAGAGGCCTTCCTAAATGAATATTTTATCCAGTGCCAGTGAACGCATATGGCCGCCAAGTGATTATTTGATATCCTGACCTGAAGAAGGATCTGTGTTCCCCTAAGTCTTCCAAAGGGGGGTGGGCGGGGAAGGTGTTGGGAGGGTCTAAAGATAGATGGCCACTGTCTTTGTCTTTGTTTATGGCAGCAGGACAGTGGGATATAAAAAAACAGAGAGAGAAAGAGAAAAAAATTGGAAAGAAAGAGGAAAGGAGTGGGGCCTGGTTTGAATATATTTACCAGGGCTGCATTTGGTTCCCAATCCAGCCATGACCAGGGGGATCTGGGGTGGTGCCATCAGGAAAGGAATGAATGAGACTTGCTGGCCACCACTTATAACCATAGACGGGACTATGTGGACTGTACCGCCAGTGCTGTGAAGCTGGTGATCTTTTTTCTGTTAGCAAATTTCGACCCTGTGACTGGCCAGCTCTGCTTCACTTCCCGTCAACAATCATAAGAGACCAAGAGAGAAATGCTTTTTTTTTATAGCCAAAGTGTACAGCTTCTAAAAAATCATTGGTATATAGTGCTGATTACATTGAATTCCAAAGTGATTTAACGCAGGGTCAGGTATTGTTGATGAAATTAAGAAATAAGAGGGATCTTCGCAAGGAATTGAGAATAATGTGACTTTGATAGAGGGTGCAATGTAAGGGAGCAAAGGACCTCCTATAAAGCTGAGTCTGGGATGGCGTGTCTAGACTGTTGAATCTCAGAGGGTCCTGTGTGGCTCAAGCATTTTGGTGACTGCTGTGGTATCCATTGTTCAACTGTAGAACAGGGTTGAGCTCTTTCAGAATGCAGTTTGAAATGTTTAGGTTTTCCACGATTTGCGAATGATGGAGATTTGAGGGACGTGAGGGCTGATTTGCATCAGTTTCTGCCCACAAATGTTCATGGAGAGGCTTTTTTCATGAACTTTGAGGTCCTGTATGTCACTAGACTTCCATTTCAAGATCCCACTCGGGTGACAGTTGGAACATTAGGAGAAAAGCTTGGTAACCTGGGACAGTGGGAACTTGTATCACAAGTAGCTTCAGGGAAGAGGAATCTAACTTTCAGTGGTGAAAAGGTCCAAATTGTTCCTGATTTCGGCCGCAGTACACTGTTGATTGTGGAGAAAGCAGGAGTTGCAGACAATTAGCAAAGAAGTACTCTTGATTGGCATGAATGCTTCCTTGCTGTTTCCAACCAAATTGCGGATATGTTCATCTAGAATCAGCCCGTACTTTCCTTAAAAGGTGGAAGGATAGCGAAAGTGAATTGCATCTGGGTACTTGATTTGAAATCGTCTTTGTGGTATGTAGCCTCACAGCACTGTGGGGTATCTTCCAGTGTCTTCCTGTACAAGACTAGAGAGCATTATTTTTTAGTGTAAAGATTTAATACTAGAAAGTGTTTTGCAGTCCTAAGATCCATTTAGTTTGTGAATATTTTGAGTCTGTTAATGCTTTCTGCCATCATCTACCCCATTTTTGGGCCCATACTTTACTTTGACGCCTTCATTACTTAGACACCCTGGATACCTTGAGTTGATTATTGTTGCAATTAAAATATCCTAACTAACATTGCAGTTTTGTATTAGTTCATTAAATATACTTGAAAATAAGAATATGAAACATAGCTAGTCTTTTTGATGGATACTTCTCGATGCAGATTCCTCACCTTTTGGATTCCCACAGGTGCCAGGCTGAATCCGAAAAAGCTTTTCAGAAGCATCAGCTGTTGCCATCAGACTCCATGGTAATGGTGCAGAGTGGTTTTTAGGCACCATCCCAGCGCACAGACATCAGGTCCTTTTTTTCCTGCATATTTGGATGTGGATCTAGAGTTCCGCTTCCGAACTTTTGTCAGTTATTCACTGACCTTAAAAATGTTTTTTGTCACAGGGTTCTTTCTCCCCAAGACAATAGGCTTCAAGCCTGGCCACACCTGTAGAAAGCAGATGGTGATTGTAGACCCACAGGATGTCTGCCTTTGGTATCTCGGATCCAACCATTATTGTGTTATGCGGCAAATGCTCCCTGATGACCCAAAAGCCACCGGGAACGGGAGGTGAATCTGTATGTCACCAAGCACAAGAAATTAGATCAGTCATGCTCTAGCTCCTGAGCCTGGGCCCAGTTTAAGGCCTTTGTTACCTTTCAACCAAGCCCTGACGGAAACAGCGATATGTTCAAAACCAGGTTCTGTGTCGCCGGTATATAACTCCATCGCTAGACGCCATAGGCCTGCGCCTGGTGTTCCGACCTTTTTTACCCCGGATCAGCCCCCAACTTTGTAGAATCTTGTAGTACTGGCTTACGCCAGTCAGGTGAACCTGAATGCCCTCTCTACTGCTTCACAAGACAGGGAATAGAAATGCATTGATGCACTTGGCAAGAGGGCGTTCTCTTCTGTCAGTTTAGCATTGTGATCTCTGAATGCTTTCTGTTTTATGGGGAGATATGCTCTCTTTGATATGGCGAGAAAGATCTTAACCGTCCTCCAATACAAGTTTCATAATATTTACGCCCAGGCAGTTCACAATGACCAGGATGTGGCCAATTATACTTTACATGCAATCCTGGACACCACAGATTGTGAGGCTGTACTATGGACATTAATGTAGCGATTCATCTTCAAACCTTGATGAGCGCCTTAGGTTTTTCTGGAGATGTGCAGGCATTTCCATGGACATCATTTAGAGGTCCATAGGGGTTGCAGCTGTGACCCCTGGCTTCCCTCCTGCGACCACAGACACTGTCTTTACAACCCCTGGCCTCAAATGTGGCAAGGGCAGTGTTAAAAGCAGACTTTAAAGAAGGCTCTAATGAGCCTTGCTTCTTTTCTGTGTCCCTCAGCTATATTGGGTGACAAGCCTAGTAGAAATGTTCCTGAGTGTCTCCTGCTGTCACTGAGCATGTGAAGAGAGCAAGAAAATCAGGAGAGAAGGGGGATAAAAGAGAAAGACTATGGGGAAATGAGGTAAAAATGACAAAAAGAAGAGCAGGAAGAGGACTCTCCGAGAGACAGGTGAGAGATAGCGGCAAAGACGGGGATGAATGTGTGTGTATGTGAGATAAAGTGGTGAGAGAGAGAGCAGGGGATTAAAGAGACATCAGAGGGGTGACCGGTGTGAGAGAGATATTGACAGGTGTGAAAGAGAGTGTGACAGTTGAACGCAATAGGTGATCGACAGATAGTTGGGAAAGAGGCAGCCAAGAGTCAGACAGAGGAGAAGACCAGTGAAAGGGGATGCCAGTAAGAGAGATGTGATACAGGCAGAAACAGATGAGAAAGATAAAACAGGTGTGAGAAAAGTGATAAAGAAACAGCTGGTGATAATCAACTGAGTGGCATAGGGATGTTGGAGAGACTTGTTAAAAAGATTCAGCTCAGAAAAGGGCAAGAAAGAGACAAGTAATAAAGGGGCCTCCGAGATAGAGAGTAAGAAGACATTGAAAGAGGTGAGAGATTAGTGAGAAAGAGTCTGTTCAGAAAAAAGGAGAGGCAGAGGGTTGGGAGACATTTGAGAGAGGTTCTAGAGACCATGATGAGAGGGGCAGCTCAGAAAGAAAGGATTGCAGGTATATGAGAGAGGCTTAATACATTGGTTAAAAAGATGGGTGTAAAAGGTGGGATGGACAGGTGAGAAAATGGCAGCTGAAAGAAGGGAGACAATTGAGGATAGTGGTGATAAATTGACAGGTTACACAGTTTCGAGCGAGAGAGAAAGTTGTGATAAGAACACAGACATGTTAGAAAAAACTCCTGAGGGAGAGGTGGGGAGAAGGAAAGGTGAGAGATACGGAAGTGAAATTGAGACAGACACAGATGAGAAAGAGACGAGGGAATAAGAGGTGGGAGACAAGTGAAAGAGGTGAAAAGGAGGCAGAACAGGAGAGAAAGTCAGATGAGAGAGGCCAGTATGTGAGATATAACAAACAGATCAGTGAGAAAGACTGTTGAGATAAAGGAGTACAAAGGAGGGGTGAGAGAGAAACAACAGGTGAGAAAGACAGATGAGAAAGGGATAATAAAAAAGATTGACAGCTGAGAAACAGACAGTTGAGGGGAGAGTGACAACAGATCAAAGGTCATTTAACATCGCTTCCTGTGATGTCATTGGGGTTAAAATGGCATGGATGTAACTTCCACTACCCCTGGCATTATGGTGAATCAACGTCCATGGGTATCTCTTATGGATATGCCTTTTGATGCCTCTGGGCTGGACGTTTGGAGAAAAAGCAGATTTAGCTTTGGAGTACTGCAAGGAGAGTCTTGCTAAAGCATGTTCTTTGGGCATCCTATACCCCTTCCACCAGTTCCAGGAAAAATATCAGAAGTTCAGAGGTTATTCCCTGGGGCTTTGCTTGCCAACGGTGACAGTCATCTTAGCCTGTTCAGCAGCGCATTCTGCCCATTCATGTCTCTTTAGTCGCAGAAGGTGGGTCCAGTAGCAAGGTCAATCCGCCTGACCCATCACTCTTGTGTGAAAGGTGCACCTATTACCCCTTCGGGAGTCATCTGGAGGGAGGATGCATTTTTTTTACATGCCCAACAGGCATGCAATTACCTCGGACCAATAGGTTATGCAGGTTGTTTTTCTGTTAAACCATCCCATCTCCAGTTCCTCTTGTTTTCATCAGTATGCAGTCCGAGAGACACCCCACTTTCTCCCTTCCCCATCCGGAGCTCACAGTGGTGACTGGTGCCTTATCTCTGGGCTGGAAGGACACCTGGATGAGTTGGAAATTAGAGACCTCTGGTCTCCTATGGAGCAGAAGCACTACAACATCATTCTGCAGGTGCACTCCATTTGATGGGCCCTTAAAGCCTTCCTGCCTTCCATCAGCGACAAACCGGTTGAGGTCCTCAAGGGTGGCACAACCATTATTTGGTATTGAAACAAGCAGGGTAATTTGGAGTCCTGTGTGATGTGTCAGAAGGTTTGAGACGGTGGCCCCCAATTGGCCTTCAGGGAAATACCCCGAGTCAGACACCTACCAGGCTTACTAAATGACAGAGCAGACAATCCTAGCAGGCATTATCTGGCTGACCACGAGTGGTGTTCACGTATGAAAGTTGTTAAAGGCATCTGTACCATCTGCTTTCGTTCTTTTCAACACTGCTGAGAACACTCACTGTTGCCCCACTTTGTGCCCTAGAGTTCCCTCCATGGGGTTCCTTGGGAGACATCTTCCACCTTCAGTGGGATTCTGCTCTCCTGTACCCATTTTCCACTTTGCGACTACTTCCTCAATTTCTGAGGGAAGTCCGACAAGACCTTGTTTAGATTATTCTGATGACCATGCACCCCGGAGAGTTTGGTATTCCGAGCTGCTCTTTGTGGGACCTGCTGTCCCAGCAACCGGGCATAATTCTTCATCTGAATCTCTTTAACCTACATCTCAGTGTGTGGAGATTGAGCGGAACCGTCTGAGAGCTTTAGAATTAGCTGCAGAGGTCCTGAACGTCATCTTGGCAGCTTGCCGCTGATTCTCGACATTGATCTATTCTGTCCACTGTGGCTTGGTGCTAGGAGCGTCGGGTTCAACCGCTTCCGGACACTCTTTCTTAAGTACGCCTATTTGCTCTATACTTTACCCAGCAAGGCTTTGCCATGTTCACCATTAAAGGTTACCTGTCAGCCCTTTTAACCTTTCGACATTTGGTGATCAGCCCTCCCTATTTAAGTCACCTGTTTTTTTCATGGATTTATGAGTTTGTTTCTTCCTGTGCCTTTTGATATGTAACAGTGAGACCTTAACTTGGTTCTTACTTCTCTATGTGCACACCCTATGAGCCTATGTACATTTGTTTAAGGGTGCTGACCCTTAAGATTGTTTTCATGTTTTCAATCACTTCTGCTTGCTGCTTTAGTGAACTGCAAGTGCTGTCAGTACAATCATCATATACCACCTTCTTCTCGGGCAAGTTGGTACTTCAGACTTTGACATCTTTTCCGCCTCAGATGATGATGACGTTCCATGTGGGGCAGTCCATCCTGCTCCCTGCTTTCCTTTCTCTGCTTCTTCCCTCTAAACTGGAGAAGAAGTTTAATCGGCTGGACCGTAAGAGGGCTCTTAGTTTCTATGTAGATAGGACGAAGGTGCTCTGGGTGGATGGCCAACCCTTGGTTGGATTCACCAGTACGAAGTGGATGAGTCGTCCAGAAATGAACACTGTCCAAATGGATAGTCCTTTGTATAAAGATGTGATATGCTACTTTAGCTAGGACTGTTCCTCTATGTATCTCTGTCAGGAAGCTACATGGACACATCCACACCTTCACCAGGGTCTACTATATCGAAACCGGTCAGCAGAAAGGCTATTTAGCCTGCTCTGTCCTGAAAAACATCCTGTTTCGGTGTTGATTCAAAAGGTGAGGAATCTGTGGTAAAAGTATCCATCAGAAGTCCAAATTACCTTCAGTAATACTCCTGGTGGAACTGCAGATTCTTCACATGCCGCCCTGTTCTGTGGCATGGACGTCTAGGTGTTAATAGGGTTCTGTTCACTGTCATCACTTGCAGTCTATTATTGATGCTCTCTGTATAAGGGCACAGAATGCTATGTTGTTGTTGGCATCAGAGCGCAGGGGTGATACCTGTATACTGCTTTGCTGCACCCCTTTAGTAGATGTGAAGAGACTGCCATGCAGCCTCATAGCATCATGTTTGGGCACATGTGCAATTGCTGGAAAAGGTTTCAGCCCTGTAGGAATTCGAAAGGTTGGAAATCTGCAGTTAGATAGTTCTCCTTGTACCCGGATAGTTATCTTTACATAATCCTAAAATAGAAGCCTAGCCCTTTGTTAGGAAGTGTGATGATAATTGTGGTCAGCTGCCGAAAAACTTTCAGTTCAGGCCAACAACATGCACATAGTTGCCTCTTTATATGTATAATATATACTATTTGCAACACAGTGACCACTATCCTGAATTTAGGAGACCTCCGAAGCACAGAGAAATCCAATTCTCCTTCAGCACTCAAAAGAACATGTTTTTTAAAGTTGTGATATAGTATCCACACCCTTCCTCTCATGTGTTCATTCTACTCCAGCTCACTGTTAGTCCAGATGCTGAGTTTCGGCATTCTTTCATTTTCAAGCCAGATTATCTGCTTTTGAATATAGTTGATGCATTTCTTCAGTTTGTGTCCAATGCAAAAACCTGGTTTATCAAGGGTTCATCAACTCTCGAACATTACTGCAAGTCTCTTCTGCAAATAGGCAGTGCAACATTATGCCGCCATAAACGTTGGTCCGAATCAGAGTCCTAAGTAAGCAGAGAAAGTTCATTTCCTTATGTAAGCATGTTCCTAGAGAGAAGCGTTTCAGTGGTTTCAAACACAAAATTGGCTCAGATTATTATAGTTTTTTCTTTCGTGAGCCTTATGGAGACTGGTTTTTTTGGCCTTGTGTTTATAAGCTTGAATCCTGATAGGTCTTCTCAGCATTTCATTCTCTTGAGGTCGATAACATGAGAACTATTGGGTTGTATAACAAACATCTATTATGAGTGCAAAAATATCCCTTTGGGTGTCTTTGTACTTTAGACATACACCTGGGAGTGTCCACTTTTGTGCGGATAATCCAAGTTTACACTAATAATAAAAGACTTCAATTGCAGTGCTGTACTTGATCATCATTGGTGTCAGCTATTGTTTTGCATCATCTTTTTAGGACCCTTACCTAACAGTGTATACCTCTAAAGCAGTGTATTGCCTATGTCTTCCAGACTTATTTTTTGTTCTGTCCACTGCTGTTTTTGTACTTTTTTTCTTCAAAGCCGAAAAATAAATTTCTGATCTGTGACTGCTTCCTGACTGCATCTGTAGTCTCTTTTGTAGTATGATCTTTTGGACATTATCTTGTAAGCCACTCTTCCCTCAGATAGTGTTCCTGTTTTCTGCATCTCGAACTATTAATGATTTTCTGTGTTGTCTGGTGTGACTTATGCCTGAAGAGATCTACTGTTTTTTTTGCTATTCTGCGAATGACTGACATTTAAATCTTCATGTATTGGTAGCGTCAAAAGACCATTCGTAGATCAAGGTGCCATTTGTAGCTATCAGAAGCTAGAATTGGAGAAGTACCAGTCAACAGTTCACCTTTCTCTTTCCATATGGTTTTTACCTTCAACCAAGCACACATTTGAGGCCCAAAAATATCTCGGTAAATCAGATATCCAGAACAGAACTGAGTCTTGTTGGTGTTACCCAGCTGCTCTTGTAGTAATTCTGGCATGTTAAGTACAACAGCCTTCCTACAATGATCCTCTTACCTCCAGGAGTAACAGGAGTGTCAAACTATTCTAAACCTGAGTAGTATGCTTTGGGGAAGTCTGTCTAGACAGTGAGTGGGAAGATTCTAGAGTTTCATCCAGTTTTGGCCATCAATTGCAGATTGAATCATTGTGTTTGGGAAACACACTGGATTATAGTATATAAGATCCTTGTACAAGAGCAACTGAAGATAAATGGATTAAATACTTTTCTGGACTTATACAAGAGCAACTGAAGATAAATGGATTAAATACTTTTCTGGACTGCAGTGTTTTTCCCTCCTCTCTACCTATGTTGGATAACATTTATAAACTTCCAAAGGGGCCTTTTGTACTTTACATATGCCAGAATACGTCCCCCCTGTACAGAAAAGCCACTGCCCCAATTTAATTTCTACTTTCCACAGCTATATGGAAGTCAGGTGAGTCGTGCTTTCATTAGTGTTGATTCCCGTAGACTGGGACAGCAGCAATCTAGATGGGTGGAGAAGAAACATTTGTGGCAGAATTTTTTGGCTCCTGTACAAATGCAAACGTAGGAATTATCACATATACAACAATCAAGCAAATTGGATGTAGGGCCATTAATGTTCAAGACCCTCAATTCCTCCAGACCATCCAATATACAAACCAATAGGATTTTAAGGTTTGCTTTTTTAAATCCGAATTTTTACCCCATTCATCTTATCTATTGCTTGTGAGTATGTTACCTCATCTACCCACTCTTTTCATTTGCATGATCTTCCTTTTATTTATTCTGGTCTTCTGGAGCAGCATAATATTTGCTTTTAATCCCCTATCATAATCCAGGATTTTTCTGCATTTCATAGGCTGGTTAAGACTATTTGTGTTTAGAAATAGGATATTGATTTCTATAGCTAAACACATATGCAACAAAGTTACGACTTTCTATCCATTCTATCCTGATTACCTTTCCATAAAAAAAATATGCGATGTTAGAAGAATCTCCCAAGCTCTTCAGTTCACCTTCTTAGATTAAAGTGATCCTCATATCAAAACCATAAAAGGAAAGAAAGAGGGCGATAGCATAGAAATGTAAGAGAGGGCAAGAGCAATGAGTAGTAATGTACCAAACGTCATTAAACAAACAAACCAAAGTCCTCTAAAAACCCTTTCCCCAAATTCATGGTATTGTGCCGATATGAAACCAGTACCAACAGTCCTCCGAGAAGCCTCCTCCCCAGCACACATGTTAAAAAATTGAAGTAGTCCTGTTTGTCTCAGGCAAGCACAATAAGGTATCTCTATTTTGGAACTCGTATATTAAAATACAGTGTAAGTGAAATAATTGGGCACATAGAGCAGCCAGCTAATACATACTCAACATTTGAGGTAGGATGAAATAACAATAAATATAATATCTTTCCTAACGTTTGTCTCTGTCCCAATTAGTATTCACCCACCCATTTCTTCTTCTTTTTTTTTTCCTTTTTATTTTATCACAGTTAGTAACAGCATAAATATTTCAATTCATCAAGACGTTGTCATCATTCATATAAATAAGAGATGCAAATCAGACCTAAATATACATATTTGTTTCCTAAGCTGATCAATTTTGGGGCTTATTTTATTCTTTAATCTTAGCAGTGATCCCTCTTGAAGAAGAAGAAGAAAGAAAAAAAAAGGGCACATTCAGATTCTGTAATAACTTTGCCCTGGGGTACTCCCACCTCTCACCCCAAATTTCAAAAATGTAATTGTGACTCCTACTCTTTGAGAGTATAATTTTTCTTTTGCTTCAATTCGAGTCATCTTGAGTTTCCATTGGGGAAAAAACTGGAGCCTCTACCATTTTCGTAGGATCAAAGACTTGGTGACTACAGATGCAATAAAAACATACTGTAGTTGCCGGATAAATAGATTGAACGCATCAACAATTCCGAAAAGGACAGCTTTTGAATCAGGGAATAAGACTATCCGTAGCTTTCCACTAAGCCACTTGAAAATCTGCTTCCAGAATTTAATTAAGACCGGGCATGAGAAGCAAATGTGAAGCCAATCCCGTTGTGATAGTTACACCTGAAACACGTCCCTGAAATAGAATCATACATGGTGTGTAGACGAGATGGTGTATAATAAAGCTTCCACTTACAAAAAAACGCCATACGTTTAAAATTCGCGCCCCTAATGGCCTTATGCACCCAAATGTTATACGCTCTCCATGATTGTATGTCAAATCTACGACCTGTAGAATTCTGAACTTTTTGTAAAGTTTGTGGCGCTATTTTTGTATGCAATTGTTCCTGGAAGATATGGTGCCAGTTACCTACCCATCTGGCCTCCCTCACATAAAAAGTATAACTAATCAAATTAGGAAGAACATCTTTGGAAAATTGTAAATTGCATAAAAAACAAATTTCTTCTTCATTGTGGTTTTCTAGAGATACTTTCAAGCTTTTTAAATTTTCAAATGTGTGAGCTTTTTGCATGTATTTGTTCTTTATTCTTGAAGGATCCACAGAACCAAACCTAATCCCCATAAACTTCATCATGGGTTGCACATCTAGAAAGGTATTTCTTTTCTGGGCTGTTTCCATAGCATAGTCTTGCTAAAAAAAAATCCCATTACCATCTCATTTGAAATTATGATTTAATTTAGCCTAGGAGAGAATTATCATTAAGGGAATATGTTGCAGAGGTCTAATGTTCACAGCTCTCGGATAGGGACTGCTTTTAGTAGGATGTGATGGAACTCTGCGCGCTCTCAATTTCAAAGTCTCTGTGCAAATCTAATCCAGAGATTGTAGGATCCACTTCTCCAGGAGCTTGAAACAAACATTTGCTTCTTTTTCTGCATTCTTCGGCAGATCAAAAATTCTGATGTTCTCTCTTCTATTTCTGTTTTCAAAATCTGTAATCTCACATTTTGAAAAAGACTTCTAACTGCAGATTCCTTACCTTGTGAATTTCCCCAGGCACCAGACTGGATCCGGAAGATTTTCATAGCAACTCCCTTGTGTGTCATAAGTGGCATCAAGAAGCTCCGCTTTGCGTCTGTCCCCTGGGATGTGACGTCAGGTCCACTATATCTGAACCACCTCTGCATGCTGATGTCATTTCCTTTCTTTCCACAGCCTCCGACGCAGATCTGAAGCTCGTTCCCTCAAGTCTGTCAGGCTTGAAATAGTTTTTTTCACTCACAAATTCCAGTGTGCATTACCCTTCCTAAAATCTACAGGATTTAAATTCTGCAATGACTGCCACAAGCGGATGTCAGTGATGGACCCACGTGAGGTCTGTCACTGGTGTCTGGGCTCCAAGCCGCGATTCGGCATCATGTGAGAAATATGCTAAGATGAACTCCAACCCCATCCGATACGTGAAGCCAAGCTGTACATCACAGTAGTCGAATAAGGGCCTGTTGCGTTTGAGGGCACTGACGCTCTCTCGATCTCAGGGCCGATCTTCTGACCGGTCATCTTCAAATCGAGGTCATTGGGTAAGTCTAAGAAGAGTACAAAATGCAACAAGTACAAACACGGCTCTCCCACGTTCCACCAATCCCAACACTTGGAGTCATGTGACGTCCCAGGTACCGCAAGGCCCCAGCGAACTCTGTCTCCGACCCTGGAACCGATTCCAACTCTCATGCCTCACTGGCCTGACTTTCCTGACCATGATGTGGTGCCGCAGAAGCTCTGAGAACTTAAAGAGGCTATGGACAAAATCTGCGGTTCTCAACTGGATCGCTCCAGTGCTCATTCGGGCCCCAATGATCCGACACGGCCTTCAGTTGGTATAACACCGACTGTGACAGTCGCTCCAATGCTTACCCCTGCTCACAGTTCAACTCCAATGCATTTTACGGCAACACAATACGAATCTCTAACACCAGAAGGACATCAGTTGGTCTTTTCAGATTCTGAGGTGAACCCGGAGTGACCTCCATTGATGTTGCACCAACCTCACCTCTAGACACATTCTGACCCCAAATCATTTTCACAATGCTTACATGATTTTGGAAACGATGATGATGTTTCTAGCCAAGTGATGAAGAGAACTTATTTCTCATCTTGCAGGACGGTAGCGGCCTAAATACCCCTCAAAACTGGCCTCCATTCTCCTCTTCAAAGAGGAGCCTATCTCCTTTTCCGCAGTGATTTGGAGGGCGACCAAAGTCTTGGACCTCACACTACCCACCACTGAGGTGAAAACCAACGTGTTGACAAAAGTGCTTTGCCCTGAACAAATTATCCAGAGTCCCTAATGCCATTCAATGAGTCCATTTGGGAGACCATGTTGGGCACCTGAGCAGATTCAGGATCTTGCCTTCCAATCATTGGACAGATCGCAAGGTGACACAGGCCTGATCCAGGGGACCCTGCCTTCCTCTCCCAACAACGGTCACCAGAAAGTCTGGTGGTATTGGCCTCTACCAGCCAGTTGAACCCTAACACGTTTCTGACCAACCCGCCAGAGAGTCAAAACGCACGGAACCATTCGCCAAAAGGGTGTTCGCCTCGTCTCGTCTTGACCTTAGATCAGTCAATTACAGTTGCCTCCTGGGGAGATACTCGCTCACCTTATAGGACATGGTCTTGCATATCTTTCCCACAGTCCCAACAATAAGGCCAAACCTCCAGTGCCTTATTTAAGATAGACAAGACATGGTGAAGTACTCCATTCGATAAGCACCATGAATGGATTCGCACAACCGGATATACCGTTTGTCGAGAACTGTCTCTTTGGAGACAATGACAAATCTGCCCAAGATTGTTTCAAAGAGAGTAAGGCAACGGTGCACTCTCATGGGTTTGCTCTGCCAGTGCGCCAGGTCCCCCAACAGTTTTGTCCTATTTGTAAGGCTTTGGGAGGAGATATCAACAGAGGCAATTACAAAACATGCCTCAAAAACTACAGGCCTCTCAATCCTTTTGAGGGAGAGGCAGGGGATCAAGATGCCAGCGTCCAGGCCCACATGGGCAACGATCTACCCAAGCTCCAGCCCCCCCTCCTGTGCCTGCCGCAAAGCTGCTTTGTCACTATCGGCAGCGCATGATCACCCAGTTGGGGGGGGGGGGGGGGGGAGGTGGGTGTTGCAAAAGCTTTCACCTCTGGGTGGAGGAGTATCACACCCGACCCGACCAATGGGTGCTCCAGATTCTGGAACATGGTTGCTCACTACTCTTTCTGTTACATGCTGCAGATATGCCACCCACACCACAACATCTCCTGGAGGGCCACTTTTCCATACTCCATGGGAAAGTTCAGGGTCTCATTGCCAAGAAAGCAGTCGAGAGGATGCCAACATCAAAGATCGGGACTGGCTGTTATTCCTGTTATTTCCTGGTGCCGAAAAAGGACAGAGGCCTTCATCCAATACTAAATCTTCACCCTCTGAACTTTTTTCTTCAGGACTAGTTCCCAGTACTCACCTTGACCCAATTTCTGTATGCCCTAGATCAAGGAGACTGTATGGTAACGTTGGATTTGCAGGATGACTAAGTCCACATTCCCGTCCTGCAGTTCCACAGGCATTACTAGCGGTTTAAGTTAAGCACTTTTAGTTCTTACTGCTCCCCTTTGACCTTACCAGTGCACCTCAGGTGTTTACTAAAGTGATGGTGGTGGTCACAGCCAACTACGTAGATTAGGGATACCAGTCTTCCCGTACCATGGCAGTGGGCTCACCTGAAACAGTCATACATAGACCACCTCCAAACGATGGCCGACCTGTTGACATTGTTGGGCTTTTCCATCAACATGCCGAAGTTACACATGACTCCTTCACAATGTCTCCCCTTCATTGGACCTGAGGTTTTATATATCACACACTAGATATTCATGCTTCGTAATCTTATGTTGACCAACTACACTTCATTGCTTTTAATCCTACCAAAGGGACCCTTGAATAAATATATCCTCGGGTACCCTCTAGGTAGATTTAGACCACTTTCACATTTCATCACAATTTTATATTATCCCCACTGTGTTGTGGTGGACTGCAGGAAGCGCAGCAGCCCGCCACCCCCAGATCTCCTGGCCCTAGGTCTCCCGGGGCATACACAGCATGACCCCAGAAAGTGTTTTTTAAGTTTCAAGCACTCTGAGCTGGAGCTTTAGGCTCATAAGCTCAATAGTGTAGTGACCCATTGTGATTGGTTTTATGGCTGCATTGTGTGGTCTGCTTACAGAGACTGGCATATGTTTATGGTTATTTTTCAATGAAAATGGCTTATTGTCAATTACATACAAGGAATCGAAGGAACTGGCGACCGGTCCGCTTATCGAGGTGGCTGGTCCTATTTCGGGACAACCCATTAATCCTGGGATTCCTTATGGTCATCCATCAAACTACGCTTCTGATTTTATCTTATTTAAGCCCTGACGAAGTTCCACACACTGTGAAGTGGGAACGAAACGCGTTGGCTGTCTGTTGCAAAAGAAAATGAAATAATGAATAAAAAGTTGAAGAACAAACCAACACCAGATTGTGCTACTTAATTTTCGGTGCACCTTCAAATTGAATGTATTATATGCTAATCTGTGAAACAGTGACACTGAAGGGTGACGAGTGTCGAAGTGTGCACGACTAAAACAATACAAAAGAGGGGCACAGTTACTAGTGAGGTGCGATTTCTTTGGGTCCGTCATCCGATTCGCTTGTATTGTTACATATGAGTGTTGTTTAATACAAATATAGTTGCCATTGACAAATTGACATTGACATATTGACAAAATATATACCATGTGGCTGTGATATTAATGTGATAATCCCTTGACAAAGCCAGTAGACCTGTCTGATATCTATTGATGTGCTGACCCCTTAAGAAAGACAGTAGACTAGTCTGATATATACATATATCAGCAAACCCTTATAGTGTGATGTTACATCTGCTATAGATGTTGGGGGGTGGGGGGATTGTGATCATGGGGTTCAGGACCCACTGTGGACTGCTCTGCCTCGCTGCCATGAAGGAATCAAAGTCTGCGACAGGGTACTTGGGTCCCAATAAAAAAAGACAATAGCAGACTTATTACTTGTGCAGGACTCACAACCTTCTCAACTAATCCAGTTTTTTTTACAATACACTATTCTTCTGCAGATCATATGGATTAGATCGATGGTAAGTTTTATAAACTACTCAGCAATTACTCCAGAAATAATCCCCAATCCAATTTAATTTCATCATACATCCCTATCTTGTTAGTCAAGATCCTATTTAATTTATAAACAGCCATTTAACAGCATGGTTGAATTAGTCCATATACTATGTGAAGTCATGTAAACCTCTCTGCTAACTTTACTGTGCCATCAGGCCTAAACTCGGAACTCCATATTTAAAACATTGCAATCAAGCACACATTTATTAAGTGCACCATTCAAACAAGTTAACTTGCTTTTTAAGGTGTGCACTTGTATAACTCACTCTAGCATTTTAAACCCACAAGCAGTGACAATTTTAGCATACAACTAGGCTTGAATTATATACAGCATTATGCAATTTATGGAAGACTTGCTACACTCGTCACTATGGGAACTATGTAGCCAATTATGTTTCAGCTAGTGTACCCTAATTTATTCCCTGGGTTACTGAGAGCATTGTTTTTCAAAATTGCCTCTTGTAATTTGATCTTTATTGTCTATTTTAGGGTGGAAGGTAGGACCTGGTATAGTTCTCACCGTGGGCGACTATGGATAGCAGCAGCAGCTAAAAGACCTTCACCGCAAGAAATCTCCGAGCTTGAATCCTCCTACCGAATGCTGCATCGAAAAAGTAAGCACTTTCAGCAACTATGAAAGAGCTATAGAATTGTTGTTCTTCTCTTGATAAAGTAATCTTCACTTAGTATTTTGCAAATGCTCCAGGTATTGCTGTGGCATTTTGGTTCTATTCTCTTAGGATATCTAACTTTTGAATGTTCAGGAAGGTCAGTGTCTTGGTATTCTAGTGTTTGCAGTGATAATACTGCATCCGTGTTTTGAGTGTAGCAGACAGCATGCCTGTTTTCTTTATTCTGTAGCCATGCACACATAGATGCCGTCCTCTGGAATAATAGGCTGCCATTCCTGGCCAGGAAGAGCTGACAAACTACTTTTGTCCAAGTAGTTTTTTTGGCAGAGAAAAAAAACTCTTGAAAAATTGAGCACGTATGTTGGCCTGCCCAAGCCCTGTCTTTGTGTACATCCACTTGGCTTTCCCTCATATCAGTCCTTTTTCCTCCTCTGAAGAGACTGAATAGTTACATATTTCCTCCTGCAAGCACACAAGTGTTCACAGAGTCATCTGTTGTTTGTCATATTTTTTCTTAGTAGTTTTTTCCTGTCTTAGATAGCTCTCTCACAATCCTAGGCTCGTACACGGTACCTGAATTAAAAAAAAAATTTTTTTGCCACCAGCCCCATCTTTATTTGAGTCCCGATTGTCAGAACCGTCATTGCTCATTTGACTACACCCTTGTGAGGAATCTGCCTTAGTTTTCCAGGATCAGAATCTTTTAAGTATCTCCAAGTCTTTCTGTGAATTCTCAATGAATTTACTAAAGAAGGTGGGGCATATTTGCCTTGGGATATTATTGTGCTTTTCGTTGGACTGCATTATGCCCACATTATCCTATGCTAACACCCCACAATATTTAGAGAGAAGAATAAAAAAATGAATGTCAAAATTAACTCTAAAACCTAACGAAAAGATGCTGATAACCACACCATGCCTCAAGTAAAACATGCACGGGGCAAAGGAAATGTAAATGAAAGCTGCAATGTTTGGAATATCCTCCCAGAAAATAAAGGCATTCTACAGGAGCATGAAACCTTTAGAAAAACCCAAATAACATCTGTTCAAAAGATAGCCTGTCAATGAAAAACATCTCCTCACCATGGGGCTTAGGCTTCGGAAATGGCCATTGTTGTACACATGATGGTATACCTATTCCGGATTGCAAATTAATTTACATGGTACTGGAAGCCTTCTTTTTGACATACACTAATACTGTGGGTATTGAATATACACTGGCAGCAACTCTGCATTGTGAAGTGCAAATTGGCACATGTTCGCAAGGATCCAAGCACTCTGAGAGATTTAGATAAGATCATCTTGAGGACAGAGTTTTTATTTTCTGTTAGTGCTTCTCTTCCTAGGTGCACTGTCATTGTAGGAGTAATCACAAAGCACTCACTGTAGTGACCATTATGCTTTTCGTCCAACAACTTTCTTTGCGATAACCCACCTGCACTGGCATTTCTCTTCATTCATAATTGCATCCTCGAACTTCCCATGCCCTGAAGGCATCACCTAAGGAAAAATCTAATTATCTGATAGAGACTCCTAGCCACAAATTCCTTACCTTTGAATATTCCCCAGGCGTTTGACTGGATACGCCAATGTTTTAGCAGTCCCCTTTCGCATCGGTTAGTGGTGTTGTTCGGCTCCTCATGGCGTTGTCTGCAGCGGAAGTAACATGCATGGTGACTATAGAGGCACCACCCCAATGCGTTGAACTCGGTTCCTTCTTTTCCATACCATTATCGTGGATCTGGACCGAGCTCCCTTCATTCAATTTTTGACTGAACTTGTTCCACCGTTTTGTCGAATTTGACCAGTGTGCCTTTTCTCCTCCTGTTTTTTGGACTATGTCCTGAAGAAACCGACTGATTTCAAGCACGTGATACCTGTCACAAGCCAATGTCTGTGACAGACCCCCTACTTGGCGTGTCTGTGGTGCCTGGAAAGGGACCACGATTCCACAGTTTGTGCAGATTGCTGGACCATGAATCTAAGACCATTGCAGACCTTGAAGCTTCTGGTTGTTCGCCTCGTGACTCCACACTACTTCAGGTCCTGTTCTCGAGGGAGGTCCTGGGACCCGCCTCAAAGTCACTCGCGCCAGTCAAAGTAGTCATCTCAGACTTCTTCTGGTAAGTCCCACAAAAAGAAATCCAAGAAGTCGTAGCACTGTTCGACTTCTCTATGTTAGCCCCATTCATCGAACAAAGCACGGAACGACGCCAAAAATACAGTGCCACTCCCAGGTCGTTCCTGTGGCGCCTGCACCTGATACTGGGTCTGCTCCGTGTCCTGATGCTGGAGCGACCCTCACCCAATGTCTAGAGTTTTATGAGGCCATGGGCCTCATTTTTGAGAGGTCGAACCCCTCCTGAGCTCCTTCGGGCCCCATGGGTTCAGAAGAGACTGCAACTGGGTCTCAGCCGGCGGGTCTGCCCTCTGTGCCAGTCAGTCAGGATCCATTGGTAGATGTGGATCAGCTCCAGCTGCAACTTTGCAACCACCTCCGGGTACTGTTGCACGGTGTCAAACCCATCATTATTTCCGACTCCGAGCGAAGCCGGTGTCTGTTTCGGCACCAACCAGGCCCATACGGCCTGAATTGTAGATGGCGCCCTCTTTCACGGAAGGGCATTTTGAGGAACATGGATGGAGGGGATCTGAGGATCCCTGTGGATATTCTGATCCCCCTAGGAGAGTCCATGGACAACGACACCTGGTATGAGGACCTGGCTGATGCTAGTGGTCTGACCACCTTACCAGACATTAGCCTTCTCTCTCCTCCCACAGTGGCTACAAAGGAGGGAGCTTCCTTTGCAATGGTGGTCCGGAGGGTGGCTGTAGTCCTGAAGCTTCAGTTGCCCATGGCTGAGATCAAGATCAATGTTTTGACAGAGGTGCTTCAACCTGGGGTATCCCACTGAGAATTCCTACTCCCTTTTAATGAAGCCCTCACTGATGTCCTGCTCTGGGCCAAGCTGGGCACAGGCATTCCTATGCTCAGGACTATCTCCTGCGCCATCGCCCCATGCCTGAGGAATCAGCCTGCCTCTCCCAGCAACCCACCCCTGAGAGCCTGATGGTCCACGCCTCAACCGCCAAGATAAATCCTGGTGCGTTCCCTACCACAGCACTGGATAGGGAATCCAAGAGGCCAGCCTAGCACTGTGGTCTGTGAACAGAGCATGATTATTAGCCCATTGATGTGGATACGGTTACGCAGGTGCTGGCTGTGGTCTTGGAGAAGGCCCAAGCCATATTCTCCCATTCTTTTGCTGACAGCAGAGATGGAGCTGGGTTCATGATCAGATGCAGGTTGGATACAACCAACTCACTGGGCAGAGCCATTGCTTCCACAGTGGTGTTCCGAAGTCACGCCTGGCTGAGGACAACTGGCTTTTCGGGGGATGTCCAGGCATCCCTTAAGGATGTACCCTTCGATAGGACTCACTTTTTTGGAAAGAAGGCGGATTCAGCACTTGAACTCTTTAAAGACAGTTGGGCCACTGCTAGTCGTTTGGGCTCACCTTGGCCCTGCAACAGGCACATTCTGCCTGTCCGTGCCTACCATAGAGGTTATCAGCCACGTCCTTTTCCCCCAGCCACCATGGCCAGCAGGCATCACAGTCCTTTTGTGGTAGAGCCAGAGCATCAGTTCACTGTGCTCTTCTTTGGCCTTGCCAGCGCCCCTTGGGTGTTCACCAAGGTGAAGGCAGTGGTTGCAGTGCATCTGCAGAGGTCAAGGGTTCTGGCTGATGACTGGCTGTTCAAGGCAGATTCGCTCTAGGCAGTTGTTTTACACCTCCAGACTAAAGTGGACCTCCTGCATTCACATGATAAATTACACTGGGGTTCACTATCAACTTGCCAGTCACACCTGACTCCTTTTCAGACATTCCCTTTCATCTGAGCTATTCTGGATACAAAGCAGTTTCTGGCTTATCCTCTGGAACAGCAAGTCTAGGAAATTAGGTCTGATTCAGATGTTTCAATCTCTAGCCTGGATTTGGATGAGAATGACTTGAGGCTGCTGGGTCTCATGGCCTCCTGCACCTTGCTAGTAGCACATGCCCGTTGGCATGTGCGGAATCTGCAATAGGATCTGAAGTCCCAGGGGGCTCATCCCAATCTGGTCCAAATATCGAAGGGAACTGCAAAAGATCTGCAGTGGTGGCTCACAAATGGCAATTGAGTCCCTTCGCCACCTAGATCTCACAGTAGTAACAGATGTGTCACCACTGGGTTGGGACGGCCATCTGAGAGAGGGGAAGATCGGAGGATCTGGTCTCTGGTGGAATCTCAGCTCCACATCAGCATGTTGGAACTGAGAGCTATTCGCCTGGCATTGAAAGCCTTTCTTCCTTTCATCAAGGGAAGGCTGGTTCAGGTGTTTACGGACAACACCATCGCCATGTGGTATTTCAACAAGCAGGGCATGGTGGGGTCGTGGACCCTGTATCAAGAGGCCCTGCTTCTCTGGATATGGCTGGAACATTAGGACATATTCATGGTGATTCAAAATCTAGCGGCTCTCTGTATGCTCGCAAATCACGAATGGCGTCTCTATCTGGAGATAGTGCAAGGTCTCTTCAGAGATTGGGAAGAACTTTGGTTAAATCTGTGTTACTGCTGAAAACTAACAATGCCAGCACTTCTGCACGCCTTGGAGTTTCCAATGCGTCTCTTGTTCGTAAACATTTTTCATCTCAAGTGAAGCTCAGGATGCCTTTTTGCCGATACCACTCCTGTCCTGGGTGATCAAGAATGGCTGACCCAAGTCATCTTACTGGCTCCGCATTGGGCAAGGAGAGTCTGGATGCCAAACTTCTGAGCATGAACGTCTGTACTCAGATTTGGCTGCCCTTTCAGAAGGATCTCCTGTCGCAGCAGCAGAACAGGGTCCTGCTCCCAAACCTGCGCAATCTCCATCTGCATGGGGGAGTTTGAGCTGCAACCGTTGAGGGTATTTGACTTCCCTCCCAACCGTGTGATTTCATTCTCGCCACCTGGCGTCCTTCCATGAAAACAAATAACGCCTGCCGATGGGACAAATTGCTTGGTGTACTGCCAAATCCATTGATCCTTTGTCTGCACCCTTGTCAGAAGTCCTTTAAATTGCCTTTTCTCTTGTCCAGCAAGACTGTGCTCTGGGCACAGTTAACTGCAGTTGCAAGATCAACCCTGCCTGTTCAAGTCACCTGTTATGACTTGTTTCCTGAAAGGTTTACAACACATGTTCCACACTACACCTTTCATCATGCCCCAATGGGACCTGAATTTAGTTCTCACCTTTTTAATGTGTTCATCATTTGAGCCCGTACACAGCTGCCCGCTGAGACTGCTTACCATCAAAGCAGTCTTTCTTGTGGCTATAACATCTGCCAGGACGGTTAGCAAATTGCCGGCGCTTTCTGTCCACCCTCCAAACAGAACCTTCTTATAGGATAAGCTGGTCCTTAGAACCTGTGCATCCTTCTTGCCAAAGGTGGTTATGCTTTTTCAAGCCAGGCAGAGCATCACACTACCTACTTTCTTTTGCCCCACCTCATTCTACCAAGAAAGAGGGGAGACTCCAAGCCTGGATCCAAAAAGAGTGTTCTCATTCTACATCGATCATACAAAAGACGATCAACTATTTGTTGGTGTGAAAAAAGTAAAGACGGTGCATAAGAGAATCATCTCCAGATCGATTGTCCTGTAAATTACAATCTGCTACAACATGGCAAATAAGCAACCCTCTGAGAGGCAGGCAGGTACATTGGCATCAATGCACATGTTTGCCAAATACTACGGCCTAGACAGTTTGGTACGGCGTGATAGGCGTTTTGCCTGTTTAGTCCTTCAGGACATTTTAGTGTAGACAGTTAACAGACCCTCCTCCGGGGAGAAATTGCTTTGGTATCTATTCTAAGGTAAGGAATCTGTGGCTAAAAGGCTCTATTAGACAAATAAGTTACTTACCTTCAGTAACGCCTTATCTGGTAGAGACTCTCTCTAACCGTGGATTCCTTACCGACCCTTCCTCCTCTCCTTTCTGTGAACTATATTATGACATCACAGAGATCCCACAACTAGGGTTTCGGACTATCCAGTAGTGGATACGCAGAAAATACCTAGGCTGATGCAGGAGCGTCATAATACACTAGAAGAGCCCATAACTGTAGCAGAAATTAAGGTGGCTTTAGCAGATCTAAACCCCTCCAATATGGTGGGACCCAATGGATTACTGGTGAAATGGTACCAGACATATCCGGATGACCTAGCTGACAGATTGCTGCAGTTTTACTAAGAAGTGCCAGAGGAAGTAGAGTTGCCCCAGTCTATGAGGGAGGTGGTCATTCTAGAATTGCTAAAGATAGTAAAGACCTGTTGGATTTCCATGCCTACAGACTGCCGTCCATGTTAAATACTGTTATTTAAAAATTTAGGAAAATTCTAGCAAAGAGATGCTACATAGGATAATTGAAGGTCTGGGGCACACTGACCGGGTAGACATAGTACTTTAAATATAAGATGGTCAGCCAGGCGGGTGGGGGAAGCAGAGACAAGTGACGAGGACATGGTGCTTGTGTCAATAGATATAGAAAAAGCAATTGACATGGTACGTTGGCAATAGTTGTTTGTGATACTTAATGTGATGAGTTTTGGACCACAATCCAATTACATGGTCTCATTATTATACACAAAGACCCTGGCTAGGGTTAGGACCAATACATTTTTTTTTCAGATGAGTGGGAATTGGAACATGGCACCAGGAATGGATGCCCCTTATCAGCTCTGCTGTTTGCTTTAGTCATAGAGCCACTAGCCGGCCAATTTAGACTGACGTTGAATGAATGGGCAATACAGACATGGTCCCAGAAACATGTGATATTGTTATATTCTGATGACTTGTTGTTTTATTTGACCAACCCGAGGAAGTCTCTGGGATTACTGATGGGTTAGGTGGAGCGATTTGTTGAACAAACTGGTTTATTTCTTAATAAACAGAAGTTGGTCCTGTTCCTATTAGGGTTGTTGCAGCAGATCCCACGAGGACAACTAATTACATTTTTCATTCCGTGGACTACTGAGTTCTTTCGCTATCTTTGCATCATAGTGACGGACTCTAAAGACAGATGATTTGAGTTGGAGCCCAACAGATTATTTATCGATATATATAGAAGTGTGGACTATTGGCTGCCACCATATAGAGCGAGCAGGATTGCCTTTGTAAAAATGCTGGTGCTGCCAGGCTGTTTATATAGTATGTATCACATTCCAAAAGTATCCCTGTTCTATCCAGCAAACATAGTTTATTAAGAACTCCCTCATCTGTGAGGTTGAGTCTGCCCTGGTAGTACTATCTTACTAGTGTGGGGTCAGGAATTCTATGATGTTGCATGCCACATTACATAGGTGAGGCTTCCTCATCCAGAAAACCTTGATCTAGGGTTCAAACCAAGGGTTATACATCACAGAATAAACTTTATTTCTGGGGGGGGGGAGGTCTGGGGGAGGGGAGGGGTTGTGGCTCAGTACCCTTTGGGTTTAGATGTGTTAGTGTTTGGAGAACGTATGGTATGACTTTTTGCATCCTATCTCATGTTGTGATTGGATACAGAGATCACAACCCATCACGAGTAATGTTTATGAGAATGTGGCCCCCATCCAACACCCACAACTGCTCATACAGAAGAGCTATACATTTCAGAATAGACTTGGTTTCTGTTTTTTGTTTAATCTGTACTCTTTGGTTTAGTTGTGAACCCTGCACCCTTTGTCCCTACTGTGCTTCGCGTTAGCTGACTGCAGAAGGTGCAGCCTTTTATTTCTAGTTAAAGGGTCCATGGGATGGTGCTATTTATTGTCAATTGGGGAGAACAGAGTGGAAGGTAGGAGGGTGGGTTGTTGTTTTTGAATACTACAAGGCTTATAGGTTTATGGTAAAGGCTGTCCAGCTGCACTGTGACACCACACTATGGCTTACCTCGCATACATGATAAATTACACGATTAACATTACCCAAAGGCTACTGTCCTCGAATGTAATGCTATACCTTTTACACAGAAGTGCATGGCATGCACTTTCGCATAACTATTGTTTGACATCAAGAGATGTCTTTGGATGGATACAGGAATGTCTGACTCTTCCACATATCCTGTCCGAACACCCTACTAATGCTCTACTGTCAGTCATATTGAATTTGTATGTGCTGTTCCCCGTCGGAGGCCCTGCTTTACTCTGTCTTTAAGGCTGAGATTAGAAATGAAATCACTGAATATTTTTACATTAATGTGGGGTCCGTGTCCAGTGGTGCTTTCCTTTGGAAGGTGTACAGGGTATATATCTGCGGCATATGCATTGCCAAGCAATCATGGGTTCTCAAATCTATTCACAGTAGCTTGAACAAACTAGAGTAAGAATTGCTTAGGCTGTAGATACTCATGTTGCACATGGGACTAATAGTTCCTTGTGAATATTCATACTAAATTGTGAGATATATGGCAGACAAAGAGGTCAAATATCTTAGTACATATTCTGTGACCAGAACCTATAGAAGTAGGAATGCCTAAGAAGGGCACTAGCTAGAATGGCATGGCTGTAGTGGGCAAGGGAATTTGTAGAAGTCAGTGCTATGCTGCTGCACTGGCTATCTCATTACATTTTCATTATTTATCGTATGTGTTTGATGTCACTTGGTTGGAGTGTAGAGAGTAATTTAACTGGAGAACGGCAGTCAGGTGCAAGCTGATGTTGACTCCAGATGTTCCTCCTGTGCAGTCTCTTCTTATTGAATAAACCTACAATTATAGTGACAGTTGTGTGGTGTTATTACTACAGTTATTGTGGCGGTGATTGGTGGAAGAGTCTGCAGAACACACAAAGCAGACAACATCGATCACTACGCTTACCAGCAAAAGTGTTAGTGGTGCTGCCAGTCACAACCGAGCTGAGGTGCAGAGTCTAAGAAGGTCTGCGATTTGCCCAGCGCAGAGAACAAGGAGGAGGGATCCCAAGTGTCTCGGCAAAATATTTTCCAGAGACTAACCACCACGGTCATTGCACATGTGCAACGTTTGGCAGATTAATGATTGCAGAGGGACCTGACAAGCGTCATTCCGTGCTTGGAGTTTGACATACATGGAGAAGCAGTGCCTCCGTGCGTGGTAGCGGCGCCGTTTTGAGCTGTCTCCGCATGTGGGTGCTCGCATTACGCGTACGTCAACAATTGGTCTCCTTTGTTGAAACTAATAAACTCTTGGATAGGACACAGTTTGGCTTCCGGACAGGCCACAACACAGAGACAGCATTGCTCAAGGCAACCGAGGAGATCAGGCAGGTATTAGATCAGGGAAAAGGGGCTGCCCTGATCCTGCTTGATCTCTCGGCGGCTTTTGACACTGTTAATCACCAACTACCTCTAAACCGCCTAAAGACATGTAGAATCACAGGTCAGGCGTGAAATCCTACCTGGCAGATCGAGAACAAGTAGTGAAATTAAAACATTTCACTTCTCACTCATTCTCCCTGCCTTGTGTAGTCCCACAGGGATCATCACTGAGCACCACTCTTTTTAACATTTATATCTCCCCATTAGCAGCACTAATAAGAAAGTTTGGTTTCTCACTCACGTCACGTCCTATGCTGACGACACTCAAATTGTCGTCTCCATAGAGAAAAATGATGGTAGTACTGGAAACAGATTTCAGAACTGTATGATAGCAGTTCACAGTTGGATGTAAAAAAATTGTCATAAACTTAACTCGGATAAAACCAAGGTACTGCTGTTTGTGCCTGAATTACATTTCTGGGGCCCTGATGTATGGCCAACCACTATGGGTCCCCGTCCCCCCCCCCCCCCCAGGTAGAAAAAGCACGAAACCTAGGAGTGATTATCGACTCTAAACTCAATTATACAAAACAAGTAAATGCAGTCTCTTCCTCCACTTTTAACACCCTCAGAATAATCAAAAAAGTTCTGTCTTTTATACCGGCTAACCTGCAAAAGACCCTAGTTACAGCATTAGTTCTCTCTAAAATAGATTATTGCAACAGTCTGCTTCTGACAACCCCAAAATATAATTTGAACTAACTTCAGGTCTTACAAAACGCCGCGGCCAGACTCCTACTAAAAATCCCAATTTTTTTTTCAGTGGCTCAAAAACTAAAAGAGCTACACTGGCTCCCCATTAAGCAAAGAATAACCTTTAAGGTACTCTGCTTAACCTACAAAGCAATCCACGATTTGGGCCCAGCCTTTCTGAACCATAGTTTCAAGCAGTATGTTCCAGCTAGGAAACTGCGCTCGGCCTCGGCTAATCTATTGATACAGCCCAGTTACAAAAAAACTAGATGGGGTGGAAAGAGCATTGTGATGGAAGCAATCAAAATATGGAATACACTCCCTTTAAGCATTAAAAATGAACCCAGCCTTCTTTCTTTTAGGAAAGCTGTAAAGACCTGGTTGTTTAAATCGTGGTAATTCTGCCGGCAGTCTTGATCACACTCGCAACTGAAACAAACAGCGCTTAGACGCCCAAGGGCATTAATGCGCTATATAAATAAAATTAACATAACATATGTACTACCATTTTGAACACAGTCTAGTGGTTTCTGTGGACGTCGATGTGCCGCCAATTTGTGATTGACACCTTTTTCTAAAACCTCAGTGTTCCCGCTGCATGCCTCACACGCAGTTAACGCCAATTTTGATCCAAGTTAAACGAGCAGTGAGCGGTCTAGAGGACTACATGGATGCTCTATCTTTCGTAGGTACGCGAACACTATTTAAGCACACACAGGGATTTATGCGTCTGTTTAAAAGCGCACTTCACGGTGATCTGCACATCTGTACACATTTAAAGAAAGAACGTGCAGTGTCCACACTTTGCAGGGACATGTAGGTATTTCATGCACACGGATATTTTGGTGATGTGCACACCCGTTCAATTATTTCTAAAACTTAACGTAGCAAGTGCCCGATAGGCTTATTGGTCTGTTTTTCTCTACACTTATTTTTTCTATAGTTTCAGGCACATAACGGTGATATGCACACCTTGGAAAGAAATGTGAAGCTGATTTCATGAATTTGTGTATCACGCAACTGTATATTGGGGATTGCAGGTCTGGGTGAGGAGCACATTCTTAGAATTCTGTCACTTAAGTGTGTTGCATAAAGGAACACTTGTCATATTGCAGGATGCAATCTGTCTCACACCTCCACCTTTCCTTGAGGTTCCTGGGAGTCCTCCCATTACGTGGAAGAACTGGTATGATGCATTTATCACGTATTTAGGGGCAATAGGTGCTTCGCATTATAGACCAGAAAGGAAAAAGTACTTGTTGCTCCAATCGCTGGGGTTTGAAGGAAGATCTGTGTTTAAACGTTTTCCACCTTTGGTAGCTAAGAATGAAGAAGAGGAACCTGATGATTATGTGGAGGCAGTCAAGAAATTAGAACTAAGTTTTGACATTCAACCTAGTCTCGTCATTAGGCACAAGTTCTTCAAGAGAGAACAAAGATCTGGGAAAGATATTGATGCTTTTTTTTTCCAGCCCTCCGAAAGTTAAGCGCAGATTGCCAATTTGAGGGTTTTACTCTATGGGTAACCCATTGCTTGAAGAGACTATTCGCACGGCCAAAAGTATAGAGCTGTCCAAAGCATCTGTTAAAGAACTCAAAGACAAGTCTAGCAAAACTGTAGGTGCAGTTAAGGTCAAGGTGGTCAAATCCAACACAGTGACACAAGGGGACAATAGACCGTTTTTCAAGCAGACCAACATATGTTTTAGGTGTGACAATACTACTCATGCTAGGGCAAACAAAGTGTGTCCTGCAAAGAGTGTTGTATGCAGGGTATGTGGTAAAGGAATATGGCACGTTAGTCCGCATGCGTTAACAACGCATGCCATTACAACGCGGTCGTTACAACGGCCGCGTTGTTACATCGCATACCTTGCAAAAACAACAGTTGATGGACAGAATGCAGAACAATGTCATACATTCACCCCAGTACAGAGATCTGGGCCTAAATCCATCGTTTTTTTGCTCACCATGCCATTCCAGTTTGAACCCAGCCATATGCAAATCAGTCTTGACCCTGTGCCTCATGGGAACAGTCCAGCCCGAACTGCCAAGCCAGGTCCTCCCTGGACTGGAAACAAGCATCCTAGGACCGGTTTCGGGGTTTCACCACTCTTCAGCCAGGATAGCTTGATTCCAGTGGCATGGGGAGCACGGGACCCACATCTGGGCATACCCGTCCCACTCGGGGTGACAAATGCAAAAACAACAGATGATGGACAGAATGCAGAACAATGTCATACATTCACCCCAGTACAGAGATCTGGGCCTAAATCCATCGTTTTTTTGCTCACCATGCCATTCCAGTTTGAACCCAGCCATATGCAAATCAGTCTTGACCCTGTGCCTCATGGGAACAGTCCAGCCCGAACTGCCAAGCCAGGTCCTCCCTGGACTGGAAACAAGCATCCTAGGACCGGTTTCGGGGTTTCACCCCTCTTCAGCCAGGATAGCTTGATTCCAGTGGCATGGGGAGCACGGGACCCACGTCTGGGCATACCCGTCCCACTCGGGGTGACAAATGCAAAAACAACAGTTGATGGACAGAATGCAGAACAATGTCATCGCATACCTTTACAACTTAAGTCGGAACAACGACTTGCTGTAGGGGGGGCTGGATTTTGAAATAGTATAATATACTATTCCAACTCTAGTAAGTGCAACAGTAGGGAAGGTGTTGGATTTTAAATCCAATACCTTCTGCCCCATAACGCAAGTCAAGTCAAGTCAAATAGTTTATTGTATATGATTACTTAAAATCGTTACAATGTATAAAAATAAAAAATAAAAATATTAAACTTAATCTTCCATTGAATTCTACTTTTCAGTGTCGTGGATACCAAAATTTTAAAATCTAAATAACACTATAATACACATAAAATATTATCTAACATTTTAAAACTTTCAGAATTATGCAAATGTCTGAAAAAGTCCAAGATTACTTTCAGCTAAATCCTGTTCGAGATAAAGTGACCATTTTAAATTTCCAAACGTAGCCATTTTTCTATATTATTTCTTTCATCCTTACGCGTTTTTTTTTTTTTGCTTGCTGTTTGGGCTATTGGGCCATGTATGCAAAGCCCCTGCCGTCCTTGATCATGCTTTATTCTTGGCCTCTAAATCGGCTTGCCTTAAAAGTTTCCTTACTTTTACTAGGTATTTGACGCCCCGGCAAGCCAGAATGATTGAGGATCCTTCCAGCCAACGTATCACTGCTTGCCTGCAAGTCCGAATATTCAATTCATTAAAAATTGGTTTTAAAAGCCCCCTCCTTATATCCTTCACAGCTGGGCAGGTACACAGCAAGTGTGTTAGCGTTTCATTACAGAAGCCGCATAGTCGACAATGTGCAGCTTGATGGTTACTTTGCCAGGATGGTTGTAGATCTTTCGAATCATGCATGCCCAAGCGATATTTTGTGAAACTCTTTTTTAACTCGGTACTAAAATGTGTTAGTAAATATGCCTGAGGCTTTATGGATATGTAAGAGTTAATCACGGTCCACCCATGTCTGCGTTTCGAGATTGTTATTTTGTCTTCCACGAAAGACTTCGTCTTCGATGTTTTATTTACCAATTTACCAAAAGCTACCCGCTCTAACTGGCTATCCCATGTTTGTATATCAAGTTCCACTAATGATTTTCTCAGGTATGCTCCCCACGAATGTGGAATGTCTTGGTCCATCTGGATTTTAATTTCTTTCCAGCAAGTGTTGTTCATTGACCCCGGCTCAGATGCACGGAATTTGTGGCATAGTTTCACGAAGCCGCTCATGCTCCGAATTTCTGATTCTGAAGGCCAAACTCCAGCCGGACCTGGGCTGGAGCGGCAGACTTTGGTAAATTAAAGACAGCTTTGTAGACCTTTGTTTGAAGATCGTTTAACAGATCCGCCTCTTTGCCGCACCAAACTACTAGGGCGTATGACAATGTCGGTACTATTTGTGCTGCCATCACTTTTAGAAGATGTGCATAACTCGGGCAGCCAAGTTTCCTGTTCAGAAGTCTGTACGCAAAGATTAATGATTGTGCTTTTGCCTTTAGGTCCATTTTATGTTCTTTGTGTGTTGAGCCTCGCCCTAGTTTTAAGCCGAGATATTTGTAGGCCGCTTGTTCTTCTATTGGGGTCCCTTTTATGTACCATTTAAACGTAGTTTTTTTGGGTCCACAAGCTGTACAACCTTGGTTTTATCTTTATTTATTTCCAAGCTATCTCTATCCAGATAGATGACTAAGTTGTTGATCGCTCTTTGCAGCCCGATAGGGCTTTGGCTCAGTACCACAATATCGTCTGCGTACTGTAGGAAGGGTATTGGCTCCTTGACTAGATTCGGCGGATGGCAGTCGGCTGATTGCATGTGTTTACTGATATCTGCCATGAATAAATTAAATAGGCTTGGGGCAAGGACGCAGCCTTGTTTTAGCCCTTGCTCTGTGCAGATGCTGCTGGTGGTGTTAAGTCCATTGCCTAGTTTCACTCTAGCCCAGGTTTCGCTATGCAGGGCTATTATTGCATCCAGTAATTTGCTCGGCAACCCCCATACCCTTAGTTTTTCCCCAGAGGCGATTTCTGCTTACTTTGTCGAATGCGGCTTTCAAATCGACGAAACATGCAAATAACCGATTTTTCTTTTTTCTTGCCCTTTCAGTTAGAAGTGCCAGCGTGGCCAGGTTTGTCAAGGTACCCATTCCTTGTCTAAAACCAGTTTGAAACTTTGGAATTAGGTTTGACTCGTCCATCCAATCTTGAAGGTGAAGTAATAGGCATGATCTGTATAGTTTGGTCTCAACATCAATCAGTGATATCAATCTGTAGTTTTCTGGTTTATTATGGTCTCCCTGTTTGAATATTGGGTGGATGATGTTCCCTTTCCAGGATTTGGGGACATTGTTCTCTCTGTAGATCAGATTAAATAATGGCGCGAGATAAACAGCCCAAAAGTCCGGCGCATATTTGAATAGTGCGTTGGGCAATCCGTTCGGGCCTGCCGCCCCTCCGTTTTCAACCTTTTTATTATTCCTCTCAATTGTTTTTTGTCGATCAGGAAATGGCGGTCGTTGTTACTTTCTGCTTGACCGGTATATTCTACTACTTCCGGTTTTAGATCCTTTGGGCGTTTTGCCATTAAATGCTTGTCATTCCTCATACTACTGTACTTATTATGTACGTGCTCCATCCAGGTTTTTTCACTAATTCCCGCTTCTTGTTGTAATTTACTACCCTTGGTCATGGTATTTATAATGCCCCAGAATTCCCTGCTGTTTGGCAAGCTACTTGCCCACAGTAGCTGTATCCAGATTTTTTCTTTATATTCTATCATGGCTTCCCTCAACATTTTTTTGTAATTCTTCTGTAGCTCCTTTAATTTATTCTTGTCTCTTTTCTTGCCCGTTTTGTCCGCCATGGCTTGAATTCGTACCTCTTTTGCCATCCTTCTCTTTTCATCTAGAAGGGAGAGGTTAAACCATGGATCCTTTCTGATGTCTATTCTTTTTGTGTTTCTATTAGTGACCGGAAAGCTTTGGGTAATGAAGAGGCATAGATCTTCCCAAGTTGTTATTCGATTTTCTTCTATCTGCTTGTCATTGTTCCGACTTGCGTTGTAATGGTATGCGATGTAACAATGCGGTTGTTGTAACGACCGCGTTGTAATGGCAACTCCCTAACCCCTGACCTTGACTGGTAGGTCGCTCCCCCACCACACAGCTCCGTCTGTGTGCCCTGCTGCTGCCCCTGATTGTGCTCGTTTTTTTTCCTTCTGTGCCCCCTTGCTGCCCCTGATTGTGCTCGTTTTTTCCTTTCTGTGCCCCCTTGCTGCCCTGATTGTGCTCGTTTTTTTCCTTTCTGTGCCCCCTTGCTGCCCTGATTGTGCTCGTTTTTTCCTTTCTGTGCCCCCTTGCTGCCCCTGATTGTGATCGTTTTTCCTTTCTGTGCCCCCTTGCTGCCCCTGATTGTGATCGTTTTTTCCTTTCTGTGCCCCCTTGCTGCCCCTGATTGTGATCGTTTTTCCTTTCTGTGCCCCTTGCTGCCCCTGATTGTGATCGTTTTTTCCTTTCTGTGCCCCCTTGCTGCCCCTGATTGTGATCGTTTTTCCTTTCTGTGCCCCCTTGCTGCCCCTGATTGTGCTCGTTTTTTCCTTTCTGTGCCCCCTTGCTGCCCCTGATTGTGATCGTTTTTTCCTTTCTGTGCCCCCTTGCTGCCCCTGATTGTGATCGTTTCTTCCTTTCTGTGCCCCCTTGCTGCCCCTGATTGTGATCGTTTTTTCCTTTCTGTGCCCCCTTGCTGCCCCTGATTGTGCTCGTTTTTTCCTTTCTGTGCCCCCTTGCTGCCCCTGATTGTGATCGTCTTTTCCTTTCTGTGCCCCCTTGCTGACCCTGATTGTGCTCGTTTTTTCCTTTCTGTGCCCCCTTGCTGCCCCTGATTGTGCTCGTTTTTTCCTTTCTGTGCCCCCTTGCTGCCCCTGATTGTGCTCGTTTTTTCCTTTCTGTGCCCCCTTGCTGCCCCTGATTGTGCTCGTTTTTTCCTTTCTGTGCCCCCTTGCTGCCCCTGATTGTGATCGTTTTTTCCTTTCTGTGCCTGTTTCCCGCCGCTGCGCCCCTCACTGCCCCGCCCCCTCACTGCCCATTCGCTGTCCCATTCCCTGCTCCTCCCCATTTATGGCGGCCGCTGCGTGGTGAAGAGAGCGACCCCTGACCTTGACTGGTAGGTCGCTCCCCCACCACACAGCTCCGTCTGTGTGCCCCTTGCTGCCCCTGATTGTGCTAGTTTTTTTCCTTTCTGTGCCCCCTTGCTGCCCCTGATTGTGATCGTTTCTTCCTTTCTGTGCCCCTGATTGTGATCGTTTTTTCCTTTCTGTGCCCCCTTGCTGCCCCTGATTGTGATCGTTTTTTCCTTTCTGTGCCCCCTTGCTGCCCCTGATTGTGATCGTTTTTTCCTTTCTGTGCCCCCTTGCTGCCCCTGATTGTGCTCGTTTTTTCCTTTCTGTGCCCCCTTGCTGCCCCTGATTGTGCTCGTTTTTTCCTTTCTGTGCCCCCTTGCTGCCCCTGATTGTGATCGTTTTTTCCTTTCTGTGCCCCCTTGCTGCCCCTGATTGTGATCGTTTTTTCCTTTCTGTGCCCCCTTGCTGCCCCTGATTATGCTCGTTTTTTCCTTTCTGTGCCCCCTTGCTGCCCCTGATTGTGATCGTTTTTTCCTTTCTGTGCCCCCTTGCTGCCCCTGATTGTGATCGTTTTTTCCTTTCTGTGCCCCCTTGCTGCCCCTGATTGTGATCGTTTTTCCTTTCTGTGCCTGTTTCCCGCCGCTGCGCCCTGCGGCCCCGCCCCCTCACTGCCCATTCGCTGCCCCATTCCCTGCTCCTCCCTCCCACCTCCCCATTAATGGCGGCCGCTGCGCGACCGCGCCGCTGGCGCGCCTAAGGCAAGCCCGTCTGCGTCCGCGCCGTGGCCGCGCCCAGCGCCAGACCCCCTGGTCCGGGCATTCCCCACGCCCGCCACATCAACAGACGCCGATACGACGCCAGCACCCTCCACGCACTCAACCCCGGAAAAGATCACGCCTGCTACCAGGCCACCCCGAAGCGCACCCAAGGGCCCTTCACCTGCCGGAACTGCAGCTTCGCCAGCACCCGCCCCGCCAAACCACCGCCCAGGAAAGAACCCAACTACCTCAGATGCATCCTCCTCAACACCCGCTCCGCCCGCAAACACGCCATCGAACTCTGGGACCTTCTCGACTCAACCTCCCCAGACGTCGCATTCCTGACGGAGACCTGGCTGAATCCCGCTTCAGCCCCCGACATCGCCATTGCCATCCCGGACGGATACAAGATCACCCGCAGGGACCGCACCAACGGAGTCGGAGGAGGCATCGCCATCGTCCACAGGAACACCCTCAGAGTCTCAACCAACACCGACGACACCCTCAGCACCGCCGAACACATGCATTTCCAGATCCACACCGATCCCAACACCACCCTCAGAGGAACCCTCATCTACAGACCCCCGGACCCCGACCACAGTTCAGCGATTCCATCGCTGACTTCGTCAGCACACACGCCATCGCCTCCACGGACTACATCCTCCTCGGGGACCTGAACTTCCACCTCGAGAACAACAAGGACACCAACTCCACCACCCTGATCGACAACCTCGCCACCCTCGGACTCAGACAGCTCGTGACTACACCCACCCACGCCGCCGGCCACACGCTAGACTCCATCTTTTCCGCAAGCCCACACGTCTCCTTCAACCACACCTCCGAACCCCACTGGACTGACCACCACTGCATCCACTTCACCTACAGGAAGCCCACCACGCACCACCGCACCGAACAAATGCCTCGCCGCTGCTGGAGCAGAGTCACGGAAGACCAGCTAACCACAACCCTCGCCCTGAGCCCACCCGCCGAACCCTCCGACCCCGACACCGCCGCCCGCAACCTCAGACAGTGGATCGACGACTGCGCCAACACCCTCGCCCCGCTCAAGAATCCGCCCAACAGCCACACCAGCAAGAAAGCCACCTGGTTCACCGAAGACCTCCAGGCCTCCAAACGAACATGCCGAAAACTGGAGAAGATCTGGCTCCACGAACGGACAGCGGACAGCTACGCCGCCCACAAGAGCGCCACCCGCAATCACCATCACCTCATCAGATCCGCCAAAAGGGCCTCACTCAAAGACCGCCTAGACAACAACGCACACAACAGCAAAGAGCTCTTCAACATCGTGAAGGAACTCTCCAACCCCAGCTCCAACACCAACGATATCCAGCCGTCGCAAGACCTGTGCGACTCACTGGCCACCTCCTTCCACCGCAAAATCGACGACATCCACGACAGCTTCAACACCACGACCGCCCCGGCAACCACCGAGACCACTGCCCCCACAACCACCAACCGCCTTCTCTCCTGGACCAACATCAACGACGAGGACACCAGCGAGATCATGAACACCATCCACTCCGGTTCACCGCTAGACCCGTGCCCTCACCACATCTTCAACAAAGCCAGTACAGCCATCGCGCCCCATCTCCGGAAAATAATCAACATCTCCTTCGAGACAGCAACCTTCCCGGAAAGCTGGAAGCACGCCGAGATCACCGCCTTACTCAAGAAACCCAAGGCAGACCCCAAGGACCTCAAGAACTTCCGACCCATCTCTCTGCTTCCGTTCCCCGCGAAGGTCACCGAGAAAATCGTCAACAAACAACTGACCCGCTACCTCGAGGAGAACAACATCCTGGACCCTTCCCAGTCCGGCTTCCGCAGCAACCACAGCACCGAAACCGCCCTCATCGCCGCCACCGATGACATCAGGACCCTGCTAGACAACGGAGAAACAGCAGCCCTCATCCTCCTGGACCTATCAGCCGCCTTCGACACGGTCTGCCACCACACACTACAAACACGCCTTCACGACGCCGGGATCCAAGAGAAGGCCCTGGACTGGACCACATCCTTCCTTTCCGGCAGAACACAAAGCGTCTGCCTCGCCCCCTTCCGATCCAAGGCCACCAAGATCATCTGCGGCGTACCCCAAGGCTCCTCCCTCAGCCCAACGCTGTTCAACATCTACATGGCACCCCTCGCCCACGTCGCCCGACAGCACAACCTCAACATCATCTCCTACGCCGACGACACCCAGCTGATCCTCTCCCTCACCAAAGACCCTCACACCGCCAAAGCCCACCTCCACGAAGGAATGAAGGCCGTCGCCGAATGGATGAGGACCAGCCGCCTGAAGCTGAACTCGGACAAGACGGAGGTCCTCATCCTTGGTTCCAACCCTTCAGCCTGGGACGACTCCTGGTGGCCAACATCACTGGGAACAGCCCCGCCACCCACCGACCACGTACGCAACCTAGGGGTCATCCTCGACCCCACCCTCTCCATGACTAAGCAGGTCAACGCCGTTTCCTCATCCTGCTTCAACATCCTCCGAATGCTCCGCAGGATCTTCAAGTGGATCCCCACCGAAACAAGAAAAACAGTCACCCAGGCCCTCGTCACCAGCAGGCTGGACTACGGAAACGCCCTCTACGCAGGAACGACGGCTAAGCTCCTGAGACGGCTGCAACGCATCCAGAACGCCTCTGCACGTCTTATCCTCGACATCCCCCGACGCAGCCACATCACACCCCACCTGAGAGACCTGCACTGGCTCCCTCTCAACAAGAGGATAACCTTCAAGCTCCTCACCCACGCACGCAAAGCACTCCACAACTCCGGACCAGCCTACCTCAACAGACGACTCGGCTTCTACACCCCCACCCGCCAGCTCCGCTCGACCAGCCTCGCCCTCGCCACAGTCCCCCGCATCCGGAAAACGACCGCCGGCGGCAGATCCTTCTCCCACCTCGCCGCCAAGACCTGGAACACCCTCCCCACCAACCTCCGACAGACCCAAGACCTACTGGCCTTCAGAAGACTCCTCAAGACCTGGCTCTTCGATCAGTAGCAGCACCACCCCCCTCTTCCCCCAGCGCCTTGAGACCCTCGCGGGTATGTAGTGCGCTTTATAAGTGACATGATTGATTGATTGATTGATTGGCATGCGTTGTCTCGCATGCTTCATAAACGATGTTTACCCTGGGAAAATTGATCACGTTGCCAAAGTGTGTCAAAGTGGCAGAAGCAGTGGAAGAAATTTTCAGTCCACCAGGAGTAACATGAACAATACTGGAGTAGCCAATGTGTCTGAGGTTGATTATGATGAGTTAGAGAGGGTACAAAAGATATAAGATCAGCTTAGAGATATGGTGATGGTGGTTGCTGATTACATAGTACTGGTGGATGCTTCTACATGTTTAGATCCCTATGTTGAAATTGGAGTAGGAGACAAAGATTAACCTACTGGTAGATTCTGGTGCTAGGATAACTATGATTACTCAAGAATTATTTGAAGACACTTCAAAGGGGAAATAGACCTTTAGAACCACCTGACAAGGCACTGGTGTCTTATGAGGGATGCAAAATTGAACTTGCGGGATATTTTGAGGATGTTTTAGAGTTTAGAGGAAGGAAAATTCTTGGAAAAGTTTACATTGCAATTAAAGGGTTATCAATGTTGGGGTGGTTTCACCAAGATTTATTCCAGATGGTCCTTAAACCAGGCACCATGGAACAGGGTTTAGTTGTTGAATCTACAGAATTCGTGGAAGGAATCTTAAAGCGCTATCCTTCTGTTTTTAATGGCCAATTAGGTATGATCAAGGGGTTCACTCCCAAAATCAAGGTTAAGGATGGAGCTATTCTGTTGAAACACAGATTGAGAAGTGTACCTTTTAGTATTAGAGAGAGACTGGAATAAGAATTGAATGAGTTGTGTGAAAAAGGTATAATCAAACCTATTGAGTTCTCACTATGGTTGTCACCATTGGCTGTAGCAAGGAAGAAGAGTGGTGATTTGCATGTCTGTGCGGCCTAAACAAGTATATTTGGGTTGATTCCCCTCCACTGCCTAAAATTTCAGAGCTATTAGCCATGATCAATGGGTCCAAGTGGTTTTCAAAATTGGTTCTAGCCTCAGCCTACCACCGGTTTTTTTTAGATCCTTCTTCCAGACACACCTTACTGCGTTTGTGTCACCTATTTGTATTGTAGGATGCCTTTTGGGCTAGCATCTGCTGCTGCAGTCTTTCAAAGGATCATATATCAGATGCTCAAAGGTGTAGCAGTTTTCCGGGATGAAGTGTTGATCTATGGGGTGACAAGGGATGAACATGATAATACCCTGCCACAAGTATTGAGTATCATGGTGGAGAAAGGTGTAGTGCTGAAGTGTGAAAAATGTCAGCTTTTAAAGGAGAAAGTGGAGTATTTGGGGCATGTGATATCTGAACAGGGGATTGAGCCAAGACCAGGTCTTGTTAAAGCAATTGTTAAGGTGTGACCACCAGTTGAAAAGATTGGTCTCAAATCTTTCATTGGTCTATGTGAATTCTACTCAGGATTTATACCGGATTATGCATCTAAGGGGAATCCTTAGACTAATATGTTGAAGAAAATGGTTCTATTTGTGTGGGACAAAAGTTGCCAGGACGTTTTTGAGTGGATTAAATCCCAACTGGCAAGGTCAAACATTTTAAAACCTTTTGCCGCTAAAGAAAAAGACACTGCAACGGTTGATGCCACAAGTTTTGGTCTTGGGGCTGTTCTTACCCAAGGATGGTGTGGAGAACACGCTAGGTTACGCCTCAAGGGTGTTAAGAGGAGCAGAAATTAATTTCTCAGTAATAGAGAGAGAACTTTTGGCCTGTTGGTGGGCAATCAGGAAATTTAATCCGTATATTTGGGGAAATCATTTTGTGTCGTGCACAGACCACAGTCCTCTAGTCCTCTGTGGTCTGGGGACAAGTACAAGGATCATACTCCACGTATTGCTAGATTGTCCACCAAACTGCCGCAATATGATTTTGATGTTTCGTATTTGCCTGGCAATAGGAATGGTAGGGCAGACTATTTGTCCAGGTTTCCAATCATGGAAAGTGACCTTGATATTGTTGAGGGGGAAGAACAAGAACGTTGCTTTATTGCAGCTATTGATGTTGAAAACATGTGTGCCATGAGTGAAGTGGAGTGGAGAAGAGAGTTGTGTATGGATGATTCATTGATGCAAGTGGTGAGGTTTGTGAAGGATGCATGGCCTAAGGAGAAAAATGTGATATATCAGTTCTAAACAGTTGTTAAGGTTTCCCTGGAACTTTCAGTGGACACCGAATACTCATGCGTGGGGACTGGGTTGTACCTCCTGAGAGGTTAAGGAAATGAATAATGAGTAGTGTAGATGAGGGTCATTTGGGCAGGACTTTCTGGTGGCCTACTATAAATAAAATTATAGATGAATATGTGGGTGATTGTGTAGTGTGTAGCAACGCTGAGAAAGCATTGAAAATTAGGATCCCTCTTATGAAACCAATTGATCTTCCAACCAGGCCCTCGGAAAGAGTTTGTATTGACCTGGTGAACCCGTTTAATTTGTTACCATCTGAATCCAGACTTGCTGTGGTTCTTGTTGAATATTATTCAAAGAGGCCTGAAGTTAAGTTCATGTATGAACCTACGTCCAAAAATGTCATTGACTTTTTGAAGGATTTCTTTTTAAGAGAAGACTTTCCATCCTTCATTGTATCTAGCAATGGAGTGCCGTTTGTCAGCGAAGAATTTCAAAGTTTTCTCCAACGAGGGGGAATTAAGCACCTTAAAAGCTGGTTATATCATCTATAGACCAACTGGCTTGTTGAATGCATGAACAGAGTCATGGGTAATTGTGTTCAATTGACAATTGTGGGCAATTGTGTAGTTCAGAATGCGCTGCCTTCTATGCTTTGGCTTTACCGCCAAACTACAATTCGGACTACAAAAGTGTCCCCATTTGAGTTGTTTAGGGGTGGAAAACCGTCATCCAAGATTTGTCCAGGTTGGATGTTGAGGTGTGGGTGAAACCAAATGTAATGGAAGACGTGGCTAAAGAAGTCAGACATAACATACATGAAGCATAAGTGAATCAAAAGATATATTTTGATGCAAAAAAGATAGTTGTTTCACCTCATTTAAAAGTTGGTGATTGGGTACGGTTAAAAGTGCCTATGCACAACAAAAAAGGAAGCATGAAATATACTGAACCTATGGTTGTTGACAAAGTATGTCAGAATGCAGTCAGGGTCAATAATAAGAATTGGTGAAATGCAGGGAAAGTGATAAGGTTAAAAACACTCAATAGCCTAAGACTGTTAGCACAGCAAATGATTTGGATGAAAATCCAATGGTCGTAAGAGTAAGAATGAGGTCAGCAAAGAAAACAATGTGGTCGAGAATCCTATTGGGGTTCGAAAACGTAGTCGTCCGCGAAAGGTTCCCATTAAATATTGTTGATACGTTGATGTTGCTTCACTGTATTGTGTGACGCAATAATTATAGGTGCAGGTGTTTATTATCCTGCTGATGTAAGATACTCTATATGATAGTAATTCATTATATGTATAGATCTACTAACTTTTTCTTATGTAAGATCTTTATGATAGTAGTCAATTATATGTAAAGGTCTTGGTGTCTTTTACTTTTTCATTATGTACAACTTTGTTTTTATGTATGAGCCATTGTTGACTCCAGATGTTCCTCCTGTGCAGACTCTTCTTATCGAATAAACCTACAATTATAGTGACTATTTTGTGGCATAATTATTACAGAAATGTATCTGCTTTCAAAGGTAGGAGTACATATCTGCAACTTTATACTCCTACCAATCTGGATTGCTTCTTGAACTATTAAGAGACGCAGAACTAATCAGAGCTTGTTTACTCTGAAAGTGAGGTAGCACTATAGCTGGAGAAGCTGCTAACTGTGGCTCGAAAAATCGGACACAGTGCTTATGATGCTGCCCATTACTATAGAGAAAGATACGACAGCTGTGGGAGACATGCCTACTGGGCGATGACCTGGTGTATAGTTGAATGGCAGACTTTTGCAATGAGTATATCAATGATCTGGCTAGCACATTCCTGAAAGGTTCGCAAGGCTCATGAGTGAGGATGGTTGCCCCCGTCCATCACTCAGAGAAACACTAAATATTATACTTCTGAAGCTGGGCAAATCAGAGTTTGTTTGCTTGTTGTATCAGCCCCTATCACGCGTGAATACAGAGAACAAGTTCGTAGTTAAAATTATTTCGAATTGACTTAATCCCTAGGACTGGTCCTGCATGATCGGTCAGGATTCATACCGGGTCAATCCAGAATGTACAATCTAAGCATGTTTTGTTTACTATCATACAGCAACTAAATCCTGAGCAGAAACCAGCTGCTGTCTTTTTAGATGCAGAGAAGGCTTTTGATTTGTTAGTGGGTGGCTACATGACTGCAGTTCTAAAGAGAGTGGAACTGGGGACTGCTTTACTATCTTGTGTCTCTTTATTGTTCTTTGTGTATCCTCTTACTCGAATTAGAGTAAATGGTATACTATCCCACTAATTTCAAATTAATAAGCGTACATGCCAGGGGTGTCCATTGTCCCTTCTGTAGTATGCATAGGTGATGGAACAGTTGTCGACCATGCTACGGAAAGTGTACTGTCGTGAGGTTACATATGCCCCGGACACAAGCACTTCCATTTTACATGCTCACGTTTAAAGTTGACATCTTTTTAAACAATGACTTTTAACACACATTTGCTTGCACGCTTGTATGGGATAATGTTCTCAGAAAATGGTTTGCTTACGCTTACACTTCTTCGTAGGCACATTATCAGGCCTTGCAACGTTCTGTACAAAGACTAGGTACATTGCGCAAAATGTCGTTTGTTGTCTGTTCGGCGACAGCTTGGGGTGGGTAGAATCAACAATGACAACTGGACCAGAGCTCAGGCATAGAACAAATGGGTCCATATACTGGACCAAGCCTTTGTTTAGACAGAGGAGCACTTTGATGGGTTGTTGCGGTTGCCCATGCCGGAATTCTATCCCAGCTGAATCCTTTTACTATCCTAAGAAGGACAGCGGTCTGTTCTACACCAAGACCGTCTACCAGATGACACACGATGACACACACCTACAGGTAACTGGGGAGTTGGACCGCTCTAATGCTTTATAGGATAGGCACCGCTAGGTAGGAGTGCAATCATATAATCTAATGCAAATACACAATGTTTAATTGTCCATTCTGTTCACTGTTCTTGTAATGCTGGTAACGTTGTTTTGCTCCATTCTATTAATCATTGCAGCACACGTATTTTACTCAAGGATATAATTGCTTCAATAAATATTTGAAATGCCAATTTGTGTACGTCTTGTTTTTCCCCTCCGGGCATGCCTGAGTTACTAACAAAGGAGTAGGATCTGTTTCCATGATTTCCTTGAGGAATCAGGGTTGTCATGTTCTGGTGTTCCAGACACCATCCAGTACCTTGTAAGGTTTAGAGGTCCAGATGGCACACTGTGAGCTAGCGAGAAATTAAGTCAACATATTCTGATGGTGTGCACTGACTCAGTCCCACATAGTTTTGACACTTATGTTGCCCCAAACGCAAAGTCTTACTGAAATATTAGGAACCGTACGACATGGCACCACCAACATTCTAGATTGGGTACTTATTTAATGGGTCTCACGAGTGTTTTCTTAACTGCGCCCAAAGACCCTCTCGCCAATTAACCAGAGAAGTTTGTGGTGTTAGGGATGCATCCTCCTCAGCTAAATAGGGAACCCCTATTTTTGACTATAGGTTGTTAAAGCTTGAAATTTTCAAAGGATCACCCCACTATAATTTCCTTCTCTGAATTACATAATATAAAATGTCTAACGCAGCACCAGTGAACATCGCACTAAACTGCAGACATGTAGTTACACAAATGTTGCAATAACATGGGCTCACCCTTACGGGTTGGGTTGTTACCAGCAGCGGTCCATGCAGGTTGGCGGGGGGGATGCCGACAGATGACGGAATAGGATTTATTTATTTATTTTTCCCTATTCCGTCGTCTATCGACTTCCCGCGCTTACCTACACAGACCGCCGCTGGTTGTTACCTTCATGGAAGAGGCACACAAAGCATACAGAAAAGAGGATTTCTATTCATGGGTAACATTTCTAGCAGCAAATGCGCAATCAAGATATTTTCACAATTATAGCAGCAGTTCCAAACAACTACACAGCTTATGAAGAACTAGAAATACCATTAACATTCCAGGAACACACAAATTGGTTCCAAGGTGCCGTACCCCATGCAAGAGAAGACGTTAAACTGGGTCCCCTCAGCAATAAAGGGGCAACATGGCCAGTCTTGGGCGGTTACACACCTTTCCTGGACATAGCAAACCTTACAGCACCAAAGCTACGTAAACTATACACAGGTCTAGTTAGGGTATACAGACGTATGACACAGTGCATTATGCAAACAATGACAATAAACCCAGCGAGGAATGCTGAAGCTGCACGACCGCATTTAGCAATGCCAGCAATTAGCCCAATGATTATTGATTCAATAATGAGAAAAGTTTCCACCAGACAGGCGAAAATTCCTTCTGGATTGCACAAAAAACAAATCAGCTTGAAGCAGTATTTCCCTATACAGGACCTCAAGATGAACATAGAATTCTCACAATGTGCCTACCTTTAGGGATTGTACCCCCGGTAGAGGACTGTGCCACTTGGGGCACAGTATTTGCTGCGGTGTATACCGTAACACATGGTACACCATCCATTGCTGTTTTACAAGAGGTGCTAAAACAGATCAAAATTGATTCAGGGCATCCCGGCCCTGGACTTGGGGATGAAACTTATTGGCAATTATGCCACAGTCTCCTCAATTATTATAAATAATATTAAGTGGGAAGCAGCAGCTCTAGCGGTATGCCAATGTCTCTCAAATACCATTAGCGAATCAAGAGCGAGAGCTACAGAAAATTATTGCTAAAACCTATACTTCCATGGGTCGAGATCATTTGGTGTCCAGACTTAAATAATCACAACTAAAGAGTAATTCTGAGAAGGATAACACAAAAAAGCCACCAGAGTCTTCTAAAGGATGGGATAATAAGAAAAATAAAGAAAATAATATATCACAGGGTGGATCTTCTCCACAGGAGTCCTCTGAAAAGCGCTATAATCTGCGCAACCATGAAACAATTAAACAGCCTGATAGGTATACTGATACACGGCCTTCTCATTTCTCTCAGGAGTCATCCGAAAAACACCCGGAGAGAGGAGGACGATCAAAGCACAAGCCTGAGGAGTACGTGAAACAGAAAAAGAACTCACAGCACTCGTCTGACTTTATAATAAAAAAGGCATCCATAACATAAGCCTCAATTTAAAAAGAAGAAGAGTGTCTGGTATTTCACTTAAATGTACCACACATATTGAGGACTCTTCTTCTGAACGATTAGTGGGCTCTGACTCTGCTAAATAGCACGGCAGATGTCACGATAATTCGCCAGAATCTTCAAGAGTGTCTGGCAGTGACCGCAAGTAGAGAGTTTATCCAGGTGGAAACACCTGACCAGAGACTTAGTGCTCCAAGTAGGTTGTATGAATTACAACTCCAGCTGGAGGGTGATATACCTCGAACTATTAATGCTCTCCTCTGGGAGAACTTAACATTTGGTTATGACATTCTCTTGGCTGAAAGAGAGTGGCCACCTGAGTTTGTTCGACAAGTCCCATGAGGGGAAAATGTGATATTGCCATTTTTCTCCGACCTCGCTTCAGAATCAATTAAACATACATATGCCAAGGAGTGGGCCGTTGCTCAAGCCCCGGCGTTATACCCCAATCATATGGGCTGGGATGAAGAATCTCCTTACCATATCATACCCATAAGATCAAGCCCACAAGTGCAACCACAATACTCCATCAGTCATTCGGCAACAGGTTAGAGAAATCCTAACACAACTTGAATATCAAAATGTAATTGAGTCTTACACCGCATCAATGAACAATCCTTTTTTTCCAGTAATAAAACCAGATCGTTCATATTGCTTGGTCTTAGACTATAGATAAACAGTCATAGTTGCACATTTGAAGCACAAAATGCGCACGGCACGTCACTAATGAGCAACATAGTGTGCAAAAACTGCAAAACAACATTAGACATTTCAAATGGCTTTTTCTGCCAAAACATAGCTCCTAAAAGCCGGTATTTGACCGCATTGACCGCCTTTGGGTCACAAAAACAATTTTGTCGATTGCCACAAGGATATAAGAACAGCCCAGGGTAACAGGACTGTTACAGTGCTTTGATAATGAAGCGTTGTCCTATGTCGATGACCTATACCTCACAGATGATGCTTAGAAGCACACTTGCCCCGAGTAGATTGCATAATTCTAGGATTTGCTCACATTGGCTACAAATTCAATTTAAAAAAATTCAAAATTTGCTAATCTCAGTGTCCTGTTCTTTGGATAAGTGTTATCAAATAAAGGCAAAATCTTAGCAACACGCTTCCTAGAGAAGTGTGCACTCTTACTAACACCAAACACATTATAGAGGCTCCAATCATTATTGGGTTTTCTAAATTTTGGCAGAAAATAAATACCAGATTATGCACAATGGGTAAAACCGTTTTATGACCTGATTAGTCCAGCCTTTTCAAGCACACATTAGACACCAGTACATACACAGATGTTGATGCAGTACAGACTGACATGCTAACTTCAAAATACTTACACACGTGTAAACGCAACAAATTTGGTAATCCGCATAATTGCGGGCACCACTGGATATACATCTTTCACATTCAACGATGGTGACACTGTATCAATTGCATATAAATCATATTATATTCCAATGCGGAAATGCATTTTACACTAACAGAAAAAATCCTGAAAGCGGTACAGACCACTGTAGTGAGAGAAAGATCCTTGACTCCAGCGAAACGCATAATTGTTGTGACTCCTATTCCAGCCATAGAGGATGTCACAAAGGTCAGCATCCTGAACGCAGAAGCCTGACATCCTATATGGATACAATGGGCCAACTCACTAACAGCAACAGATGTAGAGTACATGTTTGACTCTTCGCTATAAACGCAAGCTTACCTACAATATGAACAAGAATACCCTCTGCCCAATGAAATAATGCCTCTAGATCAGTACGACTTAATAGTTTATACTGATGGTTCTGCCCAGCCTGCCGTTGGAACGAAACATCTGTACTCGGCCGCCTGCGAGGCGTTAAAGGGTAGAATGAGGGACAGTTTTCCAAGCTTTAAGAGCACACACATAGTCCTTAGGGGATTGTACGGCACAACTTGTTGAACTGAAAGCTCTACTTCTGGCACTACAACATATGGAATTCCCCACTCTTATAGTGTGCAATTTGTATTATTCTGTCCAGTCATACAATGAGTACTTGCACTATTGGAGCCAGAATGGATTCAGAGACTCAATAGATCTCAAGGTCATGTGGTATCTTACGTTTCTGCTGATACATCCAAAATCAGCTTGCTGCAGGTAGTACAACACCAATTGATAGACATTTGCCAACCTCATCAACGTTTATCAGGAGTGAGCCCGTCTGATAGGGCCTTTGGTCAGTTTTGGAGAGGTCCTGTAGAGAGAAACGATGTGTTGCTTGGTTTCCTCCCACAGGACTGTATCCTTCAAGTCCCTACCATCTACCTGGAGCGTGACTAAGGGAGGGTGAAACACTTCTTAGCTTCCTTGTCACTGTGAACCTCCTTTGCGTGTAAGTCACAGACCTTCCGTACTCGCAGCTAGTCTACTTCACAATTTCCTTACACACCTAGCCAGCCTACTGTCATGTGCTGTCCACTGTCAACAGTAAACCTTTCTTTCACCACATAATAATAGGGACAACAAGTTATTGAGAAGCCCAGAATCAGGATATACTACAATCAGGAATTAGTCATCTGATCTAGAGTGATCAAATTAAGCATTTCTTACATTTGAATGTTTGATTAAGAGTAGGACTCACAGAAGAACGACTGTTGTGCCACTGTTCATAAAGCCCTATTTGAGAGCAGACTGCCTTCTAAAAACTGCATTCACTTATAACATATATTCCATAGTGGGTCTGGATAACTCATTAAAGCATTTGGGGTCCGCTACCATCCAAGACTGTTTCCAGTTACTGAAGTCACTACATTCAGATTTGATTTTCTCTTTGAAGCTACTACTCGGGAAGATACTGGTCCTGCTCAGACGTGTTTGTGTGTAGTTAAATCCATTTATGCAGTGGCAAAGTTGGCTATCCATACCATTAGGCACGAGACACACTGCACAGCAGTCTGGATACCCAAGATCATTCCTCATCATTCATACCTGGCTATAATTCAGTACTCTTGATTCATGAATGCTATCACTGGTGGAGTGTTAATGTAAGAGATACACCAGAGACGGCCTCTGAACATGGTCACCAAGCACACCACCATGCCTCGGTCGCTTAGAGCACACTCTGCAGGGAGTGGGAAACGATAAACTATTTGTTCATTGCAAAACATGCTCCTTGTGATACTTGTACGAAGAGTCAAATTTAATTGCATATATTAATCAAGCAATATTCTCTTTTGTAGTTAGTCTAATATCATATTCCGCTTCAGTTCTTACATTGGCACTAGAAGACTTTTTATTCCCTGAAACTGCTGGTGCTTCTTCATCCTGCATTGTGTGCTCTGCAATGTAGTTAAGTATGAGGGCTATGTCTTGTCTCTTACAGAATACTAGCCCAGAACCTTGACAATTTAAGGAGTCTCTGGACCACCTGTCACAATTTGCCTGGTCACATTTACCCACTACGTCACATTTTAGCATGGAGGTTCTCACATTCAAACAACATAATAGACTCAGCTGGACCTTTCCTGCAATTTTTGGGACTCATGTACCAGAGAGAAGAGTACAGCACTTGCCACATGACAAGACAGCAATTAAATTTGGCATGACACAGTGCTGAGTAGCCGGAACAAGCTGGCAGTGGGACATGCAGTTCCCGAAGCTGTGGATGTGAACTTTGCTCTTCCATGTTTAACTATGACCAACTGCTCATGATCAGTGAGGTCATTAGAAATAACAAAAAGCATCATATTAACTCTTGCCCGTCCCATTTCTAAATGCAATTGTCATTCACTACCTTTAAACATGTGGCTAAGAACAAAGTAGTGAGGCTGTCCCAGAATATCAAAGTCTCTAGTCTGCCGATGGCTCCTTTTCCAGCAGGATACATGAAACAAAGTATTATATTTACAGCTGCCCTCACAAATATGATCAATTCATCCTTCTGACTTGGATCTTTCCCCATCCCACTGAAATATGCAGTTATCACTCCCGCATGAAAAAAACAGACAGTGGATCTTCAGATTAACTTATAGCCAATCTTCCTTATCCCAGGATCGCTATTGAGTGGGAGGTAAACCGACAGCAGCATGGGCATGTGGAACAAACCCACATACTGCACAACCTTCAGCAAAGCTTCAGACCCTCAAGAGGCACAGAATAAATGGTAGTAAATATCAAAGACAACCTTTTTTTGCTACTTAAACAAACGCCTGCAAGGTTTAAGATCCACTTGAACCATATTAGAGCCTGTGGCACAGTGGATCATGTCATACTGATAAAGAGGCTTGAAGGATTGGCAAGGGTGTTAGGACTGACCAGAGAGTGGATTTGATCCTTTGTTTTTACTTTAAGCACTTAGAAAATAGCATTAAGACGCAAGCAAGCATTTCAGAGTTCCTTGATCACATCCACCACTGCATGGAAAGCTTCCCCTTCCTGAGCAAGCATGTAGGTAAATCTTTATTCTTCAAAGTCCCTGTTCATCCCACAAAGCTGGCTCAAGCTCATATCTTGTCTAGATACTTTTGTGCGGTTTATACCAGGCTCCCCAAAATACTTGATAACAGACTGCAATGAGTGCAGAACTGGACAGCAAAATAAACCTAAATGTTGAAATACAGGATCATAGTATGTTAGTCCCAAAGTGACTCCCATAGCTTTAAGTGGACATGTCATGCACAAGGACCACTGGGCTACAGCACCCCATTACATCTCAATTAAGGACTAGAGCGCCAGTTTTTCTTATTGATTGACTAATGACTGTTTAGGATACAAAATATTCTTGAAAGGAAATCATTAAGGGGTTCAGGGTCCCAGACTCTAAAGCACTAGAAACTCTAGGTAGTTCAAAAAAACTACTTTCATTTGAGGATAATGCTGAAAACTAAGTTGTTCACAGTGGCGGCGGCTCCTCCATAGGGGCGTGGGGGCGTCGCCTCACTGCTTTCTCGCAGTGTGAGAAGCAGAAACATAAAATGGTAAAACGACTATTTTATGTTTCTGCTTCTCGCACTGCGAGAAAGCAGAAGTGCCTGGTTGTGTCGGTCCTCCTCGAGGGCAGGGGGGGAGTGGCTTGCCCACTGTTGTGGGCCCTGACTGCTTTGGTCGGCCTGGGGCCGACCAAAGCAGTCATGCGCACTCTCCCTTTTCTCTATGTAGGCTGGGGCGCTGTGCGCCTGCACCGCACCAATCGGGGGAGGGAGGCTGCCTCCTGTTGAGGAGAGCAGCAGAAAAAGCGTGAATCGGGACCCGGCCAGGAGCTGAGGCGGCCTGGAGAAGGTACGTTTTATTTTAATTTAATTAAACCCCTCGCGCCTGCTCTACACATGAAATGTATGGTACAGCTCACAAGAAAATAGTGTCCATGGTCAACCCCTTTTTATAAATATTTTTTTTCTTGTAGAGTAGAATATCCTACCTAGAAGGTTGCACACGAGTGAGTCCCGATTCTAGATGTAAGGCCTCATGTTTGTACACGCCTGTGTGAGCTTGGAGTTCCAGCTGGCCCTTAAATCACAAGACTGGCCAGGTTCACACACGGCAGAAGGGGGAGTGGGTCGTCGAAGTCCTGTTCTGACAGGAGTTTTACTGCCCGGTGTCCACGACACAGGGGCAGCTGCGGTGCTTTTAAGATTTTAACCGAGAATATCTGATTCACAATTGCCACGCAGACTTTTCCAAGGGAGTTAGTTTAATTGAAATGCTAGTTTCGTGCGCTGTGCCTGTTTGTAAATCACACAGTAACAAGTAATGCCACTCACAGGTTGTTTTTCTCGGCGTTCCGGTTTTATTAATAGAGTCCCGATTCGGCTGCGGAACAAATCAATGACCCTTACAGAAAGTCACGCACCGCAGCTGTCCCTGTGTTGTGGGCACCGGGCATAAACATTTTGCCCGTGAATAAATCATTGCAAGTTCCCATGATTGCAAACTGATATCTTACTATCGTAATGCCAGGGAGGAGGGGCTGGTCAGCGCAGGCTGTGGCAGGATGTTTTTAATTTAATTGGTGCTGCCCCCCGGGCCGGAATATAGGACAAGACGGTATCAGTCCGACCTCCCCCCGACCTTGAATAATAATGTTACATCTGCATTGTTTTTGGTGGTGGTGCGTTTTGAAGTCTTTCTCACCACTGGTTGAATCTTTACACCGTTCTACAATGAGTTATAATTTCAGACTGCAGTACCCTTTGATGACCCGCTCTTTGCTGCGCTTTTTGTGTCTTTTAAGTTGGCTAAGTCTTAAAGCCTGGCCGTTTTGTCCTTTAAAGCGTGCAAGTAAAGTCTGCGTGCTTGCTGCAGGCAGGCAGATGAAAGGGCACACTAGATGCTCGCGGTGGTGGTGTGTGATGCTCTACTTTCTTTCAATGGATTCTGGGAATAAAACAAATAGAGTCAGTATACAATGCAAAAAGCGTACAGTTTCTCCTGTAGATCGCTGACAAGCCTTGCTCACGGGTATTTGCTTATACAGAGATTCCACCGACTAGGAATAAAAAAACAGTATGACGATAAACAAGTGACATTCCCCCACCTAAGAGAACTTCTTTGAGACGATTTTTCTGGGAAATGGGTTTGTCTGGCTTAGGGCTGGGGGCAGACTTTGAAGCATTAAGTCCATAAAGGACAGATCTCATTTTATAAGAAGCCATAAAGCATCTTTTGAAACCCCCCCCCCTTGTGTGTGTGCGTGTGTGTGTGTCTGTCTGTTCAGTAGAGCGGAAGCTCGGTGACCTGGCAGAGCTGTGTCTCCTAGTCCTGGAAGGTCAGGTTTGCTGTGAGTCTCAGTGAGGTACTTCAGCAGAGCAGCGTCTGTGTGCCCTGGTGCTCAAGTTACTGAGTGCTGTGGGCGACACGGAGGTGCACTGGCAGAGCTGTGTGTGCATGACCTTGTACTGGGAGAGCAGAGGTACCGAGGGCTACTGAACAGCACGGAGGTGCACTGGCAGATCTGTGTGCATGTACACTGTACTGGGAGAGCAGGGAGCGCTGCGGTGCTGGCAGTCACGTGTCTGCATCCTAGTTCCAGAAGGGCAGGGTGGATGCAAGTCGCCGGGAGGGTCACTGTTGGGATGTATGTATTTAACCATCTACATAACCACATGCACTTTACTCTTCACAGTCAAAAAGGAGGTGAGCGTTGGCCTAGACTAATTATTAATTAGTTTAGGCCAACCTGTCACCTCGTTTTTGACTGTTTATTTATTTATTTGAAAAGTTTTGTATAGCGCTGGCTAGACCCGGAGGTATCAGAGCGCTTTATATGAGTTACAGCGAGTTACAGGTTACAAAGTTACATCACTTAAATCAAAGAGTCACAGGGGGAGGAGGAGAGGGAGGGAGAGAATACACAAAGGGGAAAAACGAGGAAAATAATGTCAGATGTCCGGCTGGGTAGGTGACGGCCGAGGGGGTGAAACCAGGGCCAGACTCCTCTTTAGCTGCATATGACAGCTGCACCGGGCATCGGACAAGGTTGCTCGTGCATCGAGGTGAGTACAAACAGTTTAGATATCTGCCCAAGGGGCGTCGTCAAAGGTCCATCAAAAGTTCAGAGGAACGTTATTTATGAGTTATATATAATGTTGGCTAGACCCGTAGGTATCAGAGCACTTTACATTAGGCTACACAATGTTACAGAGAATGAAAACAAATACACATTGCGTCAAAAATTAAGCAACAAATTGGGAGAGGAAAGAAAGGTGAGACAAAGAGAGAGGAGGGGGGAGGGGGAAGTGTGAAGGGGAGGATGAGGGAAAAGACGGCAGGAGAGATGAAAGGAAGTCTGCCCAAAGACCGACTGGGTAGGTGACGTCCGAGGAGGGAATCCACAGCCCGTCTCCCCAATAGCTAAACAGGTAGCTCCATCGGGCATCAGTCAGATAGCTAGGTCTCAACTGACGAGGGAAATTTCACAGAAGAAAGTCCAGTGGATAGACAGGGTGGGAATATGAGCAAGGACGGGTGAGGGCAAAGGTCAATAGCTGGAAAGAGGAGAAGAGTAGGGAGGAGGTGGGTAGGGGGTATGGAGAAGAGGAGAAGGGAGAAAAGTCCAGTAGAGAGACGCAGGAGAGTTTGCCCAAAGACCGGCTGGGTAGGTGATGGTCAAGGAGGGAATCCATAGCCCTTCTCCCCTTTAGCTCGCGAGGTAGCTCCACCAGGCATCAGTCAAAATGTCTAGGTCTCAGCTGCCGATGGCAAGGTCACCGAGTCAAATGTCATGGAGGGTGTGCAGGAGCAGGGTCGGTTTGGGAGTGCCCCGGTGCCTCAGGAGTCCCCTGCGGCGGTAGTCATGACTGGCCCCAGTCGCCATCTTGGGGACAGGCACTACAGCAAACTCCACCTCGGCCTGAGATGCAAGCATTGTAAAAGGCAGAGGGGAGGGGGGCCAAGAAATCACGGTAGTCTTTCCAGCAGGAGACGTGGACCAAGGTCCAGCAGGTCGTTGGGCCAGGAATCCGAAGGTGTAACAGGTACTCACTGTGGACGGTGAAGGTTCAACTGAGCGTCGGGTGCTCCTCACGGCAGCGATGGCATAGGCCCAAGATTCAACGGCACGGGGCATCAACCAGCTCCCCAGCCGCAACGACGGTGTGCACTGTGAGTTGGGCGCCGTTACGGTGCTGATTGAAATGGTGCGGGTGGCGGTCGACATCATAGGGTCAGGCAGCATTGGGGACCCGATGTGCGTGCAGCACGGGTTGGCTCAGATAGGGAATGTACATCCCAAATGGCATCCGAGTGTTGTCGGCGGTTCCCAGGTAATCTCTAATCCCAACGCTATGCGACAGGGAGTCAGGGGCTCCAGAGTTTGTCCTATGCCCTCCCCGCTCTGATGAAAGTGCACCTGTGCAGTCAAGAGGGTATGGCATATGGCCCTGCATCCAGGAAGGTGCCGCGATCGGCATCGGGGCAATCACCACATCTGAGGCTCATGTGGGGCCCAAAGAGTGATCACAAAACACTGTGCAATCTCCCTGGCCGCAGCTGTCCCCCCCCCACCCACCCCTCCCCCCCGGGCCCCAAACGCACTCACCATGCCCGCCTCGATGTGTCCGGTCAGTTACGGTGTTGCTCAGGGCGTCTCCGACGCCGCCAGGGCTGGAGCTCCGACGATATTCTCAGGCTTCGGCTGCGCAGTCAGGTGCAGATCGCTCCAGAAGCTCAGCTGGGATTGTACTGTCCAGTCGTTATGGGGGCCCGGTCCAATTGCAGGTCTACTCCGGCGAGTCAGTAGTTGCTCTCAGCCCGGCTGGCATCGGGCTGATTCTCTGCGGGCGCCATTTTACACATCACACTGTGAAGAGTAAAGTGCATGTGTTCTCAAATTATGCTTGAAAATGCACCATTTGCCCACTCATTTTTCAAACTTTTCTCGGGGGGAGAGCCCCCCAAACCCTCCTTAGATCGTTCGTGCTCGCTCGCTACGCTCGCTCGCCGCGGTGTGCTCCACCACAAAATTTACGCTCTACCACTTTCAAATCTCACCAGCCGCCACTGATTGTTCAGTTTAACTTTCCATTGAATACTTGTCATGACACAGCGCCTAGATGAGGAGTGGACCAGTTAATATTTAGGTTGCCACTCTAGCGAGTGCCCTGAATTGTCCATGGGTCACATGAGGTGCTGTGCAAAACCCATTAACAAATAATAAACTAATACATTTGTTTTTGGACCCATCAATGAGATAATTACTCTTAAACCTTGTGTCCCATGCCTACTGCATGCTCCCTCCTCTAAAGGACGGTAAAAGTCCTTGTGGCAGCATTCAGCAGCACCCATCATACTTGTATGCTGACTACATTCACACATGCTTACCTTCTGTGCATAAAGACTCAATGTATTTAATTTCTACTAGTGGAATTCAATGAGTTGGATAGGCATGAAAAACGTATGGGGCAACTTTGTGAGTATTTGTGAGTCATCAACAATAAAAGCTCCTAGACTTTCCAGTATGGGTTATTTTTGTCTACCTTTCAATCTTTGGAGTCCACCCAACCATCTCCTGCTGGATTTTGTGATTGAGCTGAACCTTCAAAGAACGCACACTTGAAGGTCCTTCCCTTTGTCAATGCAGCTGCTGCTGGACTGTGCAACAGAAGATTTTAGGCCTGGCTGTGGTGGTTCTGCAATGCGTTCTTTGTACTTTGGTTGAGGGAACATTTGGGAATATGTGGTACATGCTTGTGTATCTGGGATTGCTTCCTAGTCACAGATGTGGCCCACAGGTACATATTAGTGGGGGATCCCTAAGGTATATCCCCTCATTGGTGATCTTAATTGGATACTGTGTTCTGGGATCTGTTAGAAGTGAGCATTACTGGCTTCAGCAGGGCAGTTACAAGAAAGGGAGGGTTCACACACAGGAGTTTGAACATTTTATTTATTCATGCATTTGTCAACAGTGCGAACAATACCCAAAGGTACTAAAGTGCTTTACAGTAGACATATGTTGTTACATGGATAGTTACAGAGGATTCAAGAGTTAACAAATATAGTTGCACAAGCTCTAGAAAATACAAAATGCTAGCTCATTATAGGAAAGGAAACAAGTTATCAGTAGGTAAATACAGTAGTGAAAAAACTGTAAGCCCCGGATGAAGTGGAGGGAGTGTAGTTCTGTGCCAGGAGGTGAGAGAATATGTTCTCAATGGAGACTATTAGCTGCAGTGGCTTAACTAAATACGGTTTAGAAGGTGAGTGAACATGTTCTCTATGGAAGATATTGGCTACAGTCTCTTAGCTAAAGTATCGTTGAAGGAGGGCTTTCGCTCCCATTTTGAAGGTCGCCAGCGAGGTGGTAGTGTATATGTTTGGAGGTAACGAGTTTCAAATTCTGGTTGTGCTACCCGAGAAGGATTGTGCCAGGAGTCGTTGCTTTTTAAAGTTCGATGTTTCTAGCAGCAATGCGTCAGCATTTCGTGATGGTCTAGAACTGCCAGAAAGCTTGAGTTTGTCTGCCAGGTAACGGGGAGTGCATGTGTGTAGGGCCTCATGGGTGATTTAAGCAGTTTTGTATACATCCCTGGCTTCACTGGGCAACCAGCAAAGACAGACCAGCATAGGTGTGATGTGATGATTCCTTTTGGCCCCGTAGATATAGTGTGTTGCAGAGTGTAAGATAGATTCCATTGTGGTAAGATGGGTTTTGGGGAGACCAGTCAAAAGAGAGTTACAATAGTCGATTCGGAAGAGCACCAGTCTATGAGCAAATGATTTCAAATCTTGCTCTGGAATAGAGCAGTGGGTTCCTGAGAGAAGAAGCAGTTTATAGCGTGCTTTTCTGGTTATGGTGCTTATTTGAGACTGCAAGTTGAGCTTCTTGTCTAGGATGACTCCTAAGGATTTGGCACTGTCAACGATGATGGGTTTACTGCTGAGGATGTTGAGTGTGTCCATCCAGGATTGTAATGGAAGTTTTAGTTTCGAAGGGGAGATGAGGAAGAATTCAGTTTTGTAAGGGCTCAGTTTTAGGTGATGAGACTGGCTACTTAAGGATAACTGTTGAGATGTACTGTCATTGCTCTAGTTCTGTATTGAAAGGTTTCCATTTTTTTGTCTGAACACTTGGTTTGGGGTTCACAAGCACAAAGTGAAAATGTTGCGACGGGGAGGGACAGATCATGGGGTGCTGGTAATCCACTATCTCTTCAACAGCTATTATGTTTAGATTCAAGCGGGGGAGAACAACAACAACAACAAAAAAAGCATCTTGTTTTTGGGGGGGGATTTAGCAAGGATTGTGTTTTGTTAATAATATTGAGTGGAGCAGGCTAAATACCAAAAGGCTCGTGAATTCTGTCTCCAAATTCTATAAATAGTTCTTTCTATTGCCACATCCAAATGTACCCATTTTGCTAACTTCGAAATGTTTAAAGGCTAGCTGGTCCTGTAAGTTTTCAAGTCTGTGCTCAGTGGGATAGGCACAGATCGCTGCACGATAACAACTATTTTACTAATATTGGAACCATTTTACCTGCCTATTTCACTTAAATCTATAAAGCAGGCGCCACCATCGCCCACAGGTGCCTGCTCCCTTGCATGGTAAATTGAGCCTTGAACTAGACATTTTAATAACCAGGACTATGTGAAGACACACATTCTCTCCATAGCTCGCTCTTTCTCATTTTCGCCCCTCTTGGCTCCCTTCCCCAATGCCAGGGCTGGATTTAACCCCCTGGACTAGCTTACTGTTGTTTGGCACATAAACGTTCTTGCCTGTATTCTTGGCATTGTAAAATGGGACCTGACCCATACAAGCTGATACATGCTGCAGTTGCATTAACTTAAAATGCTACAATACCAAGACGGAACCTCTATGCTGATGGTTATACACACATTGCAGTAGCAGGTCTATTAACCCTCCTCCTCTTGCTGTTTTCTGAAGTTTTGGCTTGCAGGTTGCACACAGATGTCTGCGAAAAACGATCGAGCCCTTTGAGCTGTCTCATTAAGATGCAACCTTTAACCTGCCAGTTGCACAGTTTCCTGCAACATGTCAGTATAGGAATATCACTGTATGGTGCACGTCAGAATACATATGTATCATGAGAGACGTATGAATGTCTAAATGTTTGGACCACATGCCCTGTGGAAGTCAAAATAGATGTGCATAGTGAGAGCTCTGATTAGGTGTCATTAGCATGATAGCGGTGCAGGTCAGTCGACAAATGGCACCATGCCCATTTTTAGGTCAAGCCTACCAGAAACTGCAAGCTGCCTCGATGCAAAAGACATATTTTTGATTTACCAAGAATATACAGGGACTTGCAGCCTGCCCATTGCGTACCGTTGATTGGCTTTACTGTCAATCTTATTTGTTAGCTTTCTATTGGATGGCTTTCCTTGTTTCTCCCTGTTCATCATGTGTTAGTCCCTCCCAGGGAGCTTAGCCTCTTTTTTTAATTTTTTTTATAATTTTTATTTTGCAAAGGAGACACACACAGAAATACACTATTACATACTTTTTCGTGTACATTTCTGTTTCAAGGGGGATAAGAAAAAAAAAGAGAAAAAGGAAGAGATAATAACTAAAAAGATTAATAGATAATAAACAACAAAAAGAATAAAGCGAATTTAGGAAATCAATCCTGATTCATACCATGCCAGATAGCATTAAATTTCCGTAGTGCCTTAAAACCTCTGACCTTATCAAAGCTTTTTCTCGTTCAAAGATCTCGATAAAAATGCTCCACCATTCCATTATATTGCACGGCTTTGGAGAAATCCATGCACGGGCTATAGCCAGTCTAGCAGTAACTATTACTATAGCTATTAATGCATCCTCCGCTCAATTAAAATTATCCCTATAACCCAGCAATATCTCTCTGATGGTAAGGAACACATCCAATCCAAGACGGTTTCTTAAAACAAACATGACCTCACGCCAAAAGGCCACTAGCAAAGGGCACGTGGCGAACATATGGGCAATGTTAGCACCATATTCCCCACATTTAGGACAATTCGTCCTATTGCTTAAATACTGAGTCGTTGTTTGTCCCCATCTAACTATCTTATCAGGTGTATAGTACATCATACAGATAGTTTTAAATTGTTGAAGTCTTAGATTATTAGACCATACTGCATCTCTTACTGTAGAAAGTGCAGCCTCTAAAATTGTAACAGGTATTTCCTCAGCAAGGATTGCACTCCATTTCCCAGCTAGAAGAGCAAGAGAATCCAATCTATCCTGGCTAAATAGCCGATACGCAACACAGATTGGTCTTTTCTGAGGAGGTTCATGAAAAAAAGCCAATAGTTGCTGAGGCTCCAGCAACTTGAGCCCTTGTGATCTCACAAAATAATCCCTAATTTGAAATGACATACAATAGTGTTGGCGTGGTATCAGAAAAGAATCCTTCAAATCTTGAAAAGTACGAAAGCCATTACCATCATAGAGATCCGCTAGTTTATCTACCCCAAGGCTAGCCCACTGTTTAGCGGTACTATCTTGAAATATGTCTGGAAGGAGTGGATTATCCAACAGCGGAAACTTAGTGAAATAAGTTGGTAGAGAATACGTAGTAGCTATTTCCCGCCAAACAGTAGCTAAGCCCCTTAGAGTCTTGAAACGTACTCTCTTAAAGTAGTTTGGGTCGTGTATTCGATAGAGAAACATACAGCTATCTTGGTTTAGCAAAAGTTTATGACTAAAGTCTTGGTCCTTGTTAGAGAAAAGACTACGGAATCTGCTCGTAAAGGGAGCCCAATAGTACAATTTGAAGTCAGGAAGTGCAAGACCGCCTTGATTAAATGGGTATTTTAGTAATTTAATAGCCCGACGTGCACGCCTATATCCCCAGATGAAGCTGCCCACTGCCCCATCTAGTTTCTTAAAAAACAAATTCGACAATTTCAAAGGGATGGACCTAAATAAATAGAGAAACTTAGGGAGGATTGTCATTTTAACAATATTACATCGTCCAATGACTCTAATAGGTAGCCTTTGCCAATTCTTACATTTCTTAACAGTCTCAGTCAGCAGTACTTCATAATTTAATTTAATAATATTTTGAATCTGAGGGGTAATACAAACACCAAGATATGTGGCTTCTAGACAAGTTCCCATTATAGGACTGTCTGGCTTAAAGTTCAATAAGATCTGAGTTTTATCAATATTCAATTTGTATCCTGAAAAGGCACCAAATCTATCAGCCTCTTGAGTAATTAATTCTAAAGATCGAGCTGGATCCATCGAGAAGATTGCAATGTCATCTGCATAAGCGTTAAGTTTTAGTTCGTTGAGTCCGTGAGAGAGTGGTAGAATGCCTTGATTCATGAATAGCACTCGAATAAAAGGTTCAAGATATAAAGCAAACAGGGGAGACAGAGTGCAGCCCTGTCGTGTACCCCTGTTTATCCGAAAAGCCCTGGACTGTAGACCAGCATAGCTTAATTTAGCCTGAGGTGAGCAATAGAGTGCCTTTACCCATATCAGAAATCGATCGGGAACTCCTACTGCAGTAAGAGTAGGCCAAAGATAGTCTCAAGCCACCCGGTCGAACGCTTTCTCTGCGTCCAATAGTATCATACCTAATTTGACATTAATTTGCTCAGCCAGATCAAATGCCATAATAGCAGTATTAATATGGGTCGACGTATTTCTTCCCATAATAAAACCATGCTGTTGCCCAGAAACCAATTTCACCATTAATGGAGAAAAGCGATTAGCCAAAATCTTTGCAAACAGTTTGGCATCAGCATTAATAAGTGAAATCGGACGGTACGATCCGCAAACTGCTGGTGACTTCTTCAGAAAGAAAACCATGTTTGTGATATTCCAGGAGAGTGGTACCACACCTAATTCCGCTATTTCACAGATAACTTTAATAAAGAGTGTAGTTAGGATGTTTTTAAAAACTTTGTAGAATTCAATCGAAATCTGATCTTCACCCGCAGCTTTACCCGAAGGAAGAGATGATAAAGCCAACCAGATATCCTCAACCGCTATCTCTAGTTCCAATTGGGCAGCATCCTGAGCTGTTAGCGATGATACTCGAGCACTACCTAAATATCGAGAAACCTTCTCTGGTACTACTGGGTTTGAAGGAGCATAGAGATCTTCATAAAAGGATGCAAATTGCTCCAAGATCGCCCGGGCTTCAGTGTGTAAAGCGTTATCCGCCCCTTTGATTTCAGTAATCTTTTAGTCTTTTTATCAGCAATTTTATAGGCTAGTACTCTACCCACTTGTTCACTATATTCGTATTGTTCAGAGCGAAATTTATCTGCCACTCTTTCCTTGATAATCCCTAATGCTGCTTCCTTCGCTTCTATTTGTTTAATATAGACTTGTAGTTGATCTTCATCCTGTCTCCTAACAGATAGTGCGTGAGAGAGCTCTAAACTAGTTAGTCATAAGAGCCGCTTTGACAGAAGCCTCCTTGATTTTATTTTTAATCAATATAAATTGCTGAGTAAGGCCCCTTATGAACGCCTTCATGGAATCCCATACCATGTGGGGAGACGCAGTGTCAGTGTTAAAATGCAGGAATTCTGCCAAGAGTTTCCCCATATGTAGAGTATACTCGTCATCAGATAACAAATATCGTGGAAAAGAAAAAAGCCGTCCTGTCTTAACAGAGGATGTCAGCTGGAATGTTAGTAAAATAGGATTGTGATCTGAAGTGATCTTAGGACAAACCTCCATCTTAGCTGTACTCAGAACTGTATTACTGACCCAAGCCCTATCCAGCCTTGAATATTGCCCATGTGGGCAAGAGTAGAATGTAAACCCCGGGGCATTCGGATGCAAAGCCCGCCAAACATCTTGAATGTCATGCAAACGAGCAAATTCCAAAATTGAATCCCGTACTTTCGGCATTCTTGAAGTCGGGTGCCGAGAAGTTGAATCTAAAATTTGATTCATAACGCAGTTAAAGTCACCCATAACTATTAAAGTCCCCTGAAATTCAAGCAAAATTAGCATAAGTGTATTGAAAAGCGCCGGGTCGTCTATATTGGGTCCATAGATCACAACTAAAACATATTTAATACCATGGACCACCAGTTGAGCAATAGCCCACCTCCCCTAGCATCAGCCATAACCCGGTCAGTTTTATAAACCAAAAATTTGCTAGCTAATATAGCCACACCCCTTATTGAAACAGTTTGAGATGAGCAGACGACAGGGTTGTAACCAAGTTGATTAAACAATGTTCAATCCTTATACGCTATGTGAGTTTCTGTTAAAAAAACGAAATGTGGGCTATACATCTTTAACTCTTCACGTATAAGTTGGCGTTTACGAGCAGCATTTAATCCAGATACATTCCAGCATAAGCATTTAATCACTGCCATGATATGACAAAAAATAACTAAATTAGAACAAATTTTCCTAGAGTACATCCAAAAGCCACTCCCCCAAGTAAAAAGACTATCATATTTAGCTCCTTTGCTTTTACCCTACAGCAATCCAAACCCACCCCCCACTTCTCACCCACCCCGTGTCTCAAGAAAGGAATCTCCCCCCTTAATACTGTCCACTAAGACAGCATTTAAGGAAGATCGGATGCAGAGTGCCTCCAATTAAAAAAATTAATTTCTAAGGCATGTAGAAAAAAGAAGCAAAATCAGCAAACAAAAGAGGAGAGCACCAGAGAGAAAGTACATAGAAGCATGAGGAACCTATCCATAAACATTATAGCTATCGCTACAAATTATTTCTCAGGCTCCTGTCGCCAAGAGTTCAGAACTTCCTGAGCCTCCTGCTCCGTAAATGCTAGCTTAGTATAGCCATCCTTTGTTATTTTTAAGCGCTCAGGCTCCTGGAGATACACCTGCGCACCAGCATCCTTCAGGGGATCATTAAGTTGGCGTAGTTTCCAGCGCCGATCCATGGTGTCCTTACAAAAGTCAGATCTGACAAATATTGAGAGTGAGTCCATACGTATAGGGGTAGTAGGCCTCGCCTTAATGGAAACCGCTTGCCGTAGTAGGAAATTGCCCAGACAGATTAGAATAGGCCTGGAAAGCGGCCAGGAGGTTTATTGGTAATCAATGGTAACCTATGTGCCTGTTGGACTTGGCTATCCCAATCCCAGTCAGCCAAATCTGGAAAAGATTTCTGAAATAGATTAACAATGTATGTTCGACAGTCCGCTCCTTCTAATCCTTCTGGTACCCCAAAGACTCGCAAATTATTGCGTTGTTGTCGATTCTCCAAGTCCTCGACCTTCAGTTGCATGGTTCTTAGCTGAGTGTCATGTGCATCTGTGAGCTTCACTGTTCTGCTCATATGGTCTTCTGTGTCAGCTACCCTCTGCTGGAGCTCAGTAATATCAGATGTGAGAGAGGCTATCTGTTTTTTAACCTCTGAAAGAGTAAGCTTAATAACAGCTAGCAACTCTAGCCTGAGCATAGTAATCCTGAGCCTCTACTCTCTGCGCTTGAGGTGCCCGAAAAATTTCTAGCAGCAATATTTGTTCAGATAACTGACTAGATATTGGCGGTATGTCCATTTGATCCCCTTGTATTACCATAGTAGAGGGCATTAAAGAGGGGGGCGTCAAAGATCGTCTCTGACCGCTGATACCCCTGCCACTGGTACTAATGCAGTCATTGCCTTGACCCCTGGTTACTGTCAAAGGATCTGAAAGAGTCTGAGTAATTTGAGAGACCGAGTCAGAGCCAGAACCAGAAAGACGCGAAATTATTCTCTTAACTTCGCCCTTCTTTGTAACCCACTTCCGAAGCGGGCTACTGGTTGCTGCAGTTTTAGCAGAGTTATCACATTGTTTATCAAGAGCCTTCTTTTTATGCTGTTTCTGAGCTCTGGGTTTAGCAACCCCTTTATAATGTTTGTTCATCGGGGCTCCCTCCTCGCTGTGCTCCACAAGGCCCTCTTCACAACTGATAGTTATCCATCCATTACTGGCAGTGTCTATAACATGAAAGCCTTCTTTAACCCCAGAGCTAGTTTCCAGCATGTTGGCTTCCCCAGAGAGTATGGGGCTGATACTATGTTCCAAGTGTTGAGGAGCAGCTGACTTAGTATCCATACCTATTGTAGCAGCTACAGAGTCCCCACCCTCAAATACTTCTACATATTTCTTGGGGTCCTCAGAGTTATCAGCTTCCGAAGGGGATGCTGGCACTGGCTGATTCTGTGGAGGCTGGCTAGTATTAGAAACCTCGAAACTTGAAGTAATAAGCTGTGGGACAGCTACAGTCAAATCCTCCCTTAATGTGTCAGTGTTACCTATTGCACCTATATCTTCTGGAGATATGGATATTCCCGCTCCCTGTGAGCCATTGCCAGTGTTTCCTATACATTGAGTATCTAATAATGAAACCGGAGCTAATAGGCTTGCATCCTCCTGTCGCTTTTCTCACCAAAGTGGCAGTACAGCCTCAATGAGTGCGCTCACCATATCAGTCTCTGGTGGATAAATAGTTGACCCCCCTGGGTTGATTACTACAGAGGCTTTTCCAGATTGTAACACTTTCAAAATAGGGCGACCTACCCGTGAGGCAGAGCGCGTTGAACCAGCTTTTTCCCCCACCTCCTTCTCTTCTCCTCCCGAAGTGACAGTTTCCACAGCTCCATCGCCAGCCAATACTGCGGCCGAGCGAGCGCCAACACGTCCACCCTTCAAGGTGTTCACTTTCGGTGGCCCATTGCCTGTAGCTTGCTAAGGTAGGATAGCCCAGCAAGAAAATCACGATATGCCTGGAGGAGAAGACGGCAAGCTCGCCCGAGGCGCCCGGTGTCAAGAAGCAAAACTTGGAGTGGAACGCGGTCAGCCAGCAGAATCATGCGGACAAATCCAGAATGTCTCTCGGGCGTAGATTTCCAGCTGGAAAGGCTCCTTCTTTGTTCTCGTCCTGTGTCCTGTGTGTTTGTCCGTCGTCCTGAAATGTATAGCCAGCAAAAGCAGGAGCAGGTCCGCCAGCCCGCCGGTCCGCCAAGCCAACCAGCCTCACACTTGGATCACGGAAAATCTGGAGCGGGAAGCGAAAAAGTAGTAAGAATATCTCCTTCTTTGAGTTTTTCCAGCGAAGAACTCCTTCTTTAGTTCTTTAGTTCCTCATGTTTTCCGCCTTCAAATTTACTCTTGTTATAGCGCTATCGCAAGCGCCTACATGCCTGGAACCGATGAATAGCACAGGAGCAGCTCTGCAAACAACGACCTAGCGGCTGCGTCAATCCGCCATCTTCCTTTCCCTCTCTAGATGCAGGGAGCTTAGCCTCTTTGCAAACTTTTTGACTGATGGGCTTCTATACTTCCTCTGTGTGCTTTTCGGGAACTGCTTTTTTTCTTTTTGTCTAAACTGTCTTAGAGAGTACATGTGCTTTCCAGCCGTTTCCCTTGTGCTTTACTCCCCTTCCACATTGCTCTATTTTTCTTGCTTATGTGCTACTCTCCCCATCTGCACTTGTGTTGCTTTCTTTTGCCCTTATACTTTTCCCTCACTGCTCTATATTGCTCTTTCGCCCAGTTTACTTCTCCCTCCCTTTGCCGTGTTACTTCTCTCCCCCCCTTGCCGTGTAACTTCACCGGCCATGTTGCCTCACCTCACCCACAACCCCCTCATCTTTTAATTGTTTTTTAGGTTCAGATTTGTTTTTATTGTTGCAAAAATAGACGTATACAAAGCCAGTCATGGAGAGCGTCACGTTAATGACTACCTTTCTTGCTAAGAAATTTAATCATTTAACTATTCCAACTAAGCCTCCTCCCACCCCGCTCCCTCCCTTCTCGGCCACTCACAGCTGGTTCAGAACATGTAAATAATAGCAGCAAAGAAATGAGTTATGTGGGTGGGTCCATCACTTCTGGTGTTTGTGATGACCTTTTGCCTTACCCAGAACACCGGTCGATAAAGTCCTGGTATAAAATCCGGATTACCTACGATAGGTGTTAAGGGGGAAGGGAATGATGAAAGGTTCCCACGTTTCCCTTTGCCTATCCCAAAGCCTCAAGACCGAGCCGGTTATTGGTGACATATAAAGGGCCGTCGGCCAGTGAACATGAGGTAGAAATGGGATCTTCCAAAGCAGAGTCCCGGCCACCGCCCAGTCAATAAATGACCAAGGCTTCTCTGACTCTGCTCTGGACCACTCGACGTGGTATCAAAGCTGAGTCGCATGATTGTAGTGGTGTTTCCATCGAGCTAAGTCGGTTCGCACCCGCTGAGTAAGAGTTTGGTAATTAAGAGTCCTAACCTCCTCTAAAGTCGGAGCCAACTGAATACCCAAGTAGGAGATAGACCCAGCTGTCCATTGTAGTTTGCGTGTCTTGGCCAGGTAAGTCACTGTCTCAGGTGGAACTGAGATGTTAAGGGCCAGTGATTTGTGGAGGTTCATGCGAAAGGGTTATCTAGTACCACAGTAACATCGTCTACATACAAGCTGATGACATGTTGCTACCCACCGAAGCGCACACCAAGGATATCCGGGTGATCCCTGATTTGAATTGTTTTTTAAAGCTTTTTGCTCTACCTTTTTTTTATTTTATTAAATATAATTTACCCAACCATCAGCGTCATAACTCTTCTTCTTTTTTTTTTTTTTTTTTACCCTGCGCACAGCGGTCGCAAAACTACTGTAAATCATGGCTACAAACCGGTGGCGAAGCCGATAGGTCTTGTAGGTGAGACCTATCAGTTTTGCCAATGCTGATGTGAAGGGAGCTTGACGCCTAAAAGTACATACGTTACCCCTATGGCAAAGATGCAGTCTGTGTCTTCCAGTGCTGATTTGTAGGCTTTTATAGCTTTATGGATAAAGTATGCAGTCTAATAACTTTTTCCTTTCTTTCTTCTTTCTTCTTCCCACAGGAATGGAATTTCCCAAAGAGTACCCCACAGCATGTCTCCTGGGCTGCGTAGATGTCCTTGACTGCTTATCGCAGGAGCAGTTTGCCGAGCAGGTGAGTCTGGTGCATTAGACTGTATACTGAGGGCATCCCAGAGAGCCCAGCATGTACTGCAGTCCCCTATGCAAATCATATGTAAACTAACCGTTGTCCGAAAATACCTACTGTTTGCGGCTGCTAGGAGGTACACCAACTGCTGAGAGGGGATTGGAATGATTTGTCACCCAGTTTTTTTAAAGCTCACTCTTTCTCACTCTAAGCATATTTTGGAAACATAGGGCCATAGGTTTCTATGAATATTGAGCAATTGTGTTCCCTTTGTAGGTATCATAAATCAAACAGAATAATGTATTGTTTGGTTTTGTCACATTATGCAGGCGCCCAGTATTTTGTCAAGTATTGCAAGTGACATGAGCAGACCCACGTCCAATCTGAACTCTTTACTGCCCACAAAAGTGACCATGCTCTTAGAGTGACTTGACTCTGCTCGGAATCTGAAGCTAAAATGTGTGCAATCCCTCGCTGAAATTCAGCATAGCCACAGCTTCTGTTCATACCTTTATTCTGCATGTACCTTGATTCAGTCCAGTTCTTAGGGCTGGTGTTGGCCAAGACCTTTTGATTTAACAACCTTGTGTTAACCTTCCCTGTACTTACCAACCTGCTCCTGCTTGTCTTATACCGAAGGTGGTGTTCTGTGTTTACTGCCTCAGCAGCTGTACTTTTAATCAGACATCTGTGGGTGACACAGTTCATTAACTGTTTACAGAAACACTGAAATACAGCAACACAAACATCATGTAGAATGCAATACACGAGGAGCCGGAGAAACGCAAACTGGGCCCTTAATGTGTTCGTCCTGAAAATTAATTGAAAACAAATAGAACAGACAAGGGGTTTTGTGGCCAAGTATGGTATCTCTCTTTGACCTTTTGAGCTGTTTGGCTTGGTCTTGTGACGTCAGTAATTACTCCTGTGCCGTGATCTGTGGAATTGAAAAGTAGATGAAAGCACGGGGTGTGTTAAAACCAAAAGTAATGAGAAATTATTATAGGCATAATATGTACACCCCACACTTACTACACTCCCTCCCCGCACCCTCTCTGCTTTAGCGATACTGCCCTAACTCCCCGGGCGGGAACAATTTGTTTGTGCAAAAGTAATAAGGTAGAGCTTTGCTGCCCTTCAGGGAAGAGAATATCCCAAAAGTGTTCTCCTATAGATGCATCCGTGTGTTATTATCCTGTGTGTTTCAGCAGCTATGAGACCTCTCCCTGATCAGGGTGGATGGTGCAGCGATAGAGGTGGTTTGTTCAGAGATTGGTTCCTTTCGAAAGTATCCTGAAATCTGAGGAGATTGAGGTCACTCCTGAAACTACACGCGTCCTCTGTCACTCGTGTAAAAATCCTGGGCACCGAGAAGGAAAAGCAGACAGTAGTGTCGCATGGGTGTCATGGGCCCTGGTGCAAGGAAGGACCGCCCCCCTCACCGCCGCTGCACAGCAATAATCAAGGTTTAGTGCACACCTCAGGTCTCCGAGCAGAGGACAGTGGAGGTGCTCGTGGCCCCATTCGTTATGGCGAATAACAAAAATAAGAGAGGGGTCCTCCTTAACCAAAGGGACAGGACACCAAATTGACAACAAATCAAAGCAGCAATTTCCCTTTGGATTGTTTAAAAACACACTATCTGTACCTCATACCACATCCGTACAAAGCACACCACTATCACCAGGGAGTGTCACAGAATCTCCAAAGCTAATATATAAATGTTTTATTCAATAAATTCCATTTAAAAAACCATCAAATACATTAAAAAACACATCAATTATTACTCTGTAAATTGGCTACCAATCTGGAGGTCTCCGAGGTCTCCGAGCCCCGGTGGCACTGCACCTGTTGCACCCACCAAAGGCGGCTACGCCTCTGGCTGGAGGCACACAGGAGTTAGTGATGTAAGTAAGTGTTCCTGTGGGTTCCAGAGAGGTGTGCATGTGTAATCCACGTTCATGAAGACCTGGGGGCATGTCGGTGTCCCACAACCCTTGCCGGCACCATCAGTGTGGGGTGGTACCAGCCATACTGTAGGGTGCTCTGCTGCTTGCGGCCTCTTTGTATGACAAGATGGACCTGTGCTAGGGATGGTAAAAAGGGCATTTGAAGCGCGCCTGCTCGGAGCACGTGCAATAATGAATGAATGAATGAATGACAATTTGTTGAGCGCGATAGCTACCCTTAGGCGTCCTAGCGCTGCGGACAATACGGGCATGAAAGACACTTGGGGCTGTCCGGGTTTATTGAAACAGAAAAGTCTTGAGGAGCTTACGGAATGAGAGTATATTAGACTCCGATCGCAGATGCGGGGGGAGAGCATTCCATAGTTTGGCCGCGTTGTACGAAAACGAGCGGCCACCACATCTAGTTCTTTTTATCCTGGGTACTTTGGCAAGAAGAGAGGAGGATGACCTAAGCTGTCTAATCGGCCGGTAGGGAGTGATCAGCGGTTGATTTATGGCGGGGCCTGTCTTCCAGAAGGCCCTGTGGGTGATACAGAGGGCCTTGAATTTAATTCTCTCCCGGACTGGGAGCCAATGTAGGCTTCTAAGCCCAGGACTGATAGGAGATCGACGGGGAGTCTGAAGAAGCGTTCGAGCGGCGCAGTTTTGAATGACCTGAAGCTTATTCAGAGTGGATTGTGGGGCTCCCAGATAGAGGGCATTTCCGAAGTCCAGGCGTGACAGAATAAGGCCCTGGACCATGATCTGTCTCGCCTGGAATGGAAGTAAGGGGAGAACCTTCCGAAGCAGCCTCAGTAGACCATAGCAAGTGGCCGCGAGTTTGGTTGCTTGGTGATTGAAGCTGAGGGTGTTATCCAGCCATATACCCAGGCTCTTGATCGTGTCCTTGGGCACTGGGGCAGGACCAAGACAAGATGGCCATAGTGGATTCATAATGTACTTGGGAGCATTGCCTAGGAGCATAAGCTCCGTCTTGTCTCCGTTCAGCTTTAGGCAGCTTTAGGCAGGATGCTGTCATCCAATAAATGAGGGGACCGCCGAAGTGCGGCCCTCCTCACCTTTACATGCGCCCCCTGGTCAACAGCAGCACTGGGCTGCTGGCCACTCGACTCAGCAATAATATTAAAAAGATGTTACATAAGCTGCGAACATTTATTTAAAGGTTCATTGAAGCTAGAGAAAGGAAGTAACTATGGGTCCTGCATCTTGCAGCAAACATGTAAAAATATGACCGTCCCTGGAAAATTCCAAAAGTAAATTTCATTAACATGCAGAGGCATTTCACTTTAGTATGTCCGATTACATCGATGCATTCAAATATTTTTTTTAAGTGATCGTTTCAAACATGAATTCACAAACCTTCAGGCTTTCCTCACCAGACTGACAGCAATGCCAATAGTGACCTAAGATAATAGTCAGTTATTTGCACTCTTTGCGTGCCCTGGGTTGCTGTTATACATGAACAACATTATAGTTTATTAAATCAAACACATGAGGGGACTTTGTACAGCACACGTCCTGAAGTCCTGTATTTCGAGGTCCTCTTATATGGGATAATGAAGAAAAAGTGAAATAAAACAATTGCCTAGGATCACACAATTTGGCCAAGTGGGAAAACCAGGTTATCTGGTTTCACATGCTGCATCCACCACTAGATGTACATGCTTTGCTTCCCCTACACCCACCTTACCCCACCCTTCCTACCCCCGCCCTTAAACCTCCACCCTGCTGGCATCAATGCAGCCCCCAGTGACCTCACAGACCAAACCTTTTGGCCCCTGGGAAAATGTTTGAGAGTATCTGTGCCTTACACGATATGATGAAATCACATGGCAAACAATTCAGTGTGATTTGTGATTCCTGGGAAGGGTCCAAATGGAAACCACGCAGTGGAAGAAACAATAATCAATTGCAATAGCGGAACGAAGTCCAAACTTTCAAAAAGACGGGCTTAGCACAGAAAAATAGCTAGAGCGTGACAATTAGTTAGCCCAAACTGTGGCGCAGCTAGGGTTCTGACCCTGGGAATTGATTGGGTCTTCGAAGTTGGGAGATAGGAAGTGGGGTGCCGTATGAAATGTTTATCAAAGCTTAACATTGACTTTGGCTTGCACAAATCCCAGTTTCATCGGAATCTCCGGCTATCACATACACTTTAAATGCATCCTGACTCTGCCATCGCTTCCTGATGTCAGCCCTCCAGAACAGGCTTGTCCAACACATGACCTGCGGGTCTCAGTGTGGCCTCATTGCTTTTTATGTGGCCAGTGGTGGTGGTGTGTATGTATATGTTCAATTACGTTTGGGCGTACCTGTAAGCCCACTGGTTCACCTTCTCCAGACCAGGCTTTGATATAGTTTGTAGTAGCAAAGCAAACAGAAGAGAGCGCTCCACACTCTCTTAAGCCCTTATTGGCTATCAGGAGTCCATTATTATTGACAGAAATTGCTGGAAAATATACTATTTGGATCCATTGTTTAATTTATTTTTCTCATTGGAGGGCTACCCCGACCCATTATTTGCAGGATTTGGCTTGTTTAATTGTGTAACCAGACCCCCAACTTAAAACTTAAAGAGGTTGAACACATCTTCTTCAGAGGCTAAGCTACCAGTGGGTGCACAGGGAAGGAAGTGGGTGTCACCGGTTAATGCGCAAATCCTACTAGCTGTTTTGTCTACATGTTGGGAAGAGGATTGACGAGATGCTAAGATGGTGGTGGTGAGTGAGGTGCCTGTCTAGGCCAAGCTTTGTTTTACTCATCATAATTATTTTCATAGGGTCTGTTATTCCCCCATACGGATTTGGTCAAACGCCAGACTGCTTCTGATGCCAGATGCACACCAGTGATTTCTTCCATACCTTCTGGAGATGTGTGGTGGTGCAGAGGTTGTGGGTTATGGTCTGGCGGGTTTAAAGAACTTGGAGCTGTCACCTAGGGTGGAACGCTTGGGCCTAACAGAGGATTTGGGGTATACATGTAAAACCAGGATCCTCGTGTAACCAAGGGCTACAGCTTGCCCAAACAGATGATGCTCGCCGCTGGAGATGCGTAGCAGCACGCACAGCACAGGTTTATTTCAAAGGAATGGACAGGTGTTCAGTCATTCACCATGGCTGGGGTGGCCTGGGTAAACATGCAAAAATCTGGGGGCCTTTTTGGGAACGTTTTCATATCTCTATATTGAACACTTAATTTGTCTAGCCTTTACATTATCAGTAAAGTGTAGTGTAATGCCTGCCTTTCACTGTGATTCCCTCTGAGTCATACCAAATCTATAATCATTTGTTGCTTATATGTTGTGTATCGCTGACATGATCTAAATGGCATTAAAAAGGTTCATAAAAAGGCAGAAGAAAATCTATGTATTTTCGTTCCAATCCTGAAAGTTTCATGGCAGTTGCCAAACAATGGCGAGTGTGTATTTCTGCCAGTCTGATAGTCACAGATATACTCCCTGCTCCACCTCTTGCCCCTCTCCTGGTCCCTAAAAAGCATCATACATGTTGAGGATCAAACGAAAGGCACCTTTTCTCCCTCTGGCGCATTATGCCCATGATAGAGGGGGAGGGGAACAGAGGCTCTCTAGGGGGTTTGACACCGACCTCAAAAGAAATTACAGGACAACACCCTCCAGTCCTGTATGCAATTTATGTAGCTTCATCAGGGCCATATAATATGTTTCACAAATGCTGTTAATAATGCAGTGCAATAATCTAAAGATAAATTGAATAACAGTAACGAGAATTTTGAACATAAAGGGGAGATTCACAGAGAAAAAAATGAAAATAAGACAAAGAATAAATAAAAATAAAAACATGTTAGAATTATTCATATGATCTGATTAACAATAAAGAATGAAATAGCCAACTGAACAGGAAAAAAAATTGTTATACATAATTTTATACATAAGACATGTAGGCGCCACCGTGAGACCAGTTAAAGAGCGCTGGATGGAACATTTGAGAGCCTTTAAAAATCCAAACAAGAAATATTGTTACTGTGCATTATTAGCAGCATTTGTGAAACATATATTATCTGGCCCTAATGAAGCAACATGTTGTTGTGAAACACGTGTTGGCCTATGAAGAACATCTTGATTCAAGAATACTAAAAAATAATTCACAATTGATTAATTAAATTTTGATTACTGAGTTTTACTCATCAAGTCTCAGACCTCAAAACACAGTCAGTGTTTACTTCAATTGCATTATGCCAATACATAATGTGAACTGGCAACTACACCTGGGAAACTTCTTGCCTGGCATTAGTCCACTTTCAGTAAGACACACCTTCTCTGCCTACGAACAGGAGCAGAGGACAGTGGAGGTGCTCTTGGCCCCATTCGTTATGGCGAATAACAAAAATAAGAGAGGGGTCCTCCTTAACCAAAGGGACAGGACACCAAATTGACAACAAATCAAAGCAGCAATTTCCCTTTGGATTGTTTTAAAGCACACTATCTGTAACTCATATCACATCCGTACAAAGCACACCACTATCACCAGGGAGTGTCACAGAATCTCCAAAGCTAATATATAAATGTTTTATTCAATAAATTCCATTTAAAAAACCATCAAATACATTAAAAAACACATCAATTATTACTCCGTAAATTGGCTACCAATCTGGAAAGTCACATACACAAAATCATACATATAAAATCGAATATGGGAGAGTGTAGTACACATTAGGGTTTTGTCATTTTAGGCACTAATCCGACAACAATTCCATGATCAAAACATCATTATGTACACTTTTTTTTTTTTTTTACCAAGACCAATTCGATTTAGTGCTTTTATTGTAGCAGCGCTACGCGTTTCGGTGGTTTATACTGTTCCAACCACCTACGTCAGGCAGAAATACTTGATATCAATCTGTTGTAAAAACAGCATATTAAACCAAATTTCAAAATTCATAGTTTTAAAACATGTCATTTACATCTAACAATATATTGTACATTTTACATCATATATTTACAGTGCAAATTACTTAGGCTGAGAATGTGTATAAAATCAAATACTACGCTTTGGAGAACATACAAAGATGTAAATTCACACACAACCTCTGGTGATTTTTAAGTAAAGCTCACAAATGCACACATGCCAATGTTAATATCAAATCACCCAATCCAATGATCGCTTCCACACTCATTCAATATTCAAACCCCATGCAGCAAAGGCAGCTATAAAGGGTAACCCACCAGAATTAGTGACGTGTTGGTATTCCGTTCTTTAGGGATCTGGCTCCTCAAGGTAAAAGGACGACAAGCCGTTTCTAGCGCGTGTCCCGTGATTTTTTTTTTTTTTTTAAAGTACTCTCTCTGAGCCTAAAATAAAAAATAAAATAGAACACATCTATAATGTTTCACCTAGTGGGCACATAATTGGGAATGCAACAGGTGGTACTCTCTTAAAAATGTTACCTGTAGTTTTTTTTAGTTTTTTTATTATATTTTTATTAAGTTTCCATCCATACAGTGTCTCAATACAGTAGTGACAGCAGTTACATTTTGCACACTTTCGTTAGTTCTTCATACACAGACTGAGACAACAATATAATGCCCTCTGTTAAGAACCTATTTACAACTGGTATCTGGTGCTAACCACCCCGCACTGTATTCAGATATAAGGATACATCTCCCAAAACAACTCACAACTGTGCAACTATAAAACGTCCCCGTCCCCCCCGGGTCACGTTGGAAAGCATCTCCCTGCACCTTGTATCTCTAAATAGTCATTACCACCCTCTTAGGCTTTTAGTAGATCACAATCCGGGATCATTCACTGGCTCTGATCCCTTCTCCGGCCCAACTCCGTCCGTCTGTGTTCCTACCGTTGCTTGTGAGAGGGGGTTCCCGCTATTGGGGATTTCTAATATCATGGTCTGCCAGGCCCTCGCGTCGTCTTCCAATTTTACGTCCCTGCGAACCCGCCTCATTCGGATTAACTCCGCTGTGGCCCATTCCCCTAGGTCTTTAGCCCAGTTTTCCACTGTGGGGGGCAGCGAGCCCATCCAGCTAATTGCGATCCTTCTTTTAGCCAATACCAGTCCCAGCTGTAGGAACCGTCGTGTGACCTTCTTTCCTTTGGGCCTGGGAAGAAGTCCCAGAATCACCTGCTTAATGGAGCATGTCACTGTCCACCCCGTCACCTGTTGTAGACGTTCTAATATTGATTCCCAAAATAATTTCAATTTTGGGCAGTCCCAGATCATATGTAAAAACTGGGCGTCATTATAACCACATTTAGGACAGTGAGCGGAGCGATCCGGGTACATTCTGTGCAATGTGTGTGGAGTCAGGTATGTCTGGTGGACAATGTTTGAATTGGGTAAGCTTAAATCTCACGTTAGAGCTTATTTGTTTGACCCCCTCATGCACCTTTCCCCATTCTGAATCCGTCAAAGGCTCTTTCAGTAGACCATCCCATCTGGCCTGCACTGGGAGCGGATCTGCGGAAAGGAATGTTTCCTGTAGTTTAGTGGTGCAGGAGAAAAATGCAATTCAACCGATCTGTGATGCTGGGACAGGATAGTCTACAGGTTTTCGAACCTCCTTGCTACAACCACTCTTCTTGAAATTGTAACCAATTGCCTGGTTATACAAAAAGTAACATAAGCTAACATCATTGATTACTAGATAAGAGCCCCTTTTATTATCAATTTTGTTTATTTATTAATTTATTTGAGGAGGGATCTTATTACTCCTCACATATCAAGATTATCAAAACTCCTGTCATTTATATCAACATAAATTTAAATGACATATATATAGCGACAAGAGCCTCACAAAAAAAATACTTATTGTTATCCTGGTCTCATATTGTCAGAGCGCCTTACGCGGGTCATACTGATGCTTAAATACCACCTTATATCTACCGGCTTTCAGTTTATTGCAATATACACGTAGCGTATGACTCTTTCTTTCCCTCCATCTACACCCTTTTTCTTGGATGCTGTTCTAATTTGTCACCCGACTGTTATAGTGAAAGTACCCGCCGGCTGAAAACCGATGACTATCGGCGATAAGAACCCCTTCGTGAGTCTATAAACGTGTAAGCCGTTTGCCCTCTTAATCACCATATTCTAAAAACTCCCTATTCAATGAGGGACTGTAGGCACATAACCTCCCAGTAAAAGTCTCACACAAAAGTTGTGTTCTGTTGTGTTTTATGGATATTGCGCAATAGGGTAATACATGTTTACGCCAAGTTTTATTGTTTTAGGCAAAATATATAGAATTTTATATTTTAATTGAAAGCATTAAAGACCAAGGTCTAAATGAACATTTTTGTTGACTGACCCTATAACCCGGGGGTGCAGAGAACTTACAAATGGTAATTACCAGGCCCTCTTTCTGAAGGCATAAAATGGTCTCGTGCCTCACCATGTGAGGGCATTTAAAACACATTAGGGGAAACTAGTACCTGGAAGCTGTAGGTGAGCCCCTTCCTGATTCATTTCGTGCAATGTGGCATTCTGTAGAGACAAACGCCACACATTGCTAAACAGACCCAGTCTGGATAGCAGAGAAAGCCTTTAAACCAGGCTTGTCAGGATTGTTTTGCTAGGCCTGAGACCATAGCAGTTCTGGGTCCTGAAAGCTTTTTTCCAGGTGCCATAAGCACTTATTTCTAAGAATTAATAAAAAACAAAATTACTCCAGAGAAATAGAGAAATCGTGGTTTCTAGTGACATCTATTGGCATGTACACATGAGCCACGTTATTATTGATGAAGATGGCAGGCTTGCTCACAATTAAAACTTTTAAATACATTTTGTTGAAGGAGCGCAGGGCCCTGGAAAGCGCAGGGCCTTGAACATAATTCTCCTTTTATCCCCCTTGTGACGGGTCTCCTTTAAACCCCCCTCCACACATAATTAGTGCAAATAGACCTGAACTACGCTTAATCCTCAGGACCTTACCACGCTTCACACCTCACCTCTGCAAACCCTTGTTGTCAATCGCCACACAAACACTTATCTCTCTCTCTCTCCTTCTCTTTCTCTCTTCCCCTCTCTACCTCATACACATGCCTTGGCCATGAAATGCCCACCAACTCCAAGCACACACCCAAGGCTCAATCCTAAACCTGTCACGCACATACTCGCTGTAAAAACTCAGCCCTGGCCAAATAGCAAACATAGTTCAGCCTTCACACGCATACATTATCACACAAGCTCATTTCACTTCTCGCAAATTCTCTTGCCATCCACATGCAATCACCTCAACTTTCTCTCATCACCCACCCAACTCAGCCCTTAACCACTTGTATGTGTTCACCCACACAAAAGGAAACACACTGAAATTCTGTATCTCGTAGCACTCCCTGTCTCCAACAACATATAGACACTGCTAGCCCACCTGTCCATATGATTAAACATATGTTAGTAAATAACTGAAATAAACAATTTTTTTTAGCTTTTACCTTTACCCTCTTGGAAACAGTATGTTTGAGGCATGTGTGGCTGTAGATGCACATTCTTTGCATACTCCTGCTATCTAGTGTGGGGTCTGGACGTGTGCAAGTTGTTTTTCTTCGAAGAGTTCTTTCAAGGCACGAGGTAAGATGACTCTTCCTCTTGGTAATAGTGCGCATGGGCATCGACTTCATGTTTGATCGTTTTCTTTCTGCCATCAGGTTTGGATGTGTATTAGAGCACTCCGGTTCAAGACCGTTTTCGAGATCCTTTCGGTGCATAATCCACTCTACCCTCGTTGGTATTGTTTTCTAACACATTTCCATCCCTCGCGTATCGAAATGGTCAGAACATTCCAGTCGCGGCCTTCAGGCCTCGCCCGATCGAGTTACCTTACACTCATTTGACTCCATCAATGATACTCTGCTAATGGAACAGACTCTATTTCGATTCTGCCCCTGGTGCCGTTCCAAGTACCCACGGACCGACCTTCATGAGGTCTGCAATCTGTGCTTATCCCCCAAGCACAAAGAAGAAGATTGTGGGACCTGTCCGTCGTTTCAATCCAAAAAGACTTCGCAGGGCCGTCGAGCATGATGCAGAGAGATGCAGAGATGTGACGTAGAACACACTCCCGATATCTTTGGTCAACAAGATATCAAACCTGAAGAGGAAGATCTCTATGCTTCAGCTGCTGAAGAGTAAGGGGCCTTTTCGGTTCAAGGTTCGGACTCCAACTTGGAGATCGATTTAGAGTCAGATGATCTTTCGCTGGGTCAAGGTGCCATGAGTACTCCAATTCCTCACCTGCCCACACCAAAAGCCGTGGTTCCTACAAAACAAAAGGCTTCCAGGTCACCACTGCCATCTGGCCCTGGTGGGCGCCGAAAATCAGCTTCAGCTATCTTGCCCTCTGGCTTGGCACCAAAAGCACATAAGAAGTCTTCTGCCTCCACACCGAGCCTAGATAACAACTCTTCGGCTCCCACTGCTCTGGTTCTGAAAGTGAAACCCGGTTCGGTTCTGAAACCTTTAACACCGAAACAGAAATTGGCTTCTGCTACACTCCCGGAGCCACTTTTAGAGACAATGTAGGAAAGACTCGATCCGAAACAAAAATGGATCCACATACACCCACTGACTGACCACATTATCACAAAGACTGCGGCAGTGTCTTTTACCAAGAGGCAAACCTCTTTCCAACACAACATTGATGAAAAAGAAGAAAAAGGACAAAACTACCAGTACTCTGCATCCTGCCCCTACTTCTTCTAGATCTCGTATACCACCACCTCCATCACCTCTACACCACTCACTACACAATCATTTAAATATTACACCTCTGGGTTCTCCACACACAGGCCCAGATGCAGGAGATGATGACCATTATGGTGCACCACTACCACCCTACCCCTGGCAGGATTATGATATCGACCCTCCAGGGGATACAGATCCAGACCTATATCCTGCTAAACCATCGCCTGCTGATGATACTTCTTCATATCAGGAGCTTATAGCTAGGGCAGCAGCATACCATGGGGTTACACTAATCCATGGAAGATTTTTTATTTGAGACACTGTGCACCACACATAGGACGTCTCAATCTCTTACAATGTTAACAGGCATGATGTGCCATACAGATGATATTTTTAACGACCCCGCACGTGCTCCCATCATTACCCCTAGGGTAGATAAAAAAATATGAGGCTGCACTATCTGACCCAGTTTTTATTCGAGGCCAGCTTCCGCCAGACTCAATCGTTGTTTCAAATGCCCGTCAAAGGGCAAATTCACAAACTACAGCAGATGCACCAGCTCCTGGTAAGGAATCCATACTTATCGATGCTTCAGGCAAACGAGTTGCTGCACGAGCAGCCAATCATTGGCGAATTGTAAATACATAGGGACTGTTGGCCAGGTATGACAAAGCTCACTGAGTTGAGATGGAGGATCTCCTCCAATATCTCCCAGAGGAGCATTAAAAGAAGGTGCATGAGTTAGTTCAGGAAGGAAAATTAATTTCCAACTCCTCCATTATATGCTCACTGGAGTCTGCTGAGACCGCCGCCTGAGGCATCAATACAAGTGTCCTCCAATGGAGGCATGTCTGGCTGTGTGTCTCTGGATTCAAGCCAGAAGTCCAGCAAACTTTGTTAAATGTCCCTTTTGATAAGGAGCATCTCTAGGGCTCACAAGTAGATGAGGCCTTAGAGAAAATTAAAAAAGATACAGAATTTGCCAAATCAATGTGAGTGCTTCAAACACCTACTCCTAGAGACTCCTTTCGTCGCTCCTCTTATAGAGCTGGTTCCAAAACCACCTCCACTGATGCCTCCACATTTTCCTACAGGTCACAAACTCAATCCTCTCCATCTAGGGGATATTTAAGAGGCAATTTCAGGGATAACTCTAAAGGTCGGGGCAAGAATACACCAACCCGTAATGCCCCATCTGGCAACAAGCAGTGACTCACTTATTATTCCCCCCGATCATCCTACACCTGTCGACGTTGATTAGAGCAGTTTCTTCCCACCTAGCAGTCAATAACATCAGACAGGTGGGTGTTGGACCATATCCAACATGGTTATTGCCTGGAGCTCATCAGCAATCCTCCCAATATTCCACCTCGCATTCACAGACATTCTTTGAAACATCAACAACTGCTCAAACATGAAGTCCAAGCTCTCTTACAGAGGAGCTATAGAGTCAGTTCCTCTACAACGTCGAGAGCCATGGGGTTTACTCCCTGTATGCCTAATTCCCCAAAATGACGGCTCTCTACGGCCTATTTTAGATCTACGGCGTCTGAATCAATACATACTATCAGAACACTTCCATAGGTTGATGTGCTTTATGTGCATTATGGATGGCTGTTCGTTTGTCCTGAGTGTTCAGTGAAAGTCCAGTTTGTCCTGAACGCTTTATGATTAGCCCAATTTTCTCTCAATAAGTTGTTAGATTTGGCAAAGCCAACATTTTGTGTTCTGTTCAGAGACAGTATGCTTAACGTCGCTCCCACTCAAATCATTGGCTTGCTTGCTTGGGTGAGTCCCTATTAGCCGTTGGTTTGACTCATCCTTAATCATATCTTGGATGTTTATATTGGACTGCAAGAGAGATTGTTTTATTTCTGAAAAGTACAGTCATCACATTTTGTGTCACATTCAGTTCATTATCTCATACATGCATGATTTACAAAAGCAATAATATTTTTTTTTCTTTCCATTGCTGGGCTCACAGGCATACTCTACAGCAAAATTAATTATTTACTTGCAACTCCAAAAGGTTGATCCTCTAATTCATCTGCGCTGTTTAAGATTTAGTGCACCTAGCAGAAGAACATTGCTTGTGAATTCCAGGCATAGGGCCAGTTTTAGGATAGATTCAGGGTAAGGTTTAGGGGTAGGATTAAGTTTAGTGCACTTACCTCTTACTTGGCTAATTCAGAGCATCAGTATTCTTATTTCAGTGTTCTCATTACGGTATTCTCATTAGTGGGTATTCTTAGTTTTATTCTCAATTTAATAAGGCACAAGTGGCAAATGACCTAGGCAGGCTATAGATGGTTGCTTTTCCCGGGATAAACCCTACTTCATCAAGAAACACTAATTCGGGCAGAACGAGCGACAGCCTATCGGCTGTTACTCTAGCTAATATTTTGGTATCCATATTTATCAGTTTTAATGGCTGATAGGATGACTTAGCACCATGCAAACATCAAGTTTGCTAGACTTAAAAAATAAGGTTATCAGGGCCCCTTGTGTCATCAGGAACTAATTCCTGTATAGACGCATCATTTTCATACATTAGTAAAAGTTCCAGAAACTTTTCTGAAAAGGCCTTGTACTATTCAATAGTGACGAAGTGTCATCATTCGCCATATACATTTGCTTGTCCCAAATGGGTCTGTTCTAAATGTTAGTTAAAGCTAATCATTTCAAGTCTAGGAAGACGGTTGAGGTAGGCCTTTATTTGACATCTTTTAATAAAAATCCTATGGTATTAAATAATGCACCCTGTACAGGGAAGTTTGATGGCTGCATGCACGGCGGTCTTCTCATTTGCTCGGCTTGTGTTTGCAAGCTATGAGATAAGCAAAAAGTCATTGATCTTCATGTTTTCTAGAGCCAAGGTTAAGCTACTTTGCAACGTATTTGATTATTCTCTTTTTTTTAAGTTGTTCTACTTGCTTAATTCAGCAATGTCCGTCGCCAATATAGTATTTCAGCGCGCGACTCCAGGTACCGGCCCTTGTCACTTGTCTAATAATTTTGTTTGAAATCTGAAATGTTTTTCTAAATGCCAAAAAAATTGTGCATATTGTTCTACGTTTTAGCTTGTGAACTGTGTTAAAGAATCTAGTCAGTGATTGAGGCATTTATGAAATGAGCTGCAAAGAATGAGCGGTTCAACTCGTCCTGAAAACTTTTATGACATTCATTATAAGCTTGAGGACCCCAATAACTATTATCAGCTGAATCATATATTCTTTTTTAGGACTAGATAAGCAGATGGGGCAAGGAACGTAAAACAATATGGTCAACGTTTTCACTAGGAATTTTCTAAAATTAGAGTTATACTTTACATTTGAGTTTGCAGAGATTACCAGTTTTGCTTTGTGTGTTAAGACAACGAAATCTCATGAAATTAGGTTTCCATTAGGAACTTCTGTCTGAGAGGGCATGTCTAGATGATGACATGCCCCAATCAGTCAGTCCAAGTTAGGAGTGTCTAGATTTTTGGCTGGTCAGACTTTGTTTTTGAATTCTTATTATAGAGCATATTGAAATCAATACAACAAAACAAGAACAGCAGGCTACTAAACCCTTGTTAACACGGAAGTATTCAGTTGTTGCTTCTTGCACATGTCTCCAAGTAGCCCAATCTGTCAACTCCCAGGGGTCTAACCGCCAGCTGGCACGGGCTAGCCCGCCTTGAGCGCCAAAGCTCAGTAGTCAACAGGTAGTGGTTGTAAATGCCCCTCGGGTGAAAGGCTGTATTTTGAAACCTACCCCAGTGGGCCTGTAATACTAAAAAATAGTCCAGTTGCGCTAAGGAGCGGGCAGCATTAGACCAGTGTGAGTATTGTCTGACCCCCCAGGATGGGCAGCCCAGGTTCTCCAGACACCAGAGGTCCAGGTCCCAGATCCCACTTACCAGGACTGGTGCTCCAACCAGTCTAAGAGCATTTTGGACCCTGCCTCGAGACCACGCCTTGTTCTTGCACTCCTTCTCTCTCGCTCTCTGCTCCTTCCTCTCGCCCTTCTCTCCATCCTTTTCTATCTCCTTGTTCCCGTTTTCCACTCTCTCTCCTGGGCCTCTTTCTGCCCGCTTTCCACTTTTCTCTCTCTCACTTGAGCCTTTTTGCGCCCGTTTTCCACTTTCCACACTCTCTCTTGAACCTCCATGTGTCCATTTTCCACTTTCTCTCTTGGACCTCTTTGTGCCGGTTTCCTACTTTCCACTCTCTCTCTTTGGCCTCTTTTATGCCCGTTTTCCAGTTTCCACTCTTTTTCTTTGTGCTTCTTTGTGCCTGTTTTTTCTACTCTCCACTATCTTTGTGCCTGTTTTTCCTTCTTGTGCCTCTATGTGCCCCTCCCAATACTCCTGCGTTTTCCCGCCACCTCCCTCCTGTGCTTTCCCACCCCCCCTCCCACCACTCCTTACCTGCATCTCCGTCCCGTGCTTTCTCCTGCCTCCTGCGCCCCTCCCTCTGCCCCCCGCGCTCCGACCCCTCACAGGACCTACTTAACAGCAGCTGCTGCGAGACCGCACAACAGGCGGGCAGCTGACTCGCCAAAGGCAAGTCCATCTGCACCTGGACCGCACCCAGCGCCACGGACCCTGGTCCGACGGAGCACGGCCGCTACACAGTCTCCAGCCTGCATGCACTCAACACCAGGAACGATCACATCAGCTACTTCCACACCTCACCTCGCTCCATGGTAGGACCTTTCTCAGTCACTCACTGCCGTTTCACCTGCACCAACGCGCACTCCGTAAGTACCACACAGGCTGTTATCTATAAGGACTCCATCCACTGCACCACGTGCACCGACAAGGACACATCCTTCATGGAACACTTGCACTTCAGAGCAGCAACCACACCTCCATGAAAGGCACCCTAGCCTACCGACCACCCAGGCCACTTGCCACTTTCAGCAGTCTCTACACAGACTTTAACTTCCCTGTCACCATCAGCTCCAACAATTTCACCTTACTCGGCGACCTCCACTTCCATCTCGATTACCGAAAAGATCCCCACTCCACGTACCTACTCAAGAGCTTCAAGATCCTACGATTCACCCAGATCGTCCAGGGACCCACCTACAACGCGGGACAGACCCTCAACCCCATTTTCACAGCCAGCAACAAGGTCAGCCACCTCGCTCCTCGCACCTGGGCAGAGCACTTCATCGTCCACTTCTTCATAGACGCACCTCAACCCCCTCTACCAAGATTACCTACAATCTCAAACAAAGGTGGAACAAGATAAAGGGCAAAGACTGGACCAACACCCTCACTGCCCACCAACCAAACCTCATCGGCTACTGAATGCCGACACCAAAGCCTTCAACAACTGGATCACTCCCGGTGCCACCCAAGCCCCCTTGAAGAATATCAGACATTCAAGAACAAACACACAAGCCAGCTGGTACACCGAAGACCTTAGAAACTCCAAACGTCTCTGCAAACCGATGGAGAGAAATTGGAGAACCAGTCGGGACACCACTGCAAGAAACTTTTACGCACTCAGGAAATACCACACCTAACTCAATGAAGCAAGAAAAACAGCCCTAGCTTTCAGACTGGATAACGGCTCCAGCAACTGCAATGAGTTCTTCAACATCGTCAAAGAATTATCCAACCCCTCAGCCACCACCAACTCCATCACCCCTTCGCAAGACCTCTGCGACAGCATCTCCAGTTTCTTCCACAACAAAATATTCGACATCTACAACAACTTTGACCCCAACACAAGAACTCATCAACCAGCTGCCCACCACCACCAAAATGGACAACCTGATCACAAACTGGAAACCCCTCACCCCAAAAGACACTGCTAAAATCATGAGAACAATCCACTCTGTGGCCCCCAAAGACCCCCCCCCTTGACCCCACCATATCTTAAACCTTGGAGGAACTCTGACCAGCTCCCACCTCACCAACATCATCAACACCTCCATCCAAAGTGGAACCTTCCCGTACAACTAGAAACACGGAGAAATCACAGCTCTCCTGATAAAACCCAAGGCAGACCCAAAGGAGCTCAGCAACTACAGACCCATCTTAGTCCTGCCTTTCCCATCCAAAGTTGCTGTAAAATAACAACTCTCCAACCATCCTGCACAACACCACCTACTAGATATCTTGCAGTCTGGATTCTGCAACAACCACAGCACGGAAACCACTCTCGTCACAGCAACTAACAACATCCGCACCATCATGGACAAAGGAGAAACTGCCACACTCATACTACTCGACCTCTCTGCAGCCTTCGATACCTTCTTCCACAGCACCCTTATCACAAGACTCCACAATTCCGGAATACACAGTGCTACCCTGAACTGACTGGCCTCCTTCTTCCCCGACGGGACCCAGCAAATCAGGCTCCCGCCCTACACCTCCGAACCCAAGAACCTCATCTGCAGAGTCCTTCAAGGATCATCACTGAGCCCTACCCTCTTCAACGTATACATGGCACTGCTCGCCCATGTCATAAGATCCCACGGAATCAACATTGTATCCTATGCAGACGACACCCAGCTCATCCGCTCTCTCACAGACAACAACCACACCACCAGGACCAACTTCAACACCTGCAAGTCCAACTTAGTTACCTGAATAAAACAGAACTGTCTAAAGCTCAACATAGATAAAACTGAAGTCCTGATCTTCGGCAACAAGAGCTCTCCATGGGACTCCTCCTAGTGGCCAACAGCCCTGGGACCCACACCCATCTCCCACCGACCACGCTAGAAACCTTGGTATCATCATGGACGACAGACTCACAATGGCCAAACAAGTGAACTCTGTCATCTCTTCCTGTTCTTCATCCTACGCATGCTCCGCAAAGTATTCCACTGGCTCCCCACCGACAACAGATGCAGATCACCCAGGCCCTCATTGCCAGCAGACTTGACTACGGCAACACAATCTATGCCGGCATCACAAATCAACTGTTAACAAGACTCCAGACACTCAGAACCCTTCAGCCAGACTCATCAACATTCCGTGCAACGCACACATCACGCCCAACCTCTGAGGGCTACACTGGCTAATGATCAAGAAGTGATGCCAATTCAAACTGCTCACCCACGCATCCAAAGCTCTCCACAATGTCAGACCTGAATACCTTAACCACTGCCTCAACTTCCATCAACCCACTAGACAACTGCGCTCAGCCTCAAATCCTCCGCGCGCAAATACCCCGCATCTACACCTTCCACACCACATCAGGACTTCCCCAGCCCTTCTCAAATTCAGCAAGGAACTAAAGACCTGGCTATTCGACTAGGAACTTGATTGGCCTGCTCACCTACTCCAGCGCCTGGATGCTCCTCGGGTGATAAGCGCTCTCTAAAAATCCTCCTAACATAATAGCCCTCCAGAGGTCAATCAGCCTCAAGGCCTCCATGAACCTGTGGAGCTGGTCAGACTTTTCTAAGGCAACTGTTCCAAGTTGCTGGAGGGTGCAGCACACGTTTGACCCATTTATGGTGGATCAAGTTTAGAAATACAAGATAATGTTAATCCAGAACAATAAAACAACATACTCTCTGTCAGAGGATAAAATAGAGAGACTTCTAGAGTGATTGGCACAGACCAAATGCCTTGCCTCGAATTATTCAGACCTTGAGCTACAATTGCACATTGTCAAGCTTGCAACAGTGGGCAGTTGTATTGGTGTTTTTTTCCCTGTAAACTAGTAGTATTGTAGGGTTTTGCTTAACATAAGTTATTGTCACAGGTGTGGTTGGTTGTTTTAGGAATCAAAATATTTTTTGCTCTTTTAATGGTAAGCACTTGAATTAGCAGAAGAGAAAATTTCCCAGAAAATAATTAGCCCTTCTTAACCCAAACGTTCTCTTTATTAACAAGTCAACTCTTAAAGCAATTAAGATATTGAAATGTCTATAGCACACAAATTATCCATTTGGGGGTATCCTACTGTTGCATTCTGATTTCCTGAGAAGTCTTGCAAGCAAAGGCAGACCTTTGGACGTACTTGGTCATTGTGGAATTATGGATACGGTTAGCTTCTGTGATACTGTACACTGTTTATTGCGCAAATGCTAATGAGATGCTAGAGTGGCCATATGGTAGTATTCCCATATAATCTGTGCATACTTGAATCTGACGTTCAATCTCTGTTTCAGTGCCACCAATAGACAAGTTCAGGTGTGTATGTTTAAAGTGCATGCAGCTGATTGCACTGGCAGTGACATGAGGATTAGAACTAAACCATAATGTTCTCTTACAATCAAGTTCCTAAATTCGTTTACAAATTCTCTCAAGAGGAACTAATTTTGTCCCTCAGTTACAGTTTCCATCCCAAACACTCAACTCTTACCTCACAAATTCAAAATGCATTTGCCCCCTCAGATTGTGTTTGCCTCCCATTCACCATCTTTTCATCAGCACTGTTCTAAACCTTATACTCTTCATACTCCTTTTCCCTGTTTTCTTTGTCAGTTCACTCCTGAACACTAAAATGTGATTCTTCTCCACCTGGGCCACCTCCTTAAGATTGCACAGGCATCCTGGATTGTAAATCTGTGCCTACATTATTTATACCCTGGTAGATATTCCACAGCGAAACTGTACTTTTGAACCTACGTTATCCACCTTCCTGTTCTTTGTGTAGTCCTCTCTGAATGTTTTGTGATCCATCCATTTCATAGACTGCTATCCGCCCCCAATTTTTACTAAAAGACCAAAAGGGTCTCTTCAGTTTGCCTGTGCAGCAATACATACAAACGCACGCATCTGCCACACTGCAATGTAGGCACATAACAGGATGCTTCAGTTCTCCTATGGCATGCAGCTGTTCATAAGGAAAAGCTACAGTATTTCTCAATGCCAGATGTGTGTGCAGCTCTCCTACATTGTTTTTTTCTCCCACTCAACTTATACGAGTCTCACCAGTGTGATTCAGTTTTTGTTTACTTACACTTATCGATTGCACTGCAGCACATCAGCCACCTCCAGATGCAACTGGTGCTCTATAACAGTAGTTATTAACCTTTTGACTTCTGTGGACCCTCGCTTAATTATTACTGGAGCCCGGACCCCCCTTAATATTGGAATCTGGAGACCTCCAATGAGTCATTACTGGAAGCCAGGAACCCTGGCCTAACCATTTTTGATGATTTGAACAGCAAAACAGTACACAAAAATACAGAAACAAGCATTCAACAAAAAAATACACAAATGATTACATTTTCACAAACAAACATAAAAAATAAACATTTTAAAGGTAAGGTTGGAGCTTTTCTAAATTCTATTGAGTCTACTCATCGTCCATACTATATTCTGTTTGATGCTCTTGCACTGCTTCCACAAATCATTCTAAGGATACCAATTTAATTTTTAGCCTACAATTTCAAATTCCCTCACATTTACAGAACGTCTTAAAAAATTTCCTTTTTTAACATTTAGCTTCTTTTACTATATACACTTTATGCATCTGTTAATATTATTTAATTTTCTAAGCAGCCGGCGGGCCCCTTGAGAAGCCTCCAAGGTGAAACTGGAGTCCCGGACCACAGATGAAGAACCGCTGCTCCATACTGTAGGCCTCAGGACAGAGCCAATAAAGCCAGTATCCCCATACTGCACATACACTGGCCACACTTCATTCAGTGACCATCCCCCCCAGGTCTGCACACAACAGTCAATATGCTCATCTCCTAGCCAGCCACATTCACGACAGCCCACCAATAACATCCATGAGCCACGCCTCTCGCCGAGGAGCCTCCCTTAACCTGCAAGTGATCCATCTATCACAACCAGGGTCGGATTGGTAACACAGGCACTCGGGAAATGGCCGAAGGGCCAGTAGCCGAGTTCTAGCTGTGGGCTGCTTTTTTGGGCAGCCTGGGGGCTGTCTGTTACGATGCCGCAGCGGCCCAGTGGGTCCCTGAGTGGCCTTTATAGAGGCAGATGGGCGGAGGTATCACTCCCTTTCTCTCGCTGGGCCAGCCCATTAATGTATGCTGATTGAGCGGGGGAAGGGGACCTGAGCAGAAGTGGTCATGTGTGGCTCAGCAGTGTGAACTAATCTGTGCATTTTTTTTTTATCTGAGTGAAGTTAATAAAACATGCCCCCCGCCCCCTTTCTTTTCATAAAACTTCGCTGAAGCAGTGTTTTGCGGAAAGGCAATATGCAAATGTAGGCCACTTTTTTTTGGTGTGCCCGGGCCGATTTTTGATCCCAATCAAACCCTGATCACAATTACTGAAGGCCTGTGCACACGTCTATATTTAGTTGCAGAGTATGTACTCTGTATCAAAGGTAACACCAACAAGCAATAAAAGTGCATATGTATTCGGAAAACAATAAACACTCTGGAGTTTTTGTGTTCTTCTTGAACCCTGAACGATTGCCCAGCCAACACGTGTTTCGTCTGGGGAAGTACCCCGAGACTTCTTCAGGGCTTATGGCAATGAGAAGGGGATCATGGATCTCTCTGCCGGTTGTACTTCCATCCCGGCTGGCTTAAGGGTGAGTATTTCTTAGCGTATCGGTGTGATCCGGAGTAAGGACCACGGAGGATTAAGTATAGGGGCTTCACTCTAAACCGGTTATACTTCCATCCCGGTTTCAGGGAAGAGGCGAAGTATAAGGACACAGGTACGGTGCACCGGAGAATGGAGCCAAGGGTAATGGCTAAGCTGTGGCAGCGTGTATGCTGATGTGACGGATGCGGTCGCAGCGTCTGGGACCGGAACAGTCCTCTCATTCATAATTGCATTGGACCCCTTGCAACGTACAGCCTAAAAATAGGCAACGTTGCTTCCGAAACTTACTGCCTGAAGTAACCTAAAAGACACGTTTCAGTTTTCCTTTGAGAGTTGGCTTCCGGTGTGTATTTTATCTCTGCATCCCGTTGTTTAATCTATTTTAGCCAAGTACGGGAGGTGGCGCTGCTCAAAAACTTCCTCCTGTGTACACAACAGATTCAAATCCTCGTCGCCAGGGAAACAAGCATTGGCATAGCCAATAGGTCTCGCTTTTGTGACCTTATAAGTATTTAGTTATGCAGCACAATATCCTTGGTGCAATAACATCAACTGTTGCAAGGCTAAAAACTTATAAGGCCCCAAAGGCGACTGTGGGCTGCTGAGACATTAGAGCCTGTTTCATTCAGCATTTCCACATGAGATACGAGCAAGACCCCAACACCAATTTATGGAAAACAAACTTTTAAAGAAACAAACATAGTTCAACTCAAGTTTTAAATATACAAAGTACCTGATCGTAGCTGCTAAAATGTAAAAGTCCAGAAGGATTGCATAGTGTCTATGCCACGTTTCTCCTATGCTCCATGTTCCTTTGGCTGAGTGATGTAAGTCAGCACGAGGTCAAAATAGTGAGAAGGGGCGTGGCAGGAGGCGCGATCCCCCAACCATCATAATGCACCGCCTTCCAATACACGCCTTAGTCAGTCCAATAAAAACATAAAAACCTGGCGTTTTGGGATGTTTGGAATGGGTAACACAACATCAAACCTGTCTACGCACAGGTGAGGGTTACTGGCCCATCGACAGATCTACGTCTTTGTGTGCTTGCCTTTGTGTCTGCCGCTCTACCTGCAGTTGTATACATAGCTTTCTGCATATATCTATCCGTCGAATGACACTTATCTATCTGATGGTCATTCTCTGTGTATGACCTATTCCTCTCTACCTGTCTTGGTGTCTATTACTGCCAGCGTGTTGAGTATTAGTCGTTTTACTAAGTAATATAGCTCCGTGGGCTAAGCCCGTGCTGCAAGCTGATTTGTGCATCCTACAAGGCGCGAACCCTGCAGCACCAGTTTAGCCTTTCATCCTTCATTGCCCAGAAACAATTCAGTGCGTTACGCTTTATCCATGACAAGCATTATTATGATCACGATGGCTGCAGAGATGCGTACACTAAAAAGTCAAAATGCGCCTCCGTTGGCTTTATGTTATGCAGTTACTTCGCCAACACAGATATAATATGTCAGGTCATGGCTATTTTTCCGAGGTTGGTGTGTGAATGCACCCTGCATGCGGTTACTAGACGATTACGTGACCTCATTCCAGCCCTCGACTTTCGTTTAACACTTCAAAGCATTCTGGGACTTGTAGTTTGTGTGACTTAAGTATTCCCAACAAGACATGCATTGATATGTAAATTATATCACACCCGCAGATATTGCGCTGCAGTCATTTAACACCACACGAACCCTGAGGGGGGCAACTATTGCTCTACAAACATAATGGTTAGCGTATGTTGTTAATCATGTCATTAAAAATCTACTTGGTATTTTTCTGTTCCTCTGCCACCAGAATTGGTTGTTTACTGTCATGTCACCATAAACAGCGGTTACTCTTTATGTGTTCCTAATTGGGGGGAATGACGGGATGCTTTTAGCTCAATATAGCAGCCACTGAAAAGCGAGAGCGATCACCAATCTCCTAAATTCCCAATTAACCCTGTTGTTTCTGTCCATTTGGTTAATATTAGCAATAATGGCCCCAGAGGCAGCAGGGAGTTTCCTGTACATTAATGAACAGTCTTATTGGAAATGGGGATCGCTTTCTTCCTTAGATAAGGGGGGCGGGCGAGCGAGCCGTTCCATGTGCTTCGTTCACTAGCGATTCTGCTTCAGCGGAGGCATGCATCTCTATGAGTTGTCCACCGGAGGGCAGCAAACACCTTGCGGCTTCCTCTTTTATCGCCCCGCCCACTCGAGGACGTCACACACACCCCTTGTTTCATTTTACCTAACTATGCGCAAGATCTCGCGATATTTACTAGTCCGCCAGCTGTTAAGAGAAGGCTTCGGTTGTATTTTTCTGCATTTTTATAGAGCGCAAACCTGGCCACGGGGCATTAGACCGCGCTATACAAGCACCAGAATAAATTACACATATTTTAGGAAAGACGTTTTAAGTGAGCTGCCTAGGGTTAGTGGATGTTGCTCTGAGGCCGGAATTCTGGGAGTTGTCTTCTGCATTACATTATAGAGTAGCCTTACAAGTCTCAGAACTCAAAGAAAACGAGAGGAGCGGGGCGAGCGAGCGCGGCAGCCTGCAGAGCTGACCAGACGCTCGTGCGTCGTGGCCTTTTGCCTGCGATTACGCGCAGGGCAGACATCTGTTTCCAATTACGATAATTGGAAACAGATGTCGGCCGTGCGCGCGTAACCGCAGGAAAAAGGCCATGACGCACGAGCGTGTGGTCAGTTTTCTGAAACCCCTTACTTAAAGTCTCGCCAGAGCAGCGCTTGCGCGCTACTCGAGGCTCGACCTAAAAACATCAGAAGGGGCAGGGTGTATTTTTAAGGAATAATGTTACAAAGCACCACCAAAGTAGACCTACCCAGAAGACACCTGCAGCCAGCTGACTTGGATGCAATGGCATTCTCAATGACAAACGCAAGGTTCAGTTAAAAATAATGATATAGGATATACCACATGCCGTGCTTTTATGCATATAAGATTATGATGGACCTTTTAAAGAGGAGACTACGGAGGCTCGATATTTAATGTTTGTCACCATGGAGATGGGACGATTATGTATAGCAAAACAATAGATTGATTCAGAGCATCCACTGTTTAATCGTTATACCGAATAATAGATTTACGCCTTTTTGTTGCAATATGCATTCTTTAGATGGAGGGTAGCGAATTGGCACAAAAGGCAGCCTGAGTCTCATTTCGTTTTGAAAGATCAGGTTGCTTTTCCTAATATAATGGAAGTCTGTTGCATTCTTGGTATTTATTTGCAAATAACCTTTGTCACGAATTGCCTTTCTCATTGTTTGCTCTGCTGTATTCACTTGTGTAGTTTTTGTGACCTTAGCTCGAACTGAGTGGAGTATAGACCGCCCTCTAAACCACGCCCAGCACAAAACATTAAGTGATCAGTGCTACCCATAACTTTACATATTAATTGATTGTTACCTGAAAGCATATACAGCCTTTGTAGTTTGATTGCTGCATAGATTAATGCTGTACCTTCGCAAGTAGCCACTTTCAGCTCTAGGGTCCAGATGTACTACTGACAGGTCGCAAAAAGCGGTTTAAATTGCACACAACTGTTTGCTGTCTGTAATTTGGCAGTATGACTTACCTACATCCCATCACACAATCTCCTGTTGTAGGGGGGTCACAGAACCTAATGAATATTAAATAGGTCGGTCGCTGTTTGCACCCCTTGTGATTGGCTGCAAACACAGGGATGGTGGTCTGCAAAGAACAGCAGACCACCATCTGTGTTTACATCCCCAAACATGGATTTTTTTAAAGCAGCAAATGTTCATTAAAGAAAATAGTGCGGATTAAAAAAAAAAATCTCGTTTGGAAGTTCATCAGTCTGAGCAAACTGTGGACCACTGGACCTCGAGACTACCAGACTAAATTCCCAAAGTGGAAGCTGTCCAGCAGAGACATCTTCCCCTGTGCAAATCTGTTACCCCCTCCTTTGAGGAATCGGTAATAATTCAATGTAGTTACAAACCATTGACAAGTCTCTTTCGGAATCGCATTTAGAAGGAACACCTCTTTAATGCCCCTTCCTGATTGTAATTTGGAATGAGCTGGCCAGGCCTTTCCAAATTGCAAAATGGGGTTGGTGCATTTAAAAATGTCATTTTGCAGTGGCGAACCTGGTTATATTGTGATGTGTAACCGCAAGATCCTTTTGTACACCTGGTTTTAAATGGCACAATGGAACTGAAACACAACACATTATTTGTAAGGGATGCACAAAAACACTAAGCATTAAACCTATCCCATCTGCCAGCGAGGAGTCCTCTCAATATGGGCATATTCAACCGTAGTGATGTTATCTTACGGTTTGCCAATATTTCTCTGTAAAATCTATGGATATTTGTGGAGACGCAAAAATTAATTTGCCATTGTAATGAGGGCTCACTTCCATCAGAAACTGCAAATCATACATGATATCTGCCCTTTAAGGTCCTTTTTGGGAAAAGGGGTTAATTTGAAGTGGGCAGTAAATTTGGGAAAATCAGATGTTTGAATCCTTCCTATGCAAGCTTTAGTCTCTTTTGCTATCCAAGTGTCTGGTCACTGTCCCTGTAAAACAGTAATACCGCAGTGAGGTGCAAGGCACTTCTCATGAAGTCAAGGGATCTGTGCTGTTCTTCATCTACAAACTTCTCTGATAAATCTGCCCCTTCCTACAGATCTGCTATGAGCATCTCTACAAATTAATCCATTTTAATGAGTTTCATTAGATCCAGAGACTCCATTCCAGGTCGAGTATCCTTCTTCTAAGTCTTCCTTTTCTCACTTGAATCGGGCGTGGAGCATTGGTCTGTTTTTTGTACAGTGATGGAAACCGCCGTGACACCATTATCCAGTAATGAGGTCTTGTTGGTTTGTCTAATCTGTGCTGTGAGGAGAAGTCAGCATGACTGATAAATAGTGCCTCCCTACACTTCTGTGTTAGATTAACATATTTATTTAGCATTGCCTAAAATTAGAAATCTTCATTGCCTAACTCAAGCTCAGACCAAGCCATTTGAAATCCTCTTTATTGCACGCTTTTGCTTGACTATCAAGTTAACCAAGTTGTCTTCTCTTAACTACTTACTAAAAATGATTAGCCATAGTTAGTCTTCTTTGCCTAGTCACTGTCTTCTTTCTGAAAACAATTGATCTACTACTTCAAGAGCATTGTTAACTATAATAAAGATTAAATTAGGTTTAATATCCAGCTTGAAGAGCACAGTTAATTTTCCCTAAGGAAACTGGACTTGATGTTTATGAATGCCATTTTTCAGTTTATGCTGCTCACTTTGTCTCCAAGTTAATTTTCGGTGCTGCTTCATCCTACTTTAAGAATACAATAAACATGAATAAAGTCTTTCAGACACTCTGTTCCAGTGGCAAGAATATAATTAGTGCAAGTGCTTCAAAGGGAAATAATTTATACATCACATGAGCAAATGTAAAACACCTTTTCAGGCCATATCTGCTATGAGAAATGCAGACAAATGATTAAGACTGTTCTCTTGTGACTGATCTCCTCTTCTTAACACAATTTCTAGTTTTTAGATGCTATAGTTGTAGGAAGCTGGCTCTTTATATGATATACCGAAATGAGGTATATCTTGCAAAGAGACCAGGGGTTCCCTTATGAGTGGACAGGGTCTTGCTCTAGCAATCCCAAGGTGCTTTTCTAGGGGGTAGTGTGGTAGAGCAGCCTTAGGCTTATAAGAGAGGAGTGTTAGACATCTGCAAATACACACAATAGTCAATAAATTATGCACACAACTCAATAAGGAGATCAACACTATTTTATAAAAATAACACGTATGTCTATTTATGTTTAGTCACCAGAATCCCTGCGATCCGGTAAGTACGTTTTGCAAGAGAAATAATTTTACGTTTAAAAAGTCGACACTTGGTTCATTTTTCAGAAGCGGCAATGTTGTCCTATGGAAGGAAAACAAGTACAGCATTCAGGTACAGTACAGCGATTTACGAGACCAATCTCCTAGACTAAGGTGAGTATGAGGCAAGGTCCAAGGCAGCACCAGCAGGTCACCTGCAGCGGCACTAGGGCGGCCGGGTGCAGTGGTGCAATACACCGTCGGGTGCCCAATATTAGTTCATGGGGAACAGTCTTTGTGAAGAGGCTTCAGGTTTTGACTGGGAGGCCAGTCTGGTTTTACCAAGCAAAGGGCTCAAGTCTTGCGATGCTAGGGGACATGGGGACACTGGTGGTCCTCTTCTCAGTCCGGGGCAGCTGGGTGCAGAGGGTCTTTGAGGTGTTGGGTTTCTTTGTCCGGGAGCACTCGTGATTAAGGGGGCCTTCAAACAGAGGCTGCAGGCGATGTCCGAGAGTTCACGAGTGGTAAACCCACGTGGACTCTGTCTTTCGAGGGCTTGGGGGCCATGCTGACACCATTGACCCACTTCGACATGGGCTGGAGGGCTCTGGTGCAGTGGTGCTTTGCGTAATCGGGTTTTGGCGGTTTCAGAGTCCTTGCGGTTCTTCTGGGGGGGGCCTGCAGGATGCAGGCTGCTCCACAGGAGTTCTTGAGTCTTTATTGAAGGCAGGCAGTCCTCCCAGGCTTTGGAGGCACAACATCTTGCAGGACAAGACGTCTTTGGTGCAATTCTACGGGAACAACAGACAGGCTGGCAGGGCTGGTGCCAAATCAGTTGCTCTTCTTCAGTCTTTGCTTTCACGGCTCTTCTTTGCTTTCACGGCTCTTCAATGTCCTTCTTTATAGGTCGTCAGGATCTGCTTTTCTGGTGCCAGGGGCTCTCCTAAATACTGAATTTAGAGGCATTAAGGGAGTGTAGGGTAGTAGCCAATGAGCTACCTACCCCTGGGGTTACTATTCCCCCTATATAACCACTTCCTGTGGGGAGTGGGCATAACCCTGTCCCAAAGTTCCTACGTTTGCCATCACCAAGATGACTAACTCAGAAAAGTTGTATCCACTTCAGGTAGCACGCCTTAGGGGTGGTACTAGCCTGAGGGTGGGCATGCCTGTCTGACTAGCTAATTTTCCTGCCTGTCTAGGTGCCAAAGGGCTCTGGACAAAAGGGAGTCGGCTTCTACTCCTGTGAGAGAAGCCAGATTTGCATACCAAAGACAGTGGGCTCTTTGAAGCTCGCCTGCCTTGGAATGCTAATCTGCAGGTCATCCTGGGGGAAGGGGTGTAAACACCCTCTGTCCAAGCAGGCTTTGTTTCTGACCTCCTGAGAGCAAAGGCCCTCACCCTTAGGGGTCAGAAACTCGTCTCTGGTGGCAGGCTGGCGAAAACCAGTCAGTCAGCACACCAGTAGATGGTAGGTTTTCAGGGGGTACCTCTAAGGTGCCCTCTGGGTGCATGTATTAATACATCCATCACTGACATCAGTGTGGGCTTGTTAATACGAAATGTTTGATACCAAACATCCCTATTTTCTGTGAAGCCATCATGTAGCTGGGGAACTCGTTTTCACCAGTGTTCACCACATGCTTGCCTAATGGCTTCCCTGATCACTTGTGCTGGCATTAATGGAGCTGACCAGCACAGGGGCTTATCTGCTCATGCAGGTGTGTCCTTACATGTAATATAATGCACCCTGCCTTTGGGCTGTAAGGCCTGCAAGGCTTGCTGTAGTAGAGACTTACAAATATTACATGCAGTGTTAGGAGACATGCACACGTGTGTGACAAGTTGTGTTTTCTCTTTTTAGAGCACCTTGTCGCGCGGCCTGCAGACGCAGTCTGTATGAGTTTATTGCTGGGTCCCTTAGAGTGGTACAAGATTCGCTGCAGATCTTAGAGACCCTCTCTAGTACCTATGCCCTTGGTACCAGAGGTACCACTCACTAGAGATTTACAGAGGTACTAAAGGCCTGGGCACTTGGGGATCAAGTGACCAGTTGTCTTGTTTTGGGGAAAGAACACTGGCACTGCGGACCTGTTTATCAGCAACCCAGTGCACTTCAATCAAAGTTGCATTGAATACCAGGCAAAAAAGTGGGCGGACTACTGTAACAAGAACCCAGTTTCCTACAATCGTGTTCTCTGAAATTATTGGTGTTATACTAAGTAGATTTCCTATGCCCTAAGCATTGCACATAGAGCCTTTAATTTTGTTCTGCGCCTCTGACTCGCAAGCCCTCTTGCATGTTTACTGTACGGAATAGAAAAGGGACTTGCAGGAATTGAGTCTTGGTGAGAGACAACGCCTAGAAGTTGGCCAGAGGCGGAGATGTTGCGCTGTCAGCTGTTGGCCCAGTGTCAAGTAAGAGACTGCAAACCACAGAAATTACAAGCGCAGAATTTCTTTCCGTATCTGCTCTGTGATGAGAAAAAAATATTTCCTGTATTTTAAATGTCCAAAATTGTGCCATGGTGTCATCATAAACATTTTGTTAGAACATATTTCATCATAACTATATTGCTTATTATCACATCGCTCTGTTCCTCATCACTGCACCCTTTTTAGGACAGCCATTTTGAAGTGACTATGGAGAGGCACTACTCGCCACATTTGGGGTTCTTTGTTTAAAAAGGCAATCGACATTTGCAGATGTAGTTTGCATGGTTCTTTATCAGGCTGGAAGCCGGAATGCTATCCTCAGTTAGTTTCCACACACCCAGTTAGATTAAGGTTTACCAAACAGGTGCATGTGTTTCTGGGATTGCTGCCAACCGTCATGGTGCTTGGAAGGATGCCAGCGTTGCTGCAGGGCAAGGAAGACGTGGAGAACAACTGTCCATCTGTTCGTGGGCAGCTTCTTTTTTAAATTTCTTGAAAGAAATCCTCCACTTTCTCCCAGAAACAGGTGGAAGGACATTCATGACATGTTAAATTACATTGTTGATGACATCATTGATTAAAATTAAATAACAACATTATTGAAATTACTAATGAGATCTACCAATGATTCTGACTGTGTGCTACAGGCTTTGTGAACGAAGAGGAATACGACAACCTAAATCAATGAGTGGACTCTTACAAGTTTGTCTGTAAGCTTTCAAAAGATGCAAAAGAAGTTGGATATTTCCAAAGTGAAGCACTTTATACGAATGTGCTTGTCTTTTTACTTGTATTTTCTCAAATTATGGGTGCAGTGCAGGTAGGACACTTGCAGAGATATGGCTGCTGAACATCACTGAATAGTAGACCCTCTGGTCAACCTTTACTGTGAAGGGCTGAAAGCTGAGCAGGTAGGGTATTAGATGGTCATGGAGGGGTGTGTGCAGGCTTGGCCTTAGGATAGGCCCTGTGGCCAACCCTCACTATGCATGACCAAAGGCCATGCACAGCAGAGTTTGGCCAAATGCGGAGGATTGGGCACAGGGTTTGAACCTAGGGCAAGCCACCACCCAACCCTTATTGTATATTCTGTGTAGGATCTGGTGTTACACCAGGCCTTTAAGACAACCTCCACTGTGTACGTCTAAAATCTGTGCGTAGTGTAGGTTGGCCTCTGAGTGCAATTCCAAGATTGAATTCAGGGTCTGGCCGGAGGCTATGACTGAAATGTCATGAGTGGTGTCATCAGTAATGTTACTTAACTTGTACTGAGTGAAGTAATATGTGAGGTTATAAGCAGTGCTTGATGGAGGTGAAGTTATTGTTAGTTAACTAAACCATAACTGATGTATTTCAGTGTTTTTTTTTTTTATTTAACGTTTGCATGTCTCTCATTCCAACACCTAACTATACTCACTTTCTGGGGGGATGATTTTAAACATAAGTTATTATCAAAACAAAGGCGCTGTTTTTATGTAAACTCTGACCTAACCATAACTACTTAGTGGTAGCTGCCAATATATATATATATATATATATATTATCTATCTGGCGGTCGCCAGTAGATAGTTATAGTTAAAACCTATTATCCATAGGAAATCCGCGACATTCTATTTGAAATAACGTTGGCGCCGGTTGACGAATCTTCGCGAAAGTTTCCAACTTGTTGGGGCGCTCCGGTCCGCTCCTATCCTGAAAGTCTCGGGATGATACGTCAAGCGGGGGCCGAGAAAAAGGGGGTCCCAAAACACGTTTTCCCCATTCATTTTTCCATAGGAACCTTTAGTCGCAGCTACAGCCCGAACTGCTGAACGGAATTACACCAAATTTGGCAAAGAGGTAGCCCTTGGTTCAGTGTCGTGCCTTTTGCTTAAATGGTGTAAATCCGTTCAGTAGTTCCTGAGAAAATCAAAAGTAAAGTCACATATATATCTGGGCGGAGCCTAACCACACATGTCATTGTGAGATCTGATTGGCTGTCAGCACTTCATCCTGGAATTGCTGGCAGCCATCTTGGGACCAATATAAATGATAGTACCTCATTGAAATGCATTGTAGTGAATAGAAGATTTTGAGGGTTACCAAAAGGAGAACTATAAAGGGTGATAACAGGCTTTAGTTACATTAGAATTTATTTGTTGATGGTACCATACTAATTTTAGGAATTGTGGTGTATTCTAAGGTGATTTTACCATGTGAAAAACCTTCTGCTGGGATATCATGAATCATGTTTGAGAGAACACTATTTTCTCATGCTTGTCCCATGGAGGTTTGGAAGGTGCTCCAGAAGCTAAAATGAGAGCATATTTTCTGTAAATTCACATTATCTTTCTCACTCATGTGAGAATGAAGTCTGACATTCTCAGTAAAACATGTACATCCAACAAGGGCAGAGACTGTCAGTTGATTCCTTTGTGTTCTACTGCAGCTTCCCAGAGTGTTCTAAAGAACAACTAGAGTGCTAACAGCCTTACTTATGACAAAAGTATGGCACACCTGAAGCCATCTTGATTGGAATAAACTGGTAACACTTAAACATTTAATTTAAAAAGGAACAAAATGATGGGGTTCATTTTGTCATAGAAATTATGGTTAGTGCTGTAGAAAGAAAAATTAGGACATGTTTCAAGTGTGATCTCAAATATCTTCCTGTTATATTTCAACAGGAGCAGCCTGCCAGTTGATGCCTTTGTGTTCTACTGCAGCTTCCCAGAGTGTTCTAAAGAACAACTAGAGCGCTAACAGCCTTACTTATGACAAAAGTATGGCACACCTAAAGCCATCTTGATTGGAATAAACTGGTAACACTTAAAACAATTTAATTTAAAAAGGAACAAAATGATGGGGTTCATTTTGTCATAGAAATTATGGTTAGTGCTGTAGAAAGAAAAATTAGGACATATTTCAAGTGTGATCTCAAATATCTTCCTGTTATATTTCAACAGGAGCAGCCTGCCAGTTGATGCCTTTGTGTTCTACTGCAGCTTCCCAGAGTGTTCTAAAGAACAACTAGAGCGCTAACAGCCTTACTTATGACAACAGTATGGCACACCTGAAACCATCATTGATTGGAATAAACTGGTAACACTTAAAACATTTAATTTAAAAAGGAACAAAATGAGGGGTTCTTTTTTAAATAGAAATTATGGTTAGTGCTGCAGAAAGAAAAATTAGGGCATGTTTTAAGTGAGATCTCAAATCCTCTTCTATTTCATTAGAAAATTCTGACATGCAGACTGAAACAATCACTTTCAATACCAGCAGCAGACTACCAGTTAACTCCCTGGTGAGCAGTAGCTTTACTCCAGTGATCTAATGAGCAACTAGAGTGCTAACATTCTGAATTTATGGCAGATGTGAGACACATCTGAATGCCTTCTTGATGGAATCAAAGTAAAAAACTGAAAGCATTTCCTACTGAGGAGACTGCAGTAAATGAAGAAATTAGGAAACTTCATAACAAAGAAGTCTTCCAAGATGGCCACCAGTGAAAAAGAGCCCAAATGTAGCACAAATATTACCCAGATGTAGCCCACATATAGCCCAATGACAAAAGTGTGCAAAACACTTTTTATTTTTAGTTTTTTTGCAGTTTTATGTAGTGCAGACTGGTCAGGTATTGGAGCATTGCATCTTAAAACATGACCCCCTACACTACAAAAACACCACTGCACTACCTTAAACCCTAAAACACTACCCCAGCACGACCCCCTACACTACACAAGCACCACTGCACTATCCTAAACCCTAAAACACTACCCCTGCACGACCCCTACACTACCCAAACATCACTGCACTAACCTAAATCCTAAAACACTACCACCAGCACGACCCCCTACACTACCCAAACACCACTGCACTACCCTAAAACATGACCCCCTACACTACACAAACACCACTGCACTACCCTAAACCCTAAAACACTACCCCCAGCACGACCCCCTACACTACACAAGCACCACTGCACTACCCTAAACCCTAAAACACTACCCCCAGCACGACCCCTACACTACCCAAACACCACTGCACTAACCTAAATCCTAAAACACTACCCCCAGCACGACCCCCTACACTACCCAAACACCACTGCACTACCCTAAAACATGACCCCCTACACTACACAAACACCACTGCACTACCCTAAACCCTAAAACACTACCCCCAGCACGACCCCCTACACTACACAAGCACCACTGCACTACCTTAAACCCTAAAACACTACCCCCAGCACGACCCCCTACACTGCCCGAACACCACTGCACTGCCCTAAACCCTGAAACACCAGCCCCTGCATGACCCTCTACACTGCCCGAACACCACTGCACTGCCCTAAACCCTGAAACACCACCCCTAGCACGACCCCCTACACTGCCCGAACACCACTGCACTGCCCTAAACCCTGAAACACCACCCCTTCACGACCCCTACACTGCCCGAACACCACTGCACTGCCCTAAACCTTGAAACACCAGCCCCTGCACGACCCCCTACACTGCCCGAACACCACTGCACTACCCTAAACCCTGAAACATCACCCCCAGCACGACCCCCTACACTGCCCGAGCACACACTGCACTGCCCTAAACCCTGAAACACCAGCCCCAGCACGACCCCTACACTGCCCGAACACCACTGCACTGCCCTAAACCCTGAAACACCAGCCCCAGCACGACCGCCTACACTGCCCGAACACCACTGCACTGCCCTAAACCCTGAAACACCAGCCCCAGCACGACCCCCTACACTGCCCGAACACCACTGCACTGCCCTAAACAGTGAAACACCAGCCTCAGCACGACCCCCTACACTGCCTGAACACCACTGCACTGCCCTGAACCCTGAAACACCAGCCCCAGAATAACACCCTACACTGCCCGAACACCACTGCACTGCCCTAAACCCTGAAACACCACCCCGTGCATGACCCCCTACACTGCCCGAACACCACTGCACTGCCCTAAACCCTGAAACACCACCCCCAGCGCGACCCCCTACACTGCCCGAACACCACAACACTGCCCAAAACCCTGAAACACCACCCCCTGCAGAACCCCTACACTGCTCAAACACTACTGCACTGCCCTAAACCCAGAAACACCATCCCCAGCACGACCCCCTATACTGCACGAACACCACTGCACTGCCCTAAACCCTGAAACACTACCCCCAGCAAGACCCCCTACACTGCCCGAACACCACTGCACTGCCCTAAACCCTGAAACATCACCCCCAGCAAGACCCCCTACACTGCCCGAACACCACTGCCCTAAACCCTGAAACACCACCCCCAGCAAGACCCCTACACTGCCCGAACACCACTGCACTGCCCTAAACCCTGAAACACCAGCCCCAGCACGACCCCCTACACTGCCCGAACACCACTGCACTGCCCTAAACCCTGAAACACCACCCCCTGCACGACCCCCTACACTGCCCGAACACCACTGTACTGCCCTAAACCCTGAAACCCCACCCCCAGCATGACCCCTACACTGCCAGAACACCACTGCACTGCCCTAAACCCTGAAACACCACCCCTGCACGACCCCTACACTGCCCGAACACTACTGCACTGCCCTAAACCCTGAAACACCACCCCCAGCACGACCCCCTACACTGCACGAACACCACTGCACCGCCCTAAACCCTGAAACACTACCCCCAGCAAGACCCCCTACACTGCCCGAACACCACTGCACTGCCCTAAACCCTGAAACATCACCCCCAGCAAGACCCCTACACTGCCCGAACACCACTGCCCTAAACCCTGAAACACCACCCCCAGCAAGACCCCTACACTGCCCGAACACCACTGCACTGCCCTAAACCCTGAAACACCACCCCCAGCAAGACCCCCTACACTGCCCGAACACCACTGCACTGCCCTAAACCCTGAAACACCACCCCCAGCACGACCCCTACACTGCCCGAACACCACTGCTCTGCCCAAAACCCTGAAACACCAGCCCCAGCACGACCCCCTACACTGCCAGAACACCACTGCACTGCCCTAAACCCTGAAACACCAGCCCCAGCACGACCCCCTACACTGCCCGAACACCACTGCACTGCCCTAAACCCTGAAACACCAGCCCCAGCACGACCCCCTACACTGCCCGAACACCACTGCACTGCCCTAAACCCTGAAACACCAGCCCCAGCACAACCCCGTACACTGCCCGAACACCACTGCACTGCCCTAAACCCTGAAACACCAGCCCCAGCACGACCCCGTACACTGCCCGAACACCACTGCACTGCCCTAAACCCTGAAACACCACCCCCAGCACGACCCCCTACACTGCACTGAACACCACTGCACTGCCCTAAACCCTGAAACACCACCCCTAGCACAGACCCCCTACACTGCCCGAACACCACTGCACTGCCCTAAACCCTGAAACATCACCCCCAGCAAGACCCCCTACACTGCCCGAATCACCACTGCCCTAAACCCTGAAACACCACCCCCAGCAAGACCCCTACACTGCCCGAACACCACTGCACTGCCCTAAACCCTGAAACACCACCCCCAGCAAGACCCCCTACACTGCCCGAACACCACTGCACTGCCCTAAACCCTGAAACACCACCCCCAGCACGACCCCCTACACTGCCCGAACACCACTGCTCTGCCCTAAACCCTGAAACACCAGCCCCAGCACGACCCCCTACACTGCCAGAACACCACTGCACTGCCCTAAACCCTGAAACACCAGCCCCAGCACGACCCCCTACACTGCCCGAACACCACTGCACTGCCCTAAACCCTGAAACACCAGCCCCAGCACGACCCCCTACACTGCCCGAACACCACTGCACTGCCCTAAACCCTGAAACACCAGCCCAAGCACAACCCCCTACACTGCCCGAACACCACTGCACTGCCCTAAACCCTGAAACACCAGCCCCAGCACGACCCCGTACACTGCCCGAACACCACTGCACTGCCCTAAACCCTGAAACACCAGCCCCAGCACGACCGCCTACACTGCCCGAAAACTACTGCACTGCCCTAAACCCTGAAACACCACCCCCAGCAAGACTACCTACACTGGCTGAACACCACTGCACTGCCCTAAACCCTGAAACACCACCCCCTGCACGACCCCTACACTGCCCAAACACTACTGCACTGCCCTAAACCCTGAAACAACACCCCTCAGCACGACACCCTACACTGCCCGAACACCACTGCACTGCCCTAAACCCTGAAACACCACCCCAGCACGACCCCCTACACTGCCCGAACACCACTGCACTTAACCCTGAAACACCACCCCCTGCACGACCCCCTACACTGCCGGAACACCACACCACTGCGCTGCCCTAAACCCTGAAACACCACCCCCAGCACGACCCCCTACACTGCCCTAACACCACTGCACTGCCCTAAACCCTGTAACATCACCCCCAGCACAACCCCTACACTGCCTGAGCACCATTGCTCTGCCCTAAACCCTGAAACACTAGCCCCAGCACGACCCCCTACACTGCCCGAACACCACTGCACTGCCCTAAACCCTGAAACACCACCCCCAGCACGACCCCCTACACTGCCCGAACACCACTGCACTGCCCTAAACCCTGAAACACCAGCCGCAGCAAGACCCCCTACACTGCCCGAACACCACTGCATTGCCCTAAACCCTGAAACACCAGCCCCAGCATGACCCCTACACTGCCCGAACACCACTGCACTGCCCTAAACCCTGAAACACCAGCCCCAGCACGACCCCCTACACTGCCCGAACACCACTGCACTGCCCTAAGCCCTGAAACACCAGCCCCAGCACGACCCCCTACACTGCCCGAACACCACTGCACTGCCCTAAACCCTGAAACACCAGCCCCAGCACCACCCACTACAATGCCCGAACACCACTGTACTGCCCAAAACCCTGAAACACCACCCCTGCACCGCCCCCTACACTGCCCAAACACCACTGCACTGCCCTAAACCCTGAAACACCACTCCGTGCACGACCCCCTACACTGCCCGAACACCACTGCACTGCCCTAAACCCTGAAACACCACCCCCTGCACCACCCCTACACTGCCCGAACACCACTGCACTGCCCTAAACCCTGAAACACCACCCCTGCACCACCCCCTACACTGCCCGAACACCACTGCACTGCCCTAAACCCTGAAACACCACCCCCAGCATGACCCCCTTTACTGCTCAAACACCACTGCACTGCCCCAAACCCTGAAACAACACCCCCAGCATGACCCCCTACACTGCCAGAACACCACTGCTCTAAACCCTGAAACACCACCCCTGCACGACCCACTACACTGCCCGAACACCACTGCACTGCCCTAAACCCTGAAACACCACCCCCTGCACGACCCCCTACACTGCCCGAACACCACTGCACTGCCCTAAACCCTGAAACACCACCCCCAGCATGACCCCCTACACTGCCCGAACACCACTGCACTGCCCTAAACCCTAAAACACCACCCCCAGCACGACCCCCTACACTGCCCGAACACCACTGCACTGCCCTAAACCCTAGAACACTACCCCCAGCATGACCCCCTACACTACCCGAACACCACTGCACTACCCTAAACCCTAAAATACTCCCCCAGCATGACCCCCTACACTACCCGAACACGACTGCACTGCCCTAAACCCTAAAACACTCCCCCAGCACGACCCCCTACACTGCCCGAACACCACTGCACTGCCCTAAACCCTGAAACACCAACCCCAGCACGACCCCTACACTGCCCGAACACCACTGCTCTGCCCAAAACCCTGAAACACCAGCCCCAGCACGACTCCCTACACTGCCCGAACACCACTGCACTGCCCTAAACCCTGAAACACCAGCTCCAGCACGACCCCTACACTGCCCGAACACCACTGCACTGCCCTAAACCCTGAAACACCACCCCCAGCACGACCCCCTACACTGCCAGAACACCACTGCACTGCCCTAAACCCTGAAACACCAGCCCCAGCACGACCCCGTACACTGCCCGCACACCACTGCACTGCCTAAACCCTGAAACACCAGTCCCAGCACAACCCCGTACACTGCCCGAACACCACTGCACTGCCCTAAACCCTGAAACACCAGCCCCAGCACGACCGCCTACACTGCCCAAACACTACTGCACTGCCCTAAACCCTGAAACACCACCCCCAGCAAGACTACCTACACTGGCTGAACACCACTGCACTGCCCTAAACCCTGAAACACCACCCCCTGCACAACCCCTACACTGCCCAAACACTACTGCACTGCCCTAAACCCTGAAACACCACCCCCAGCACGACACCCTACACTGCCCGAACACCACTGCACTGCCCTAAACCCTGAAACACCACCCGCAGCCAGACCCCCTACACTGCCCGAACACCACTGCATTCTAAACCCTGAAACACCAGCCCCTGCACGACCCCCTACACTGCCGGAACACCACTGCACTGCCCTAAACCCTGAAACACCAGCCCCAGCACGACCCCCTACACTGCCCTAACACTACTGCACTGCCCTAAACCCTGTAACATCAGCCCCAGCACAACCCCCTACACTGCCTGAGCACCATTGCTCTGCCCTAAACCCTGAAACACCAGCCCCAGCACGACCCCCTACACTGCCCGAACACCACTGCACTGCCCAAACCCTGAAACACCACCCCCAGCACGACCCCCTACACTGCCCGAACACCACTGTACTGCACTAAACCCTGAAACACCACCCGCTGCACAGACCCCTACACTGCCCGAACACCACTGCACTGCCCTAGACCCTGAAACACCAGCCCCAGCACGACCCCCTACACTGCCCGAACACCACTGCACTGCCCTAAACCCTGAAACACCAGCCCCAGCATGACCCCCTACACTGCCCGAACACCACTGCACTGCCCTAAACCCTGAAACACCAGCCCCAGCACGACCCCCTACACTGCCCGAACACCACTGCACTGCCCTAAACCCTGAAACACCAGCCCCAGCACGACCCCCTACACTGCCCGAACACCACTGCACTGCCCTAAACCCTGAAACACCAGCCCCAGCACCACCCCCTACAATGCCCGAACACCACTGTACTGCCTAAACCCTGAAACACCACCCCTGCACCGACCCCTACACTGCCCGAACACAACTGCACTGCCCTAAACCCTGAAACACCAGCCCCAGCAAGACCCCTTCACTGCCCGAACACCACTGCACTGCCCTAAACCCTGAAACACCACCCCCTGCACGACCCCCTACACTGCCCGAACACCACTGCACTGCCCTAAACCCTGAAACACCACCCCCTGCACCACCCCCTACACTGCCCGAACACTACTGCACTGCCCTAAACCCTGAAACACCACCCCTGCACCGACCCCTACACTGCTCGAACACCACTGCACTGCCCTAAACCCTGAAACACCACCCCCAGCATGACCCCTTTACTGCCCGAACACCACTGCACTGCCCTAAACCCTGAAACAACACCCCCAGCATGACCCCCTACACCTGCCCGAACACCACTGCACTGCCTAAACCCTGAAACACCACCCCTGCACGACCCCCTACACTGCCCGAACACCACTGCACTACCTTAAACCCTAAAATACTCCCCCCAGCATGACCCCCTACACTACCCGAACATGACTGCACTGCCCTAAACCCTAAAACACTCCCCCAGCACGACTCCCTACACTACCCGAACACCACTGCACTCTGCCCTAAACCCTAAAACACCACCCCCAGCAGTACCCCTACACTACCCAAACACCAATGCACTACCCTAAACCATAAAACACTACCCCCAGCAGTACTCCCTACGCTACCCAAACACCACTGCACTACCCTAAACCCTAAAACACTACCCCCAGCAGTACCCCTACACTACCCAAACACCATTGCACTACCATAAATCCTAAAACACTACCCCCAGCAGTATCCCCTACACTACCCAAACACCACTGCACTACCCTAAACCCTAAAACACTAACCCCAGCACGACCCCCTACACTACCCAAACACCACTGTACTACCCTAAACCCTAAAACACTCCCCCAGCACGACTCCCTACACTACCCAAACACCACTGCACTACCCTAAACCCTAAATCTACCCCCAGCATGACCCCCTACACTACACAAACACCACTGCACTACCCTAAACCCTAAAACACTACCCCCAGCACGACCCTCTTCACTACCTAAACACAACTGCACAATTTGTTACAGGCGTTGCAACGCAGGCCTGTGGTGCTTACTGGAAGTACCAGGTGGGCTAGTTGGGCCCCAGGGACTCTCAGGATTCAAGGTGACCTAATCCCCCAACTTAAAACGCGCCACGGGGCGCGTTTGCACAGTGGTGAAGGGAGGGGGCGGGGCCTCAGGTGACATGTGGTGCATTTTAAGTTGGGGAGTTAATTCCCTTTGAATCCTGGGGGCCAACTAGCCCACCAGGTACCTTTAGTAAGCACAACAGAGTTGCGTTGCAGAGAGGTGAAAAAAGGTGCGTGGCCTCGGAACGCCTCCCTGCAACTCAGCTCTGTGGTCCTAACTGTAGGTACCTGGGGGGCTAGTTGGGCCCCAGGGACCCTCAGGATTCAAGGGGACTTAATCCCGCAACTTAAAACGCGCCACGGGGCGCGTTTGCACACATGTCACCTCAGGCCCCCCCCTCCCTTCACCACTGTGCAAACGCGCACTGGCTCTGGTTAGTCAGAGTCAGTTACCACCAGTACCCGTCTGAAAAAGTTGTGGGCACAGGATGATTTTGCAACAAGGCCTCTTTCTGCTCCTCTGCACCACTAAAAAACCCTCCCAGCAGACCCGGAAGCAAGAAAACCCCTTGGTTCACCAACGAACTCAAGGAATCCAAGAAGAACTGCCGCACTCTCGAGAAAACCTGGCGACTCGACCAGACCACAGACAACAGGACCGCCCTCAAGCACGCCACCCGCAAACACCACCAGCTGATCCGTGCCACCAAGAAGTCGGCACTCAAAGAACGACTGGACAACAACGCCCATGACAGCAAGGAACTTTTCAGCATCGTCAAAGAGTTCTCCAACCCCAGCGCCGGAAACAACGACATCACCCCCTCGCAAGACCTCTGCAACTCACTCTCCGCGTTCTTCCACCGCAAGATCACCGACATACACAACAGCTTCAACGCACAAACAACGCACCCTACCGCCGAACCAATGCCCGCCACCACCACCCTCTGCAACTGGACCCCGATCAACACCGAAGACACCACCCGCACGATGAACTCCATCCACTCCGGATCACCAACCGACCCCTGCCCACACCACGTCTTCAACAAAGCCGACGCCACCATCGCACCCCCATCTCCGGGACATCATCAACTCCTCCTTCCGCACCGCCACCTTCCCGGAGAGCTGGAAGCACGCCGAGCTTACCGCCCTCCTGAAGAAACCAACGGCGGACCCCACCGACCTCAAGAACTACCGCCCCATCTCGCTCCTTCCGTTTCCGGCCAAAGTCATCGAGAAGACCGTCAACAGACAGCTTGCCGCCTTCCTCGAGACGAATGGATCCCTCGACCCTCGCAGTCCGGGTTTCGGGCCAACCACAGCACCGAGACCGCCCTTATCGCAGCCACCGACGACATCAGAACCCTAACCGACAACGGGGAAACAGCTGCCCTCATCCTCCTGGACCTCTCCGCGGCGTTCGACACCGTCTGCCACCGCACCCTAGTGAAGCGCCTCAGCAACATCGGAATCCGAGAGAAAGCACTGGAATGGATCATCTCGTTCCTCGCCGGAAGAACCCAGAGAGTCCGCCTCTCCCGTTCAGATCCGAAGCCACCGAAGTCATCTGCGGCGTTCCACAAGGATCCTCACTCAGCCCGACCCTCTTCAACGTCTACATGAGCCCCCTCGCAGCCATCGCACGCCGACACAACCTCAACATCATCTCCTACGCCCGACGACACCCAGCTGATCCTCTCCCTCACCAACGACCCCACTACCGCCAGAGCCAACCTGCACGACGGGATGAGAGACGTCGCCGACTGGATGAGGAACAGCCGCCTTAAACTGAACTCAGACAAGACGGAAGTCCTCATCCTGGGCTCATCACCCTCCGCCTGGGACGACTCCTGGTGGCCCCCGGCCCTGGGCACCGCACCCAAGCCAACGGACCACGCACGCAACCTGGGCTTCATCCTGGACTCCTCCCTATCAATGACCAAACAAGTCAACGCCGCCTCATCTTCATGCTTCAACACCCTGCGCATGCTCCGCAAGATCTTCAGATGGATCCCCACTGAAACCAGGAAGACCGTCACCCAGGCACTCGTCACCAGCCGACTGGACTATGGGAACACCCTCTACGCCGGAACCACAGCCAAACTTCAAAAGAGACTCCAGCGCATCCAGAACGCCTCCGCACGACTCATCCTGGACATCCCCCGACACAGCCACATCACCGTACACCTGAAAGACCTGCACTGGCTCCCCGTCAGCAAGAGAATCACGTTCAGACTCCTCACCCACGCACACAAGGCCCTCCACGACCTGGGCCCAAAGTACCTCAACGACCGCATGTCCTTCTACACGCCCACACGCCAGCTACGATCAACCAGCCACGCCCTCGCCACCGTACCACGCATCCGCAGAACCACCGCCGGAGGAAGATCCTTCTCCTACCTGGCGGCCAAGACCTGGAACTCCTCCCCACTCACCTTCGGCGAACCCAGGACCATCTCGCCTTCAGGAAGCAGCTCAAGACCTGGCTGTTCGAGCAGTAACTTACCCCCTCCCCCAGCGCCTTGAGACCCTCCCGGGTGAGTAGCGCGCTCTATAAATGCCGTGATTGATTGATTGATTGGTTCTTTCTGCACATATTTTGCTTCTTTCTGTGCGTTTTTTCTTCTTTCTTCACATGTCCTACCTCTGTTGGCATAGTTAGAAACTAGCATTTAAAAAACCTTTGAAATTCACTTAAAAAATCATAGGTTTCAGGCACGTTATAGTTAGAAATTAGCATTTAAAAAACCTTTGAAATTCACTGAAAAAACCATAGGTTTCAGGCACGTTATAGTTAGAAATTAGCATTTAAAAAACCTTTGAAATTCACTGAAAAAACCATAGGTTTCAGACACGTTATAGTTAGAAATTAGCATTTAAAAAACCTTTGAAATTCACTGAAAAAAACCATAGGTTTTAGGGACAGTTATAGTTAGTTGGACATTGCACTCGTACAAAACCCGTGAAATTCCCTGTTATAGTTAGTTCAGCTAACTATAACTCGCGCCCGCAATGCACTGCTGATGACGTCACATATTACATCACTCATGACATGGTCAGTGACATCACTGATGACATCACTGATGACATCTCAAATGACATCACTGATGACATCATCCATGTGATAATTTCATGCATCTTCTCACACCCTAATATAACTTTTGATACACGCACTCTAAATTACAGACTGCCATTCTCAAAACCATAGACACTCCAACACCAAAAACTACATACCCACTCACTGATTCTTAGGTCTACACACACATCCACTCACTCACCTGTACAGTCACTCATACTTACAGTCACTCAGTACAGGACTATCATATGCACTCATACACCTATATAAACTCTCACACACCGCTACTCATCCATAGAGGTACTCACACACCTAGTCAGTCATGCAAAAAATTAATCACACACCCATTTACTCACCTATACAGTTATACACACACCAGCTCACTTACTCATACAAATACTAGCACATTCTTACGCTCTTATACAATAACTGATACAAGCACACACGCATCCATACAGCCACTCTCACAATAACACGCTCTCACTTATAGCCATTTAAATACTCTAACACACATATATACTGCCTTTTACATATGTAGTTACTCGCACATGTACCACTGAGATATACATTCACTCACTAACACACCCATACACACACTCACCCACCCAAGCAGTCCATCACAGATGCACTCTTGAAATCATGCACCCAGTGACTCTCCCACTCACACATCTATGTATAGAGTCACACACACCCCACCCACACAAACACTCAGGCAGCCATACAGATACTCAGAGAACCAATCAATAACCCATATAGACACTCATGTAGCTATTCGCAAATCCATGCATCCACTTACACACCAACAAACAGACAGATACAGACATTCACACAGTTTAGTCACTAACCCATGCATTCAGTAAGATACGTTTAATCACTCACTTGTAGAGTCAGTCACTCACGTACTAAATCATCCATTCAGACACTTATACACCCACTCATTCTTCAATACGCCTTTCCCTATATATATTAAACATATTTAAACTTTTACAGAAACACACAGTCACTGGATGATGCCATCAGTGATGTCATCAGTGATGTCATTTGAGATGTCATCAGTGATGTCATCAGTGATGTCACTGACCATGTCATGAGTGATGTAATATGTGACGTCATCAGCAGTGCATTGCGGGGGCTAAAAGATGCAGCACTGGGTTCTCTCCTGATAACAGGTGAGTAAATTGGAATTCGTACTTTGGTTGATTTTAGAGGAATATTATAAAGTTCCAAAACTCCACACTTAGAAGAATTTCCAAGTGAAACCAGTCAATGTTAGCCTATGAAGGAAATTCAAGTTACCGGTAAGTACGGTTAAAATTACTTTTCAGGACCAGTACTGGGCTGAAAGATGCAGCACTGAGGTCTCTCCTGATAACAGGTGAGTAAATCAGAATTCGGATTTCTCGGCTGATTTTAGAGGAATATTTGTATGTTTCAAAAATCAACACTTAGAAACTTTTTCAGCAAAAAGCAGGCAATGATATCCTATGGAAGGAAATTCAAGTTACTGGTAAGTTCGGTTACAATTACTTTTGAGGATCAGTACTGAGCTGAAAGATGCAGCACTGAGGTCTCTCCTGATAACAGGTGAGTAAATCGGAATTCGTATTTCGGCTGATTTTAGAGGAATATTTTAAAGTTCCAAAACTCCACACTTAGAAGAATTTCCAAGTGAAACCAGTCAATGTTAGCCTATGAAGGAAATTCAAGTTACCGGTAAGTACGGTTAAAATTACTTTTCAGGACCAGTACTGGGCTGAAAGCTGCAGCACTGAGGTCTCTCCTGATAACAGGTGAGTAAATCAGAATTCGGATTTCGGCTGATTTTAGAGGAATATTTGTATGTTTCAAAAATCAACACTTAGAAACTTTTTCAGCAAAAAGCAGGCAATGATATCCTATGGAAGGAAATTCAAGTTACTGGTAAGTACGGTTAAAATTACTTTTGAGGATCAGTACTGGGCTGAAAGATGCAGCACTGAGGTCTCTCCTGATAACAGGTGAGTAAATCGGAATTCGTATTTCGGCTGATTTTAGAGGAATATTTTAAAGTTCCAAAACTCCACACTTAGAAGAATTTCCAAGTGAAACCAGTCAATGTTAGCCTATGGAAGGACATTCAAGTTACTGGTAAGTACGGTTAAAATTACTTTTCAGGACCAGTACTGGGCTGAAAGATACAGCACTGAGGTCTCTCCTTATAACAGGTGAGTAAATCGGAATTCGTATTTCGGCTGATTTTAGAGGAATATTTGTATGTTTCAAAAATCAACACTTAGAAACTTTTTCAACAAAAAGCAGGCAATGATATCCTATGGAAGGAAATTCAAGTTACTGGTAAGTACGGTTAAAATTACTTTTGAGGATCAGTACTGGGCTGAAAGATACAGCACTGAGGTCTCTCCTGATAACAGGTGAGTAAATCGGAATTCGTATTTCGGCTGATTTTAGAGGAATATTTTAAAGTTCCAAAACTCCACACTTAGAAGAATTTCCAAGTGAAACCAGTCAATGTTAGCCTATGGAAGGAAATTCAAGTTACTGGTAAGTACGGTTAAAATTACTTTTCAGGACCAGTACTGGGCTGAAAGATACAGCACTGAGGTCTCTCCTGATAACAGGTGAGTAAATCGGAATTCGTATTTCGGCTGATTTTAGAGGAATATTTTAAAGTTCCAAAACTCCACACTTAGAAGAATTTCCAAGTGAAACCAGTCAATGTTAGCCTATGAAGGAAATTCAAGTTACCGGTAAGTACGGTTAAAATTACTTTTCAGGACCAGTACTGGGCTGAAAGATGCAGCACTGAGGTCTCTCCTGATAACAGGTGAGTAAATCGGAATTCGTAGTAAGACAGATTTTAGAGGAATATTTGCACAATGGTGAAGGGAGGGGCGGGGCCTGAGGTGACATGTGTGCAAACGCGCCCCGTGGCGCGTTTTAAGTTGGAGATTAAGTCCCCTTGAATCATGAGGTTCCCCTAGGGGCCAACTAGCCCACCATGAACCTCCAGTATGCGCCAGGGGCTGCGTTGCAGAGACGTGTAGAGAGGCCACACCCTTTTACACCTCTCTGCAACGCAGCTCTGTGGCGCTTTCTGGATGTACCTGTTGGGCTAGTTGGCCCCAGGGACCCTCAGGATTGAAGGGGATTTAATCCCCCATCTTAAAGCGCGCCACGGGGCCTGTTTGCACACATGTCATATGAAGCCCCGCCCCTCCCTTCACCACTGTGCAAACGCGCCCTGTGGCGCGTTTTAAGTTGGGGGATTAAGTCCCCTTGAATCCTGAGGGTCCCTGGAGTCCAACTAGCCCACCATATACCTCCAAAAAGCGCCACAGAGCTGCGTTGCAGAGAGGTGTAAAAGGGCGTGGCCTATGTACACGTCTCTGCAAGGCAGCCCCCTGGCGCATACTGGAGGTTCCTGGTGGGCTAGTTGGCCCCCAGGGACCCCCAGTATTCAAGGGGAATTCGTTCCCCTCTGCAAACGCGCCAGGGCGCGTTTGCAGAGTACTGCAGGGAGGGGCGGGGCCTCCGGCACGATGCCCCTCGTTTTTTGTTTTTTTTAAATTAAAAAAAAAACGGGAAGGGGCCGCGTGGCCCCCTTCCCTGGGCCTGTATTGGCCCCGGGGACCCCATCCCCGGGGCATGGCCTCCGATTTTCTTTGGAGGGGGGCTGCGTGGCCCCCTCCTCAGGCCATTAAGGCCACGGGGACCCCATCCCCGGGCCGGCCTTTCCCTTATTTAAAAAAAAAAAAAAAATTGAACTTTGGGAGGGGGCTGCGTGGCCCCCCTCCCGGGCCACTTATGGCCCCGGGGACCCCATCCCCCGGGGCCTGGCCTCACGTTGGAGACTGTGGGGGGTCCCCAATCCCCCCACAGTCCCAGCCGGCTCCCCGCCTCCTGCGGAAGCCGGCATTAGCTTTTCCACATGGGGAGCAGCTAACATGCTGCTCCCCATGTGGAAAGCTAATTGGTTTGCATTTTGAAAGAGAGAGCAGGTTTCCTGCTCTCTCTTTCAAAATGCAAACCAAGATCTTGCTATGACAGGACGGGAGCCACGAGGCTCCCGTCCTGTCATAGCAAACAGCAGTGTCCCGGGGGTAGGCACCCGGGACACTGCAGGAGCCGGCCCTGGGGGTGGTGGTCCCCAGGGCCATCAAGGGCTCCAGGAGGGGGGATGCGCGGCCCCTCCCATTCAGTGCACAGCCCCGGGGAGGTGGTGGTCCCTGGGGCTTGAGGGTCCGTAACGGACCCCCATATTTAAATGTTTAGTGCCCCGGGGAGGTGGCGGTCCCCGGAGCATGTGGGGGGCTGGAGCCCCCACACAGGTTTAAAAAAGAAGCCCCGGGGAGGTGGCGGTCCCGGGGCTGCGGGAGGGCTCAGAGCCCTCCCGCCATCATTTTAAATAAAGCCCCGGGGGTGGCAGTCCCCGGGCTTGGGGCATAGAGGCCCCCTACATAAATTAAAACACCCCCACCATGCCCCCGGGACTTGGGCCACCCGGGGCCAATTAACATCGAGCGCGGGAGACCGCGCTCGATTTTTCTTCGGCAGGATACGCGCTCCCTGAGCGCATCCTGCCCGATTTTTATAAAAATAAAAAAATCTTTTGCCCAGGGGGTCCTTGTGGGACCCCCTGAGCAGACCTAGGGGGTCGGGGTGTTTCTACCCTGCCCCCTTTGTGCATTTTGCGCACTTGTTTCTGTCCCTCGGTTCTACCGAGGGACAAAATGGCTGCCAACACTTCCTGATTTGGAGTGTTGACAGCCAATTAGCATGCAGCTCGTGATCGGGAGGGTGCGCGAATCCGACGCGACCATAGATATATATGTACTTTTACTTTTGATTTTCTCAGCAACTACTGAACGGATTTACACCATTTAACAAAAAGGGTTCTTTCTGAACCAAGAACTACCTCTTTGCCAAATTTGGTGTAATTCCGTTCAGCAGTTTGGGCTGTAGCCGTGTCTAAAGTTTCCTATGGAAAAATGAATGGGGAAAACGCGTTTTGGGACCCCCCTTTTTCTCGGCCCCCGCTTGACGAATCACCCCGAGACTTTCAGGGTAGGAGCGGACCGGAGCGCCCCACAAAGTTTGAAAATTTTGCGAAGATACGTCAACCGGCAAGAGAGTTATTTCAAATAGAATGTCGCGGATTTCCTATGGAAAATAGGTTCTAACTATAACTATCTACTGGCGACCGCCAGTAGATAATATATATATATATATATATATATATATATATATATATATATATATATATATATATATATATATATATATATATATATTCACTGAAAAAAACCATAGCTTTCAGGGGCGTTATAGTTAGTTGGACATTTCACTCGTACAAAACCATAGAAATTCCCCCGTTATAGTTAGTTCAGCTAACTATAACTTCATGCGCGCCCGCAATGCACTGCTGATGACGTCACATATTACATCACTCATGACATGGTCAGTGACATCACTCATGACATCACTGATGACATCTCAAATGACATCACTGATGACATCACTGATGACATCATCCTTGTGATAGAGTGGCAGACCTCCTCTCACCCTAATATAACCTTTGATACACACACTCAAAAATACAAACTAACATTTTCAAAACAATGGACATACCAATACCAGTTACAACACACCTATTCATTAATTCCAAGATCTACACACACATCCACTAATTCACCAACAGTCCCTATACAGTCACTCATACATGTACTCACTCATCATATGTACTCATACACCTATACATCCTGTTACACACCGCCACTCATCCATAGAGTTACTCACACACATAGTCACACATGCAAACAAAGTATCAAACATCCATTTACTTGCATATACAGTTATACACACACTACCACACTTACTTCTACAGAAACTTACACATACTTACTCTCTTAAACAATCACTTATAGAAACACCTACTTATTTGTACAGGAACTCTTCCAATCTCTCACTCTCACATATACTCACTTATATACACCAATACTCACATATACTAGTTTAAAACATATGTAGTTACTTATAAAGACACTATTGAGACAGTCATTCACTCACTAACACACCCATACACATACTCATCCACCTATACAGTCCTGCACACATGCTGTCTTCAACACATACAAACAGTGAGTCACTCATTCATGCATCTATGCACTAAGTAATACCCCCACCCGAACCATACAGACACTCAGACACTCATACTGATACTCAAAAACCAACTAATAACCCATATAGACACTCTCATGTAGCTACTCACCAACCCATGCAGCCACTTATACACAAAGTGAGAGACTGATACAGATATTTTCATATTTAAACATTACTCACTAACCCATGTATTCACTAAGATACACTTAGTCAGTTATACAATCAATTTTACAAAAAAAATCATCCATTTAGACACTTATATTCCCCTTTATTCTTCCATCGACCTTGAGATATACATATATAAAACATATTTAATTTTCTGAAAAACACACATTCACTGGATGATGTCATCAGTGATGTCATGAGTGATGTCATGAGTGATGTCACTGACCATGTCATGAGTGATGTAATATGTGACGTCATCAGCAGTGCATTGCGGGCGCGCGAGTTATAGTTAGCTGAACTAACTATAACGGGGGAATTTCACGGGTTTTGTACGAGTGCAATGTCCAACTAACTATAACTGTCCCTAAAACCTATGGTTTTTTCAGTGAATATATATATATATATATATATATTTTGAAACAAGGACGCGGCACTCAAAGCTTGGATTAAGCTTACTTTATTTCAAGTTTGGTTCAGCACTCAGACCAACGCGTTTCAGCCTTCACGGCCGTGATCAAGGCCGTGAAGGCTGAAACGCGTTGGTCTGAGTGCTGAGCCAAACTGAAATAAAGTAAGCTTAATCCAAGCTTTGAGTGCCGCGTCCTGTTTCAAAATTGATGTCTTTGGGCCAGGATCCGGCCCCTACGCAGAGCACCCGCTGACGAGTGCCCTGGGTCAAAGGATCACATTGCAGAAAAATATATATATATATATATTCACTGAAAAAACCATAGGTTTCAGGGACGTTATAGTTACAAATTAGCATTTAAAAACCTTAGAAATTCACTGAAAAAACCATAGGTTTCAGGGGCGTTATAGTTCGTTGGACATTTCACTTGTACAAAACCATAGAAATTCCCCCGTTATAGTTAGTTCAGCTAATTATAACTCGCGCCCCCACAATGCACTGCTGATGACGTCACATATTACATCACTCATGACATGGTCAGTGACATCACTGATGACATCTCAAATGACATCACTGAAGACATCATCCATGTGACTGTGTTTCTGTAAAGTTTAAATATGTTTAATATATATAGGAAAAGGCGTATTGAAGAATGAATGGGTGTATAAGTGTCTGAATGGAGGATTTAGTAGGTGCGTGACTGACTATAAGTGAGTGATTAAACGTATCTTACTGAATGCATGGGTTAGTGACTAAACTGTGTGAATGTCTGTATCCGTCTGTCTGTTGGTGGGTAAGCGGCTGCATGGGTTTGTGAATAGCTACATGAGTGTCTACATGGGTTATTGATTGGTTGTCTGAGTATCTGTATGGGTGCCTGAGTGTTTGTGTGGGTGGGGTGTGTGTGAGACTCTGTGCATAGATGTGTGAGTGGGTGATTCACTGGGTGCATGGTTTCAAGAGTGCATCTGTGATGGACTGTATGGGTGGGTGAGTGTGTGTATGGGTGTGTTAGTGAGTGAATGTATATCTCCGTGGTACATGTGTGAGTAACTACATATGTGAAAGGCAGTATATATGTGTGTTGGAGTATATAAATGGCTATAAGTGAGAGTGTGTGATTGTGAGAGTGGCTGTATGGATGAGTGTGTACTTGTATCAGTGATTGTATAAGAGCGTAAGAATGTGCTAGTATTTGTATGAGTAAGTGAGCTGGTGTGTGTATAACTATAGGTGAGTAAATGGCAGTGTGATTAATTATTTGCATGATTGACTAGGTGTGTGAGTACCTCTATGGATGAGTGGCGGTGTGTGAGTGTCTATGTAGGTGTATGAGTGCATATGATAGTCCTGTACTGAGTGACCGTAAGTATGAGTGACTGTACGGGTGAGTGAGTGGATGTGTGTGTAGACCTAAGAATCAGTGAGTGTGTATGTAGTTATTGGTGTTGGAGTGTCTATGGTTTTGAGAATGGCAGTCTGTAATTTAGAGTGGGTGTATCAAAAGTTATATTAGGGTGTGAGAAGATGCATGAAATTATCACATGGATGATGTCATCAGTGATGTCATCAGTGATGTCATTTGAGATGTCATCAGTGATGTCACTGACCATGTCATGAGTGATGTAATATGTGATGTCAACAGCAGTGCATTATGGAGGCGCGAGTTATAGTTAGCTGAACTAACTATAACGGGGGAATTTCTATGGTTTTGTACGAGTGAAATGTCCAACGAACTATAACGCCCCTGAAACCTATGGTTTTTTCAGTGAATTTCTAAGGTTTTTTAAATGCTAATTTCTAACTATAACGTGCCTGAAACCTATGGTTTTTTCAGTGAATTTCAAAGGTTTTTTTAACTGCTAATTTATAACTATAACATGCCTGAAACCTATAGTTTTTGCTTGAAACCTATGGTTTTTTTAAGTAAATTTCAAAGGTTTTTTAAATGCTAGTTTCCAACTATGCCTACAGAGGTAGGACATGCGAAGAAAGAAGAAAAAACACACAGAAAGAAGCAAAAGAAATGGAGAAAGAAGCAACAGAAGTCCACAAAGACGAACAAAAGTGCAGGAAGAAGCAAGACATGTGCAGAAAGAACCAACAGAGGAGCAGAAAGAGGCCTTGTTGCAAAATCATCCTGTGCCCACAACTTTTTCAGACGGGTACTGGTGGTAACTGAGTCTGACTAACCAGGCCTAGAGCCAGGGCTATGCTAAAAGACACTTAGAATACAGTGAAAACACCTACATACACTAGGGAACACTATGCGTTGGGGTACCCCTGTGATTAGCATGACCTCTTCTGTAAGGCCCTAGTACATAATAGGGCAGGGGAATTAAAACTACCTCTAAGTCAGAGGTGCAGAAATATGCTACTTTAACTAGTAGTCGCGTTTGCAGAGTGGTGGAGAAAGGGTGCTGGGCGTCCAACCAACGCTCAGGAATTCCGCTGCGTAGGACTTACAGGAGGTACCAGGAGGGATTCTTGGCCCCCAAACTCCTCAGGATCGAAATTGGACTTCATCCCCCATCCCGTAGTCTGCCACGAGGCACGTTTGCAGAGTGGTAGAGAAAGGGGCCATGGCCTCCGAAGACGTCTTAGCAATCCCACTGTGTGGGGACTTACTGGAGGTAACAAGAGGGGTAGTTAGCCCCCAAGGACATCCTTGGGGGCCAACTTCCCAAACTATTACCTCCAGTCAGTCCCACACAGCAGCACTGGTAAGTACTCGTACCAGGCCACGCCCACTTTGCCCACCACTCTACAAACGCGCTCCCTGGCACGCTCTTGGATGGGGATTGAAGTCCCCTTCACTGCTGGGGGCCCTTTAGGGGCCAACTAGCCTACCTTTTACCTCCAGTAAGCCCCACGCAGTGGGATTGGTGAGAGGTAGACAAAGGCCATGCCCCCTTTCTCCACCACTCTGCAAATGCGCCCCCTGGCGCGTTGTAAGTGGGGGGATTAAGTCCCCTTGAATCCTGAGGGTCCCTGGGGTCCAACTAGCCCACGAGGTACCTCCAGTAAGTGCCACAGAGCTGCGTTGCAGAGAGGTGTAAAAAGGGGCGTGGCCTGGACCACCTCTCAGCAACGCAGGCCTGTGGCGCTTACTGGAGGTACCTGGTGGGCTAGTTGGCTCCAGGGGCCCTCAGGATTGAAGGGGAATTAATTCCCCAACTTAAAATGCGCCACAGGGCGTGTTTGCACACATATCACCTCAGGCCCCACCCCTCCCTTCACCACTGTGCAAACGCGCCCTGTGGCGCGCTTTAAGCTGGGGGATAAAGTCGCCTTGAATCCTGAGGGTCCCTGGGGTTCATCCAGCCCACCAGGTACCTCCAGTAAGCGCCACAGAGCTGCGTTGCAGAGAGGTGTAAAAAGGGGCGTGGCCTGGACCACTTCTCTGCAACGCAGCCCTGTGGCGCTTACTGGAGGTACCTGGTGGGCTAGTTGGCCCTCAGGGACCCCAGTATTGAAGGGGAATTAATTCCTCAACTTAAAACGCGCCACAGAGCGCGTTTGCAGAGTGTTGCTGGGAGGGGGCGGGGCCTCCGGCACGATCGCGTTTTTTTTTTTTTTAGAATGGCCCCCTTCTTTTTCCTTTTTTGGGCCCTGGGGACCCCATCCCCCAGGGCCTGACCCCTTTAAAAAAAAAAAATCTGAACGGGAAGGGGACCGCGTGGGCCCCCCTCCCGTGGCCAAGTTCGGCCCCGGGGACCCCTTCCCCCGGGGCATGGCCAAATATATATATATTTTTTTATGGAGGGGGGCTGCGTGGCCCCCCTCCTGAGGCCTCTATTGGCCCCGGGGACCCCATCCCCTGGGGCCGGCCTTTATTTATTTATTTATTTTTAGGGATGGGGGCCGCGTGACCCCCCTCCCGGGCCACTTCTAGCCCCAGGGACCCCATCCCCCGGGGCAGGCCCTATCCGTTGGGGACCATGGGGGGAGCCCCAATGCCCCCACGGTCCCGCCGGCTCCCCGCGTCCTGCGGGAGCCGGCATTGCTTTTCCACATGGGGAGCTGCTAACATGCAGCTCCCCTTGTGGAAAAGCAATCTGCTTTGCTTCATTGAAGCGAGAGCAGGTTTCCCTGCTCTCGCTTCAATGAAGCAAAGCAGTTTGCAATGACAGGGCGGAGCCGCGAGGCTCCCGCCCTGTCATTGCAAACAGCAGTGTCCCGGGGGTGGGCACCCCGGGACACTGCAGGAGCCGGCCCTGGGGGGTGGCGGTCCCCAGGGCTATCACGGGCTCCCGGAGGGGGGCTGCGCGGCCCCCCTCCCACCTATTGCACAGCCCCTGGGAGGTGGTGGTCTCCGGGGCTCGGGTGTCCGTTACGGACCCCCGAATTTGAATATTAGTGCCCCGGGAGGTGGCGGTTCGTGGCGTGCGGTGGGGGCTCGAGCCCCCACACAGGTCTATGTTTGAAAAATAAAAGCCCCGGGGGTGGCGGTCCCCGGGCAGCGGGGGTCGTGTGCCCCGCGATTATAATTAATAAAAGCCCTGGGGTGGTGGTCCCCGGGGCTTGGGGGGGCCTTGGAGGCTCCGCCACACATTAAAAATAAGAAGCCCCGGGGGGTGGCGGTCCCCGGGGCTGCGGGGGGGCCATGTGCCCCCCCGCAAATGTTTATGGAAAGCCCCAGAGGCTTTCCAAAAGAAATTACATTATTGAATGCCCCCGGGACTTGGCCCACCCGGGGGCTAAATAATAATAATTTTAATATTTTTTTAATGCTTTTTGCCCTGGGGGTCCTTCTGGGACCCCTGAGTAGGCCTAGGGGTCAGGGTGTTTCTACCCTGCCCCCTTTCTTGTTTTTACGCGTTTGTTTTTCTGTTTTCTTGTGCCTCGGTTACCGAGGCACAAGATGGCTGCCAACACTTCCTGGTTTGGAGTGTTGACAGCCAATTAGAATAAAGCTCGTGGTTGCGAGGGTGCGTGGATCCTCCGTGCCTCCTATATATCGAAACTTTTATTTTTTTATTTTCTCAGCAACTACTGAACGGATTTACACCATTTAAAAAAAAGGGCGCTTTCTGAACCAAGCACTACCTTTTTGCCAAATTTGGTGTAATTCCGTTCAGCAGTTCGAGCTGTAGCTGTGTCTAAAGTTTCCTATGGGAAATGCATTTTTTGACCTCTTTTTTTAAAAAATTCTCAGGAACTACTGAACGGATTTACACCATTTAACAAAAAGGTCTCTTTCTGAAACAAGGGCTACCTTTGTGCCAAATTTGGTGTAATTCCGTTCAGCAGTTCGAGCTGTAGCCGTGTCTTAAGTTTCCTCTGGGAATTAACATGGAGAAAACACGTTTTGGGACCCCCCTTTTTTCTCGGCCCCCGCTTGGCGAATCACCCAGAAACTTTCAAGACAGGAGCGGACCGGAGCGGGCTACGAGTTTTGAAAATTTCGCAAAGATTCGTCATCCCGCGCCAAAGTTATTGGGAAAACAAAAAACGCTTTTCCTATGGAAACTAGGTCCTAACTATAACTATCTACTGGCGACTGCCAGTAGATAATATATATCAAAACATAAAAACAGATCTAAAACCTGTTTGAGTGACGCAACCATGAAAAATGCAAACTATTTAATGGTTTCCCTAAAGATATAAATATATCAAGCTACAGCCCCAAAGCGACTCTGCAGACAGAGCTATAACACTGTTAGGGCTACTCAGATTGTGCAGCCTAGAGGACCTAATTATGAGGCAAAAAATTTAAATTATACAGGATCTTTGCAGTATTTATTTTCATCCTTTTTTATCCATCCAACATTTTTGTGACATATGCAAATTGTAGCAAATGTTGTAAATCCATAATTATGCGGTAAAGCTGCTAATGAATTCCATAAATCCACTGTGCATTGTTTTATCCTCAATGTATTCATGAATGGTAAACAGAAACCAAACATTTTAATTCCAGTCAGTATTCATTGTTAGCGGACGTACAATCAATCACCTGTTTCCTTATGTGAACTTAATATTTGTACATGCTTTTATTCATTGTATTTGAAAAACCATTGAAGTATATCTTTGTGTGTTATTTATATGTACACATGCTTCACTGTTCCATCTTGTTGTCCTCTGACGGCATCAGGATAGTGTCAGTATATGCGCTGTCACCTGCATGCGTCTGTCTCTGTATTTATGCTTGTGTGTCTGCTTATACAGTTAATGTGTTTGAGTGCAAAGTGCACGTACTCAGTTTTCTTTCAGTGTGTGTATTTGCCCATGCATTCGTGCGTGCATTAATATTTCAAGCTTGTCTGCGGGGCTCGGAGAGCGTATCCACATAATAAAATCCAGTCCGGTTTTCATATTCTAGACAATGAATGTATTTGACAAAAAATACCTCAGATTTTCAGTGAAGATTATTTGCATAATTGGGGACATTTTGAAAATCCTGATAGAACACAAACGTGATGGATGAAATAATTGCATTTTAGCCACCTGGTAATTACCCTGCAGCGCAGTGCCAGTAGATGCTGTTAATTCAAGCATGTATCCTTCCGCAGCCGGGCGAGCCCAGCCGCCGTACTTGTCCCCTGCGCGCTTCCGTTGGTGTATTGATCTGCTAAGAGCTCTCTAAACCCTGCGGGTATGTCGGTCTCGTGAATCCCGCCCTTCGCGGCGTAGATTGCTTCTGAGCCCCAATCCGGTGGTTCTTTCTCGATGCAGGCTGACAGACCTATATCAATAAAACCCTGCAGATGTGTACCTGCCTTTCATGTCGTAGTCCGAGCGCATGGAGATCGCTATGCATGTTTGCAGGTTTCTTCCTTAACCCTTTTCTACCTTAATTGATTGGACATGGACGTCTAAATGTATACAAGCCTGCTTCAAGTTCCAGCAGGCCGTTATCGAAATGGAAAATACATGCCACATTAAGGTCATTGTGACAACGGAGCCCAAATGTATTTTAGTATTTCGTAATATTGACCTGTTTGTTTATGTTTCATGTTAAAGCCAATAGGTGTCCGCCTGTTGTCGTTTTATGTGCTAGTTTCCTCAGTGGCAGCCAGGGTGGTGTTCAGCTTTCAGGAGGGCAGCCAGGACATTTACAGCCGGATTCCAGCTACAGCAGCCAGGGTGATTAGAGCTAACCCTTAGTGATGGCAGCTCGAATAAATATAGATTGCAATCTCTGGCACGCCAGGCAGCTTGATTATAGATTGCCCTGTGCCTTTGCAGCAGTCCGCCTGATCCAGGATTCTCAGAAGCTAAGCAACTTATTATTTTTTCTAGGTTTTTTCGGGTCTTCAGTTATGATTCTATGATGTCTTTTCTGTTGACCTAGATCTGTTACGCCAGCCAGGATCTTTGATCACCAGCGATCCAAGCACTTTCCGGAAATGATCGGAAGATGACGAGATGGGGCTATATAAAACTCCTTATATAGGGCATGGCTGGGTGGCCAGCATGGCGGGCGTACTCTTGGCGAGCTGTCACTGCTGAAAATGGAATGTATGTGGCAGCTCGGATGGGTGATTACCCAAATCTGGGGACTTCTAAGTTGAGGCCTGCAGGTGGCCCCAGGCACCTGTTGCAAGACACAAGGGAAGAAATATAACCAACATTTTCTGGGTCTGGTAACGCACATTAAGCTGCGTTATGTGTAGTCCATTTATTTTTATACTCAAATTGTCGTCACTGCAAAGAAACCAGTGCACGTAGGACCTGATAGTATTCATGTCTACTCTTGGGACATGACTTCTGGCTCAGTTCTCTGGATAGTACGTTCCTTCCAAAAGCGGGATTTAGAACATTCAGCAACATGAACACATGATGGTTGATAGTCACAAATTTTCATGTTACGTGTCTGTACTGCTGAGATGACATGGGATTTGTCCGCAAGAATTAAGGATTCCTTATGGTGCCTGTTTCTGAATTATCCAGTACTGGGGAGAGTTCCAGTTGTGAGTGTTTAGTCATAGTCTCTGCATTCCTGTTTTGGGGCATGTTAGGTTCAGCTGTGCCAACAGCAGGTGGCAGTTTCTGTTCCATCTTGACAAGTCCCCATACCAAGAAGGTCATTCACATTTGTCTCCTGGCCTTCAGATCTCTTAAAGTGAAATATGTTTCTGGTAATTGTAATGCCACTCTACATAGAATTGAAACAGGTTATCAGCCTATGGCTCAAAGTCTTCTGTCCATGGTCGGTGTTCGAACGTTGGTTTAAACTTGCTACCAGGACAAGGATCATGGATGGTGTGCCTTACTTTTGCCCAGCTCCTCTTGCTCATTTTATTGGTGGTAATTCTTCTCTGTTCTTGAGTTGATTCGTTGGTAATTATGGTAGACGTCCAAGTGGAATGTATGTATTGCCCACTCCACATTGCCCTTTTCCGCTTCAGAGATGTGGCCTTTGTTCAGGATCCACATATATCTCACCATTTTACCATTCACTCTGGGCCTTCTGGAGATCATCTTCTGGTGAGTAGTGTTGAAGGAGAGAAGATAGACTTGAAACTGTGGTGTGTTGTCATTGTGAATCTTGTGTAGAATTCGATGTGCCACAAACATTGTTCAACTCTTGGTATTCCTTATCCCGGCAACATTGGCCAGACTTTTTCAACTTCAGGATATTTGCTGTAGTCATAAACAACTAGAAGAATGTGTCGTCCACCCAGCAAACTGGCAAGCAAATTGGTGAAATCAGCCCTTAGATGTGACAACGGTGTTGATGGTATTTCATCAGAAATTATCAGGGCAGCTAGTTCTGGATGAGGTTTCGAGTCACAGATTACAACACACACATTCTCCTCAGTTTCTAAAGTTTGCTCTGCCTCTACTCTAGTCTGTATGAGCTAGTCCACTGGATTCCCACTGCTTTCCCTTGCCCGGTTTGGTACACTGCTTCGAACAGAAACGTTTGCAGCTGAGAAATCCACTTTTTGGCAATAATTATTTTGTTTGTTTTTACAAGAGTTACAAGAAACTGTGAATAGTATTCAGAAATACATACCTTCAAACACTGTGTTGCCCAGCAATTTATCAACATGATTATTACAGTATCATAAACGTATCGCTAATTTATCAGGTACTGTTGTGATTTCAATAAACTCGACATTGCTATGTGCCTAGTTTGCCATGCTCTCCTAACCTTTCCTCCATATCATTCTTTCACCTCTTCCATTGGGGCCTTGTGGCCATTCTATGTCTGTGACATGAGCCCTGTTACAGCAACAAGTTTTGTTCAATCAGTTAGGGAGGGAATACCCTCATCCCTCTTAATCACCTCCATCCCAAGGCGAAGCCACCAAAGCCTGTTATTGGTTCAGGTTTGTTTGACCATTTCTGAGAAACAGATCCGATATTTGCACAGAAATAGCCAGAATATAACATACTCATGTACTGCCATTCTGTATACTTCCATAGCCAAACATCTGGGGTCTGCACTGTGAGTTTTCTTCAATGACTTAGTGTAAAAGTCTTTGCCACTGCTATCTGCGCCTATTATTAGTAGCAACTACACCATCTGAAATATTGTGTAAGAGTGCCAGACTGTTCTATGGTATTATAGTTACATAACATATAGTGTTCATAACATTCAGAAAGTTCACCAGGCTCTGTAAATTTTGATGTATTGCAGTCAGTAGTGGTAATCAGGACAGCCGATTCAAGGAGGCAAAATGTTACATTGCCTTGTCGCAGCCTGCAACTGAGTGCAAGGAACTTTTTCTTCTTCACTGACGTCATAGGAGTTATCTGCTCTGACATGGGTATAAAGATAAACATCTGTAAAAGGATTGCCACCCTTTTCGACATCTTGCCTGATGACTCTAACATGTTGCTTACAGTTCTCTGCCTATCATACTGATGGAGGTCCCTTGTTGTCAGTCTGCGTGCTCTTTGGAATTCAGGGTGTTGCGTGAGCTGCAGGTATGGTAAACTTTTGATGCATTCTTTAACCACGTCACTGTCTCCTTTCTCCAGCAGCTCCAATATGCCATATAAACGGTATTATCCCATCTAGACTCTCTTCGATATTTTTGATTTTTTTTTGTTGTTGTTTAAAATGACAGTCTAGTTCTAATGTTTCTTTACCTCCTCTAAGCTCTGATCTATCTTGACCATGGGTTGATGCATAGATACCAGGTCTGTTATTATCAATTTAACTTCTAAGGAAACTTCAGGTATTTTTGCATTGGAGGAGCCCAATTTAGCACTGATAACCGACAACTCCTTCATTATTGCCTCCAGAGTAGCTTTAGACATTTTCGGTGTTGAATAATGTGCAGATTGTTTACTTCCAGTCAGTGCTTCAGAGAAAAGTAGCTGCCTGGTTGATTTTGGTGCTGACATAGGATAGGATTGGCAAGCAGAGATTATGTATGAACATTTCCCCCAGATTCTCATAACACACCTTTAACACTCTTGTAGAGTATTAAGTGATGGATTAATGTACGGGCCTTTTAGCTTGGTACGTCACTCTGGACATATGCATGACACTGCCCCTTCTCTTCTCATATATCATCTCAGTCTTTGTTATGTTAGCCACAGGATCAGCCATATTCTCGTTAATTAGTCTGTCATAGTGACGTAGCCTTTCAGAATCTCCCTTACAGCTCTCTCTCTCAATTCACTCTATTTCGATCCTTCATTTGAGCTGGATTAAAATGCAGTCATATATTGCTCAAATAACCTTTGCCCCTTTGCACAGCGCCACCATCCAAGTGCCCTGGGGTGGGGGTGGGGGGCTTAGAAGAACCTACCCTCTGATCTGCACCTTTCCTGTGATTATGAAATATCTTCTGCCCCTTTAGTACCAGCATCTTCCCCAATGTGTACTTCTTCTCTTCAGGTAACCTAAAGCTGCTAGTCTTTTATTGTTCAACTCTGCTGATGTCGTACCCCTAAGCTACTCTAGTTATTCGCTCATGAACATTCTCTGAGGTCCTACTGCTCTATTCAGTGTTTTCCCTTGTCTGTAATGTCAGTCCCCTTTTGTGCCAGGGGGACCGCCCGCTGTGTGCAGCTCTCCTCTCCATAGTGCAGCTAAGCACTGGAGCAGTCTGTAATCCCCGGTGTCTCCTCGTCCAGTCGAGATCATGTCTCCAGGTGCTGGGTCTTCATTTATGCACTGTTCTACTTGCAGCACTCCCTCCCACTAGCCAAGCCACTCTGCGACCCAGGGACATACTGCTGTCCAAGTCACACAGTGCTCCCTTATGAAGTCTACCTTGATGAACTGCCTCCTACCTTCAAGGTGAAACGGGCAGTTGTGCTGGGGGTACCGCTATTCAAAGGTGTTTTGCAGAACATCTCGTTCCTTCATTGCCGCCTACTCCCATAGGGATATGAAGTCACGTCCTTGCACTGACCCATTTCCGTCTCCAATTCTCTGCTCCTCCGCCGTTACTAGTCAACAGCTCAAAGTATGCACTGAGCTGTTGGTTCTTCAAAATCTGGTCTCAGATCCTTCATGCTTCCTTTGTATAAGGTGATTTAGTCCCGTACTTCCTCCCTGCCAGCTGGAACTGATTAAAGAACAGAACCAGCTTCTTTCTAGTTCCAAGATGGCGACCACGTTTGCCTCTTGGAATACTACCGTACATTCTCCAGATGGCGGCCCTTTCTTTTGACCCTTTACCACACTTCTTTATATGCTTCTCAGTACGAATCACTAGTTTTTCTCCAATTCTAAGATGGTCACGTTTGCCACTTGGAGAACTACTGAACATGCTGCAGATAGTGGCCGCGAACAAAGCTACCGCTACGTCACACCCAACACTCCAACAGCCACTCCCTGGGGACTACAAGACCAGGCGGCACCCCGCCGCATCTTCTTCCGAGCACTCGAGAGGTCGGGTAGGTGCAACAGGTTGTGCCTGTCGACATAACTGTGAGTACAACCCTTTTGGCCTATCTATGCTAATGCATTATGGAACTAGTTGGGCACACGGTAACAACGCATTTCTCTAATACAGATTGTGACGGCTAGCACGCTCTCGCTTGACTCATGTGGATAACTTTCTATATCTCATAGGTAAGAGGTTTCCCCTTTCCCTTCCCTATTATGGGGCACTATCATCTTTGTAAAAGGTTTTGCCATTAATAGGAATTACACTCGTTGAACATAATTTGTGAACCTTTACTAATTAGTAACATTTTGTACTCCTTGCGGTCTCGTTCCGCAATTGAGAGGACATTTGGCATTCTGTGTTCTTGCAATGTACTAATCACTACTACTACTCTTGTGATTGATGTGCTGGGACAACCTTATCCCTCGCAATTTTTTCTGATAACTGGCATAGTACCCATTTGCAATGCACTAATCATCACAACTACTAATGTGATAAATGTACCCCCATACCTGTTTTACAGCTGTTCATCCATCCCATCACTATTTATACCCATGTTTTCACCGTGATTTTTACATGCCTAGTTATTTCGGAGACAACGTCTGGTCCATAACTTTGAGGCCAGAGATATTAATATGGTCCACCATACAGGGACCATCCTGGTGTACTAATACTTATACTCCATAGACACGACAAATTGTTGTACTGTTTGTCTGTTTTTCTCCATATCCCTCTCCCTCTTGTCGTTTTAGATCGGACCACCTGCCAGGTCCGTCTGGTGGCACTGCTTCAATTGATGAGGCCACCTCTAACACACTTCTTTACTGTATTCTACTTCCTTTTGGTCCTAAAGAAGCGCTAGGGATCTCCTCCTGAGACCATCAAGAGCGCGAAACATGTCAACCTAACACATTCCACCTTCACACCTGCACAGTATCTCACAGCTACTGAGGGCCATAATCATCCTTGAGCCCATTCCTGTGCCTCAGTAGAAAAGTCCCAGTGCTCTCCAACGTGGAGCCAAATCTGAGTTTGACAGTCCACTACTCAGCTGCTTGTAGGGAGGTTTCCATTTTGCATCAAACTATAAATGTGTACTATTCATATTACTAGTTAGTCATTCCATTGCGAGTATATTCTATGGTATCAGTGGGTCATCACCGGGCACTCTATCTTTCTCCAATGATGCGCTATTGTTAATTTCGCCACCCTCAGGCACTGGAGTTTCATGTGCAATTCATGGGTCATCATTTCGCTCCGGTCTGTCGGCCTAAGGCCCAGGAGCATCACCACCGGTGTGTGGGGAAGTAGGTATGTCAGTACACTATGTAAAAGCATTGATACCTCCATCCAAAATGGGCATATGAGTGAGCAAGCCTACCATATGTATAGTGCCTCGTCAAGGGCTCTGCATCCCCTGCAGCATCTGGGAGCGGCATTATGATAAATGCAATTTAGCCTATGGGGGAGTGTAATGCCATCCATACCAGACTTTATAGTGTATCTCTCTCCCAAGTATGGAGGTGGAGAAGGAATGGATGTCTCTAGAAAGTCTACGCCAGCGCTTGTGTGGCTCCCATAGTTTTAAGAGCTGGTCCCATTCCATACTACGGTGCCAGGTCTTTGCTAGTAGATTCTTGTATAGGGCGGAGATTGTCCCCTTCCTGCCTTTGAGTTTAGGAAAGATTGTTTAGAAAGTAGTTTTAGGTCTGGTGGTTCCTGCCCGAATCTTGAGATGTCACCCAGTATCGAAGTTGGGCGTAGCTGAGCCTCTCAGTCTCTGGGAGTGCGAAGGAGGCTTTGCATTGAATAAAGGATTTGGGAACGGTGTTTTCGAACAAGTCCGAGATCCTCTTCCATCCTCCCTCCAGTTGTAGAAGGCCTGGCCTTCCACGGTTGGTGTGAACACCGGAATTTAGTGAATCAAGGTGTAGGGGTATAGGAAGGACACGAGGCCCACAAGTTTAAGAGTGGTGGACACCAGGATACTAATATAGGCATTGGGAGGTCTGTGACACCTTTCCATCCATACTAAGTGCTAGAGGGGACTCAGTGTGATAGCATGGTCCATCTTCCGCCAGTTCTTATCTTGCTCTAGAGTGGACCATGCCACAACCACCCGCAGGTGCACTTGCTTAGTAGTGGGTGATGCTTAGCGCCACCAGGCCTCCTGCCACCCGTGACAGGGCTAGAAATGTCGGTGAGAGTCTACACTTCTTACCCCTTCAGATAAAGGACACTAGCCATCGCTGGATACTCCTTAGATAGGCTAGGTCCACCGACATCGGGAGAGCCTGAAATAGGTAAAGAAGATGCAGAAGAATATTCATTTTGACTGCGTTAATTCGGCCCAGTCAAGAGAGTTTCAGTGTTTTCCAGGAGTAAAGGTCCTTTGTGATAGTAGTGATCAAGGGCAGATAGCATGGAAGAGCTCGCCTGTCGTGCGTGTGAGACTAATTCCCAAGTATTTGATGGAGTATTTAGCCCATCTTAACGGGAACCGTGCGGCCTGTCTGGCCTGATACTCTGCGCCCAATGTGAGGTTGAATATCTCTGATTTTCCGAAGTTGATTTTATAGCTTGAGGCGGTCTCATATGATTGCAGTGAGGTCACCACCTCGGGTAGGGAGGTGCCCGAGGAGAGCAACGTATGTAAGTAAGTAATAGCCCTTATCGCAGCCACCGACGACATCAGAACCCTAACCGACAACGGGGAAACAGCAGCCCTCATCCTCTTGGACCTCTCCGCGGCGTTCGACACCGTCTGCCACCGCACCCTAGTGAAGCGCCTCAGCAACATCGGAATCCGAGAGAAAGCACTGGAATGGATCATCTCGTTCCTCGCCGGAAGAACCCAGAGAGTCCGCCTCCCCGTTCAGATCCGAGGCCACCGAAGTCATCTGCGGCGTTCCACAAGGATCTTCACTCAGTCCAACCCTCTTCAACGTCTACATGAGCCCCCTCGCAGCCATCGCACGCCAACACAACCTCAACATCATCTCCTACGCCGACGACACCCAGCTGATCCTCTCCCTCACCAACGACCCCACCACCGCCAGAGCCAACCTACACGACGGGATGAGAGACGTCGCCGACTGGATGAGGAACAGCCACCTTAAACTGAACTCAGACAAGACGGAAGTCCTCATCCTGGGCTCATCACCCTCCGCCTGGGACGACTCTTGGTGGCCCCCGGCCCTGGGCACCGCGCCCAAGCCAACGGACCACGCACACAACCTGGGCTTCATCCTGGACTCCTCCCTGTCGATGACCAGACAAGTCAACGCCGTCTCATCTTCGTGCTTCAACACCCTGCGCATGCTCCGCAAGATCTTCAGATGGATCCCCACTGAAACCAGGAAGAACGTCACCCAGGCACTCGTCACCAGCCGACTGGACTATGGGAACACCCTCTACGCCGGAACCACAGCCAAACTTCAAAAAGACTCCAGCGCATCCAGAACGCCTCCGCACGACTCATCCTGGACATCCCCCGACACAGCCACATCACCGGACACCTGAAAGACCTGCACTGGCTCCCCGTCAGCAAGAGAATCACGTTCAGACTCCTCACCCACGCACACAAGGCCCTCCACGACCTGGGCCCCAAGTACCTCAACGACCGCATGACCTTCTACACGCCCACCCGCCAGCTACGATCAACCAGCCACGCCTCGCCACCGTACCACGCATCCGCAGAGCCACCGCCGGAGGAAGATCCTTCTCCTACCTGGCAGCCAAGACCTGGAACTCCCTCCCCACTCACCTTCGGCGAACCCAGGACCATCTCTCCTTCAGGAAGCAGCTCAAGACCTGGCTGTTCGAGCAGTAACTTACCCCCTCCCCCAGCGCCTTGAGACCTTCCCGGGTGAGTAGCGCGCTCTATAAATGCCGTGATTGATTGATTGATTGATTTTGTAAAGCGCAACGAATGCCGAGGCGTCTTGGCGCTGAGTGTAGCGTGTGCTTCACCTGAGAAGGGCAGGGGGCTAATGCCGTTTACTTGGGCTGAAATAGCCAAGTCTTAAGCGTCTTCCTAAACAGTAATCTGTTCGGTTGTAATCTTGTAACCGGCAGCATATTCCAAAGTTTGGCTGCCCAGTAGGAAAGACTTCTCCCACCCCACCTAGCCCTATGGATTCTAGGGACCTGAACCAGCCCCGCATTTGCTGATCTTAAGTCCCGTGGGACATGTCAGGAGAAGAGTTTCTGTATGTAACGAGGCCCTCCCCCATCTGTTTGGTGCACCAAACAGAGAGCCTTAAATGTAATTCTTTGCTGGACCAGTAGCCAGTGGAGATCCCTAATGCTGTTGAAAATGGGATGAAATTTGGGGGTGTCTTGTAGCACCCGAGCTGCGGCATTCTGCAAAGACTGGACTTTTGTAGTAGGCGTTTATCAATGCCCAGGAAGAGGGCATTGCAATAGTCTAATCTGGAAAAGATTAAGCCGACCTATCACGGTTTTTCTCAATTCTTGTGGAATGAAAGGGAGGATCTTCCGCAAGATTTTTAGAAGAAAGAAACCTGAAGAGGCAAGAAGATTAATCTGTTCCGAAAAACTGAGCTGGTTATCAAACAGAACCCCTAAATTTCTAGCTTGGTTGATCGGATCAGGACGACGGCCTGCCTCTGCTGGCTACTAGAGGTGATTCTAGAGTGACGGTCCCTTTCCGAACTCTATCACCTCCGTTTTATCCGTGTTTAATTTAAGGAAATTTTGATGCATCCACCCAGTGATGTGCAACAGACAGTTGTGGAACTGCCCAGCCTCTATGTCTGCAGCTGAAGATATAGATGTGATTATCTGTGTATTGTCAGCATAGGGTACTAGCGAGAAACCATGTGCTTGAATCAGCTTAGCCAGAGGGGTGACATAGATGTTAAACAGAGTAGGTGACAGTGCTGAGCCTTAAGGGACTCCACAGGGGAGTGAAAAGACCTCAGATGTGAGATTACCCCAGCACAGTCTCTCTCTACCCTCGACTTAAGGAAAGAAGTGAGCAGGGTTAGAGCCATCCCTTTTATTCCTACTGACTCCAGCCTCTGCGTTAGTACCAGATGATTAACGGTATCGAATGATGCTGAGAGGTCAAGCAGGATGAGAACAGCCCTCCTACCACTGTCAAGCTGTTTGCGTATTTCCTCAGTGGCTATGACTAGAGCTGATTCAGTTGAATGATTTGGTCTGAAGCCATGGTGGGAGGTGTCATGAAGATTGTTTGACTCCAAGTAGCTCATCAGTTCTTGATTCATGGATTTTTCCAAGATTTTAGCAGGGAGAGGTAGGCAAGATATGGGCCGGTAGTTTTTAACCTGGGAGGGCTCTAGAGAGGGTTTTTTTTAGTATTGGCCGGATCCAGGCTTTGTTCCAGGAAGTAGGGAACATTCCTGACACGAGAATATTGTTTAAGAGCGGGGACAAGTGTGTACTAACCATTTCTGAAGCCATATGAAGTATTGAGGAGGACATGGATCCGACGGGAAACCAAAATTGATAGATAATAGTAGTTCATTTACTCTCTTGGGAGATTGAGAGGAGAAACTTAGTAGCTCACAGATAGTAGTACACCCAGAGGCATTGTCCTCAAATAACACGTCATTGGTCATGTCTGATATGTGCCCTGAGAGCTCCTTGATAACTGTTTGCACTTTGGACTGCAAGAAGTTCGCGACTTTGTTGCAAAAAGTTTGATCAGGCGGAAATTGATTCTCCTGTTGGAGCTTGGACAAAGTGGTGACAGTTTTACAAAGCTCTCTAGTCGAGTTTTTTGCTGCCTCTATTTTCGTCGAAAAGTAACTGATTTTAGCAGCTTTAATTGCTGCTTTGTATTCTTCTAGGGCTAGTCTGTAATTGTGTTTGCCCTGTTCACTATAATCTTGCCTCCAAGTGCGTTCTAAGCGTCTGCACTTTATGCTTCTAAGTTCTGCGGAGTACCATGGGGCTGAAGGTTGATTCCTGCGGTGTTTGATCGATTTCTCTGGGAACAGGAGATTAATTACCGACCTGACCCAGCAGTCAAAATCGTCAGCGGCCTTATTATTGTCTCGATCTAGTAAAGGGGGATGTCTGTGTAGGGCCTCTTCTAAGTCAGATTTATTGATTTTGTGCCACATTCGGGTCTTAGTGTTGTATTCCACTTTAGGTGTCCGTATATAGGTTTTCCTGAAACATGTCCTTATATAGGCACAATTCGCATTGCCCTTATATAGGCATAAGATCCCAGTCCTTATTTAGGCATTAGCCATGCTATCCAAATACAGGCATGGTCACCTACATCCGTCCAATTCTAACGTCACAACGAGTTCTTAGAAACCAGACCCTTAAGCTCTTGGGAGTTCCCTAGCACACGATTATTGATTTCTCCAAGAACTCATTTATTATGCATGAACCGCTATTCCTTAAGGGTTCATTCCTGACGTCTTCCTCTGCCCGACTTTACGTCAATGCTAACATTCCAAGGCACCTACCGGGTATAAATATACCTTCCCTTGCCCAAGCAATTAGGAGGAGACCTCGACTTTAGAGGAGCCCGTATCCCGGCCTGACGCACTGACAAGAGACGCTGTCATCCCTGCTCGCAGAGAATCCAGCTTCCAGTGTTCTGACTCCCTTCGCGGGGTGTTAGAGTTCAAGACCCGGAAAGAGATTCCCACCTCTCTCATTCTCAAGGTATGGAGCTGACTAGAACCTAGAGGGACTCTTGGCATACCAGACTCTTGGCATACCAGAGACTTGGCATACCAGAGACTTGGCATACTATAGCATACCATACTATAGAATACATCACCTACTTCTTACCTTGCACTACACTTAGGTTAGGTACACTGGGGTAGAACTAGTTAGTGAAGCATCTTATGAGTACTCGCATTTTTAGCTTATGTTATTTATGTATATGAATATATGTGTCATAGCTAAAAGATAATGCTAGCGCAGTATTATTTCTTTCTACTGCTTACACTGTACATAATATATCTCGCATACTGTCTTGTGATCATAACAGCTCATATCTCTTACACGAGAAACAAGACTGTTCAATAAATCCTTTTATTGAAACGCCCGTCTATTCTTTCTGTGTAACTCTGAAGAAACTAAGCATGCACTATTAGCTGAGTGAAACTGTTATCTGTTGTTTCCACGATTCTGAGAGTGTTCCGATTCTAAAGGGAAACAAAGTTGTCATGTTTATGCGGTTGCCAAAACTACTCCCTTCTTGTTTACAAGGAGTTTCTAGTGGCCTCTGAGTTAGCTGGCACAAAGTAATTAAGTTTAATATACTCGATAGGGACATACTGACCTCAGTCCTATGTCGAATCTATAGGGTATATTATTCAAATGCGCAGAGCCTATTAGGGAAATAGGAACTACACTACATTAGTAGCAGGCAGTCTGTTGTGGGAGGACACTGCAGTCCCAGGTAGTAGGAGTTTAAAAAAGATGGCCCAGTGATCAGTCCAAATTAGCGCCAGCACTTTTTCCATAGTGATATTAGAGTTGTTAGTGAAGATCCCACCTAACCCTATGGCAGGCCTTGTGTGTGGGCTCTGTAATGATATGTGTCAGGCCATGCTATCCACCAGAAGGGTAGTGCCGGCATTATTCTTACATTCGAGATGAAAATTAAAATCTCCAAGTAGAGTAAAAGTGGGGAAATCTACACATGATTCCAAGAAAGTTTGCAGAGATTGTGTAAATGAAGCCCTAGTCAGCCGATAGAGTAGTATTTCTGGGAAGGTAATTGTGTTGCTGAATTTGAAATTAGACATCAGCGCTTCTACTCGTAAATGCGGAGTAGAGTCAAAGGTGGCCTTAAAGTTGGTAGGGTAGATAATCGCGATACCTCCTCCCTGTTTACCATCCCTATCTACGGTCACCAACTCGTATCCAGCTGGTATGGCTGCAATCCAGTCAGGATGTGATGTTTTATTGGCCCAGGTTTCTGTTAAAAAGACCAGATCCGGGTTAAATGTTTGCATAAAATTTTCAAATTCATATTTGTTTGATCAGGGATCTGGTGTTCAGTACGATGTAGGTCAGAGTGTTATTTATGACTTTAGGACAGTTGTTGGCCCTCTGTGAGGTTCTTAACGAAGTCGCTACTGAGGGGTTAACCGTGGGAGAAAATTGACATAGATTACAGCTAAGAGAGATGTTATCCTTCTCACAATCCCGTAGGGGTGTATTACAGCACTTACCTTGGTTAAGTGCTAGTAGCTGTTCCCTAGAGTAACAGTGGGAGGGAAAACGTGAGGAGGACATTGTCCGCATAGAGTAAAATCTTATAGTCTTGCAGCCCATATTGGATCCCCATCACTGCAGGTGACTGTCATATCAAGCATGTTAGGGGTTCCATAGAAAGCGCAGACAACAGTGGGGACAATGGGTATCCCTGCCTGATACCTATCAAAAGAGGGAAGAGCAATGAAAGAGAGCCGTTGAAGGTCATCTTAGCTGTGGGTGTGTGTAGTTTGCAAAAATCATCCTTGTGTACTTGGGTCCCAAGGCCATCATCTGAAGTGTAAGGCGCAGGAAGGTCCAATCCACCCTGTCAAAGGGTGTTTCTGCGTCCAAACAGAGAAAGATCACTGGGATATCTTTGAGGGACGCCTTCTCCATCAGGTTGATGGCTGCTTGAAGATTATCATGTGCCTTGTGACCCTTTATAAATCCACTCTGGTCAGAGTATACAAGAGTGGGCAGTACATCATTGAGGCGTGTGGCCAGGATTTTCGTAAACGGTTTCGGGTATGTATTTAAAAAGGCTATCCGGTGGTAGGACGCACGCCTGCGGGGTTCTTTGTTGGGCTTTGGGATCACTGTGATCACAGTGGTGAAACAGATCGACCAGTGTGGAATGAGTTTGGCCGCTTAAGTCTTCAAAAGGAGGGCCGTGAGGCCATCGGGCCTGGTGTCCTGTTAAGTTTCAATGATTTAATAGATAGCCAAACGTCATGGGGAGTAATAGGGCCTTCTAAAGATTCCCTTTGAATGCCTGAGAATTTAGGGAGATGAACCTACTCTAAGAACACGTTCTCGTGTTTTGGCAGAGAGCGGTTGCTCCAATGTAGGGCTTCATAAAATCGACTAAATTAACCCACTTTTTTCGATCTTCCAATATGAACAATCCAGTGTCATCCCAAATCTCTTTGACGTAGTTTGACATGTTTTACCTGTTTACTCCGGAGGGTCCAAGCCAGCTGAGAGCCCACTTGGTCCCCAAACATGTACTCGTTTGAGCAAGTGGAGGATCGAAAGTTCAGCCTAATTTGCATAATACATATGCAGTTGGCCGCACGCGGACACGAGCGCTTGTGACGTATCATGAGCAGTGCTTCATTCATTCTGCTTCCAATCTCTGAATTTTGCTCTCTTGGATCTCTAATGCGATCAGCCTATGGATTCAATTAATGGCCTTCCAATAACTGCCTTGAAAACATACCACATGCTGGGAGTCAACCACCCTCCCCCCACCACCACCACCACCACCACCACCCCCATTAAGCTCAACAACGATCATTTGTCCAGTCTCCTGTCGGATAACCTAGTATCCGACAGGAGTGTATGCGGTGAACATGGGTGTAGAAGGTATAACTTGTGCCTGTCTCGTGGAGTTCTTGCCAGGGTCCCCCAACACTTTGTGTTCTAGACTATGTTAAAGTCGCCAGTGAAAAGGATATCTCCCTTTGCCACTCCTGCCAACACATCAAGGAAGCTTAAAAGGAATTGGTCTAGGGCCACATTAGTCACAAACACCAAAGCAACAGTGACTGTCGGTCCTTTTAATCCTCCACCAATATGATGTATCTACCATCCCTGTCAACTTTCATATGAGAGATCAAGAGCCAGAGGTTGTGGCATAGGAGGATTATGACTCCTTGTTTAGTGACAGCCGAGAAATGATATGCTGTGGGGTAGTGGTCGTGTTTCAGTTTTTCCTGGTCCTTGCGCAGGAGGCGAGTCTCCTGAAAACAAATAATTTCAGGATTAGTGTCCCTGAGGCTCCTCCAAATTGCCCGTTTATTGGGTGAATTTAGGCCGTGTGTGTTGAGCATAACTATCTGTAGTGGTATCATGTCTGAGAGGTTAGTGTGTATTAGTGTGAAACTTTGTATTTGCGGTGGTAGGATTGCAGCCCGGTGGGTACTGAAAGGATTCCTCCCTCCCCCAAAATCGAAAAAAAAAAACATAACAAAAAACAAACCTGAACAGTGAGTGAGAGGAGTTATCACCACCCTAAAGGTGACATCTGTGGACCTCTTCCATCTCCGTAGTGACGGAGGTAGGGGCGGGGAGACTCTTCTCTGGGGATTAACCATCCAGAAGTGTTATCCCTCCTGCTCCCCACAGGCCGCGTCGATGTCTCAGACAAGCTTCATTCTTATAGTAATAAGTTTGTAGGCCAGAGGAGCAGTATGCAAGTGATCCTGCGATGTCGCGCCGCAGTCTAGAGCCCAAGAAACACTCCGATCCAGGAGCCTTTCTTGATCCCTTAGCCCGATCAGTGCCATTTTGGGTTAGCTATTGTTGTGTTGCTTGGCAACCTGTTGTTGTCAAGCATTCTTGGAATGCTTTCGGGGAATGTTGGGGGATACGGTTGATTTACAAGGCACGATATAGACGTGCCGTTTTGTGCTCCTCAGAGAATAAAGGATTTACATTAAACCGGTGTATTCGTCTTTACACTGGCAACGAGGACTGCGCCTGAGGAGCTTACGAACCACGCGTGCAAAGACATGGACAAAAAGTTTCCATAATTTCGATTTTATTGAATACCGATTTATTGGGAGGATCGTCACCCTTGTATGGAGTGAGATGCACCTTGGAGACTGTGATACGCATCTTCGAGACTACGTTTGGTGAGCACGAGGAATCTTCATGTTTAATGTGATTTTTTCCCTATTTGAGGAAAATGCATCAACGGTTATTGAAGACTTGCCTGCTTACGTCATCTTCGCCGTTGCTCCGTTGGCATTCTTCAAAACTCAGAAGGAATCCATCTCTCTCCGTGTTCGGTGCTTCCTCCGCTTCGCTCCAGGTGATCTCTTCTTCTCCGACGTTCTGTGTGCTACGCTCTTCACGCATTACGGCGTACACGCATTCACGTGAGGTCACGTTGCGTGCCCTCACTGGCAGCCATTTTGGAATTATTTTTTTATTATATACTCGGTATCCTGGCAACCGATCTTACGCTGCTGCTACCGGAACAATTTTGAAGGTATTCTCTGCCTGTTACAGGTATTTATCGATGTTTTAACGATATATAAACTAACAAGAAGTTTGAAATCTTAAATTTGGCCCTCATTCAGTGTAACTTTCCTTGTGAATTCGGGAGAACTTTATATTAGTGATTGTCTCCATTTTCGACCTGCAAGATGACCACTCCTGCGTCCAGTTCAATATCCATGAGTGCACAAACCTACAATATTTCTACTCCTCAACCTTTTTGGATTTTAGGAACTGAACCTCCTCTTAAATGGCTTGAATGGAAACCGTACTTTACCAATTACATTGATGCAATCGATGAAACGAAGAAAATGTCTGCAGATCAGAAGAAACGTTTACTTTTACACTCGTTAGGTCTTATTGGATTGAAAGTTTTTAGCCAAATGACTAGAATGGTAGTTTCAGGGGATGTTAATGTATTTGATTTAGCCTTACTACAGTTAGACAACTATTTTTCGCCAAAAGTATGCATTGGTGTTACCAGATACCGTTTTTTTCAAAGAAAACAAGGGAAATCAGAACCTATAGATAATTACGTTTCCGAATTAAAAGGTTGGCACTTGATTGTAAATTTAGCAATTTACACGACGACTTTGTTAGAGACCAAGTGGTCATGCATACCTCAAATCCAGCCATTCAGGACAGGTTGTGGGTGAATGGAGATTCCCCACTGGAAGAAGTCTTAGCTATTGTGCGCAAGGCAGAAATTTCCAATAGGTGTGCTGTTGTTTTAAAAGATGACACTCGTGAACACGACTATGTAAATAAGATTAATACTCCTTATGAAAACCAGCTTTTACAAAATATGCTAATGATAGATCTTTCACTAGAGGGAACATTAAATGTCACCGGTGTGGTAACCCGGGTCATTTAGCTTATAGTAGGAATTGTCCTGCACTTAGACAAAAATGCACTAATTGTGGATTAATAGGCCATTACGCAAAACTTTGTAGAAAAAAGAATTCCAGAGTTAAGTATATAGGTGATTTAGAAAATTTGAATGAAGACAATAGTCCTAACAACGTTCAGAATACTCCTAACCCAATTGTTCCTGCAAATGTTTTGTCATTAGACTTTAAAACGAATTTGATGCTCAACATCAATGATGTTACATGTTACAACAAACCTATCTGCAATATGTTTATTGGTGGCGTCAATATTAATATATTTGCAGACTCGGGCTCACCGTATACAATTATTAATGAAAGGTTGTGGAAGGAATGTTTTGTTCAGAAAGTAGGTACACATTTATTGGCACCAGATGTACATCCTGAAGATTTTAGTGGAGAAAAAATTGATCTTTTAGGATTTAGATGGTTTTCATTTGAATTTAAAAACAGAAGCAGCCGGGGAAATTGTATGTTGCACAAAATGGTCCACCTGTTCTTGGCTGGCTAGACCAAAAGATGTTACACATTATCTTAGACCCTAACAGCAAGGAGCAAGTATTAGTTATCGACTGAAGGCATTTCTTTGGGAGATAAGATGATTAAACAGTTTCCTTCAGTATTCAGTGGCAAACTGGGCAAACTTGTTGGGTTTGAACATTTAATTAGACTTAAAGATAATGCCACTCCCAAAGTTCATCGCTGCCGCAATGTTCCTTTATTAGTAAAGGATGATGTAGCCAAAGAACTTGAAAAGCTTGTGTCTGCGGGTGTAATTGAACCCATAGAAGCAGCGGAATGGATTTCGCCAGTTGTTATCGCTAGGCGGTCCAATGGCAAAATCAGGTTGTGTGTTGATCTACGCCATTTAAATAATAACATTGTGGTGGATAGATTTCCTCCCAAAAATAAACGAAATGGTAAGTTGTCTCAAAGGTGCCAGATGGTTTTCAACCATCGACCTTTCGTCAGCTTATCATCAAATAGCCTTGTCTCCTAATTCAAAAAAATTTACATCTTTCATTACCCCTTTTGGTTGTTTTCAATTTACTCGTATGCCCTTTGGCCTGGCGTCAGCTGCGGCGGTTTTTCAACGTCTAATGTTCCACCTCTTCAATAAGGAAAGTGGTGTAACATTTTTTCAGGATGACATATTAATTTTTGGAGGTTGCAAGTCTGAGCATGACTCTAGGCTTATGAAGGTGTTGAGCATTCTGGAAAAACAAGGACTCACTGTTGAGTTTTCTAAGTGTAAATTTGCGTGTGAAAGTGTTTCTTACCTTGATCATACCATTGATTGTAATGGTGTTAGACCAAAGGCCTCACTTATATCTTCGATTGTGAATGCACCTACTCCGTCCAATAAGGATGATGTCAGATCCTTTATAGGTATGGCAGAATTTTGCGCAAAATATGTTCCTAATTTTGCGGAGAAATGTTACAACATTCGACAACTGCTAAAAAAAGATGTTAATTTTGTATGGACAGATGAATGTGGGAAAGATTTTACCATCATCAAACATGCTATTGCAGATGCCACTAGTTTAAATAGCTTTGATCCAACAGCTGAGAGCTTTATCACAACTGACGCAAGCAATAAAGGCTTGGGGGCTGTCCTGTCTCAGATAGATGAGAAGGGTAATGAGCGTATTATTGCATATGCCTCCAGATCCTTGTCACCATGTGAGAGAAAAATATCCTATTATCGAGAAGGAAGCATTAGCTTGTGCATGGGGTTTAGATCACTTTAAGTCCTTTACTTGGGGTAAAGTTTGTACATTAAGAAGTGACCACAAACCGTTGGTGAGAATTTTGACCTCCGATGGTTCTATGAATGTGTCCTCAAGACTTGCAAGGATTTCTATGCGGATGCAAAATCTGTTGTATAGGATAGTTTATACTCCTGGTAAGGACAATTTAGTTGCTGATTTTCTTTCCAGGATGCCCACTATGTTGGAAAGGTGCGAAGATGATAAATGGAATAATTTTCAAGTTGCCTTGGTCTGTGACCATGGCCGCTCTGCCATTAACAAAGTTGAATGGGAGACTGAATTTAAAAAAGACAAGATTTTGGAGGAAGTAGTTTCTTACGTTATGAATGGTTGGCCTCAGTAAAGACAATTTGGGAGACTCTATGAGACCTTTTGGGAAGTTAGATTTGAACTTTCTTTCAATGATGGATTTTTATTAAGAGGGGAGAGAATTATTCCTCCTTGTGGTTTGAGGTCCATTATTGTGGAATTGTGCCATGAAGGACATTCAGGCATCATCAGAACAAAGTCAGTTTTAAAAAAGTTGTTTTGGTGGCCTGGTGTAGACATTGAGACGGAGAGAATCGTCAGAGACTGTATTTTGTGTAGCAATGCTGACAAGTCGCTGAGGACCTTGAGACCTCCTATGTACGACAATTTAGTGGTCAAAGAACCTTGGGATACTGTGGCAATCGATATTTTAGGACCGGTCAGGAACTTCATGTGGTGATTCACAAAAGTTCATCATCGTCCTCATGGATTTGTTTTCGCGTTGGCCAGCTGTTAAAATTGTGGATAGAGCAGATACGCTTACTGTGTTGGAGTTTTTAGATGACATTTTTTCATCCGAAGGTATTCCTGCTTGTTTGATTAGTGACAATGGGGTACAATTTGTGTCCAACAAGGCCAAGAATTACTTTGAGAAATTGGGCATTAGACACAGAACCACCTCATTATATAATCCTAGCGGGAACGGAATGCTTGAAAGATTTAACCGGGTTTTGAAAGGTATCATTCAACTTGCTTCTAGTGGGTCAGAGGATTGGACCACTGAGGTTGGTAAAACTATTTGGGCATATAGAGTAACTTCCACTGAGGCCACTGGTCTTCCTCCTTTTGTGTTGATGAGAGGTCGTAAACCAAGATCTAAATTTAATCCTGGTTGGTTGTGTTCTTCCGGTGTTGTTAATTGGTCAAAAGATGATGTGTGGAGTAGGATGGAACGCGTTCATGAAAGAAGTAAAAGTTATTTTGATTCAAAACATGGCACTCAATCCACCCATATTGAGGTTGGGGATTGGGTACGTGTAAAAACCTGGTTTTGTAAGCAAGGGTGAAAGTGTTTTTTTGATGCTGAAGAAGTAGTTGAAGTTTTACAGAACGCTGTCAGGTTGAGAAATGGAGAGGTTTGGAATCTAAAAAGAGTGGCTATGGATAAATCCAAAAGTAGTGATGGAACTAATGTACACAGTAATGAAAGTTCTGAATGGATGGAGGATGATCTTATCAGGGAATCCAATTCTGTGGCTGATAATTCTGCTTCCAATATTGACATGTCTCTCCTCACTTCCAATTGTGAAGAGGGGGATGGGACGGTTTCATCATCCTCTTTGGATGAGAATTCGTGTCTTACTTCTCGTGAGACAGGAAGTCTTAAACAAAGATTAACCAGGAACAGAAAGGCACCTACTTGGCTCAAAGACTTTGGGGTCGATTCCGATTCGGGCCGGAAAAAGCACCGACCGACTCAGAGCCGGAAAAATTACCGACCGACACGTACCAGTGGCGCCCGACACGCCAAGTACGATGCAAGCCGCGATAAATCCGACCGACACGTCAGGAAACCAAGCCGACCGACCGAGCCGCTCGGAAAATAGCAATCCGGCCGGAAAACACGCGAATCCAACCGACCGACACGCACCCGGAACAAATCCGACCGAATCGTACCCGCCAACTCCAACCCGCAAAGTACGATGCAAGGCGCGAAAACACGACCGAGTCGGACGGAGGACAAGCCGTACGACCGACACGCATACAAAACCGAGCCGAAGCAACACAATACACCGCGACCGACGCGTACGCAGCATACAAAACTGCACAAACACAGCGTGAACGAAACGGAAAACACCGTACGAGACCAATGCAGGGTCCGACTCAGTCACAAGAACGTTTCCAACATACACAAACAGCACAAAGGAAAAATCAACCAAAAAAGGCCAAACAAGCAATTACCAAGCCAATAAATACTGGGGGTGGGGACAGAGAACAAAGACACACCCACAACTCCACCTATATAAAGGACACAAATCACTACCATGAGCCTTTGCAAATGCCATTCCACTGCCAGCACCCAAGAGAAAGCAACCACACACCCACAGCTCATCCCTCACACAAGCCACACACCATCAGCACACCAACAAATACCTACCTCACATACACCCAGCACAACACACACCCACACACCCTCACCTGCACACCAACACACACATCACCCACCATCACCACCCATCACCATGCCCCCCAAGAAGAATCCCAAGTTCCTAGATAGTGAATTGGAAGTCATGGTAGACGAGATCCTCAGGGTGGAGCCACAGCTGTTTGGCACTCTGGTCCAACAGACCCCCATGTCGCAGAAAACCAAGATGTGGGAGAGGATCATCAACAGGGTGAACGCCCAATCACCATGTCGGCGCACAAAGACGGACATCCAGAACAGGTGGTATGACGTGCGCAGGAGGGTACGGGACCTGCTGAAGATAGACTACATCAACAGCCAACACACCGGCAGTGGCCCTCCTGCCAAGCCAATATACCTCAGGCCCTGGGAGGAGAAGGTGCGGGCCATCCTTCCGCCAGTGAGCGTATATGGACTAGAGAACATCCCAGAGCCTGGTGAGTACACAACAAATGTACACAATAAACTGCCACAAAACACACACATCACTGTCAAGGGGAGAGTCAAACCATGCACTCATAGCAATTACACAGCAACTAGAACAGAATCATCCCAAAATGTGTATGTCAGTCAGATAAACACAACACATGCCATCAAAAATGTCACATCCAACTGTGCCAACACATGTACAAACACAACCACAACTACAGCTAGGCAGTGGCACAAATAGAACTAACACACACATCCACACATGTAGCCACCACAACAACACCAACACACAGTGAAGACCACTCAAAGGAAGGAATTCTGTGTATGCTGGCCAAGTCAGTGTAGCCAATAGCATCATGGGAGTCGCAGTCACACATATTGCTCCCCCACAACTGTCCCATCAACACCACCCTGAACCATGCTCACATCACAGGGAGTGGAGAAGGACTCACAAGATGGCTGACACTGGCTACTGCTGTGGGGAGCACAAGGCCCTGCTGGCAACTGTGCACCAACAAACAGCAGGACACCACTGACTGACATCCTGAGAGACAACTTACACTCCCTGCAATGCAAGCACGTTCCATGGTGGGATAACTGACTGGGTGGGTGGGTGGGTGGGTGGAAGGAGGTCTGGCTGTCAACCAAACACAATCAATGCAGACCATGTTCACACCCCAGAGAATACATAGAAATGCCCAAATAATGCAGGACAATGTGCCACACCAATATCAACCCCTGACTGTGACGACTTAGGACAATACAATGTACAGGCCCGCACCCCGAGGCACAGTCACAACTGTCAGGTGTGTCAACCACTGATGCCTGCAGAAACATGACATACATTGTTTGTGTCTCCCAAAAACAGGTGATGATAGGGACACAGCAGCAGACGCTGAGGAGTCCCAGTCCCAGGCTCAAGAGGATGCCGAGCTCACTGGCGTCGTACAGCCTCTGTCCTCCTCGGACGATGAAGAACAACCTGGCACATCCGGTGCAAGTCAACATGCTGCACCAGCAGGACCACCAGCTGCAGCACCAGCAGGTCCACCAGCTGCACCCCCTGCACCCACCCCCTCCAACGACTGTCACCACGAATACCATCCCTGCCGACATGGACAGAATAAGGAACAACACCAGCGCAGTGACCCTGGACCAACCTGGGGCCATGGACACCACCACCACCACCAACCCCCAAGGTGGACCAGGGTTATCTGTGCGTGCAACTGCACACACTGCACATGTCAGCAGGGGTGGTGGGAGGGGTGGGAGACAGAGGTCGCTGCTTGCAGACGTTGCTGGTGTGCATGAAGACCCACAACTGGTACGCATAGCTGATGCGTACCAGTCCAGCACCGGAGAGCTCAGCCAGGTAGTGGGGCTCCTCAGAGACATCAAACAGCAGCAGGCTGCCCATCATGCCCGCTTGGACTCCCACATGTCCCACGTGGAGTCACACATGTCACGTGTGGACTCCCACATGTCCCGCGTGGAGTCCAAGTGGGATGTACTACATGAGATGACGGCGGTGCACAGGGACATTTTACAATGCCTCCGCCAGATGAACAGCAACCAGTCCACACCTCCCTGTGTGCCAACAACATCTGGTACCGAACAAACTGCAACTGCCACAGGGAGGGAGGAGGACTCTGGCGGAGAGTCCCCTGCACCGCAGCAGCCTGCACTTGAGGGCCCCCCCAAGAAGAGGGGTCGTCCGAGGAGGGGAAAGTGAGAGGCTGATGGCCAAGCGCAACTCCCAGGAAGCCTGAACCTGTTCTGGATTTTCGCCTTGTGCACAGACTGTTCACCCTGTTGATGGCAACACTACTCCCACACATTGCATGGGGAGTACAAGTTGGAACAATGTGTCAGACAACTGTGGCCCCGATACTGGGGATCCTGTCTACCTGGACTTTCTATTCATCTAGGAACTTGGGATTGCAAGATTCATGTACAGCACAATCCATCCTATGCACTATTATCACAGATGTATCACAATAAACACAATAATACACCATACTTGCCTCTGTCGTGATTCCAACGTGGGTGCTGTTATGGGGATGATGAACAGCAAAATTACACTGTGTATGCGAACTGCAACAGCAAGGACAACACAGGCATGTGAGTACAGGCAACGTGACACATATGAGGGAGACACACCACCAGGGCTACACAACACATACACACCTAGGCCATCTGACTCATTGCCTACACTGATGTTGCCAGGGAAGACGGTGCAATGCACAGACACCACACCCATTCCCAGTTGTAGTCAAGTAGCCCACAGGTGCAGTAAGCAAATGGCAGTCAAATGTGTGACCACAGACAACGCACATCACTAAGTGAAGCACAGGTTTATTACACAGTAGCAACATGCCGTAACCACTACAGATGCAAGGTAACCCCACCTGGTAGCGGGCACACAGTCAACAACTGTAGACAGAAGGAAGTCCATGGGTGTGGCGCACATCACCTGTAGGGACACAACAGCTACCAGCCTGGATGTGCAATCACGTCGTCGGTGGACACAGTTGACCAAACGAATCTGAAAGTACCCTGTGAAGGACAGAAATGACACACAGTCAAAAGCAATGCAGTACAGGACAGAACAGCAAAACTCATGCACAATACATGTTACAAGATACCCACCCAGAACCAAGTTAGCATGTCAACACTGTTGGGGAGTACAGCCCACCTGTCACCACACATCGCAACACACATCCTGTCAAGTAGCCCATGGACACACTCCAACAGCACCAGAGCACCACCCACACATCATGCCAACTCACATCATTCACATGACACCTCAGGATACTCACATTCAGCTAAAGAAGTTGGTGATGAGCTGTGTGCGGACATCACCATCACCATCATCATCATCATCGTCACTGGCATCGTGGTCCAGGCCAGGATCCTCCACAGGTGGCGGATGTTGGTCATCGTCATCCTGGATGAGAGGCAACTCCTTCCGCACTGCCAGGTTGTGGAGCATGCAGCAGACGATGATAATCTTGCACACTTTCGCAGGGGCATATGGGAGGGACCCTCCGGTCTTGTCCAGGCAGCGGAAGCGGCTCTTCAGGAGACCAAAGGTCCGCTCAATCACTCTCCTGGTCCGACCATGTGCCTCATTGTAGCGCATCTGGGCAGGTGTCACAGGGTTCCTGAGGGGTGTCAGCAACCACGGCATGTTGGGGTATCCCGAGTCACCTACGGACAGACAAGTGCACATCAGCTGACTTGGAAAAGTGGGCGGAATACTACAGATCAGATCACACACAATGGCACAAAGTCAGTACACACCGACAAGCCAGGCACGCTGGTTCTGCATCTGTGCCATCAACCTGGGGATGCGACTACTCCTCATCACAAAGGCATTGTGTGCTGAACCAGGGAAACGGGCACACACGTGTGTGATGGTCATGTCTGCAAGACACACCACCAGTGCATTGACCGAGTGGTAGTGCTTGCGGTTCCTGTAGGCCTGCTCCTGGGCCTGTGGTGGTACCAAAGCCACATGTGTCCCATCAATGGAGCCAATGACATGCGGCATCCTCCCCCAGGGCATAAAAGTCACTCTTCACGTCAGTGAGTCGTCGCAGTCTAGGGAAATAGATGTACCGGTTCAGGAAGAGCAACATTGCCGCCAAGAAATCGCGGAGCACACGGCTGAACATGGTCTGTGACATCCCACCAGCAGACGCCACAGTATGTTGGAAGGTACCGGTGGCAAAGAAGTGTAGGGCTGCCATCACCTTCACCTTGGGGGTCAGCGCTGTAGGATACGGCCGGCCAGGCTGCAAATGTGGGGACAACTGCACTGCCAAATCCTCAATCAGCTGCCTGGTGAAGCGGTACCGTCGGATGCTGTCCCGTTCCACCATCGTTGCCAGGTCTGGGAATGGCCGATGGACAGCAGGAGCCCTGCAGTGCAGAGGAGAAGTAAGCAAGATCGTCAGTCACCCCACATATGCGGCATTGAACACACTCAAGATCCCAACATACATCATCATGAGGCACAACTACATGAAGTGTGCAGTACCGGAACGACATGTATGGTACATACATGGCCAACATCTGTCAACACGGTCCTACAGGTGGCATCAATTTGTCCCAGGTTGGCCCATTGGATATCATGATGCTGTGTCACAGTCACCCCCCAGTGACATGTGAGGACAGATGTGCCCCAGGCACCACAGCTCAACGACAGGCACATTCCCAGGGACCCTGTAATGCCACATGGACACTGGCATCACCTGGAGTATCATGTGTACACCACAACAAAACAAACATGACCCCCACAGGTAGTGGCCACACTTGCCATGGCAGGAGAGCCATGGACGTCTGTGACACACACGCTCAACATCAGAGTCCATGCACACACAACGTGGATGTGGAGACTGTCTCCCATTGTGCACATGAAATCAGAGACATTGTAAACACTACATGCACAAAGACTGTGGAGGGCCATCACTATTGTGCCACTGGGACACCCTGGCTCAAACATACCGTCCCACATGGGACTCACGGGGTATGTGACATGACATACACAAACACCACTGTGAAATGTGACCATGGCACATGCACAGATATGAACAGTTGCACATCACAGTGGTCACGTACACGTAACACCCAGGATCCTGTCCCCATTAACACGTGCACAGCCTGGGGGTGGCTGCCCACAGGTGACACCCACAGGACAACATGTACACCAACATACACACAATAGGAAATGCAGCCTTACATGCCTTATGATAAGGTTTGGACAGGCTGTCGTGATGTAGGTGTGCCCCTCACTCCCTGGGAGCTATCTGTGGCTGGCATATGTCCATCTGAGACAGGCATGCTGACATATGCCAGTCACATGTACAGTGATGCGTTGAACAGCAATGGACCGATCGGTGCCTCCGGCCGGCCCATTGCATTCAATGTGTGCGGGTACGCGTTGTACCCCTGTGCGCGTTGTACTGCAATGGACCGATCGGTGCCTCCGGCCGGCCCATTGCTTTCAATGTGTGCGGGTACGCGTTGTACCCCTGTGCGCGTTGTACTGCAATGGACCGATCGGTGCCTCCGGCCGGCCCATTGCATTCAATGTGTGCGGGTACGCGATGTACCCCTGTGCGCGTTGAACAGCAATGGACCGATCGGTGCCTCCGGCCGGCCCATTGCTTTCAATGTGTGCGGGTACGCGTTGTACCCCTGTGCGCGTTGTACCTCAATGGACCGATCGGTGCGCACCCATTGACAATGGGCTTGCCTGGCAACGGACGCGTTTTCGAATATTCGAACGAGTCGGTTGCTGGAAAATCAGTTGGTCACCCACAACAATGTTGCAAAATCATGTATGTCATGAAGTTGAAATTTTGAAGGATGCTGTGGGCGTGTTTTGGTGCTGCTATTCCATGGATTGGCCAGATTCAGAAGATGCAAACGACTTGGACCTATCACTTTGGACACAAGGGACAGTATCTGCCTCTCCAGCACATATATATTGCTGCATGTTCCCCTGAGAGCCCACTTGCCTGCACTACATGCTCCAGGACGACATCTGCCACTGCACTGCTGCTGTCTCTGCCCCTCTGGACCCTGCAATGGCACGTACTGTGGAGAGAGCCCCAGCCTTCAGCCTTGAAGAGAACCAGGCCCTGCTGGACAGCCTACTTCCACAGTACAGCAAGCTGTATGGGACACCAGGGGAGCAGGTGAGTGTTCTGTGCACTGCCTTTCTGAATGTGCATTTTGTCTGACTAGCAAGGCTGAGAGTCAGCACACCACTGGCTAGCAGGCTCACTGAGTAGTTGTCACCCCCATAGTGTGTAGTGACTTGCACTGGACAGGTATGGTGCAGTGACAGTGCTTCTGAACAGGGTTTTACTCCCCATGCAATGATACCATGTAGTGACTTCTGGAAAACTGTCCATGGGCAGCCGTGCACTGCCTGGGTACACCATGTGCCCCTGTGATTGCGACATGTATATGCAACTGTGTCATGCACGGATATGTTGCATGTGTAGTAATGGCCTTATCACTTTGTCATCCTGACAGGCTTCTGCCCATCGGAAGCATGAGATCTGGAAGGACATCGTCCGGGCTGTCCGGTCCGTGGGGGTCTACAAGCGCCGGATCCGCAACTGCCAAAAGAGGTGGCAGGACCTTCGGGGCTGGACCCGGAGGATTGCACGGGTCCAGCTGAAGCTGTCGCCTCCTCGCAGGAGGGGCGGAACACGGACCCTGACCCCCACATGCTCAGGATCCTGGCGGTGGTCTTTCCAGACCTGGATGGGCAGCTGAAGGCCAGAGAGCAGCAAGGAGGGGGTGAGTCAAAGACTGCACTGTGTACTCTGTCTAACATGCTATGTGCCCTCCTCGGGCCAGGTTGAACTGCCACAGTACAGCAGTCATGTTGTCCAGGAGCCATGTCCCTCTATTGTGCACTGCCCACTCCTCATCTGATACCCAGGTGTGGCCCTTACATGCAGGGAATTCTGTCACTTAGGACTGTGTCCTTGCAGTTTGCTTGACTCAAGGTGGGAGACAGCATCTGTTTCCCTGACTCTGTGGTGGGCATCATGGGTGGGTCCATTGCTTACACAATGCCTGTATTCTGACATGTATTCAGCGTGTTACTTTGATCTGTGGTCCAATTGCTGAGCTGATCCACCACATGTGGCTGGGGTACCTGGCACACACCCATGCTGCGGGTGGGAACAATGTTTGGGCCCCAGGAGTATGTATATGACGTGTGTCACACATACTTAGCCAGCTGCCTACAGTCCAGGGCTCATCCCTCATTCATGTGGGGCTGGACAGTCATGCCTACTCCAGGCCATACAATACACTCTGTACTCCCACTCCCGTGTATCAGAGGACACATTGTGCACAGTGATTTGACCCCTCAGGTGTCTGCCTCTGTGTCAGTGTGCTGTGGATTAGTCGCCAGGACTGCTGTGGAGTTTCTTGGTAGGGGCTCAGCATGCCACTGGAGATGTGACCATAGGAGACGATACTTGTGTGACACATAGGTGTCTGATCAGCTGCCCATGCAGACTGGGGCATGTAAATGTGAAGTTCAGGCAGCTGTTCCCCATGCACAGCAGAGTGTGAGGGGCTCAGGTTCAGAGGGTAGTGTCACAGGTCTCCCATATGTCCAATAGGTATGACCTGGACAGATGAGGGTTAAGAGGATGTGTTGTGGGGGGATGTACATGTGCACTTGTGCAGCTCCAGGACTTGCATTCCCCATGACCTACTATTGTGACACAGTGCAGAGTGTTGTTGTCTGGCTGCAAAGTCATACATCACTGAGCCAGTGATGTATGACTTTGCAGTCATGCCTCCGCCATGGCATGTGTCTACTGATTGGTGAGCCTGCAGGGGAGTGACATGTGCTACATGCACACCATAGTGGCGCTGGCTATCAGGACATGGGTGCATCATGGTGTCTGTCGCTGGTATGCATCACATGCATTTCCTATTTGACTCTGGGCATCCCTTACATCCGGAAACCTGTACTGACTCAGTGGCAAGAGCTGTGATGTGTCCACACCGTGTCCTCTGCACTGTCCAACTACTGTGTACTTGGTGCATGTGTCAACACTGGGGTGTTGCAATCCAACAGACACCAGACAGATGGGTGCAAGGCCATGTGGGATGTGAGTGCCATGCTTGGCATCAGACTGACAATTGACTTCTCCTGTTCAATTAGTGCACTTTTAGCAATGTACAACTAATGATGCCAGGGCTTGCTCTGTGATGTGCTGTGCTCACAGTGGTGTGTGCGTTATGTGCAGGTGACTGATGTCTGTCTGTTTCCCCATTGTTTGCAGATACATCCACGGCCACGGAAGGGGACAGCTCCACGGACCAGGAGGAGCCGGAGAGCCAGACTGGGTCAGCAGCCGAGGAGTGGTCGGAGGGACCCAGTGGCACGGAGGGCGAGGGGAGCCACACCGAGGAGTCCTCAGCAGCATCCACCTCAGCTGAGGACCAGAGCAACTCGGAGGATGACTCCCTTGTGGAGGCGGGTGTCAGCAGCCACCACACCCCAGCTAGTGTTGCTGTCCCCGCCACCACCAGCACCACCACCGCCCTCCCATCGGCTCCCATTCCCCAGGTCCGTGGAGGCTCCCATGTCCGGGAGCGTGTCTCCTTTGGGCCAGGCACCGCACCCCTGCCCCTGTGTCCCCTGCTGCCCTGAGTGAGGAGTCTGTGTACCTCCTTCGCCAGCTCCATGTAGGGCAGACAGCCATGCTGAGTGTCCTCCATGCGCACACCGCGCTGTTGACTCAGCTGGTGTCGTTCATGGAGGGCATCTCATCGGGCATGTCTGACCTACAGAGGGGCAATAGGTCCATGGACTCCTCCCTGACGGCAGCAGTGTCCCTCCTCAAACGGTCCCTCACCCCTCCTGCCTCTGCTCCATCCACACTCCCCAGCACCTTACCCATCCCAGGCACACACACACTGGCACAGGCACACACCAGCACACACACATCCAGCACACTGACACACACGCCAATGACAAAACGCACACGCACGCACATTCAGGGGACTGAAGCCAGACTCACAGGGGATGGGGCCCTGGAACACACACACGCATCCACATGCACTGCGCAGTCCTCAGTTCCCTCTCCCTCCAAAGCACCCTCCCTTGCCTCACCTGCAACCCCAAAGTCACAGCAGCTCTTCCTCTGTGACCTCGGCCTCTTCCCCACCGATGAAGCTGCTCCAGCATCCCGGGGAAGAGGAAGCCCACCCACACGGAGCAGAGTGCCCCTCGCCCCCGGACACCCTCCCCCAGGCGCAGACGGACTGAGGCCCCCACCCGCAAGTCCCCCGGAGTGCTAAGAGCAAGACCCCGCCACCGCCCTGCAGCTCAGGCACAAGGTCTCCGTCCTCCATCCCTCAGGCCCCCACTGCACAGGTGCCCCCACCACACCCTGCCCCAGGTTCCCCCACCCACAGATATACCATCCCCAAGATGCTCCGGCCTTCTCCCCTGCCACTTGCTCTCCCAGCACCACACCCCCGCTGCGCTTGTCTGTGCCACTGATGTGGTGAGGGTGTCCTCCCCTCTGTCCAACCCACCTTGCCTGTTCCCCATTCTCCTCCCCTGGAGGTAGGCACTGCAGTGGAGTCCACTACCGCCCTGTCTGACTTGGGCACTGCAGTGGCGGACCTGTCCACCCCATCTGCAGGGTCCACTGCAGTTGTGCCGGCACCCACGACATCTGTGTCATGCCCCCCAGTTGTGCCGGCACACACCATGTCAGACACCTCCACTGCAGTTGTCAGTGGCTCTCCAGCACCCACCACCCCTTCCCTGACTCCCCTGGTGAGCCCTGATCCTGTCCCTGCGGTGCCTGGCCTGCCCCCGGTTGCCCCTCCTAGTGGATTGTCCCTGGTATTGTGCAGGCATGCGTAGGGTGACATCTGCCAGTGTCACCCTGTTTGAACTTTGACAATGGACTGGCCATTGGCCTTTGCTCTAATTTCTTCTGGACGTCGTTATCAAACAACACATATGCTGAATAAAGCAACTTTCTTTTCTCTAGTGCTCATGCTTCAGATGTACATGTTGTTGGTGCAGCTAACCATGCCCTTGCTGCAGTGATGGTGATATCTGGTCTCATGATTATGAAGTGTTACTGTGCAGGAACCCATGTGGTCCAGGGGGAATGTGTCCTATCATGTGGTGTATCCATGTCATCAATAGCAGCATCTGAGGGTGTCATGTGTTCAGTATTTGGCAATGGGTTTCCTACTTACATTGGCAATTTCATATCTGTGGCTTCCACCCCTGCACATCTGTTGTGCCTGCCATCGTTGCATTTGTCTACTTCCCTGACCGTGTTGCCATCTCCAGTGGACATGCAGGTTTGGGCATCAATGGGGAGGGACTCATCCGTGTAGTCAGTGCAACATTGCTATACAAGTGTGTTGGATCTGTGCTGATGATTCCGTTGGCACATCCATGACCAGGCTGATGTGATGGGAGCCCTCATTTGGTGCTAATTGTTGATTGTGTGACCAAGTGCTCAGCTGACATGATGGGGCCCTACTGAGGCAACATATGGCACAGCTTTCCTCACACAGGAGTGGAGTCCCCTCATGGCAGTGTGTACACGTGTGACATTGCCTGCGCCCAAGGTGTGTGTTGTATGTGCATGTCTGTGTGTTCACTTTCATTCATCTGCGCATGCTGTGATCCCTAGTGTTGTACCTGTTTGTGATGCTTGCTGACTTGAGCTATGTTCCCCCAAAGTCTTCTCCCTGTGTTCTCTGTGATGTGGGTGCATGGCACATTACTGGTCATCAGGGTGTCACCCATAGGTGTGTTTGCTGTCAGGGCAGAGTTTGTGTGCTGACGCAGATGGGTCACAGTCAGGTTTCCCTTTGGCACTTGTTGTTTGCCCCTGTCATGTGATTTCCAGTTTGTGTTATCTTTCAGTGATTGTGACACGTTGTGTGTGTGACTGCTGGCACTCCTTAGGGTCCGGGCTGCAATGTTGGTTGTTGTCTATGTGTGTTCTTTGTGGGTGACCTTGGCTTCTTCATTGGTGTGTGACTGTGGCTGGGATCCCATTGGTCGGTGTGGTATTGCCGTCATGTCCATGTACAGCGTAGTGTGCAGTGTGTCAGACATTCAGGAGTCTTGTTGAGTGTCCATGTGTGATGTGTTTCTACACCTTGGTTCCCACCCACCACCCTGGAATAGTCATGGGTGCATGTGCAATGTCACCAGTGCATGTGTACTTCACTGCTGCACATTGTTGGAGGTCGAGGGGTGTGGTCTTGAGTGTGTGCAGATGAGAGTTGTTGCCCGGCTAGTCCCCTGCCTCCATGTTGGCCTTGGCTTACTGGCCATGCTGATTGATTTGTGCTTGTGTAGGTGTGATGGTAGTTAGTTGCTCAGGACACCTGACTGTGGTTCACAGTGTGAACGACATTTAGCTTTGTCATCACAGTGGTATTTTTATTCAGCCCAGGGTCACCACATTGTGGGGGCCCTGGGGGTGGTGCTGTGGTGTGTCTGTGACTTGCTGTGTCAGTTGTTGTTCCTACGTGCCTGTGTGACATGTGTGTTTTGTGCTCCCTCTCACCTGTCAATGCCTGCTTGCCCACATAGGGGATTTGGATCCATGAGTTAGCTTAGTGTGGCAGTGTATGCACATCTGTATGATTGGTATTCAGCTCTCCTCATGTGTTGTGTTGTTGCCTGGGGACACTGGCACCCCCACCCCTCACCTGCTGTGTATGATGACAGTGTTGGTCTGCCTGTTTGTGTTTGTGCATCTGCACCACTGCATTGGCATATCTTGGGTGTGCCATTGGCTGTATGTTGTTTGGTGTGTTTCCCCTGCTGTCCCTGGGACTCCTAGGTCATCGGTCAGCACAGTGATCATGGTTTGTGTGTCCCATTGCTGCCATGGTATGGTATCTGTTCACCTCACATCTGCTGTCTCCACAGGGTATCTGCATTTGTGTGCCCATTGGTGCAAATATGTGGTTCTGCATTCTGATGGTCACTTCTGTCATTGTGTCATTGATGACTGTTGACGGTCTCAGCCCCCATGGGTGTTGTTTGTCTGCACATGGCCAAAGGAATGTTTCATTTGCACTGCAGTATTTGGCTCCCCCAATTTATGTTGCAATGGGACACATACACTACTTTGCCACAGATGAGTTTTTGGTTCTGTGACCAGGAATGATCCATGCAGTTTGGCAGTTGCAGCTCTTTCTTTGTCAACAATTACCTTTTGGTCACTGTGATGATGAGGGTGTAGACCCCATTGCCACAATGGTCAAAATGTGCTTCAGCTATGGACCCCACACTTACCTTTTGGTCACTGTGATGATGGGGGTTTAGACCCCATTGCCACAATGGTCAAAATGTGCTTCAGCTATGGACCCCACACTTGCCTTTTGGTCACTGTGATGATGGGGGTTTAGACCCCATTGCCACAATGGTCAAAATGTGCTTCAGCTATGGACCCCACACTTGCCTTTTGGTCACTGTGATGATGGGGGTTTAGACCCCATTGCCACAATGGTCAAAATGTGCTTCAGCTATGGACCCCACACTTGCCTTTTGGTCACTGTGATGATGGGGGTTTAGGCCCCATTGCCACAATGGTCATGGGCTGCTTGCATTGTGGGTGCCACACACATATATGTGTGGCACATGTGCTAGGGGGTCACATTGTATGTTCAAAGTCATGTTCGGTGTTGTAGGCATTTGACACAGCCTGCTCACACGCTTGTCATGGTGGTGGGGGATGTCTTAATCTTGCATTCCCTAGGTTGTGGTGTGCTTGTTGTGTCATGCATTGTCCATCCTATGAGTGGGGGTGGTAGTAGTGGTAGGCATCCAGCCCCCTGGCTAAGGGTGGTAGTAGTGGTAGGCTTCCAGCCCCCTGGCTAAGGGTGGTAGTAGTGGTGGGCATCCTGCCCCCCTGGGTGAGGGTGGTAGTAGTGGTAGGCATCCTGCCCCCTGGCTAAGGGTGGTAGTAGTGGTAGGCATCCAGCCCCCTGGCTAAGGGTGGTAGTAGTGGTGGGCATCCTGCCCCCTGGCTAAGGGTGGTAGTAGTGGTGGGCATCCTGCCCCCTGGCTGAGGGTGGTAGTAGTGGTGGGCATCCTGCCCCCTGGGTGAGGGTGGTAGTAGTGGTGGGCATCCTGCCCCCCTGGCTGAGGGTGGTAGTAGTGGTGGGCATCCTGCCCCCTGGGTGAGGGTGGTAGTAGTGGTAGGCATCCTGCCCCCTGGCTAAGGGTGGTAGTAGTGGTAGGCATCCTGCCCCCCTGGCTAAGGGTGGTAGTAGTGGTAGGCATCCTGCCCCCTGGCTAAGGGTGGTAGTAGTGGTAGGCATCCTGCCCCCTGGCTAAGGGTGGTAGTAGTGGTGGGCATCCTGCCCCCCTGGGTGAGGGTGGTAGTAGTGGTGGGCATCCTGCCCCCTGGCTAAGGGTGGTAGTAGTGGTAGGCATCCTGCCCCCCGTGGGTGAGGGTGGTAGTAGTGGTAGGCATCCTGCCCCCTGGCTAAGGGTGGTAGTAGTGGTAGGCATCCAGCCCCCTGGGTTGGGGTGGTGGCGCGCATTCAGGCCCCTGTGTGCATATGTGGCATTGGTGATGGGCATCCCGCCCCTATGGTGCTGCTGTTGCTGGTGTAAGTATATTCAGATTCCCAGTGTATGTGTGTGATGTGTCGTGGTACGTGTTGTATGTGTTTTGTGGTTGGTGTCTGACTTACCTTCTGCGCCGTACGCGTCCGTGCCTGTTCCGGTAGTAGATGTAGAATATTGGTATGATCGGGACGAAGGGATTCATGGTTGGTTCGTGTCGTTCGTCCTTCTCGTTGCTTCGCGTCGTCCTCGTCGCTTGGCTTCGTCCCTCGCCGCTCGCTTCGTCCTCTTCGCCGCGTCGTCCTCGTCGGTGCTGTGTTCGTGCCTCGTAGCCGTGGATCGTGTTGTGGCGCGATTCGGAGCTTATGTGCGCCTCTCCCGGATGCTTTGACGTGCCGTGCGTAGCGACGGGTTCGGCGCGTACGGAAAGCGCATCGTACTTGTCCGGCCGGACGGGGCTGCATTTTCCTTCCGTGCGACTCCGATTCGGCGTTTCCGGATTCGCCTCGGTCGGAGAACAGGACCTGGTTTGGGTGAGTACGGCTCGGCCGGAATTTTTGCTGTTGTGCGCATCGTACTTGCTCGTTCGGTGTGCTGTACGGATCGGTCGGGAAACTGGCTTTCGCATGGCTTTTTTCCCGACCGAATAGTATTGGGTGCGCCTCCGACCGAGATCGGAATCGGCCCCTTTGTTGTTAATAATATGTAATTGTATCATTTCCTCTTTGCTCTCTCACACATAATATTATTTTGTTAAGTTTCCTTTCTTGTTTTGTTTTGTTTCCTTGTATTGTGAGAAGGGGGAAGTGTTGTGTTGCTTGGCAACCTGTTGTTGTCAAGCATTCTTGGAATGCTTTCGGGGAATGTTGGGGGATACGGTTGATTTACAAGGCACGATATAGACGTGCCGTTTTGTGCTCCTCAGAGAATAAAGGATTTACATTAAACCGGTGTATTCGTCTTTACAGCTATTTTGGGTGGCTTTGAGTCTCGCTATCTGAGAGTTCCTCCTTAGGTTAGACCGATTGGTGTTCATTGTTCTGGCCTCTGGAGCGCTGTTGGTGCCAAGGTTCTGGATTGCTCCATGAGATCTCTTTACGCGGGCTCCCAGAATGCGTGTCTCCTTGGTAATTCTCCATCTGGACAACAAGTAGGGCTGCAGCTCTTCGCACCTCCGTTAAGGTATGGCATTTGATGGCAATCTCACAGGAGAGGCCAAAGAGATAAATCCATCTATAGCCGGACACTGTCCTCTCTGAGCTTCCGTGTGATGGGACGAAACTTGGTCCTCCTATGTAATACTAGCTGGGAGAGGTCCTGAAAAGCGTACTGGAATAGACTTGAAAGCTCATTTCCCCTGCTTTTCTGGCCTGTTGTAGGACTTTCTCTTTTTCGAGAAGTAAACAAATTTGACCAGGATGTCTCGTGGCCCCTTTGAGATTGATGTCTCGGGCCTGCACGATGTACCCTGTCAAGGCATACCATCGGATGACCCTCGCCCAGTAAGGTCGAGATCATGCCTTCCACAAAGGTCATGAGGTTGGAGTTTGGGATCTCTTCGCTAATTGCTCAAAGCCGCAGTTTCTATCTTGAGCGGCTCTCTAGGTCCTCCAGATTATCGATGGCCCCTTGAGTTGTTCTTCCAGCCTAGAACATTTCCCCGCAATGTCTGTGTGGCCCACTGTAACGGTCTCTACTCGTCCTTCCGTTTCGGGTATACGATTGCCCACAGAATCCACATCCGTACGGAGTTCAGATATTTTCACGGTTAGGTAATTTCAAAGGTCTGCAAGCCCCTCATCAGATCTTGCTTCAGCTCTTCTCTCAACTCAGCCTTATAGGTGAGGAGGCTGTCTAGCAGATCTATTTTTGTGAGCACCATGTCAGGGCCAACGCCAGTCAGTCCAGTAGTAGGGCCGGGACCTGGGGCCTATCTAGGTAGGCAAAGAGGTCACGGTGGGGAGGGATGTTCCCTCCTCTGTCCCGCAGTTCCTGGGGCACCCCACTGTTCCCAGCATTCACCAGGTCCTCAGCCCCAGGTGCTAATGTGTCGAGTAGTGCTATGACGCACACCCTCCTGTGTAGCTCATCACCGGAAGGTGGGCCCCTCTGTAACCATACTCACAGATGTAGCAGTTAGGAGTGATCAGGCAGCAGGTCCGTTAGCCCAACACATACCTTTCATCATTACCAGTCCAAAGGAATTGTGTCCCTCCTTCTGAGGTGTGGTGAGCGTCGTGGTGCACTCCTGCTCGCAGCCGTTCTCCTGCAGATGCTCTGAGGGCCCCACCTGTTGTAATCTGTGCTGCTTGTATTTACTGTGATGATCCGCGCTGGAGCACCACGGTCGCTTGTAGGCCCCTCCCTGCAGTCGACAGCGGAAGCCACCCTGACCCAACAAAGCCGCTTGGGCCACAGTCGTTGCACGGCCACTCAGCTGAAAAGGAGGACGTTGGCAGGGGCGCAGAATGTTCCCCCCCTCCCCTCCTGAGACACCTCTCAACACTTCCAATAATTCACAGGAGTCTCTGTAGGTGTCCTGAAAGGGTGGGAGAATTGACAGAGAGAAAAAAGAGACACTGCTACGCCTTGCCGCCTGGTACTTCAGGGCACCTGATTCTTAAAGAGTGCAGTGGGTCACCATCAGTGTTTTTTCGTCGGGTCGTGTGTTCTGATGCTCGAGCAGAGCCTCTCTGGGTTAACTACTCTCTTCACTTCACATATTCTGAAGCCTTGGATAATTAGTTCTCACCCATGTCACTGGTCACATAGATCAAGCATTGGATTTCCCAATTAGGACTATTGCTCAGTCGCTACCACTCAATACACGTTCACTGCTCTGATCCTTCTAGACTAGGTACTCTCAGAACACTGGTAGCTTCCATAGCAAATAAAAACATAAACGTAACAGAAAATAAACGTAAGGTGTAGTCTAAATGACCTTTAGCAGGTGTCCCTCACTCTCAAACTAAAAGCTAACAATAAGTCCAGTCTCAAGTTGAGTGCAGTCTTAACTTCAATCAGGAATTAGGTTCAAAAAGCTCTTGCGCGACCCTGTGCATCCAGAAACTGAGGCCTAGGGCACTCAAATGTCTTTCCGGAAGCGCGCTCCACTTAGCTGTCAGGCGGGAGCTCCGACGGTCTTTTGCAGTCCGTTCCTGGAGTCCGTCGTGCAGTAAACTGCTGGTTCTTAAAGCCAGGAGCCAGAACAGCTGAGTTGGTATGAGGTGGAGGAAACAACTTGACGTCGGCAGAAAACAAAGCCAAGCACTGCAGTGTGCGAGGCATAGCTATTTATAGCCAATCAGGGCTGTCGTTGGAGGGCACGTGGCCTAACATTCCGCTACCTGGAAGAACGTGAATGTTGCTTGGCTTGTCCTATCTAACAAGGAACGTGCAGAGCACACGAGCGACCTTGGCGATGAACCCAGTAACAAGCATTGGCAATGACAAGTGTTTTGAAGCAAGTAACAAGCACTGGCAACAGCAACACAAAATACAATATAATGCTATCATTGGCAACAAGCATTGATAGCACACAATGGAGTGGTCAATGCTGATTTTACATATCACAGTGCCATCAATGTGAAGCCAACACAAGTACATGATTATTGACCAATGACCCCCGGGGATGCTGACCGATATACAAGACTGGGAACCATTGACAGTCGTGCACTGCGGGGCCAGGGGACCATCCCCGCTCCTCATCTGGCCGTCAATGGGTCCCAGGGACCAAGATGCCCCCTGCCCCCGGTTCCCTTCCTTATGGGCAGCACTTCCCGCCTCAGCTGCCACAACTGGCAGGGAGTGCTCTAGTGCGCCGTGTGGCCGGTGGGCTTGTCTACCCTGCACCACTGCTGCTTCTCCATTCACCTCAGCTCATGGGGAACTTCAGAGTGCATCCAGGGCTCCCCAACATCACAGTGTGTCCCTATGCACCTCCACGGTAGTGGAAGAGCTCAGGCCTTCTTGGCGATGACCCTTCTACTTTTTCTTTTTTTTAATGATTACTTCTGATTCAAGTTTGTTCTGCTCTATCAACCCATTCTCTCACAAGGAAGAGGATCAGACTATGACGTAGCCTGGATATGTGGTGAATGCACAACAGAAAGTTTGTGGGAATGCCTAAGAGTTATTATTGCAGACAGCATAATTTTTGCTTTTCTCTGAAGCTTTGAGTGGCAGTCCTGGATTATTTGAGCCTGTATTTGTTTATCTGGATCTGCCAGTCCCCTTGTTCTGAGTAGGTCTCGAAGGCGTGCATAGAAACCATGTATGAGTTTGTTGGAACCTCACTGTCCCTGTTGTAGGATGAACTGTTCATATTCAGGTTCAACAGTGTGCTAAATTGGCCATTTTTTTAACATAGTTTTATTGGTTTTATATGACATTTTACAATAATCCAGTACTTTAGCCAATGGTACATTCCAACATTGTTTCGAGCTTTGAGGTTATTTACATTTCAGCAAAATAGTATCATATAAGTAGCACAGGTACATCCGCACCTTCTCCTATTGTGCATTCGCTTTGTAAGATCCACCGTTGGCTTTAGCTGTTACAATTACTCTCTTCCGAAGGAAGAAACAATTCGAATAGTAAAAAAAAAAACTTAACTTCACATAACTACCCACCCCCCACCCACTTGACTGGCTCACCTATTGATCATGTGATTTGGCCTAGGGTAATACCGATCATGCGCAGAAGTAGCCTATGGAGAAAGTAGAATGTTTTAGCAATAGTTTTCAAAATGAGTAGACTAGTACTCAGAAAAAACTTGTGCAGGATAACTATACTACAGTTCAGCAGGAGGGGGCGACGTGTTTTGTGTATCGAAGGGCATAAAGGGGTCAACTGCCTTGAGTGATTCTAACATCTGATCCCATTCTAGGGATATGAGTGTTTTACGCATCCCTCGGAGTTCCTCCCTCCTGATGGCGGCACTCTCTGCTCTGCCCCTGCAGACCATCTCTTTATGCCAAGCGTCTAGCGTAGGAGGAGGGCTGATTTCCATCTCATAGTGATGGCGCGTTTCGCTATGAGGATGGCCATACCTGCAAAGCGGCGTTGTGCTTTCTGTGTTTTCAGGTAGCGGCGCCGACCAAGCAAGCAGCTCTCTGCTGTGTTCCATCCAGAGGTACCCGTAGTGTCTCTCACTACCTGTCCAACTATATGCCAAAACCTGCCCAATCGTGGGCAGGCCCATAACGTGCATTGTGTCCGCGTCAGCCCTCTGGCATCTAGGGCAACAGACTTGTGCCTCGGGTTATATGCAGTTAAGGCGATGTGGGGTAAGGTATGCCCTGTGTAGGATCATATATTGTATAAGTTTGAATTTGGCATTGCGAGACACCTTTTTTGGGAACTCCAGGAGAGAAGACCATTCCTTCTCAGTTAGTTCTCTACCTATATCTCTGGCCCATTTCTCTCGTAGAACCGTTAGGGATGTCCCTGCATGTGCCCGGACTCCCCTGTATAGCCATCTGGTTAGGTGTCGTCCCTCCCCCATTAGATATACTGCAGATATTAATTCATGTGTAGGAGGTTCACTCCCGTCTGGGGACCAGTACTTTTTAATGTATCGAGTAATGGTAGCGTGTAATATGAACACGGAGCGAGGGACTCCCTGACAATTAGAGAAGTTTTCATGGTCCGCTAGCGTACCGTCAATGAACAACGTTCCCACTGTGGATACCCCTTCTTTTGTCTAGTGGGAGATACTATGTCTGGTGACCAGTCCTGTTGCAGTGGGAATTCTGAGTAAGGGAGTATTGGGTGCCTATGGAAGGTTCCGTCTGGTGTATTGTAAGGCCCGTTTCCAATATAGAAGTGCTATACGAAGCAGTGGGGGATGTTAGGGGGGGTCTTAGTCCCAGGTAGCAGTAGGGTGTGTAAAGTGCCCCGGCCCAGGGTTTGTAACGTGTAGTCTATTTCATGTAGGTTACGGCCTGCAAGCCAATATGATAACCATTGTAATTGGCTAGCTAAGCAGTATGCGCGAAAGTCCGGTACTCCAAGCCCTCCCTCGTCTGGCCTCAGTTGCATTTTGGCCAGGCTCACTCTTCTGCGTCCCTTCCCCCATATAAGGTCTGATAGAAGGGTGTCTAAAATCCGGAAAATAGAGGCAGGGACCAGGACCTGAAGATTCATGAAGAAGAATAATAGTCGTGGGAGAACCACCATCTTGGAGATGGCTATTCTGCCCATCACTGAGAGGGGTAGGGATGTCCAAAAGGAGACCTGCGCACGTAGTGCTCTGATCACTTTCAGTATATTACCTTCTATAAGATCTTGGGAGGTCCTGTAGATTTGTGTGCTGAGGTATTTAAAAGTTTGTGGGGCGATTGCTAGGGTGAACTGCCCGAATTTGATGGTCTCCAGATCGTCCCTGCTGCGAGCAAAGAAAGCTTTTCATTGATAGCCAACACTGAAATGCATTCAAATTGCTGAAATATACTCGGTATAGGTTCTAGGTTCGCTGCCAGGTCATGGATATATAGATTAAGGTCGTCGGCATATGCCGATACTACATGTGGCGTATCTTCTATTCTGATCCCTTTGTTCTCCGCCTCCTTCTGGAGCTTGATGGTAAGGGGCTCTAGAGCTAGTACAAATAGCAGTGGCGACAGGGGGCAGCCCTGTCGCGTACCTCTTGCTACTGGAAAGGAATGGGAAATGTGAGAACCAGTATGGACCGGGCTGTTGGAGCCGTATATAATAACCCAACCCATGTATCCCGCTGCCATGTATTTCCAATTTAAAGTATCGAAGGCTTGTCGCAAATCAAGAGAGATGCAGCCAGCCTTGCGAGAGACCTCAGCGGCGGCTTCCATGACATAGTGCAGGCGTCTGTTGTTCAGGGACGTACTGCGACCCGGGACAAAGCCGCACTGGTCAATGTGAATTAATTTTGGAAGGTAAGGGAGAAGACGATGGGCAAGGATTTTACTTAGGATTTTGTATTCTGTGGGTAAGAGGGAGAGGGGGCGGTAGCCAGACATATCTCGTTGGTCTCTGCCTGGTTTGGGGATGGATGTGACTAGGGCTTGCATAGTAGAGAGCGGAAGAGAATGGGACTCATGAGCTGATTGGTACATACGTTCGAGATGTGGTGTTAATTTGTCTGCAAAGGTGGTGTAAAATTCTGCTGGGATACCATCCAATCCTGGGGTTTTATTGCGGATAGCCTCATTAATCTCGGCCCGTGTAATGGGGCCGTCTAGCTCCTCTTGAGCGGCCTCTGTTAACTGTTCTGGGTGTACACTATGGTACCATTTGGCAAGGCCACTTCGTGTATGGGAACAGAGGGGGGTGTCTCTCGTATCAGTCGCGCCAATAATGTTACAGATTTATCTGCTTCTACGTGTTTATGTTGGGTGTATGTCTGATAGTCTATCAATCGAAGTTGTTCTAGGACTTCCGCGTGCCGTATTCGCCCTTCTTGCAGTGTTTCTTGTTTGGTGGTATTGTTGCTCGCCTCTTGTTCTAGTGTGTTTAAAGAGGCCTCTAGTGATGTTAGGTTTTTGTGGACCTCGTGTCGGGCCTCCACCGTGGCACCGATAGCGGTACCTCAGATAACTGTCTTGAATGCTTCCCACTCTAAGGTTGGATGAGGCAGAGTTGGCATTCTCATTGAAATAGTTCGTGAAAGTCGACCATAATGTGTCACGGAAGACCGCGTCTTCCAGCATCTGCGGCCATAGCCTCCTTGCGGGGACAGGGGTGGGAATTCTTCCCCAAGCTAGGGTGATCTCGAGTGGATTATGATCAGACGGGGTTTTCCCCAAATATGTAGCATGTGAGACTTGAGGTGTAATGGGCAGGGAGCAAAATATTCTGTCGAGTCTGGTATTAATGGGTGGGGAGTAAAATGAATATTCACGGTGGTTAGAATTTTTAAACCTCCATATATCTTTTAATGTTCAGCCTTCCGCCCAGATGAGAGCGATCTAAATGGACATCCAGAATGGAATTATAGTCCCCGCCTAGTATCCATGGGAAGTCCACCCAGTCTGCCAACACCGCGTTTAGATTCATGAGGAATTTGTCTTGTTCATAATTTGGGGCATATATGCTACCAATAACTATATGTATGCCATCCAAAATGCCATAAACAAGCACGTATCTGCCCTGAGTGTCTGTGCGCTGTTCGATTGACACAAACGGGACCCCATGCCTAACCCATATGAATGTCCCCCTCGCAAATGCAGAGTATGATGTAGTAAATATTTGGCCTCTCCATTTCTTGCGGAGTTTAACTGCCTCGGAGTCAGTGAGATGGGATTCCTGGATCAAGGCGATCTGCGCCTTTCGTCTATTCAATTGCGCATGAATCCTGTGACATTTATGCACGGATCCCATCCCCCTGACATTCCAAGTAATTACAGTATATTTATCTAGTGTGGCCATGTGCAGGTTTGTTCCATGTTACGGCAATCCTGGGGCCGTATAGTAAACGATGTGTATGATTTGAGCCAGATACCCAACAAAAAACAGCAACTGTAACTCCCAATTACTCGGACTAGCGCATAAACTATGCTGGTCCAAACGTTATATAAAACAATCTGAACTTCCATTTGGTTTTGAAATGCATTTGCTGCGGGGGTGGTACCTATGTGTTGCATAATACATCATCTAGGGCGGAGCTGCACGCATAACAGCACCCTTAATTTGAATAATGTTTAAAGAGAACTGGGGGGGGGGGAGAAAGTTAAATACATAAATAATGTCTTACTCCCCTTCGTTGTAGCCACATGACAGTAGTCTTGGAGAGTCGTCCAGCCTTGGGATGCCATTAGCCAAAAAAGTCTTGCACTGTTTGTGGAGTGATCGAGGGAAATAATATATCGTTACTATCAGAATCCGAGTGCATAATATTCTCATCCGACTGTTCCGGCGATGAAGGGGGGTTAGAGTCTCAAATGGCAGCCGCCGCTGGCAGTGCTGATTCCTGCCCCTGCAGAGCCTGCTCCAGTGAGGGGCTTTTGGCAGTAGTTCTACGAGTCGATCAGTCTCGGCGACTTCTTCTTCCTGTTGCTTTTTTCGGGTCTCGGCAAGTTTTCTGGTCCAGTCTCACCAGCGCTTGGGAGGGGAGGGTGATTTCCAGCCAGTCATTTGCTGCCTCTGGGCTATCAAATTTTTTTTACTTTTGTTCGTAGATGATTTTCAGGCGGGCCGGGAACAGTAAAGCATATTTAAGATCCAGTGCTTGGAGCTTCTTTTTAAGAGGCTGATAGGAAGTTCTTTGTTTTCGGACCAGGACCGTATAATCTGGGTAGAGAGAGATCTGATGGTTTTCATACTGTATAGGTGCTTTCTCTCTTGCTTTTTGAAGCAGGATTTCGCGGTCCCTATAGTTCATGATACGGGCTATAATTGGGCGCGGGGGCGCACCCGGTGTTGGTTTACCAGTAGGGATCCGGTGCCCGACAATCACTCCAGGGATATCTGATTCCGGAGCCATTGTTCCACAAAAAGGGTGGCGTTGGGGCCTTCTGCGCGCTCTGGTAGGCCTATTATGCGGATGTTGTTTCGTCTCGCCCTGCCCTCAGCATCTTCCGCCCTATTGAGAAGACTTGCCAGTTACCGCTGCATTTGTGATATGCGCTCTGAGTGTTCCTTGTGTTGAGGCAATAAGTCTGACAGAGTCTGTTTGTTGCTTTTTACTGTGCTGGGGAGCTTTTCATGATCCGCCTTAAGGAGGGTGAGGCCAGCAGTAAGGGATCTGATTTGGGGCTCTATAGACTTCTGCGAGTGTCGAATTTCCTGTAGGATTAGATCCAGTTTGTCTGGAATAGGGTCCATATTAGTTGGCGGGATGCAGCTTAATGAGAGCGCTTGGGACGCTGCAAGCGACGACTCCTGCGTCTGAGAGCCTGTAGTTAGTATTTCTGGTGTCTTGCCTTTCGTGCGCCCCATGGTGAAGTATTCAGCGAGTACCAACCAGGTCACTATTGCCCACTAGGTGGTACATGGCCCGAGCCGGGCGCTGAAATATTGCTTAGTGTATAGTAGATCGTGTATAGGCCGCCCCCGTAGACTGAGAGGGGGGGAGGAGGAAAAGGGCCCTCGAGGACCTCCACTGACGCGAGGGGGTAACCCCATCAGGCTCCGCAGTCCAGTCCGCAGGCCAATTAGGTCTGACTCGCGATGACAGCGAAGGGAGAAGGGCCACTCAATGCGGGGAACACTGTTAAGTGACTACACTAAGGGTCCCAGGGCCCTTGGCCACTCCTGTGTCAAGTTGATCCAGTGAGGCCTTTCGGTACAGAAAGGGGTCACCGACTGCAGAAGCCAGACCTCAGCAGTTCAGTACATTGCAGAGTTTACAGTTTTGAGCTTACAGTCAAAGTCCCCGTTGCTCTGGGAGGCAGCTCAGGTCCAGCACTCTCATTGCCCAAGCGGGGCGCCACACGGGATGGGGGGCCCCCAAGCCAGTCTTAATTATCTCCTGGGGGGCTACAAAGGCGTGAGCCTCAGAATCTGGAAAGGCCCAGGAAACGGAGGTCGCTCTCTGCTGCATCAGGGGGGAGTCAACTCACGAGACTCTGCATGGGCGTGCACCGGCTTCTCTCGTTAATCCGGGCCGTCCGGGGAGCTCCTCACCGCTGCTCGTTTTTCGCCCTGCGCAGTCCCGGTACAGCGGCGCCCTCGCAGGCCCACATGGCTCTCACTGCGCTCCGCGGCACGATCGCAGGGCCGACACCGATGCAGTTCACCCAGCGCGGCCGCTCGGAGGGGGTGCCGGCTCCCTGCAGGCTTTGCTGCCGTTTCTGTCGTCAGCACAGCTCCTCCGCTAATACCCGCAAGATGAGATCACCGCCTACGGTGGTAAGTCAGTCCCTCGTTCCCGCAGTTTACGTCGTGGGGAACCTCCGATGTCGGGGGCGACGGCAGGCTTACAACGCAGTCTCTGGGGCCCAGATGTGGATAGCGTGACGGCGCAGTCTCGGCTGGGTTAATGTCGTCGGCAGTAGCTCGTTGGAGCCATAACTTACACAGCTAGCCGCCCTTACTGCTACACGTAGTATAAGGGGGAGATTTCTATTTGATGGCCCCCAGTTCCGGTGATATTGCAGGATTCTCCGGGTCCCGCTGCGGAGCTCCGCTAGGTTGTGGCCGCCATGTTCGGCGGTTAGCCACACCCGTGTGCTAAATTGACCATTGAGCGCTACCAGGGCTGCTTTATAATTATTATTTTGGCTGGTGTTTGGCAGTGTCAGGAATAGTTTTTGCACTTTCTCACTTGCAAGACGGAGCTGTACTGAGCATTATATTTGCTGGGTCATTCTCTTTCGTCAGTAATAGCAAGGTGAGCCACTCATGTTCTCCATCATGGTGCCACTGAAGATGAGGCAGAGTGCCTATCAAAAGGAAGTGCAGCTGCATTGTGTAACATACTGTGGCGTGTTGGTGAGTTGGTAACAGACCCTGGTGGTGGAAATAAACTGCAGACTAACTGGAGAAAATAAAGCTTCTTTTGTGTTCTGTTCTCAGTATATTTTTGCTTTCTCAGATTCCTTTTCACTTCTCTTTTGTTTTCATAGAATGGACACAAAGTGACACCTGGTCATATATGCACACCAAAAGGAAGGTTCTGATAAAACTATTGCAGTGAATATTTTAACCTGCTTAGAGACTCTCCTTCAGTGAGTGAGTCACTCAAAGAATTCCCCCCTCACCAGGCTGGTGTGTTGCAGAATAGATGTGTAGGCCTCCGAAACGCGCTGTTCCCTTCATAGTGAACATGGCTACCAACAGTTCCACCTACTGATGCCTTTTTAATGCCACTGGGACAGGTGAAGTGAATAAGCTTAATGGCTGCAGCCTGCAGTCTTCTTTCTTGAGTCACAACGGACACTCGATGAGGCCAACAGGAGGTGGGTGTGGCCGACATACTGTGATATGTGTCCCGTTGGGCTCGCTGTTACAATTCTGGCGGCAATGCTGAGAAAGCAAAATAGCTGTGAAACAAACCAGGTTCCAAGCACATAGTGAGTCAATCAGCCCTAAGTGGCATGGGTATGCCCATACGTGGGTCCCCTACTCACTGTGTCACTGGAACCAAGCTGTACCTGGCTGATGAGCCCATAACTAGGGCGAAACTGGTCCTGGATTGCTTGTGTTCTGGTAGGACCTGGCTTGACAGATCGACTGTTCCCATGTTGAGTAGGGTCAAGTCTGATTTGCATATGGCTGATTTCAAACTGAGGTGGCATGATGAGCAAAAGAAGGATGGGTTGGGATGCTACCCCGAGCGATTCCAGTGGTTAGGCAAATTGCAAGCATTCCTCCCATCACCTTTTTTATGTTTCAATCTAACCTTCATCGCCAATGTTTAGTTGGGTCCCTAAGGTGGTCACAGACCTTTGTTGTAAAACATCAAAGAAAACACACAGCCAATGTTTTTTGGCTCAGTCAGCAACCTGATTCATGTCTACCCATGTGACATGCCTCCTTACAGTGGCAGCTGTGTCCAATGCGACCTGGTATGGCGGCAGTGCGGGGAAATACAAAAACAAACACAAAGAATTTTTTTTTTTTTTTTAATTACCACTTACCTGACGCTGCATCTGCTTTCTTGCTCCTCTCCCGATCCTCGACTGGTGCACACTGCGCACGCTCCCAGATGCCAATACTGACACTGCTCTCATGCTGGGAATGATATTACCCAACATGAGAGAAACGCTAAGATTGGTCTGAGCGGCCTGGTTTGCCACTCGTACAGGGTCTGGGAGTCTGTGTGTTCTCCACCCGGCTGTGCAACACAGCTCAGGTTGGAGAAATGCTAACTGCGCATGTTGGTTTGGCCATCCTAAGACGGCCGGCCAAACAGACATGCGCACTTAGTGCCCATCACTCTTCCCTGACAGAGCCCTGCCCCGCCCTGTGACTAGGCTATCCAGCAGAGGCAACAGTAAAAAATAAAATGTTAAAAAATGTATTTTATTATCATTTTATTGTTCACTGTTGCATGTTGCCTCTGCTGGATAGCAGCAGTGGGGCAATGTGTTTCTGTCACTATTGTTGGAGCTGTAATGCAGTAGAATTTGGCAGTGATTTTAACTCTGTCCATGCCTTTCTACTAATGGCAAACTGGTAATATTGACAATAAAAATAAAGTAAAAAATATAAGATTCTAAATAAATTATGGCAATCATCTATATTGTACCTATAGACTGCCATCATCACCCTCGAATACCATCTGTGTCGTACTACTTACTATCTTCTGTTCACTAAAACCTAAACCGACATATCTCTTCCTGTATTAATCTCCGACTTTCTACTTTACAGTGCCTCCATCTAAAAAGGTGTGCGTTGCTTCTTTTTGTCTGTGTCCCATTATAATAGCAGTGTTAGTTTTGTGGGGCCTTTTGGAATACATATGTTTCTGTAATGCACCATACCGGTCTTGCTCGGGTTTAACCTTACATGATGAAGTCATTACTTTTTTATTACATTGTACTCTCATCACTGCTACATTTCGCATATTCGTTTAAACTGCCTGGTCGTCGTTCGTGATGTAGTCATCTCGGTTGGCACTCAATTGGGATTGTATATAGTAATTGTTCTACAGTTGTATTTCAACACTGCTGCTGTTTGTTTCACACTTTCTTTGACCTTTCATTTTTGATTATTTTGCAGGTGCTTTATTCTCTACGTTATATGTAATCAGCTATTGGGTTAACCTCAGAAAGCCTTTAGGTACTTGATAATTCTGTAGAATCCCAGCAAATCGCATCTGAGTTTATTCCATGAATCTTCTGTTGCGAAATGAGTAATTATCCACACTTCTTGTAAATTGTCATCACCAGTTACCTGCACCACCAAACTTCCACTCAATAAAATCTGATATATCACAGGTAGACCTATCTGCCTGCACATATGTGTATCTATATTTGCAGTTTATTATTTATATCACTTTTGAGAGAGCCCTGTCTCATATTTTATTCCTGCGATCTTCCTCAGCCTCAAATACACAAGAGAGGGGGACGGGGAACTAGCAGAGAATGAGGTCCAGTACCCGTGCTTCCAAGGTCAGATGTGTCTATCACTGGAGGGTAATTGTTCCTAATAAGGTTGCTTGCCCATTTGGCCGCCTGAAGTGTAGGTGTAATGGATACCTAACTTCTTTATTAGTTAAAGGTTGGATACAAAAAGAAGAGGAGGGGGGGAATCCTCCTATTTAGAGAAATGCCCTCACACACCCATAAGAGTGTCATGCTTAATCATTGTGCGTATGCTCCTCGTGGGGGTGGCGCTGCTGTCCCCCACGGGCCCCGCGAGAGGGCTCTTTGACGGAGATCTTTTCAGAGGAATGCCGCAGTTGTGAGTGTGGGTGTGTGGGGAATAGTGCGAGTGGGTTAAAAATATCATACTGGTACCCTCAATACACCCCATACACCCTGTAATTTTACCCAGATTAAGGTATGTGGTCACATACCTTAATCTGGGTAAAATTACAGGGTCGCCGTCTCGAACCCCTGTATCACTAATTTTTATAAACTGCACGGTCCTGAAGAAACGCCATTGGATCCACTAGGGACCACACAGGCGTGAAACATGTCTAGCTGAATTGACCGTTTTCACCACTTACCTACTCTTTATCATCACCATTTTCACTGAGAATCACAGAGGGAAAATACTCTCAATTGACAATCAGGTCACGAGTACCCCTCCCTGCTTTATTTTAACCATATCGCACGGACCCCAGAATAAAACCCTCTAAGGGTACCAGTACGATATTTTTAACCTACTTGCACAATTCCCCACACACCCACACTCACAACTGCGGCATTCCCCTGAAAAGATCTCCGTCAAAGAGCCCTCTTGCGGGGCCCGTGGGGGACAGCAGCGCCACCCCCACGAGGTGCATACGCCCAATGATGAAGCATGACACTCTTATGGGTGTGTGAGGGCATCTTCCTCAGCCTTTATCTCCCTTTAAATGTCTCAGTGATTATCGTCTACCCACTTATCACCTTTTCCCCTCAACGTTCCATAGCGACCTCCCTACCCATGGGAAGTTAGCATCAAGAACTCAAGCTTGTTCAGTGTCGGAATGTGACTGCGTTGCCTGACCTGAACATCGCAGGCTTGCTTCAGGACACGAACTATGGTGAGACTCGGAGCAGCTAGAACTGAGAAAATCATGGGACTTAAGCACCAACGAATCAACTCTTATGGCATTTTCTCATATGAAAGTTCTGATAGTATGCATCACTCTTTTACCTTAAAGAGCTGACTGCTAAGTGACTTGTGTATCTAAGATTGTAAGTCTAGCACAGTGATTCTCTTTTTAATTTTCTTTTGCAGGACAACCCAACATCTGTTAGAACATAATATATAATATAGCACTTCATACCACAGAATGTATCACAGTCCTCCAACGCGGAACAGATGTGCCTGATCGTTGGCTATCACGATGCCCTCAGCAGGGACCAACACCACGAAATACCACACAATCACCCAGCAGAACACAGACAGTCTTCACATACTCCTAACTCTACAGATATACCATTGCATAACTGTCACATAAGTCCCAGCAGCACTTACTGTTGCACAATACATCATATTTAGATCCATCTATGCACATTTATACTTCAGCCACCAACAACCGAATATATTAGTCAGGCCCCGTTGCCCCTAATGCAGACAGCAAAGACCTGGAACAGCCTCCCACGCAGCTCCAAACTATCACCTTACTTTTGGAATTCTGAAGGGCCCTCAAGACCTGGCTGTTCGAATGAGCCCCCCTGGACCTGCAAGCGCCTGGATACCCTATTGGGTGATTAGCAGCGCTGTATAAATCCTGATTGATTGATTGACAACACTGACCCGAAACTATGCTATTGATAAGACTTTGAGACCTCAGGAGCATCTCCATATCCTCGCACTAAACGTCTTGTCAGAAGCATTCAGTATAAGTTAACTTAAACTTCCCACTTTCATATATGCACAGCACTGAATCAGAGTAATTTAACAGGCTGCGGGTTACTGTCAACGGAATTTTCTCTTACGGGTGGGCAATAGACCAACGGGCATACTACTAGAAATAACGGAAAAGGCCTATTGGTCAGCCATATATCTGGTAAGCCCTGTCTAGATCAGACAATTGTAAAATTGTTTTATTGACCAATACAAACCAGTAAGCTAAGCAATATTTTGAATGATCTTCACGGTGACATTGGATCACCTTGACTCCAGTCAATGAGAATGTTATAACTTTACAAAAGGTGCCTAAACTCCGACATCTGTACAGGACCATATAAATGGCAGAAGTATGCTATACCGATGCTGGTAACTTAAACATAAAGTAAATGTAATGCCACCAGATATCTTCACTGTGTTGCCCCTTGGATGTGGCCTGGACCTGGGACACTATGTTGGAAGAGCTGCGTTCTTAGGGGGTCCCCTCTGTGGCTGCTTCCCCCCCTCCCTCCAAAAGAGGGTAGGGGTTAGCATCCACCTTTGCCACCCTCCCCATGCTGGAACTTTCCCGTCCTATACCTCCTAAAGGGCTGATTTTTCTACCCGCCTGCACAGCCCTCTTTCCCGGCCTTGCCGCTCCAGCACGGATGACCAACCACGGTGCTGACGCATAATGCATGTCTGTCCCTGGGGCTATCTTTGCACCAAGCTATGAGGGGGAGGGGGAGTTGGGATCATTAGTGTGGTTTGTTGGTTGTGTTGCCGTATGAGAATGTAGCCCTTCATGTGACCGGATCGCGGGAACGCGGACATTGTACAGGTCCTTGGCTTGCCTGACCGAAGGGTGTAGAGACTATTGGTTGGTGTTATTGTTGCGATGGTTCCTCTACTCTACCACTCTACTGTAGTTGGGATGCAAAATATGCGACTGTACAATTGCCTGCTATTTCTCAGGAAAAATTGCAATAAAATATGTTTAAAAAAAGATGTCTTCACTGTGTCAGCTAGGTCTGTGGATAAAACCAACCACTAATTGCATCTCTGTTTTACCAGCCAGTTTCATATCAGTCAGTAGCTGTTTTATAAACCACGTTCTTAATTATGCCAGTTAGTACCTTTGTAATCTTACCTGAGACATAGGTTTTTTTTGTCAATTATCTGTTGTCAGGTATAGCAACAGAGATAAAGATAGCCAAACTGCACTGTGTGCAACTTTATTGCAACTCAGTTGAACTGACATGTTGCTCTTTTGATCGTTCTCTGATTCTTATAGAAGCTTGTTTTGCCACAGGACGCAAGCAGAGTGTGTGTGGGGGCAGGCAGAGAAGCAGTGCGCTGCATGTTCCATTATAGCAAAATCTGTCTCCTGCATAGGTACCTGCTGTCAGATTGGCAGGTGGACTAGAAGGGCACATACCTGGGGAGGGTAGGACCCGGAGCTAAGTGGCATATTCAATTAAACCAGCCATGACAGGAGGTGACAGTCTATCTGGAAATGCCTCTCATCATCAGGGAGAAGCAGTCCGCCGTGCTGCAAGGCTGTTCATTAGAGCTATCTGGGGAATGCTGAGCTGAGTCAAGATGGCACATGCACATCACCGTTAGTGTGTCATTTCCTTTGGCACTTTACATGCTCTGCAGGGGTCCCAAGAGCAAGGGTCAAAATGTCGCACCCCCCATCAGTTAGTTACTGGCCTCTCCTCTGGACTGCACAATGGCTGGTGCTCCATGGCGTCAATTCATCTACCTAAATAAGGAACTCGTTGTGATGCTGAGGTTTTTCTTAAATTACTCTTGCCCTTTTTCAGGGATGCTTCCTCTTTTGTCCTCTTCGCCTGTAACATTATTGAAACACACTTCTTCTGGAGAGAGGTTTGGTCCTAAACTTTGTGTGCATCTGTTGTCTTCATTCAACTGCACAAACTTTACCAAAGCACAACATTAACTTAAAAGCTTTGTGCTACCTGTTTGGTGTGGTCTCCATCAGACATATTGCTGCTAGTTCATTTTATCCTATCAGCATCATCATTGTGCTTCTCCATAGTGCTCATGCGTTAAAATCAAAACATATGTTTCACTGTTTCCTAGTTTGCTCACATAGTGTATTTGAGTTTGCTTAGAAGAATCTTTTCATGTTCGTACATGCATAGTGATGGTAATGAACATCATTAGTGATCTAGGACCTGCTAGGATGCATTGCCTGTCACAGAGCAACAGTTTCTTATAGCCTTTCGTTTTTCTGTTCACAATTTCCTGCCATGTGGGCTTCTTGCTTGTTGTCACTTTGGACTGTTTGCTAGTTTTCAGACAGTCATAGATTTACAGTGGATTATAACAGCATGGATGTTTGTTTCTTCAAAGTTTTGTAACGTTGCATTGGGCCACCTAACAACTGATATTACTGATCTTCGACTTTAGTGCATTGTTTTCATGTGAGTACGTCTCTGCAAACCTAATTTTTATTGGGTGTGTGTTGGCACCTACTTATAGTTCTCTGTATGTGTGTTGATCTGAGTTTGCATATAGTGTTTATAAATTTGTATTCATATTTGCATGTAGATGTGTCTACAGCAGTTAGTCAGCTGTTCTAGCGCACACTAAAGAATGCCCACTGGCAATCGTCTTTAGAGATCAGAGACGGAGAGTTTAAGAATAAGCCAGAGGACTGATCAGAATGACAGGACTAAAGCTCTCACGTTTTCCAATTCAATAGCGGAGCAGTTTATCCAGTCCAGGTTTTTTTCCCGTTCAGATATGTGAGCATCTTACAGAGTGTAAAGAACATGCGCAAAAAGTTTCATGGCAAAGCATTGTAGATGGCATTGATGAGCATTAGGCAATCTGGCCCAGTGACTCCAGCTTAAGGAAAGCACAGACAAATGTAAAAAGTAGAAGTTGAGGGATGTCATTAGATGTTGTTATATTCTCTTCTTGCTTTTTAATAAATGTCCTTAAACACCGTGAAATTTGATTAAAGGTTGCCCACCATGGCTGATCATAGCTTTCCAGTTTAGAGATGGCAAAAAATTTGAAGGTGAATTTAGCAGCACCCGGAAAGTTTTGCAAGGGTAGAAAATTTTACTATTTATCAATCAATCAGGGGTTTGTAGTGTGCGGCTACTCACCCGTTAGGGTCTCAAGGCGCGGAGGGGTGTTCTGATCCATCTGGGTGTGGAGGTTCAGTCGAAGAGCCAGGTCTTGAGGTCCTTCTTGAATTGGGTTAGCGACGCGGATTGCCTGAGGTGGAGGGACAGGGTGTTCCAGGTTTTAGTGGCGACTTAGGAGAAGGCTCTTCCTCCGCTTCTGGTCTTGTGGATCTTTGGGACGGAGGCCAGGGCAAGTTGGGTGAAGCTGAGTTGTCTGGCGGGTGTGTGGAATGAGAGGCAGTGGTTAAGATATTCTGGTCCTGCGTCGTGGAGAGCTTTGTAGGCATGTGTGAGGAGCTTGAAGGTGATTCTCTTGTTGATTCGGAGCCAGTGAAGTTGTCGGAGGTGTTGTGTTATGTGCCTGTGGTGGGGTATGTTGAGAACCAGACTGGTTGCGGCGTTTTGGAGGTTCTGTAGTTTTCTAAGCTATTTCTGGGGGTTGTATGTTGGAACAACGAGTTCCTCAACAACGACTCCCTAAACCACGCGGTCTGTACCACGACCGCGTCTCAACAACGATTTCTTTTACCACGCATTCATTTACCACGAATTTTCGTGATAAAGGAATGCATGGTAAAACCCTCCCTTAATTCTATTCCAAACCCCTATCACTCCCTAAAATCTACCCCGTACCCCCACCTCCCACCCCCTAAAAACATAGACGAACCCCCCCACCTTCTATTAACTAACACTAACCCCTCCCACCCCCTTAAAACTAACTCCTACCCCTCACACCCTTAAAACTTACACAAACCCCTCCTACCCTCTAAAACCTATCACGAAACCCCCAACCCCTAAAAACTAATACAAGCCCCCCCGCCTTAAAACCAACTCAAACCCCTCCCGCCCCCTTTCAACTAACAGAAACCCCTCCCACCCCTAAAAACGATCACGATCTCCCCCAACCCCTAAAAAATTATACGAAGCCCCCCCACACCCCAAAAAACTAACACGAATCCCCTACCCTTTCAAATCTACCCCGAACCCCTCTTACCTCTCCTGTTCCTCCGACGCTCCTCGGGATTCCATCCGGAACACAAGACCGTCTTAGCCTGAACCACGCACATGCATGGTTCAGGCTAAGTCGTTGTTCCTGCAAGTCGTTGTTAGGCTGGCGTGACTCCGGAACTCGTTGTTAAGGATGTTCCCCATTTCTGGGTGACGCCGGCATAGAGTGCGTTGCTGTAGTCGAGTCTGCTGGTGATGAGTGCGTGGGTGACCGTCCTTCCCTATTCTGTGGCGATCCATCTGAATGTCTTTCGAAGCAGGTGGAGCGTGGGGAAGCCAGATGAGGATATTACGTTGTTTTGGCGGTTCATTGACAGCGAGGAGTCCAGGATGATGCTGAGGTCGTTTGCGTGGTCCGTAGGGGTGGGAGGGGTTACTAGCGCGGCAGGCCACCAGGAGTCGTCCCAGACTGAGGGGGTGGGTCCCAGGATGAGTACTTCGGTCTTCTCCGAGTTGAACTTGAGGCAGCTGTCTTTCATCCAGGCGGCAACAGCCTTCATTCCGCTCTAAAAGTTGATTCTGGTGGCTGTGGGTTCGTTGGTGAGGGAGAGGATCACCTGGGTGTCATCGGCATAGGAGACAATGTTGAGTCCGTGGCTTCTGACGATGGCTGCAAAGGGGGCCATGTAGACGTTGACGAGGGTGGGGCTCATGGAGGAGCCATGGGGCACTCCGCAGCTGATCTCTGTAGGTTCTGAGAGGCATGGGGGTAGTCTGACTCGCTGTGCTCATCCGGTATGGAAGGAGTGGATCCAGTCCAGTGCCTTGTCGCGGTTGCCGACATCGTGGAGTCTCTTGATTAGGGTGTGGTGGGAGACTGTGTCGAAAGCGGCCGAGAGGTCCAAAAGGGTGAGGGCTGTGTTTTCGCCCTGGTCGAGGAAGGAGCGGATGTCGTCAGTGGCGGCGAGGAGTGCCATCTCGATGCTGCTGTTGCTTTGGAAGCCGGATTGGGAGTTGTCCAGGACGTGGTTCTCTTTGATGACCAGGGACAGTTGGGCGTTAGTGGCCTTCTCGATGACCTTCGTTGGGAAGGGGAGGAGGGAGATGGGTCTGAAGTTCTTGAGGTCTGTCGGGTCGGCGGACGGCTTCTTCAGCAGGGGTTTGATCTCAGCGTGTTTCCAGTCGTCGGGGAAGGTGGCTGTTTCGATGGAGCAGTTGATGCTGCGGCGGAGCTGAGGGGGCGATGGAGGCAGCTGCTCTATGGAAGATGTGGTACGGGCAAGAATCCAATGGGGCTCCAGAGTGGATGCTCTTCATGTTCTGTGGTGAACGGAGTCCAGTTGAGCACAATCTGTTGGGGTATGGCGTGGTTCCATGCTGTGGTGGTGGGCTTAGTGGCAGGGTCTTGGGTGTCGAAGCGGTCATAGATCGTGTGGTGGAAGAAGGTGCCGAGTTTGTTGCAGAGGTCTTAGAAGGGTGGGACATCTGTGGTCTCGCTGTTGGGCCTGGCAAACTCCTTGACGATGGTGAAGAGTTCTTTGCCGTTGTGTGCTTTGCCGTTGATTCTGTCTTGGAAGGCCATTTTCTTTGTTGTTTTGAGGAGAAGGTGATGTGGATACAAACATCAATCAGTTCTCATTCCAAAATTGGAAGCTCTTTTGTCTGAGGTCCTGTTGAACTATACAGTCTAATGCTCCCACCCTTGCATGCCCTCCAACTACTCTAGTAACAAACTAATTGACTCAATTCACAATCGCTCCATTAGTCGTCCATGTAGCATCTGCTTGAATAGGTATGGTTACTCACAGGAGCAGATACAAATTGTGCATGAATACTCCAAAAGTTATTTGTGTATTAAACTCAGTCCTATAGTTTGGCTTCTGATCATACTATATAACCAAGTAGGGAAAAGTAAGTCTTTCGTGCAGTCCTTTGATGCGCACTGCCCAGTGAAACTAAAGTGCTGACGTTAAGGAAGATTTGAGTCATATGCTTGCAGGGAATGTGGAGTCTTGGACACAGAGTTGTTACGAGGAAATCGGTAGTTCACTTTCCTAGTGATAAGTAGCGCCTATAACAAGTGTCTTACAGGCCTCTCTCAAGTCTGAGATTTACTAGTAACTCATTCTAGGGAGCGGAACCTTGGTCTTGGAGCGACCTAATACTGAATGTTCTGTATCAAGCCAGACAGGTTCTGATAAGATCATCATGTACACCACACGTATTTGTGAGAATGTTTTCCAAGCAGGGCATGTGTTAGAAGGCTTTGTTCCCCTAGACCGCCTAAATGTTGATTCTGCTTGGGCACTTACATTTTTTGGCATCCAGTGTAGAAGACATTCTATTACTCTAGTCCATGCAGTTGAAAGGTGCCTACAGCAAGCATCCTGGCAGTAGTGGGTGGTCAAGTGTTGCTGCATGCAAGTCAAAAGTCAATGAAAAGGTGTAGACAGGGACATCTTAAGGATTTTGGGGGCCCCTGTTTGGAACAGTTTTGAATTTATGACCCAGTTTCAGCTCTTTCATCTTCTCTTTGGCCAGGTCACTGACAGTGCACAGTTCCACAACATCCGGAATACCGGGATTAGAAACCTAACCATAGGAAGAACCGGGATTCCACTGAACATGTGTAAAAAACCCTCTTTCCAGAAAGAAAAATTGTTTTCAAGAGTCCCCTCACGCACCAGGGTTACCCCTAGGTGGCATGCTTCATCATTGGGGTTCAATCAATCCGCTGCGGATTGAGGCGTGCTGCGACTTGCAAACTACGTAGGACCACTTCGTTTTTGGAAAATGTGTGGTGCAGTGATGTGGAGTGGGAAAAATAGATTAAAAATACCTAGATAGTGGGCTAATATTTTATACCTGCTCCTAGTCGGTATGTTTTAAAATCAGGGGTTAATACTAGGGAAAGACCTAACTGTAATGAGTATGGAGTCCCTAGTACTGGGTGGACATGTTTCGAGCTTTCCCCTAAAGCTCTTCTTCAGGACCACACGAGGGCCAGCCCTGTGCGTACCACTCCTAAAGAATCCTGTGAGTAGGAAACAATGGGGTGCATACCTAATGTGTGTTCACCTGATACTTAATACATACGGTTGTACACTGACACGCTGTATTTTTGTTTAGGCAGAAATATGCCTCATGATCTGCAGGGGTAGAGGGGCTTGTAGTCACACCTTCGTCAAAGCACTCCTCTCGGAAAATGACCTGATGGCTCCCCTGGACCCCAATGATGAAGCATGCCACCTAGGGGTAACCCTGGTGGGTGAGGGGACTCTAGAAAATAATTTTTCTTTCTGGAAAGAGGGTTTTTCACACATGTTCAGTGGAATCCCTGTTCTTCCTATGGTTAGTTTTCTAATTCCGGTATTCCGGATGTTGTGGAACTGCATTCAGTAAGGAGGGTGAACCTAACCTTAACCTCTACCTCCCCCCGTTTTTTGATTGCACTGACAGTGCACAGGCACACTTGTCGAAATTCTAAACAGGGGCGGCTGGTGTTAGTGGGCAAAAGGGGCGTTGCCCTGCCATTCTGAGGGGGGAGGCAAGAAAAGAATTTAAAAAGCCAAGCAACTGAAAAGAAATTATTACTTGCTGGCTGCTCTATTACTTTCAATGCTGCAGCTGTAATAAACTGCAGACGTCCTGCTGCGCATGTGCCTGCCAGGGCGAGGTCATCTTTCGACCTGCAGGCACAAGCTACAGTAGTGACATCATAGTAGGGGGTGTGCCGAGTTAGAATGCCGAGGATAAATCTGCTTTTTGGGCTCTTTACAAAATGGCCCTGGGAGGAGTTTGCAGAACTCCATTCATTTCAATGGCAGAGGGCGGGGCAGGCTGAGAGGCAGAACGAGTAGTGGGTGGCAACAATTACCAGTCATCACGAGAGGGGGCGGGCTGTAGGAGGGGTGCAGCTGTCTGCACTCTTCCTTCCTTTCCTCATATGTGGTGTGCTTTCACTTTTGAAAGCGTTATGCAGCCGAACGTGAGCAATGTTTCATTGGGATTGTTACAGCGCAGGCCCAAAAGAATACAGGTTGGTAGGTGCCTATTTTCCCTTTAAGCTAAGCTGTAATTAATATACATAACTTTTTATAGATTTTTTTTATTTACGTGCAGTTATCAGCCATGTGGTGTTTACGCAGGAGAGTTTGCAGTTAGCAAACTGGACCCAAAGACAGTGGAGCGCATTACATGAGCATCCGGGGGCCGGGCTACATTAGTCAAGGTCAGATTTTTTTTAAGGCACCAGCAGTGTAAGTGATTTGCCCAGAATCACAGGATATACTGTACATAGCAGTGTCACGAAAGGGCCGCTCCTCCTGTGCATTTATGGTAGTTGGCCTCCCACTGGTCATGTTTCTTAAATGTGACGTGCAGTCACAATGCTTTTCACCTTTTCCCCTAATGCACAGCGTCAGTTACAGCACTGTGCACGAGGAGAGTGGAGAAGAGCTATCGCCGTCCTCTAGTGCGCATCAGCATTGCAGGCCCCTCTAAGTGCGTGCTGACAGGCCAGAAGCGTGTTTGCGTCGATCCAGGCCTGTGCTCAGGACTCGACACCGTGCCGTGCACCACTGCATTGTATTGAAACCGGCCTACGTCACACCTCATGCTTCACAGTGAGTTAAAAATAAAATGTATTGATAAATCAGTTGTTTTTATTTACAACAATTCCCTCCCTGCTAGTCTGCTTAAATGGTTTTGGTTGGTCATACTTGTATGAAAGTTACTCCGGAATCTCAACCTGTGAGTCAGGGTACAGAAATCATGTCATAAACTCATAGATAAGTATCTAACTGGCCTAAGTGGGCAAGGGATTTGAGCTCTTTCTAGTTGTTTGGCTTGTGTACCTGCTCCGCAGTGAAAGCGTTAAGCTACTGAAAACTCCATGCATTGACTTAGGTCGATTAAAAAAAATAGCTCCTTTCCCATAAAAAGTGCCCATTTTGTGAATGATGTAGGCCGGTTCTGATGGCTCAGTAAACATATTTGTTGTAGTGCTCCGAGTCACCAACACTAGGACAAGGGTTTTGTGGTCGCCTGTAGTGAGCAATATTTTACAGTACAAAGGGCAGAATTACAACATCCTGTGATTCTCGGCAAATCACGTAATCTCCTCGTGCCTTAAAAAGGGAAAAAAATATTCTGGCCTTTCGGTAAAGTAACTGGTGATCATGTAAAGCGCACTACTGCCCTTGGGGCGAGTTTGCGCTATATAACACTGTATAAAAATATAAGTAGCTGTACTGTTTGTAATCTCAGCCAGCATCACTCGGCTCTGCTTACATGAATAGAAAGACAACACATCTCCAATATGTTTCCCTTAAACACAGGAGAATGGGGCTACGTCAATGATCATATATTGACGTCTTGAAAACTGTGTACAAATATCACGGAGAAGCAGAGTTTAATTTTCAGGCATTACACATTATACAAATATATGCAAACATCAAGAGACATTGGGTAGTTGTGGCAGAAAAGGTCGGATTCCATGTTTGCCAGCCTTAAAGTTCCAATGCAGCTCCCGATGCAGGGGCATTAAATTAATTCATCTGTAGTTAAAAGGCATGAAAATTCAAGACGTGCTGAGATGCATTGACAGAGGGGCAGTGATAAAGTGGCAGACCTGGAAATGGTGAGCTAAACTGCAGAGGAGAGGTGTGCTGCAGATGGATAGTATAGTTGGGTTGCAGGAGGAAACTGGGTTGTGTTGAAGGAAGGAACTAGTGATTTGTTAAGTGAGGGAAATAGGATGGTATTACAGTCAGAGGGTGTGCTGAAATGTAATGCTTTGCTAAAGAGGGACGGAAGTCCAGGCATAGTAAAAGATACCAATCTACTTGCTGAATTGCACAGTGCCATCAATCCCAATCCTGGTTCCCTGCTTGACCAAATCGTGTGATACATAAGCAAATACATTATTTCACTGACATCTTTTTTGTTTATTATCACATACAAGTGCAGTTTCAAAGACTTGAGTTAAGGATGTGCAGTGTGCCCAAAAGCTGTCTTGTGTTTGATTTAATAGCCTATAAAGTTGCTCCTCCTACAATACAAATCTAAGACCCGTATACCGCATACATGACAGCTGACTTGCCTCTTATTTAACTAATGTCATTGTCATAAGGGGAGGGGCAGGACTGTTTCTCAGGTTTAAAATAATCTGATGTGCTAAAGTGAAACGCTCCTACGTGTAGATAAATACATTTCAGTGAATTTTGAAGTCAATTTATTTACTTCTATAAATGTTGGCCATATTTAATGTGCTAAGATACGGGATGATATTTAATGTTTTTTAATATTTTGAGATCACACGTTTATAATTGCTTTCTAAACTTTCTCGAGTTCTCACAAAGTTCTTTGTAAAAATTAATTTAAAAAATGTGGCATTTCCTACTCTTTTGTTTTTCCAGTTGACCTCCCCATTTCCGCCCAAACACACTTATGATAGTCAGGCTCGTTTGCTTTGCTCGCTTGCTATGTCAAAGCCATGGCCAACTTTTACGCCCCACCACTTAGAAAACTCACCAGCCACCACGGATTCTAAATGTGTTTACGATTAATATTCAGGGATATTGACGTGTGTTTTCAATATTGTAACACAGCAGCAGCTCACTAACATTACTGCAAATATTCTCTGTGACACCAGTCTCATATGCGAGGTCCTGCTTCCATCTCCAATGAACTTTTTTTATCCATGTTGCAGCGAACATAAACACAACATTTTCTGCAAAATGTCTGTAATAGACTCTCACACATCACCCACATTAAAAATACATTAAGGGAATGATGGTATTTAAAGCAATCTGTTTAAGAATTATTTAACGTCATCAGAGGCAAGCCTCTGCAAAACCGAGCTGGCTCTATCAGGGGGCCCCCTGAAAGGCTGGGGCTCCGGGCCAGAGCCCACTTTGCCCACGCCTTAAAACGTCTCTGTGTAGATGGAGGAACGAGGCTTGAATATCGCCCGGTTTGGCAGCTCCGCTGCCGGGCGGGCTTTGGTTTGTCTCAGGAATGGAGCAGGTCAGCCTGACACAGCAGAACCTGCTTCTGCTGGAAGCTGTAGATTGAATCTATCTCCCCATGGAGCGGGGCAGAGGACGGGCTGTTTAGCAGCTAATTACCTGTTCTATTACCCTGTCAGCCAGGCGTGAACGAAAAGCAGGGGGTGCTGGCGAGAAGCCGCGCGCCTCTCCACAAATGACAGTCGGATCCTTGGATAGGAGGAATGACAGAGTGCCCCGGATGGCAGCACACACTCCGATCCTGTCAACCCCTCTCTCTTCCCATCTACCTGACACACTCAGACGGGGAGAGTGGGTGGAGGGGGGGTGGGGGGGAGGGGGGCTTTCCACCTGGAGGAGCTGCAACAAAAACCAGCTACGGGAGGTTGTTGTGTAACCAGGCATCCCTCTGCTCTCCATTAAGTAAGGAGAGGGTTTACGTCATGTGTCACTGTTGGCTTTTTAGTTTTTAGCCAGCTTAACTGGCCTGCTTCGATTGGTAGGCCATTACATATAATGGAAAAAATAAACTACACATCACAACACACACCGGCTTATTTCACGGCTTTATGCGGGCACATTCACCCCATACTTTTTGCACAATCAAGTGGAAGGTGTGGGTCTGCAGATTGCACAGCTGTATAGTGCATTCTGCACAAATTAATTATTTCTAGTTCACCTTCTTGGGCAAAAGGGTTGTGCAGGTTGTTGCCTTAGGCTAAATGCAAGCATATAAGTTAGGTCAGGGCTTTAAGTGGATGAAAAACTGTGGTGGTGGGGGGGGGGGGTTATCAAAGGGGCGTGACCGATGTAATTAAGGGCGTGGCTTAAAAACACGCAAGCTTAAAAATCTGTGCTCAGCATAGTGTGCCACCCGACTGGTATTTTGCTGCTTCTGTCATTGCATCCAGACAAATAATACAAAAGTAACATTCCACCTAGAAGAAGCCAGGACTATTGGCTTTGTCAATGTTTGTTGGTTGCTTAAGCTAAATAAGCAACAACTTTGGCTTCGTTGTAAATAAAATCGAAAACGCTTCAATTCTGAAATTATGAGACTGTGAAAGAAGTATAACTAGTCTCTTTGGCGTTACATCAAAGGCAGTGAAGGGTGGCACTGCTGCAGAGTTAAGATTTTTTTTCCACCCTGAAGATGAGAGCAAAAATGAAGAGCCCGGTAGGGACCCGTCTCAGCACCTGCTTTTCAGAACTGCCGGTGCTGAGCACCGGCAGGACCTGGCCCACTTAAAGCCCTGAGTTATGTACATGGTATATATATATATCTTTTTTTTCTGGGGCTGGATGCAGATAGCCGTTAGTAAATAATAGAATACATCATTTGCAATTGTATCCAAAGCGCGGACTGTTCACAGCTTTTGAGATGATTACCTTAGTCCCAGTGTTGGAATACTTGTGTTTTTAGTTGTGTCTGAAGAGCGTAAGTGATTGAACTTTGCAGATAATTACGGGCACGTTATTCTGGCAGGGAGGTGCCACCCCTGCAAATCTCTGACTCCTGCTCTTGTTTCCTTATCTTGGATTGTCAAGGAAGTTTTCTGCGGTGAAGTAGACGGTATGGTTGGAATTTCTTTACCTTGGCCTGGAGATACTTTGGGGCAGCCATCCAATCAGTTGCAGGTCAAGCACATTATGTTCAATGTGATTATTTTGTGTGCTGGAAGCCAGTGGAGACGTTTTTAGTTGGGCTAACATAGGCTGTCAATTTTAGGCAAAATATGAGGCTGCCCGCAACATTTTTCAGAGTCTTTATCTGGTATGCTGGCAGTAAAAGCATGTTACCAAGGCGGAAGTTGATCAGTGCTCCTACCAGTATGGCCTGGAATTCTGTGTGATGTACGGAAGGATTTCTGAGAAGTTTTATTTAGAAATAAAGTCACTTTGGCTACTGTTTCTATCTGCAAGTTGAGCCTGATGTATGCTTCCCAAATGATTACTCTGTTTTTACCTTGTATTTGTTGGAGACAGGTTTGATAAAGAATGCATGGTAGGCGCATTGAGAGTCCAGTTGATTGATGTGTTATTGCTATCCTATGGTGACTATTTCCGTTTTCAAGCCATCCATGGTGAGGCTGTTGTTACCATCCGGATGGCAATGGCCTAAAGGCCACTTGATGTGGCAAAATGTAACTTATGTTAGCATAAGTGAGGATGCTTATACCTCACCAGTTTGAGGTTTACCAGCTGGCACTGGTTTTATGCAACAATGCTTCTAACTCCTAAAACAAAATCCAGCCTCCAGAAAGCTAATTGCTCATAAAAGTGATATTCTGTCTGTCTTTCCCTATCATTGTTTCTGGGAACTACTACCACCCCAGTGGTGGGACTGGAGACTGCTTCCTAAATGTTGTAGATTTAGATAAACGTAGCAGTGCAAGGCATATATGTACGTTCATGTGGCCGTATATGTCCCTTTGATGCGACCCTCCCACTGTGCACAGAACAAAAGTAAAACATTTTGTTTAGATTCTAGCTTAGTTTTTCGTTCTCTTTCCAACAACACCTTATCCCCTCAATTCGATGTTCAATCTATTCTAGAGCGAACCTCTGAGCCCACCGCTGCGCATTAGCACCTAGAGGTAGCCTACGAACCATGTTGTGGTGCTGCTTTTAGACCACGCCCCTTCCGCTTAACAGTGATGATTCACCTTTGAGCCATGAATCACGGTTATGGTGGCATACATTTGCTGAGATGTAACCGGTGCGAGGGTTTCTGTCCCTTACACCACTCTGTGGCTCCAGCCTAGTCCAGTGCATCCTTGTACTGTGGGTGATGCCATCGGGCATGCCATACTGTCTGTCTTTTGTATCGCTGTAAATAGCAGATAATACTCTTATCCTAACTCAGCACCATGATAATACCTCTCATGTCATTGTGCACGGCTCGCTGCTGCCTCATGGTCAGTGCAGCTCGTCTTCCTCCCATTTAACGGCAGCTGGAAGAGGGCTGCCTCTGCTTTGCTCTGTGGGAGAGGGCTACCTCTACTTTGCGGGAGAGGGCTGCCTCTGCTTTGCTCTGTGGGAGAGGGCTGCCTCTGCTTTGCTCTGTGGCAGAGGGCTGGCTGCCTCTGCTTTGTTCTGTGGGAGAGGGCTGCCTCTGCTATGCTCTGTGGGAGAGGGCTGCCTCTGCTTTGCTCTGTGTGAGAGGGCGAGGGCTGCCTCTGCTTTGCTCTGTGGGAGAGGGCTGCCTCTGCTTTGCTTTGTGGCAGAGGGCTGGCTGCCTCTGCTTTGCTCTGTGGAGAGGGCGACCTCTGCTTTGCTCTGTGGGAGAGGGCTGCCTCTGCTTTGCTCTGTGGCAGAGGGCTGGCTGCCTCTGCTTTGCTCTGTGGGAGAGGGCTGCCTCTGCTTTGCTCTGTGGTAGAGGGCTGCCTCTGCTTTGCTCTGTGGGAGAGGACTGCCTCTGCTTTGCTCTGTGGGAGAGGGCTGCCTCTGCTTTGCTCTGTGTGAGAGGGCGAGGGCTGCCTCTGCTTTGCTTTGTGGGAGAGGACTGCCTCTGCTTTGCTCTGTGGGAGAGGGCTGCCTCTGCTTTGCTCTGTGTGAGAGGGCGAGGGCTGCCTCTGCTTTGCTCTATGGCAGAGGGCTGGCTGCCTCTGCTTTGTTCTGTGGGAGAGGGCTGCCTCTGCTTTGCTATGTGGGAGAGGGCTGCCTCTGCTTTGCTCTGTGGCAGAGGGCTGGCTGCCTCTGCTTTGTTCTGTGGGAGAGGGCTGCCTCTGCTTTGTTCTGTGGGAGAGGGCTGCCTCTTCTTTGCTCTGTGGGAGAGGGCTGCCTCTGCTTTGCTCTGTGGGAGAGGGCTGCCTCTGCTTTGCTCTGTGGGAGAGGGCTGCCTCTGCTTTGCTCTGTGGGAGAGGGCTGCCTCCGCTTTGCTCTGTGGGAGAGGGCTGGCTGCCTCTGCTTTGCTCTGTGGGAGAGGGCTGGCTGCCTCTGCTTTGCTCTGTGGCAGAGTGCTGGCTGCCTCTGCTTTGCTCTGTGGGAGAGGGCTGCCTCTGCTTTGCTCTGTGGGAGAGGGCTGCCTCTGCTTTGCTCTGTGGGAGAGTGCTGGCTGCCTCTGCTTTGCTCTGTGGGAGAGGGCTGCTTCTGCTTTGCTCTGTGGGAGAGAGCTGCTTCTGCTTTGCTCTGTGGGAGAGAGCTGCCTCTGCTTTGCTCTGTGGGAGAGGGCTGCCTCTGCTTTGCTCTGTGGGAGAGGGCTGCCTCTGCTTTGCTCTCTGGGAGAGGGCTGCCTCTGCTTTGCTCTGTGGGAGAGGGCTGCCTCTGCTTTGCCCTGTGGGAGAGGGCGAAGGCTGCCTCTGCTTTGCTCTGTGGGAGAGGGCTGCCTTTGCTTTGCCCTGTGGGAGAGGGCGAAGGCTGCCTCTGCTTTGCTCTGTGGGAGAGGACTGCCTCTGCTTTGCTCTGTGGGAGAGGGCCGCCTCTGCTTTGCTCTGTGGGAGAGGGCTGGCTGCCTCTGCTTTGCTCTGTGGGAGAGGGCTGCCTCTGCTTTGCTCTGTGGGAGAGGGCTGCCTCTGCTTTGCTCTGTGGCAGAGGGCTGGCTGCCTCTGCTTTGTTCTGTGGGAGAGGGCTGCCTCTCCTTTGCTCTGTAGGAGAGGGCTGCCTCTGCTTTGCTCTGTGGCAGAGTGCTGGCTGCCTCTGCTTTGCTCTGTGGGAGAGGGCTGGCTGCCTCTGCTTTGTTCTGTGGGAGAGGGCTGCCGCTGCTTTGCTCTGTGGGAGAGGGCTGGCTGCCTCTGCTTTGCTCTGTGGCAGAGTGCTGGCTGCCTCTGCTTCTCTCTGTGGGAGAGGGCTGCCTCTGCTTTGCTCTGTGGGAGAGGGCTGCCTCTGCTTTGCTCTGTGGGAGAGGGCTGCCTCTGCTTTGCTCTGTGGCAGAGGGCTGGCTGCCTCTGCTTTGTTCTGTGGGAGAGGGCTGCCTCTGCTTTGTTCTGTGGGAGAGGGCTGCCTCTGCTTTGCTCTGTAGGAGAGGGCTGCCTCTGCTTTGCTCTGTGGCAGAGTGCTGGCTGCCTCTGCTTTGCTCTGTGGCAGAGGGCTGGCTGCCTCTGCTTTGCTCTGTGGCAGAGGGCTGGCTGCCTCTGCTTTGCTCTGTGGGAGAGGGCTGCCTCTGCTTTGCTCTGTGGGAGAGGGCTGCCTCTGCTTTGCTCTGTGGGAGAGGGCTGCCTCTGCTTTGCTCTGTGGGAGAGGGCTGCCTCTGCTTTGCTCTGTGGGAGAGGGCTGCCTCTGCTTTGCTCTGTGGGAGAGGGCTGCCTCTGCTTTGCTCTGTGGGAGAGGGCTGCCTCTGCTTTGCTCTGTGGGAGAGGTCTGCCTCTGCTTTGCTCTGTGGGAGAGGGCAAGGGCTTCCTCTGCTTTGCTCTATGGGAGAGGGCGAGGGCTGCCTCTGCTTTGCTCTGTGGGAGAGGGCGAGGGCTGCCTTTGCTTTGCTCTCAGCTCTGCGCAAGGTTTGGTTCCTTGCACCACATGAAAGGTTCTGCCTTCTGTCTAGGACTCTCTGTGCGGAAGGCGATAGATCCTTGTTCCCTGTAGACACGCAGCGTGGCAAAATGGCAGTTACACCCTGCTGCACGGCTCACCGCTGGCTAATGGATCACTGCCGCACACATTCGCAGAGTGATGGCAGGCAGGAGGGGCTGCCGGGCCTTTACTGTCACTTCACGTGCACCAGGGCTTTAAGTGGGATGAAAAAACTGGGGGGTCTCTCAAAGGGGCGTGGCCGATGTAATTAAGGGCGTTGCTTAAAAACACAAGCTAAAAATCTGTGCTTAGCATAGTGTGCCGCCCGACTTGTATTTTGCTGTTTCCGTCATTGCATCCAGATATATGATACAACAAGTAACATTACACCTAGGACAAGCCAGGACTATTGGCTTTGTCAATGGTTGTTAGTTGCACAAGATAAATTAGCAGCAACTATGGCTTGTTGTATATAATATTGAAAAAGCTTCCACTTAAAGCCCGGGTGACACCACAACGATGTTGCTGCTCCTGCGTTTTAAAAAGAGAAGGGAAATCCAGAGAGAAAATGACTCTCTTTAAAGGATTTCCCTTCCACTTCAACGCTCACCTGGCATGACGTCATGCCGTAACTTCTCCACTAGTGAGAAGTGAGCAGTGAGAGCAGTGCACATCGATGTGCCTGCAATCACTGCAGTCCGGAAAAAAACGGACCGCGGGTGTCAGGGCACAAAATAGAGCCCAATAGAGACCCGTTTCGAGGCCCCTTTAAAAAAACTGCCGGTGCTCAGACCCGGTGAGACCCGGCCCACTTAAAGCCCTGACGTGCACCGCGCACAAGGTTCCGCTCCTGTTTGTGCCTAGTTACATCCGGGGTCCCAGACTGCCCTTTTGAATGCCACTGTCAATTAAACTGTCGGCGACCTACACACTGTCGGTGACTTTTTTGGGCGCCCTAGCCGCTGCTTCGTCAGGCTTCTTAGCTTTCTTATGTCCTTTGCACCCCCCTTCTTCAGGTCTAATGTGAAAAAGAGGAGGGGCTTGTCCACGTAGTTTGTACACATCAATGCTGCATCATCAGACGCCATGGCCTTCGCCCAAATACATTTTAAAGCCTGCGTGGGCTAGGCCTTTTAAAAACCTGTCCTCAGTGATGGCTCTGCTATCTCCATTCTCACTGTAGATCAACATTTGAGGTGCAAACTGCTCTTTTATGACGCTCTATAAAGCAGGTTCATGGTGGCTTTGTGCTGTGTACAGATGCATCTACCCTGCCCTTTTGTGTTTCTCTTTACCCCCCCTAAAGCAGCGAAAAAAATCCTAATTTTAGGTTCAGGCCCTCGCTTTGCTCCTGTAGTAGTGCCTTCCCTAAACCCTCACATCAGATGAAGGAATGGGCTGCTGCTTTGAGGGCCACCTCAGATGTGTGCTCGCACTCTGGAGCCGTGGCATTGCTGTTCAGCTGCAGCTGTCAGGAAACCCTTTTCCTTGTTTCTTAGCAAAGGGAGACTGAGGTCCCTGGTAGGAAAGCACACAGTGTTCTGCTGTGCTCACTGTGGACACGAATATAACAAATTCGTATCCAGGAGGAGAATCTGTGGAGAACCGGATCACAAGCAAGTGGGACATGTGTGTTAATAGTAAGGACCCAAGCATTTGCTAAAAATCTATAAATAAAGTTTTTAAAAAAAAGGACCAAAAGAGGACGCAGGTCATCAGGCAGTGATGGTGTGAGAGCAGGGTGAAAGAAGACCTTGGCATGGGCTCTCCTGTCATAGCAGAGTACTAGAATAGTATCAGAAAGGGTGGTGTCTGAGAGCCGAGCGTCCGCTACTTCAAAATCAACAAGCAACACATATGGCTTCGGATGTTGAGCTTACTCCGTCTAAAGTTCAACAGCACACATTAATACACAAACTAGGACTGGCCCTAAGGATCCCATTACAAGAGGTCCATAATGCCCAAGGTCCAGTGGAGCCGGTAACCAGGGTATTCATCACCGCAGACCTACCATATTTTCCCATGACGTCTCTAGCAGAGAATGAGGAATTACCTGGGAAATTAGACCTTGAACAAATGATTCACCCTGTAATTTCAGAGAATTCTTAGTGTTCAACACAGAGTCCCTGTTAATTCTGCACCCTTGGAGTTAATGGCACCCCCGGTATAGTTAAATCCAGGGGAGCAGAATTAACACCGCCACATCCTGTGACCTTGTAATGAGGACACAACCAACCCTGTTAGATGAGTTTCTGCTGGTTCAGAGTTAAGCACTTCACAACAGTTCAAAAACCAGGACCATCACTCAGCCAACCAACACAAGGGGTTTCTGTTAAAAAAGCTAATGCTGCTCTGGAGTTGAAATAAGAAGATCTTGCACCAGACTGACAGACAATTTTACAAAAACACTCACAAAGATCACAGGCTACCAGAAAAGCTGCCCCTCAAAACCGGCTAACTTAAGGATGTCTTACACCACAGGTCTGCATCAAGTTTCAAAGCACATGCACGCTTGCCCCCTTCTGAGGACGATGATTTGCTCCTGACACCCTCCCCCATGTAAAAATAAAATGCTTCAATACCTACAATCTGTTCTCAGCTTCAAACCTCATCCTAATGTTATTGCATAAACCTGTCGAGGTGACAACACACTCCGGATCTGATTTAAGGTCATTCCTCTTGGATAATTAGTCCTCACCTGATACTGCCCCAAGAAGATGGAATGTGAGGAGGCCTAGCAGCTGTCTTCATATACGCTGTGCAGACCACAGACTTTCAAGAATATGATACAACAAATACATATTTCTTCTGCTGCTTCCCACTGCTCCTTCTTTCCTTCAATCTCATGCTCATTCCTGTTGATTTATGGACCTCTGACAAACAATAGTGTATTCACATAAGCTTTGCTAGATACTATCTCGGAGCGCCCATAGTGGTCCACAAGATCTGCTTCCTGGGTGATCTGGACAGCCAGTTGAACTGAGCCCAAATAATATTATTCACAGCAAATCTAGAGTCCATAAAATTCTTTCAAATTGTCTTAGGACCAATACACTCAGCTAGGCACACTTTGGGTGAAGTCTTCACTCTACTATGATTCATCACCATATTAGGAAACCTCTTAATTTGAAGCAATCACCACCCCAGCTCCTTCATTGTGAACCTTCCCATCAAAACTACTACAGCAGCATCAACTAATGAGACTACTTACAGACAGTGGAGGAAGCACATAGTACTTGACTTTCCTCTCATCACAAACCTTCCAGGCAAGCAAAAAACAGAAGTGGAACAGTTCTACATCTGACACTTGTAAGGCTATGACAAACTATTATCCAAAATGATGCCGCATGCCTTAAGCACAGAAAGAAGACAACATGATTCAATGAATATATAAAGAAGCTAAAACAGAAGTAGGTGTTCTACAACACAGTAGAGGAAACAATCAAATAAAACTTGCAAAATACACTTCCAACACTGCAACAGGATATACAAATAATCCAGTATGAGAGCAAAAAGACTCCATTACTGCATATTGATTTACAATGTCTAATGCCCTTCCAAGCAGCTACGTACGATACTCTTTGAATTCTACAACCTAGAGTGCAACTCCACCAAAATATCACACTCCCAAACCTTCTGCTATGCCATCATGGGCTAATTTGTCTTCAAAATAAAGAAACTAGGAAACTACCTCAGAAGCATAAAAGCCAGCATCCAGCCTGCTAAGATCATAACCAACAAGACGAATGGCACGGGCAAATAGACGTATCTGGTCCCCTTCACTCAGCTCTCAGATGCCTGAGAAAGGAAAACCAGAAACCGGTCTAGGCAAGCAAGCAGGCCGCCTGGCTCTCCAGCAAACCGTACCCAGCATGAAGCTTTATAGACCTCCTACTTGATATTTCAGTTGCTTCCATAGCAAGAAACAACCTAACCAACTTGCTATCTTAAGGAACTTTCCCCTCCATCCTCAAAATCACACGATCTTGTCTGTGCATAAAGAAAAAGAACCACAAGGAATCTGATCCAGCTAAGTACTAAGGTCATTTTTAGAAAAAGTGATGGAAAGAGCTGCCTTCAGTTAGGTCTCGAACTTCAAAGAAGTTAACAACCGGCATCTGCCCAGGTACAGGCACTGAATTTGGTCTAATATCCATCTGAGGTGACCTGAAAAGGACTGTGGACAAAAACCGGGGTAGCTACGTTACAACTTCTGGAGTTATCTGCTTTCTTTGACATTGTCCATCCTACTAAAACTATGACGAAAGAAACCTAGCACCCAAAGCTGGATGTCCTCCTATCTTGACAGTAGATATAGCATTGTCTTTCTGCTCCTTTCACAACAGACTGAAGAGTAGACCGAGTCTCAATCATATCACCACCCCTGTTCATCCCTTATTTCACACCCTTGCCAGATGTAATCAACTAGTTCAACGTATAATTAGAGTAACACACAGACCATCCTAAAACTGGAAAACTCTAAAGAGTTAGATTTGGAAAGATTTGACGATTGTCTCTTTGCCATCAATAAATGGATGATGAGCAAACAACTGAATCTCTCCTCTTCCAAAATCGAGATTCTAACATGTGGAGAATAGTGTACCTACTAGCCTACAAATGCTTGATTGGAGGACCTACAAGCCCCATCATTGATATCAGATGAAGTAAGAAATGTCAAAGTGTTCAATGACTCTAGTCTTTGATTGATTTCTCAAGTGAATCAAGTCACAAGAAGCACTCCTTCACAAAGGTGACTTTCCAAGACCTTTTCCCCCATCTAGGGTTCCCACAGAAACCACAGGCCACTAACGCCTTCATCACATCCCAACTAGACATATGGTGTCTGCCTGTTTCAAAAATTGCGATCCTAAACCTTGACAGCTCTAAACCTGCCCCCATACAAACACATCACATTAGTGCTATAAGACCGTAATTGGCTTTGTTTCCATATCTTCCTGCCTTTAAGGCTCTCTGCATCGTCCACAGCGCAATCCAAGCCAAAGGCCTAATGCTCACACAAGCTGAGTTTCAAAGATGCTCACAGAACACACTATTCTAGACAGGCACTTCAACAGATCATCCCCTAGTTATAGTAACAAAGCATCTGTGGAACTTTTATGTTCCTACAAACTGCAATGTTATGTAGCTCCCTCCCAGCAAAGACAAACATCCACGATTTCTTGAGAAGTAGGAAGAAAATAAAGACTGGTTCTCCAGTATTGGATCTTTCAAAGATTCACATGCTTGAATCATCCCCGTCGTCGTAGTGGGAGTCCCACGGTATACATATAAAAGCAGTAGATAATACTACAATAGGCTACCATGCAATGAACAGTCACTGCAATATCCTATCCATTTTCTTTTGTAAAAAAGAACCAAACTTAAGTAGCAGCCAATCAGGTGACGGCACCCTCTAAAACAATCCCAAGAGAGGATAGGTTCCTCAGATTTTCTACCGCACGTCGTTTGAAAGGGAGTCTCCCTGAGCTCTGCCCAGTTTTCTCTTCAAAATTCTAGATTTCAACTCAGAATGTCGGATTCTTCAAAGAAAGGTCTCTTCAGGTCGTGTGGATCTTGTGGTAAGAAGAGGCTGCATGCTGAAGATCCACATAAAAACTGCATCTACTGCCTTTACCCTCAACATAAGGTAAAAGACTGGAAAATCTGTAGGACTTTTTCTACAAAAACCCTCAAACACAGAGAGGGTAGGTTACTGATTTGGCTTCAGGAACTAAAACACATGCTCCTGCCTCGCCGTCGAAAAAATCTACATCGTCGACGGATACGACGATGGCGCTTCCAGTGACCGACCTCGTCGACGACGACTACAACCTTTTCGTCGGCGTCCTCTTCGACGATGGGGGTTCCGTCGACGACAATATCGTCTACAATACTGACGACGACTTCATCATCTGCTCCTGTCATGTCTTCGTCGACGCAGACTCCGCTACCGTCGACGAAGTTGACGACGCTTTATCCCACGCCTGGTCGTAAGCGTCCATCGTCCTTACAACTTACGCCTATGTCCCCGTCGACGACGTTCTCATCGACGACATCGTTGACGAGGCATTTTTTGCAAAATCCAGCAATAGTTTCACCTTTGCCACCTTCAACCTTTTTAGAGGAATTCTGATGACGATGAAATGTTTGGACCTGCTGATAGTCCTTCTCAGCTGCATGTAAAATATCAAGAGGAAGATGATGATGAATATGAGGGTTACTATCAACAAGAATATCACCCTCCTCATGTAAAGATTCAATATATGGAGCAAGTTAATGAGCCTATGGTCCACCTTCCTGTGACTCTGGTACAGGACCTTCAAGATTTACTGCATGAGTACTGATCACGCTTTCCTTCAGCAGCTGTTCCTCCACCTCCTCAGCCACCACCGCCTACCTCTGAACCTTTGCCTGCGACCTCCCCTGAGCGAGATACTATTTTGCCGCAACAACATCAGGACCCTTCTGATGAAGGAGAAATTGAGGACAGTCAACCTCAAAAAGATGGGCAAGTAGGGGATGAATGGGAGGACTGTTATATCGGCACCTGCTTCTCCTGTCTTTACCAGCCAAGCAATCAGACTTCTTTCTCTACGATTTCAAAAGATCTATCCAGAAAATCTGTCAGATCTATACCCATTGTAGATCACATCTGGGATGAAGGTGTAAAGGTAATGAGGACACCTGCCACAGTTGTCCCGGTCTTGCTCAGGATCGACAAAAAGTATAAAGCTCCTGATGATGCTCCAGCTTGTCTGGTAGGACATCCTAAGCCTGACTCCGTTATCTCACAAGCCACCCAACGGAGATCAAGGAACCCTTTAGCGCCCATTACTGCACCGCCTGACAGAGAAGGAAGGCGTCTAGATAACATTGGCAAAAGATTCACAACTACCTCAGGTGCTACAGTTCGCGCCGCTAACGCTCTGGCGATTTTAGCCAGATACGATCGCCAGATGTGGTCAGACATCGCTCATTTCATAGATCTCCTTCCAGAGGATAAAAGGCTGAAAGCAAGAAAGATCCTGCTAGAAGGGGAAACATCTGCATCTGAGATTATCGATGCTTCTATGGACATCGCTTCCTTGGCCTTTCGTCAGCTCGCTGGAGCTGCTGTCCTCAAGCGCCAGGGTTGGCTGAAGGCAACAATGTTCCGCCCTTAGGTGCAAAGCTAAATTTTGGACATGCCATTTGATGGTGAAACACTTTTCGGCAAACATATTGATGACGCTTTGTAAGCCATCAAAACAGACACACTCCAATATAGGAAGACCCCCTTTCGTGGAGCACGTGGCAGAGGAGCCTATTCTTTTTGAGGAGGCTACCAGAGATACCAGCCTCAGACTTGCACCTCTTTTCGACCGTCCTACCAGCAGCGACAGCAATACCGTGCACCACCACAAGCTGCTTATTCCATACCTAGATGGAAGCAACAAGTTCAACCCAGGGATTTGGTCAGAAAGCAGTGACGACGCCTCACCGCCTGCCGCTCTTCCCTTGTCTACTTCACTAAAGAAAATTCCCCTTTCTCATTGCCTACATCAATGGCAGAGAAGAACAACAGACAAATGGGTCCTGGATATAATAAAATATGGCCATACCCTAGAGTTTACCTCAACGCCACCTCCTCATCCACCTAAAAAAATCAATACCACCCCATCTTCAATTGCTAAAGAAGGAGGCTTTGCTAATGCTTCAAAAGGGAGCAATAGAATGTGTACCACACTCTCAAAGAGGAAAAGGCTTCTACTCCCGTTTTTTTCCTGATAAAGAAGAAAAAGTCGGGAGAATTGCGTCCCATTCTAGACCTCAGAAAACTCAACGAATACCTGCTGAAGAAATCCTTTCGCATGGTAACTCTCCAGGAGATATTACAGCTTCTGAACCATTCGGATTTCCTAGCAAGCCTGGACTTGGAAGACGCATATTTCCATATCCCTAGCCATCCCAAGCATCGAAAATTTCTATGTTTCTCTGTGGCAGGCGCGCATTATCAATTCAAGGTGCTTCCCTTCGGCCTTCTTTCAGCTCCTTGGGTTTTCATCAAGTGCCTAGCTCCCGTGGCAGCGTACCTAAGATTAAAAGGCCTACAGATCTTCCCATATCTCGAAGATTGTTTGATGAAAGCTCCTTCTCTTCATCAAGCTTTAGAAGCCATCTACAGCTCTTCCGCTCTCTAGGGGTAGCAGTAAATCTTCAAAAATCTATTCTAGCTCCTTCTCATCGGATAGCGTTTTTAGGGGCAACATTGGATACTCTCCAAAACAAGGCATTCTTATCAACAGAAAGACAGAACGCCATTCTATTTCTGGCTCACAATCTCTACAAAAGAGAGTTCGCTTCTGTCCGTCTCCTCGTATCCTTTTCTCGGAATGACGTCTTCCGCCATCCTCATGGTACCTCATGCTCGCTTAAGGATGAGACCCTTTCAGGAGCAGTTGGACATTCAATGGCTTCAAGTAACAGGATCATTCAACGACATCATTCGGATAACACCGATCATGAAAGACGCACTTCTTTGGTGGCAGTCTGCCAGCAATCTCTCTCTGGGACTGTCATTCCTTTCTCCTCTTCCAGAGTTTGTTCTGACCACAGATGCATCTTTGGAAGGCTGGGGAGCGCATCTGCAAGACCTCCAAATAAGTGGCAAATGGAGTCTCTCTCTCTCTCTCCAAAATGCATATCAATTTTCTGGAACTAAGGGCGATTTTTCTAGTCCTCCAGTCATTTCTTCCAAAAATAAGAGCATCCTCAGTCCTCATCCATACAGACAATACCACCTGCATGCATTATCTAAACAAGCAGGGAGGAACAAGATCTCCAATCCTATCCTTGGAAGCTCAAAGGATCTGGGAATGGACACTGCAACATCACATGGCGAACAAGGCAGAGCATCTCCCAGGAGTAAAGAACAACCTGGCAGACACCTTGAGCAGGTTAAGTCAAACAAATCACGAGTGGGAACTCAATCAACTGATTCTCTATCACATTTTCCAGAAATGGGGAACACCCAACTTGAACCTATTTGCGTCTCAAGGGAACCAGAAATGAGGGTTCTTCACCAGCAGGGAACCGCAGATAGGGTCATGGGGGAATGCGTTTTCGATAAGATGGTCAGCAATCTTTGAATACTCTTTTCCCCCATCCCCCCTCATCTCCAGAGTGCTGATGAAAATGGAACCGTGCCAACTCATCCTCCTTTCTCCGCGTTGGCCCCGCCAGCACTGGTTCACGGAGCTACTCCTGTCATAGTCCAAGCCTTATCGCCTGCCAGTGTCACCCTCTCTCCTAATGATGAACAGAGGACAGATCCTGCATCCGCACCCAGCTTCTCTGCAATTGCATGCCTGGAACTTGAATTCAATGAATTCAAAGATTTAGTCATCCCTGGAGACTGTAGAGACATATTATCCAGAGCTAGAGCTGAGTCTACTACTAAAACGTACAGACTAAAATGGAAATGTATTTGTTCTTGGTGCCTTCGGAATGACATTCAACCTCTTCTCTCTTCTCCAGAACAAATCTTGCCTTATCTCTTATCTATGGCAAAATCAGGTCTGGCGTATGCTTCAGTGAGGGTCCACCTCGCCGCACTATCCCGATACAGACGCACCTCCGACGCCTTTTCTCTGTACTCTTCTCACATCATCAAGCTGTTCATGAAGGGATTATTCAGGACTTTTCCCCCATTAGGCCTCCTCCACCAGAATGGCGCCTTAATGTGGTCCTGTCCCAATTAATGAAACCACCGTTTGAGCCAATCCACACAATTGATCTCCAGTTTCTCACGTGGAAAGTGGCTTTGCGTCTCGCGCTTACTTCTGCTAGGAGAGTAAGTGAAATTCAAGCCTTCACCATTAAAGAGCCTCACCTACGCTTCACAGAGAACTATGTTATGTTAAGAACAAACCCGAAGTTCATACCAAAGGTTCCATCGCAGTTTCACCTTAATGAGCCTGTTATTCTGCACACTTTTTTCCCGCATCCTTCTTCACTGGCAGAGAAATCTCTTCACTCATTGGATGTCAAACGATGCCCTAAGTTTTACTTGCACAGAACAAAGCAGCTGCGCAGAACGGATCAACTGCCGGTATCTTATGGGCCTTTAAGACTGGGTTCTGCTGTTACAAAAAGAACTATTGCGTGATGGATCGCTGCTACTATTCAACTCTGTCATACTAAGGCAGGTAAATCGCTTACAATCAAGGCCAGGGCGCATTCTACAAGAGCAGTTTCCTCTTCTGCTACTCTTTTCGCTGGTGTTCCACTAAACAAGATTTGCCGTGCCGCTACATGGAAGAGTGTTCATACTTTCACGTGGCATTATTGCCTGGAAATGGCAACTTATAGCGAAGCAGCAGTGGGACAGGCAGTCCTACGTCATCTATTCCAATAAGGTAAGTCTCTATTATTAGAGGTGCTTTTTACTTTGCATTGTGTAATGTGTATATATATATATATATTCATATCTATATTCACATATATGTATATATATAGTTGGTACTTTACTACATGATATCTTATATATGTTTTAGTATTTGCATGTATATTGTTACCCACCATCCTCTAAGGGTAGATATGTATATATATTACAGTACTTCTATACATGTATACCTATGCAACTGCTAGCTACTCTGATTCAAGCATGTGAATCAATGAAAGATCCAATACTGGATAAGAAAATGAGTTACTTACCTGTAACTACGTTTCTCCTGTATTGGTATCTTTCATAGATTCACATGCAACCCACCCTCCTCCCCTGAGAGGCTTCCCTTATTGCTCAAGGTTTACAGTTTCACACTTGTGCTTGAAAATCTGAGGAACCTAGCCTCTCTTGGGATTGCTCTAGAGGGTGCCGTCGCCTGATTGGCTGCTACTTTTAAGTTTGATTCTTTTTTTACAAAAGAAAATGGATAGGCTATTGCAGTGACTGTTCATTGCATGGTAGCCTATTGTAGTATTATCTACTGCTTTTATATGTATACCGTGGGACTCCCACTACGACGAAGGGGATGATTTAAGCATGTGAATCTATGAAAGATACCAATACTGGAGAACTGTAGTTAGAAGGTAAGTAACTAATTTTCTTCTTTTCTCACCAAAGATGCTGAATCTCACTGACCGAAAAGCACATTTTCTAATCCATCAAGAAAATCAAAACATTATGATTTGGGACAAATTGTACAATAGGACCAGAATGTATTCTGAAAATGGACGGTAGGCATAAATTTGCACTCTACTTCTTTATACTCCAAGCATAAGCATGGCTCAACAGCTGCAGCAATATGGGAGGTGCATTCTACTACTCTTCACACACAACACCAAAACATAGCTCACATAAGCTGAAAGCAAAGGTATTCGAGTGAGCTCATTTGTGGCTTCTTAACTGTAGATCGAGAACCAGAAGGTAGCGAAGTTAGTGCATCGCGTAAGGTTGGGTGTTTTGGTCCAAGAGAAGGAACAAGATCCATGAGCAGAGGACAAAATATATGGAATAAAGTAACACATTCATACATTATGAGGATATTGCAAGCCACTAAAGATTTTTGTGGCCATACTGAGAAACAAGACCGAAGGCCAAGTTTCTTTATGAAGTCCTAGAGCAATTGGTTACTTGTAGTATTTTTGCAATGTACAGAAAGAAATATTTTATGCTGAAATTGGTTTCAAAATGTATATTTAGCAGGTTGATGTGTCCTTTTCAAAAGCAACTGCAGTTCAGAATGTATGGTAACGTGCAGATGCATTCCTTTTTTCTTGTAATAACTCCAGCTTTGTAATAAACATACTTTATTGAATGTCTCCTGATAACCTAATACCTATATATTTTTAGGCAAATATTCTAAAGAGCGGAAAGTCCAGTTAACCCTTTTATTGTTAACCCCTTCGCTGCTAAGCCTTTTTTTGGCTATTTGGGGTAGTTCGCGCTTAGGCCCCTGTAACTTTTTGACCACATAAGGTATCCACGCCAAATTTGCGTCCTTTTCTTCCAACATCATGGGGATTCTAAAGGTACCCAGGGTTTGTGCATTCCCCTGGAGGGGACCCAGAAATTAGTCAAAATACAGCTAAATTTTGTTTTTTGGGGGAAAAATTGGGAAAAAAGGGCTACAGTTGAAAGCGTCTGGTTTTTTCCCCTGCAAATGGTATCAACAAAGGGGTTGTGGTGCTGAAATCACCATCTTCCCAGCTTTCAGAGACAAGCAGACTGTTGTCAGAAAACCAACATTTTTTACACAGTTTTGGCATTTTTCTGGGACATAGCCTATTTTTGTGCTTTCAACCTCCTTCCAGTTAATGGTAGAAATGGGTATGAAAGCAATAATGGATCCTGGACAGCTATATAGTTTTAGAAAGTAGACAAAATTCTGAATTCAGCAAGGGGTCATTTGTGTAGATCCTTCAAGGTTTCTTTATAGAAACTAACAGTTGAATATAGGAAAAATTGAGAATTCGTTGAAAAAAACAGCCATTTGTGTGAACGTTTTCACCTGTAACTTCTTCTAATTATGACAGCTGTTTGAAAGCAATATACCGTTACATCCGCTGGACCTTTCTGGTTGTGGGGATATATAGGACTTGTAGTTCACCAAGAACCCGACGAACCCAGAGCCAATAACTGAGCAGCGTCTTGCAATGGTTTTTTATTAAGTACCGGGTATATAGCAATTAATTTGGGAAAATATATACATGGAAAAATCGGTATGAAAGACATCTATGTATTTCTGAAATTGGAACAAAATATAGAGTTTAGAAACAGTAGATATTTGCAAATTTCCGAAATTGTGAGTACCCATACTAGCATGAGAATTATAGGTCATTTTTCAAAATGACTTCTTTTTTACACATTGTCTGTCATTTGGAAGGCAGAAATGCATCGAAAGTCAATAGGTAATAACAGTTGCTCTACAATTCTGTGTTACCCTAAGTCTCCCGATAAAAATGGTACCTCACTTGTGTGGGTAGGCCTAGTGCCCGCAACAGGAAACGGCTCAAAACGCAACGTGGACACACTTTATTTTTACAGTGAAAACTGACCCTTTTTTTGCAAAGTGCCTAGCTGTAGATTTTGAACCCTAGCTCTGCCGGCACATAGGGAAACCTAGCAAACCTATACATTTTTAAAAACTAGACACCCAGGGGAATCCAGGATGGGGTGACTTGTCTGGCTCTCACCAGGTTCTGTTACCCAGAATCCCTTGCAAACCTCAAAATTTGTATAAAACAAAAAAGCACATTTTCCTCACATTTCTGTGGTGGAAAGTTCTGGAATCTGCATGGATCCACTAAATTCCACCCACCCCCCGTTCCCCAAAGTCTTCCAAGAAAAATGGTAACTCACTTCTGTGGGTAGGCCTAGTGACCGCGACAGGAAACGGCCCAAAACGCAACGTGGACACACCACATTTTCACTGTGAAACCGGACCCTTTTTTTTGCAAAGTGCCTAGCTGTAGATTTTGAACCCTAGCTCTGCCGGCACCTAGGGAAACCTAGCAAACCTATACATTTTTTAAAACTAGACACCCAGGGGAATCCAGGATGGGGTGACTTGACTGGCTCTAACCAGGTTCTGTTACACAGAATCCATTGCAAACCTAAAAATGTGTCCAAAAAAACACATTTTCCTCACATTTCTGTGGTGGAAAGTTCTGGAATCTGCGTGGATCCACAAAATTCCACCCACCCCGCGTTCCCCAAAGTCTTCCGAGAAAAATGGTACCTCACTTGTGTGGGTGGGTCAAGTACCCGCGACAGGCAAGGGCCCAAAACCTATTGAGGCGACATCAAAATTACCCATCACAAACCAACCTGGTTTTGCAAGGGGGGTCCCATTTGTTTTTGGCCCCGGGCTCGGCGGCCTTCTAGGGAAACCTACCTAACCCACACATTTCTGAAAACTAGACACCCGGGGGAGTCCAGCCAGGTATGGCTTGCGTGGGTCCCCCAACATTCTCCTCCCCAGAATCCCCTGCAAACCTCAAATTTAGCTGAAAAAATCCCTTTTTTCTCAAATTTCTGTGTGGGAAAGTTCTGGAATCTGCGTGGATCCACAAATTTCCTCCCACCCTGCGTTCCCCCAGGTCTCCCGATAAGAATGGTACCTCACTCGCGTGGGTGGGTCAAGGACCGGCGACAGGCAAGGGCCCAAAACCTATTGAGGCGACATCAAAATTACCTATCACAAACCAACCTGGTTTTGCAAGGGGGGTCCCATGAGTTTTTGGCCCCGGGCTCGGCGGCCATCTAGGGAAACCTACCAAACCCACACATTTCTGAAAACTAAACACCCGGGGGAGTCCAGCTAGGTATGGCTTGCGTGGGTCCCCCAACATTCTCCTCCCCAGAATCCCCTGCAAACCTCAAATTTAGCTGAAAAAATCACTTTTTTCTCAAATTTCTGTGTGGGAAAGTTATGGAATCTGCGTGGATCCACAAATTTCCTCCCACCCAGCGTTCCCCCAGGGCTCCCAATAAAAATGGTACCTCACTTGTGTGGGTAGGCATTGTGGCTGCAACAGGAAATGGTCCAAATCGTACTGTGGAGACTTCAAAATTACCTATAACAAAACTACCTAGTTTTGGGGGGGGGCACCTGGGGTTTTGGCCCCGGGCTCGGCGGCTATCTTGGGAAACTACCAAACCCAAACATTTCTGAAAACTAGACACCCGGGGGAGTCCAATGAGGTATGGCTTGCGTGGATCCCCCAACGTTTTCCTACCCAGAATGCCCTGCAAACCTCAAATTTAGCTGAAAAAACCACATTTTCCACATATTTTTGTGTTGGATCACCGTGCCGACACAAATGTCCTACCCCACAGCGTTCCCCTCAGTCTCCCGAGTAAAATGATACCTCACTTGTGTGGGTGGGGCTAGGGCCTGTGACTGGGAAGAGCCCAAAACATAGGGATTAAGGGTATAGCACCGAGAATTCTAAGCGCTACATTTTTTTAAAAAATACGTTTTTAGCCAATTCTGCATTGGACACCCACACAAGTGCGGTATCATTTTACTCGGGACACTAAGGAGAACGCTGTGGGGTAGGTCATTTGTGTCTGCACCGTGATTCCACACAAAAATATGTGGAAAATGTGGTTTTTTCAGCTAAATTTGAGGTTTGCAGGGGATTCTGGGTAGGAGAATGTTGGGGGACCCACGCAAGCTATACCTCGCTGGACTCCCCCGGGTGTCTAGTTTTCAGAAATGTGTGGGTTTGGTAGGTTTCCCTAGATGGCCGCCGAGCCCGGGGCCAAAAACTCATGGGACCCCCTTGCAAAACCAGGTTGGTTTGTGATAGTTAGTTTTGATGTCGCCTCAATAGTTTTTGGGCCCTTGCCTGTCGCGGGTCCTTGACCCACCCACGCAAGTGAGGTACCATTTTTATCGGGAGACCTGGGGGAACGCTGGGTGGGAGGAAATTTGTGGATCTACGCAGATTCCAGAACTTTCCCACACAGAAATCTGAGAAAAAAGTGATTTCTTTCAGCTAAATTTGAGGTTTGCAGGGGATTCTGGGAGGAGAATGTTAGGGGACCCACGCAAGCCATACCTCGCTGGACTCCCCCGGGTGGCTAGTTTTCAGAAATGTGTGGGTTTGGTAGGTTTCCCTAGATGGCCGCCGATACCAGGGCCAAAAACTCATGGGACCCCCCTTGCAAAACCAGGTTGGTTTGTGATACATAATTTTGATGTCGCCTCAATAGGTTTTGGGCCCTTCCAAGCCACGGGTACTTGGCCCACCCACACAAGTGAGGTACCATTTCTATTGGGATACTTGGAGAAATGCTGGGGGGTAGGAAATTTGTTGTTTCTTTCTGAAGCGTGAAAATCTTGGCACAATAATGCAAGAAAAATGTGACAGTCACATTTTGAGGTTTGCAGGACATTGTGGGTAAGATAACTTGTTGGGATCCACAAGAGAGACATCACCATGTACTCCCATGGGTGTTTAGTTTACGACAATATCTACAGTTGGTAGGTTTTTCTTAGATGGAATGTACACCTTGGCAGAGAGACAAAAAAGACAAATATTACTGCACAGCCGTCTATTCCTCAAGCACACACACATACTGGTTGGATTTGGCACGAGGGCGAGTGATGGTTCAGTATATAAAATTTTATTAACGAGATTTCACAAAAATGAAATGCACTGTCAATAATTGAAAGGACAAAAAACTGAACCAGTTACTCGCAGCTCGTGAGCTGTAAAGCCACGTCAAGGCCCCAACCGCTTTACAGGCCATTCACAAACCTTTCATACGTGATACACACAAGACCATTCACACCACCAGGCACGAAACCAACACATTACAACATTCACAAAAAGGGACAAGGTACACCCTGCTTGAGTAAGACAGAAAAGACAAATATTTCTGCACAACCACCTATTCCTCAAGCACACATACATACATACCGGTTGGATTTGGCACGAGGGTGCGTGATGGTTCAGTATATACAGTTGTATTAACAAGAGATTTCACAAAAATGAAATGAACTGTTAATAATTGAAAGGACGAGAAACTGAACCATTGACTCACAGCTCGTGAGCTGTAAAGCCACGACAAGGCACCAACCTCTTTACAGGCCATTCATACACCTTTCATACGTGTGACACATACAAAATCATTCACACCGCCAGCCGCGGGCCCAGCACATTACAACACTCACACCAGCAGACAGCGCCATTCAAGGGCCCATCACTTTCACACGCCCATATTCCTGACACAGCAACCACACCAGCTCACGGATTGTGTGGAGTGGCGTTTGGCTAGCAGTGTGTGTAGTGACAAGCAGCAAGTCACTACTCACACACCGCCAGCCAAGCGCCAGTCCACTTACACCGCCAGCCGAGCACCAGTCCACGCACACCGCCAGCCGAGCACCAGTCCACGCACACCGCCAGCCGAGCGCCAGTCCACGCACACCGCCAGTCAAGCGCCAGTCCACGCACACCGCCAGCCAAACGCCAGTCCATGCACACCGCCAGCCAAGCGCCAGTCCACGCATACCGCCAGCCGAGCGTCAGTCCACGCACACCGCCAGCCAAGCGCCAGTCCACGCACACCGCCAGCCAAGCGCCAGTCCACGCACACCGCCATCCAAGCGCCAATCCACGCACACCGCCAGCCAAGCGCCAATCCACGCACACCGCCAGCCAAGCGCCAATCCACGCACACCGCCGTCCACGCACACCGCCAGTCCACGCACACTACCAGCCAAGCGCCAGCCTACACACACCGCCGTCACATTTAGGATTTTTTTATACAACAAAGAAAACACAAACAAATTGCAAATAGATACAAATCTACCAACACAAAATCGGAAACTAAATACATTGCACAAATGCCAACCTTGAAACTGAACAAAAAATATAAAACAATAGAGACCAGGCAGTTCACTTTACCACTCATGGATGCTCCCAAAAATGTGTTTGCGTGTGGTACATTCTAAAACAAGCAGGCACACACAGCGCAGGGTTAGAAGGACACTCGGGGCAGTACATACGAGTCTCCTTCCGCGTACCTCTTCGCCAACAGACTCTACATCTCCTACTGGGAAAGTCTTTGGAGGGTGTGGGAGGAATGTGATCAGGAAAGTGGCGATCTTTCAATCTAGCCACATCCTCCACCACTCCAACTCTAGGGACACTTGCCTGTTCCACTACAACAAGGCTGCCTATTACAGACTCCTGAAACTTAGCAAAAGTCATCTTTGACTCGGGACAACAATCCTTGAATACAACAAAAGCATTAAAGGTTGCCAAGTGGAAAAGATGGATAGCCAACTTCTTATACCAAATGTAAGCCTTACGAAGAGCAGTGTAAGGTTCCAACCTCGGATCTACTCTATCAACACCACCCATGTGCCTATTATAGTCTAAATTGCACACAGGTTTGCGCGTTTCAGCAACCTGACCCCAAACAGTCACAGGTGAAGTGCTTTCATCATGGATGGTAGTCAGCATGTAGACATCTCTCCTGTCTGAAAACTTCACAGCTAGAAGTTCCTCGCAACGCACTGCACTGTCCCCGCACAAGCTTTTGACAAACAAGTTCTTTTGGGAAACCTTTACGGTTAGAGCGGATTGTGCCACAAGCAACAGTGTCCACTTTGGCCAATTCCCTGAACAACCGCACACCAGTGTAGAAGTTATCTACATATAAATGGTGGCCTTTGTTAAAAGTCCTTTACCAAGTTCCCACACAATTTTCTCAGTCACTCCAAAAGTGGACGGACAACCAGGGGGGTTAATCCTGGATTCCTTACCGGTGTACACCCTGAAATTAGAGACATATCCAGTCCTACTGTCACACAGCATATACATCTTAATTCCATAGCGTGCCCTCTTACTAGTAATGTATTGCCTAAAAACCAAGCGGCCCTTGAACAAGACCAAAGACTCATCCACTGCTATTTCTTTCCCTGGAGCATTGATCTCAGAAAATCGATCTACAAAGTGATCAATGTCAGGCCGAATCTTAAAAAGAAGGTCACAATCAGGGTGATCTTGTGGCAACGCTAAACCATTATCGACAAAATGCAGCATCCGAAGCAGAAGCAAATACCTATCACGACTCATGACTGCCAGAAATATAGCCGTTGCCATCAAGGGACTAGTAGACCAATATGAAGACATTGATGGCTTCCTTAGCAAGCCCATCAAAAAAGTTAAACCCTAGAACTTCTGCATCTCTTCCAGATTTGTGGGAGTCCACCGGGTAGCTCTAGAGTGGGGCCTAAGGCTGGCACTGTTGTCCCTCAAAAACTGTTCGGCATCCAAATTAGTCTGCTCAACAATCTCTGCCAAAAATTACATCGTCCATAAACAACTGGAAAAAATGTATCGGCAAAACGTTTTCAGTATCCACTCTACACCCTGGAACACCAATAAAGTCTGGCAATGCCGGCTGCACCATGCCTGGGGCAACCCAGAGGTCATCACTTCCAACGGGAAGCCTTGCAGCCCCAGGCTGCAGCCCAGATGCCTCTTGCTGCACTATCGGCACATCAATGTCCTCCTCTAAAACAGGCACTTCATCCGCACTAAGATTAGCTTCATCCGCACTGAGAGTAGCTTCATCATCCGATGATTCCATGTGGAGAGAAAACTCACTGCATGAATCTTCCAATCCCTCCTCTGCCTCAGATGCAGAGTCGGTCTCTGAACCATGGTCAGAGGAAGACTCAAAAAGCATACCAACAACCTGCTGAGCAGTAATCCTGCGGCTAGCCATTATCCTTACTAAGAAAGGAGACTGCACAAACAAGTCAACAACAACCAACACTATGCAAAATAAGTAAGTAAAAAAAAATGTTCGCCTTTATCACAAAGATCTATATACTCAAAAACTATACGATTCACTTACAAGAGACATCTACACTCACCAGCACCTACTCTGCAGAGACACAGCAAAAACCAACGATATCCCACTAGAAAGAAAAAAACAAAACCAATTACTCACAAGACAACAAAATACACATCGAGCACAAATGCAAAAGGATTTTGACACTCAAAAAACAGAAGCCAAACATACTGCTATTATTACACCATTTGCAAAAAACACATTCATGCAGGGAAATGAAACTCATTTAGAGTAAATAGCACAAAAAAAAAGTCTCTTACCAAACACATGCAACTACACAAACCGCAGCACCACCAGTAACGAAACCGCAATCTGGAACATCAGTCTAAAGAGCAAAAGCCTTGAACTAGAATAAAAAGGAAAAATAAAACGTTACAATTGCAATTCAGAAGAAATAAAACAATTAACATTATAACACGCTATGTCACTTCTTAAATGGTCAATCTGCCAGATGGGCCTTCAAATAGGGCCGCGAAAAATGGGGGTGATCTTGCGCAAGGGATCTGGTGGGGTTTTCTGCCAGGCCGATCTGTCCCCAGGTGGGGCAGAAAACAGCAGGCAGAAATTTGCCCCCTTGCAAAAGAAATAAATCCCTGGTGCCTAGTAGGGTTTTCAGCCCCTCTCCCGCCTGGGGGCAGAAAGGCCAAAAAAACGGGCAGATCTGTCCCCATGGTGGGGCAGAAAATACATAAACTTAAGCCCCTTGGAAGCAACCCTTGGCCAAGGGGTCGCTTCCATCTGCAATAAAAAAATCCCTGGTGCCCAATGGGGTTTTCTGCCCCCCCCCCCCCCCTGTGGGGCAGAAAGGCAAAAAAAACGGGCCGATCTGCCCCCAGGGGGACAGAAAAACATCCACAATTAAAATGCGTCCTTGGAAGCGACCCTTGCCCAAGGGGTCGCTTCCATGCATTAAATACATAATCCCTGGTGCCCAGTGGGGATTTCTGCCCCCCCCCCCCCCCCTGGGGGCAGAAAGGGCAAAAAAACGGCCCGATCTGAAAAACATCCAAAATATTCATGGCCCCTTGGAAGCGACCCTTGCCCAAGGGGGGTCGCTTCCATGCATTTCTAACAATATCCCTGGTGCCTAGTGGGGCCAAAAAAACGGGCCGATCTGCCCCAGGGGGGACAGAAAAAGATCCAAAATTATTGCACCCCCTAGGAAGCGACCCTTGCCCAAGGGGTCGCTTCCATGCACTGGGGGCATTTATGCTGCATGATCACGACGCTGTGCGCGATCGTGCAACACAAATGCCCTTCAAAGAGACATCAGGGGAGAGGAAAAACTCTTTCCTCTCCCCTGATGCCTCGACGGGTACAGAAACCCCCCCCGGAGCAGGAACACCTACCTGACTCCGTGGACGCCTGGAAGCAAATGGCTTGCAGCGCGTCCAGGGCTTCCTGATGACGTCGACGCGTGCTGTGCGCGCTGTCGTCATGGGATTGCCAGGGGGGTCGCTTCCATGCATTTCTAACAATATCCCTGGTGCCTAGTGGGGCCAAAAAAACGGGCCGATCTGCCCCAGGGGGGACAGAAAAAGATCCAAAATTATTGCACCCCCTAGGAAGCGACCCTTGCCCAAGGGGTCGCTTCCATGCACTAAACAAAACATCCCTGGTGCCGAGTGGGGGCATTTATGCTGCATGATCACGACGCTGTGCGCGATCGTGCAACACAAATGCCCTTCAAAGAGACATCAGGGGAGAGGAAAAACTCTTTCCTCTCCCCTGATGCCTCGACGGGTACAGAAACCCCCCCCGGAGCAGGAACACCTACCTGACTCCGTGGACGCCTGGAAGCAAATGGCTTGCAGCGCGTCCAGGGCTTCCTGATGACGTCGACGCGTGCTGTGCGCGCTGTCGTCATGGGATTGCCCGGGGGGTCGGGGGTGGCAGCGGAAACTCTTCCGCTGCCGTGCCATGACGGTGCGGTTCCGTCATGAGCACACGCCCACCGTTGCTCGTGACGGAACCGCTACGTCATAAGCATAGAAAGGGTTAAAAGATCAGTTGTCGTTTTGAATATATATTGCTCATGCTGCTCGGAAAGCGCTTCAAAGTAGAGAGGCGCAACATAAGTTGTGATGGGCGCGCTAGGGAGCAAGGTGGGTGTAGCTGACATGGGAGAATTGGATTTTATGTGTTGTAATTTTGGTAGCTCATATAGCGCGTAAGTACTCTAAGCAACTCAAGATCACTAAGTAGGAATATAAGGTGGAAGAAAGGACCCAGAAGGACAATGAAAGCTTAAATTAACATCGGATGCAACAACTGAGAGGGTCCAGAACTAGGAGTAAAAGTTAGTCTTAAGCTGACCTTTCATGTGATTGGAAGTATTGCAGTGGTAGGGGAGACAGGCAAATACAGGTCTTTGGTTGTGCAGATTAAACGAGCTCTGATGTAGGGGTTGAGTGCCGAAACCAAAGTAGGAGAACAGAGGATTTCCTTATAGTGAGGTTTGATCAAAGCATAGGAATTGACTGAAAGATTCGGTCTTGGAGTGATATCTGGTGGACCCCACGAGGGGAAGACTAGGTCTAGGTATTTTCCAATGGGAATACAAAGTCGGAAAAAAGTGAAGCTATGATCTTCATAATAGCATATATTTAGTCAACAGGCCTCTTCAGCATTCCTACTTATGAGATGCCAATTGTGGAATTAGACTTTATATCCACAAACATTAACTATCAACAACCCAAGAAGCCTGCTGCATTCTGTGTTAAGACTAAATCCTTTAAGCTCAGAGTTGGCAACATGTATCGATGGAGTGCAGCCCGAAGGCTGACTTACCACAGATTGCTTGGTTATGGTGAGAGTACGGTGACATTATGGTCTCAGATGGCCTGCAGCAAGACATCATTTGGGAGTCAGGTTTGATCATCTCAATGGAAAAAGTTGTTGAGAACAGACCTGATGCACATGCAAAAAGCCCTACCCATTGTATTTTATGCCTCGCAATCCCAGTTTTAGTCACACAAACGTCAAACCAATTTCTATATATTTAATCAATGCCACAATCTACTTTGTGTAGGGAACTAGTATATGTTCAATCAACTTAGTAAAGCATATTTCAGCAAAACCTGTCTTCAAGTTGAACATTTTCTACTGGTGACATTCAACTTTGTTAGGCACCTGTTAGCAAACCTTTCATTTTTCATTCTCAAGAATAATTTTGCAAGTTTGTGAAACCTTTGGTACAAATGCTTATATATATATATATATATATATATATATATATGTTCGAGGCATATGAGCTGCAGATTGTACACTGTGCATAGATCGCCATCTGGTGTTGGGCTCGGATGCTTGCACTTTGTTGTTGTCTTGGAAGAGTCTTTTGTAGTCACGAGGTAGGTGACTCCTCCTTTGGACGATAGTGCGCATGGGCATCGACTCCATCTTCAGATTGGTTTTTTCCGCCATCGGGTTCGGATGTAACTTCAGCGCTCCGGTTCCGGACGTTATTTTCCAAACCTTTTCGACGCGCAAATTTATTCTAACTCGACGGTATTGTTTTCGATCGCGTAATCTTCGACGCGCATCTCTCCTTCTCCATTCCGGTCGTTGACGCGGGCCGTTGGGCCTACCGACGCCGCTCGGGCCTACAGCTCATGGAAAGAACTCCATTCAAAAAATGCCCCCAGTGTGGAGCCAAATTCCCACACAGTGACCATCACAAGGTCTGTAACCTGTGTCTCTCGCCCGAACACGACGAGAACGACTGCCAGGCCTGCGCCTCTTTTAGATCGAAGAAAACCATCCGTGATCGCCGGGCCCGACGACACATCATGGCGCAGACACCAGCTCCGGCACCAGCGGACATCTTCGATGAAGGCCCCGATGTTCCGGAGGACGATTCCGAAGACCTACAAATCATGTCCAAAGCAGACGACTCAGACTCAGACGACCACATCACTCCTGGTCAACGAGTGAGTACAACTGCCCCTACCCCAACTCCACCTCCAAAAACCAAGTCCCTAGTCAAGACTCCGCCTGCTGGCCCCAGTCGCGACCTAAAACAAGCTTCAGAAGCCCCGCCCTCGGGCTCGGCTCCGAAGACAAAGGCTAAGACTTCCGGTAGCTCGGGACAGAGCAAACCTCATCTCACAGTCCCACCGGCGCCTTCGGCACCGAAGACGGGAGACCAACCTACTCCCAAACACAAGTCGGCACCGACCACTTCGACGCCGAAAGACAAACCATCGGCTCCGAAGCCAAAACCTTCGGAACCGAAGAACATCTCCGGCTCCATAACAAAGCCAAAGGACTCTAAACAAACTCCTAAAGCTAAGGAGCACAAATCAAAACCTCGCTCGGACCCGAAGACGTCGGCGCCGAAAGTGGTTATCGACCAAGAGACACTTTTTCACCCTGATCCTCTCGATCCCAAGCAGAAAAAGCTACACATGGATCCCAAAACAGGACATGTGGCTACTATTCCACACAAGAAGAGGAAGTTGGACAAAAAAGACACTCCTGTAGTGCCTTCAAAGAAGAAAGACTGTGCCACTTCACCTATCAGACCCTCTTCTCCTGTTCTTCTTCCCCCTAACCCTATCCTTTCTCCTGAGCCAGGTCCTCCTTCTAAACCTGTCTCTCCTCCACACACTCCAACACCTCCTCCACTTTCACCACAGGATAATGTTGATGATGATTTCGACAATGGGGGGCACACCAATGACCCTTATACTGATCCTGACGATCATACAGATATGCCACAAGATCATTGGGACGATTACAATGACCCAATAGACCTCCCTTCTCCACAGCCATACCCAACAAAACCATCTCCCCCAGAAGACAATATTTTTTTTGGACAACTCGTAAACAGGGCTGCTCTCTACCATGGCGTCCCCATACACTCAGACCCTACAGAGGACGACTTCCTCCTAGAAACCTTTGAACAGTCCCAGAAAACTGTCCAAACCCTGCCAATGTTAAAAGGGGTCATTAAACACGCCCCTGACATATTCAAAGACCCAGTCAGGACCAGAATTCTCAATCCTAGGATCGATAAAAAATATAAACCTGCCCCTGCCGATCCCACCTACATCAAAGGGCAACTACCCTTAGACTCACTAGTAGTCTCTAATGCTAGGAAGCGCGCCAATTCTCAAACCTCCGGTGACGCACCACCTCCGGATAAAGAATCCAAATTGCTAGATGCCTCTGGCAAAAGAGTTGCTGCTCAAGCAACTAATCACTGGCGCATAGCTAACACCCAAGCATTACTTGCTAGGTACGACAGGGCCCACTACGACCGCCTAGAAACCCTGTTACAACATTTGCCTGACCAATTCAAAACAGAGGCACATGACTTAATTCAAGAGGGCAAACTAATAAGCAACGCATCCATCAAATGTGCCCTAGACGCAGCCGACACAGCCTCCAGGTCTATCAACACTAGTGTGCTACTCAGACGACATGCCTGGTTACGCATTTCAGGCTTTAAACAAGAGGTTCAGACGGCTATCCTTAATCAACCATTCGATCAGGAACACCTTTTTGGGCCGGCGGTAGACACCATTTTAGAAAAAATGAAAAAGGACACTGAGACCGCTAAATCCATGGGAGCATTACAGTCTCCATCCCCACGTGGTTCCTTTCGTCGCTCCTTTTATAGGGGAGCATCTAAAAATATTGGAACAGACACCGCCTTCTCTTCATATAAAACCACCACTCACGCATCCCCCAACAGAGGATATTTTAGAGGTGGATACAGGGGAAATAACAACAAGGGCAGAGGCCGAGGTAATACCAACACTCGTGCCTCCTCCGCTACTAAACAGTGACTTCCCTCCACTCCCTCCAGACTATTCCACTCCGGTCGGAGGGAGACTCTCACAGTTCTGCCTGTCTGGGATTCCATCACAACAGACAAGTGGGTAAGACAGATTATCCAGTATGGTTACTGCCTCGAACTCACAGCAACCCCACCCAACATTCCACCCAAACAGCGTCCAATGTCCACAGAACACATTACGCTCTTAAAACAAGAGGTTCTCTCACTGCTTCAAAAGCACGCAATAGAACCAGTTCCCGTACAGCACCAAGGGACGGGGGTTTACTCGCTGTATTTCCTAATCCCCAAAAAGGATGGCACCCTCAGACCAATACTGGACCTCAGACCCCTCAATCTCTACATACAGTCCGATCATTTTCATATGATCACTCTGCAACAGGTTCTTCCACTTCTACAACAAGGCGACTTCCTTGCCACACTAGATCTCAAGGACGCCTACTTCCACATTCCCATGCACCCTGCTCACAGGAAGTATCTAAGGTTCATAGTGGACGGACAACACTATCAGTTTACCGTCCTACCATTCGGGGTCACCACCGCACCCAGAGTGTTCACAAAGTGCCTTGCAGTTGTAGCAGCACACCTAAGAAGACAACAAATCCATGTCTTTCCATATCTCAACGACTGGCTAATAAAAGTCAAGTTATTCAACCAGTGTGTTCATCACGCTCATCAAACTATTCAGCTGCTACACGACTTAGGATTCACAGTAAATTACCCCAAGTCAAATCTCCAGCCCTCCCACATACATCAGTATCTAGGAGCCACAATAGACACTTCCAAATCTCTGGCATATCCAAATCCAGCCAGGATAGCCAGCATACAAGCCCTAAGCAGCAAATTTCAACTGCAGCACTCCCTCCCAGCAAGGGTATTCATGCAACTCATAGGAATGATGGCCTCTTGCATCTTTATCGTACCTCATGCAAGGCTTCAGATGCGCCCCTTACAGGAATGCCTAGCACAACAGTGGAACCAAGCTCAAGGACATCTTACAGATCTGGTGTTGGTAGACAGCCGCACACATCGCTCTCTGCAGTGGTGGAACACACGACACCTGTCCAAAGGGCGGCCGTTCCTCGAGCCGGTTCCACAGATAGTACTAACAGCTGACGCATCACTCACCGGTTGGGGAGCCCATCTCCTAGACCATACAATTAAAGGCAAATGGACCACTCAACAGAAAGTGCTCCATATCAACCACCTGGAATTACTAGCAATATTCCTAGCATTAAAATCATTCCAAGTACATCTACAACACAAGACTGTCCTGATCCGCACGGACAACATGACAGCCATGTACTACATACAAAAACAAGGGGGCACACATTCTCTGCAGCTGTCCCAGCTCGCACAAGACATTTGGAGATGGGCCATTCCACAGAATATATACCTGCTAGCAGAACATCTTCCAGGGATTCACAATCAGATTGCGGATCTACTAAGTCGACAGACACAGCAGATACACGAATGGGAACTTCATTCCCAGGTTCTCCAACCTTTTTTTCAAAGGTGGGGTCAACCAGACATAGATCTGTTCGCCACACACGTGAACGCAAAATTCCCAACCTTCACCGCAAGGTTTCCACACCCGTCGTCCAAAGGCAATGCGATATGGATGAACTGGTCAGGCAGATTTGCGTATGCTTTTCCGCCACTCCCACTGATTCCCCTAGTAGTACGCAAGCTCCGACAACAGTCTCTCAAAATGATCCTGGTGGCTCCCACATGGGCACGCCAACCATGGTTTACAACTCTACTAGAACTGTCCGTGGTTCCACACCAAAAACTACGCCTCTCCCCAGCATTGCTAACGCAGAACCATGGAGAGATACAACACCCCGATCCAGGACAACTGAATCTAGCGATCTGGCTCCTGAAGTCCTAGAGTTCGGTTATCTTAACCTTCCGCCAGACTGTATGCACATTATTAAAGAAGCCAGACGCCCTACTACTAGAGCTTGCTATGCAGCTAAATGGAAAAGATTTGTCATCTACTACCAAAATAATAAAATTGATCCACTGGATGCTTCCATCCAACACATTATTTGCTATTTGCTACACTTACAAAGATGTAATCTAGCATATTCATCCATACGATTACATCTAACAGCACTCGCCGCTTATTTACAAAACAGACAACATTTGTCATTATTCAGAGTGCCTGCAATTAAAGCCTTTATGGAGGGACTTAACCCCTTCCCTGCGCATGACGGAACCACGCCGTCATGAGCCACGGGCGGCGTGTGCTCATGACGGCGTGGTTCCGTCATGCTGCGGCCGCTCCGCACACGCAGGACTGATTCCCTGCTTGTGCGGGCGAATTAGTGAGTGGGCGGGGTCGTGACGGAACCATGCCGTCATGAGCACAGCTCGCCCGTGACTCATGACGGCGTGGTTCCGTCACGAGCATGGCAGCGCCGCGCTCACCCCCCCCCAGCGCCGCGGCGGAATTACCGCTGCGGCCAAGGGGTTAAAAGAATAATTCCTCCCAGACTGCCACCCTCTCCAGTGTGGAATTTAAACATTGTCCTTACCAGGCTCATGGGTCCCCCATTCGAACCTCTACATAAATGTGAATTGCAGTTCCTCACATGGAAAGTTGCTTTCCTTGTCGCAATCACCTCTCTCAGAAGGGTAAGCGAGATCCAGGCTTTAACCATACAAGAACCATTCTTACAAATACATCATAATAAAGTGGTTCTCAGAACAAATCCAAAATTCCTTCCCAAAGTAATCTCAGCTTTTCACCTTAACCAATCTGTTAAGTTACCAGTGTTTTTCCAAAACCCAGACTCTGTAGCTGAAAGAGCTCTTCACACACTAGACGTCAAAAGAGCCCTACTTTACTACATAGACAGAACTAAGCCTTTTAGGAACACAAAACAACTGTTTGTAGCCTTTGCACCACCTCATAAAGGTAACCCCATCTCTAAAGCTGGGATCGCTAGGTGGATAGTAAAATGCATTCAAATATGCTACCAAAAGGCTAAACGCACATTAACAATTCCCCCTAGAGCACATTCAACACGTAAACTAGGGGCTTCTATGGCATTCTTAGGGAACATTCCCTTAGATGATATATGTAAGGCAGCAACATGGTCTACACCACACACTTTCACCAAACACTATTGTGTTGACGTGCACGCGAAGCAACAAGCTTCTGTAGGCCAGGCTGTTCTTAAAACATTATTTCAAACTACTGCAACCGATACAGGTGACCACCGCTAAGGGAGACACTGCTGTACAGTCTATTCACAGTGTACAATCTGCAGCTCATATGCCTCGAACGGAAAATGCTACTTACCAGTATGCATCTGTTCTTGGCATGTAGAGCTGCAGAGTTGTACACGCCCACCCGCCTCCCCGGAACCTGTATCTGTTCCAGTATTATCTTAATTAGATACATTCACATGGACATCTCTTACTTCTTACTAACTCCATCATTTTCCCATCATGGCGAAAAACAATCTGAAGATGGAGTCGATGCCCATGCGCACTATCGTCCAAAGGAGGAGTCACCTACCTCGTGACTACAAAAGACTCTTCCAAGACAACAACAAAGTGCAAGCATCTGAGCCCAACACCAGATGGCGATCTATGCACAGTGTACAACTCTGCAGCTCTACATGCCAAGAACAGATGCATACTGGTAAGTAGCATTTTCCATATATTTTCCAAACACGTGTGTACCGCCTGTAGTTTGTCGTTCTGTGCATAGCGGGTGCCGCAGCTCACAAACACGGTTTCGTGAAGTATACTACATCGATCGTCAAAAGACAAAAAGCTGCGCACTCAGGCTCGTCGTCAATTTTAAAAATGTAATTCATGCTTCTCCAAGAGTAAAACTGACAAATGCGTTTCAGCCACCTGGCTTTCTTCAGTGTCAGTTTGCAATCATATTATGTCACCTTATAACAAAAAACAAATTCATTGGATTATAATTCATAATGAAAATAATATAAGGACTCAAACAAGGGTGATGCATTTCTATCCAACGTGTCGGCCATTTCGAAACATACCTACTGAGAATTGCAAGTATATCAACTCCTCTCCAGCTTGTCATATTGAGCCGGTACACAAAGATACATTATTACTTAGTAAGTATGTTTCAAAATGGCCGACACATTGGATAGAAATGCATCACCCTTGTTTGAGTCCTTCTATTATTTTCATTATGAATTATAATCCAATGAATTTGTTTTTTGTTATAAGGTGACATAATATGATTGCAAACTGAAGAAAGCCAAGTGGCTGAAACACGTTTGTCAGTTTTACTCTTGGAGAAGCATGAATTTTAAAATTGACGACGAGCCTGAGTGCGCAGCTTTTTGTCTTTTGACGATTGATGTAATATTTATATATTATTAATAACCCTTTGACCCTCAGAATGTATCGTAATATCAGTCTGTTTTTGTTTTTTCAGTATCCTGATTTGTCACAAGAGTGCGGCTCCCCGTTCGTCTTCGTTTGCACCAATCCCAAGGAGCTGCTTGTCAAGTTTCCAATGAAAGGGAAGCATAAAATCTGTAAGTGACCTCTTCTAAGGAGTAGTAGCATGGGGGCAGAGGAGGGCACACATTGAAGCACACCACAACTGTGACCCTACATTTTAATTGATCGTATTTGTTGGTTTACATTATATTGAAATCATTATTAAACGCATTTTCCAAAGAAGCCAAAAAGCACAGAATATGTGGTTTTGACAGCAGGTTTGCAGCAGCTGAGCACACAAACCTCACAACTCAAGGGTCACATGAGCACAGAAAATATACTGTTTGTAGAAATCTTTTTAGATACACAGGTTTGCAACATGTTACACTTTATCGTAAAATTGTTCTTCATAGTTAGGGGTTACATTCTGAGACGTAATAATCTATTAATTCAGTTGGTTATTTTTTTCAATTGGCAACAACGAATGTATGTGGATATCGCATTAACCTGCTGCTGCGGCCTCTTCGACTCTGTTACCAGCATAGTGGGCCACACAACAAAGCCTCCTGTTGTGCGGCGTGTCTCTTCCATTTTTTACACAGTCTTTGTAACAAAGTGGGTTTTGTAGTAAATCTTTAAAGGCCATACTTTACCTGCTCTTCTATTATTTTACGGAAAACTAGCACTGTACGGTTTTAAGAACATGAAAAAGGGCCTTCACTTTCTCTGTCACCTGATGCTAGGTCAAACTCAATTCTTGTTATGTTGATGCAGTTTAAAAAGTTGATAATGATTGATAACAGTATGAACAACACCTTTGAATCTGCCAGCCCACATATGTGCTTCTACTTATCAGTAGCAACTTTAGCACACTTGAGGTGCTTCCGCTTTGTAGCATTACTAAGCGTTTGACAGATGTAATACAGTCACCACATAAATCTCCTGAAGGTATACCATTCACCAAGGCAGTACAAGAAAAGCCACCCACTCCATTGTGAATGCATCACATTTTGTATGTTGAAGCCAACTATGTACATAAAGCTTTTCCTAAAAAATAAGATCCTCCTCTGCCTGACTAATTCAGAGGAATCTCCAATAAAGGATGCCTCGTCTTTGAATGATAGATTTGTCCATGACTTATCTAGGAGTACAGTACTTTATCTTAATCTTAAGGTAGAAGTACACAACAAATGATAACATTGAGAACGTGTACATGCATCTTCTAGGTCTACCGTTCTTGTTACATTTTTAAAGCAAATTACATGCTTGAGTTCTAGCTCACCGTATTACTCGTCCACTCTACTTTCTTTATAATGTATTTTTATTTATTTAGTTATGTATCTCACTACTGTCCAAGGTGTCATGGCCCTAGGACTGTGCAAGAGACGCTATTAAAATTTATAAACCATGTTTTCTTGTACTACTTTTACAGTCCACCTAGGTCATACATGCCATTGCACAATTTGCACTAGGAATTCATGAACAGATTTTCAAGGTTACTGATCTCATTCATAACCTTTGTCTAACTTCATGATTCCCCCTTTGACTTAGTCATGCATCATGACGTGTCACGTTCATTATCCTTGTTTGTCATAGTGTGTCTTTCATTTACTTAGTGGGTACTTCTCTTAACCAAGAATGTCATGGTGGTCTAGTATCTGTAGGATCAGACAATCTCTGTACCTTTTAGTCCAGTCCATCAAATTCTGAGTTAGTCTGTCTTTCGATCATGTGAGCTTCATCTGGCTTTCCTTTGCTACAACATGTCTTTCACTCAGTTATGGATCTGTGGCTTTCATGCTTTTAACCAATGTATGGCTGTCCATATCTTGGTCAGTATTTCCCCAAATGCTGAAAATTCATATAGCATTTTTGCTTTCTTAAGTGTAGGGGCTGTTACTTACAAGCATTGCTTATGCATTATTGGGGGTAGGTTTCCTGTAACTGTGTGCAGTCTTGTTAAATATGATAGCCCAAAGGTCGTAATTTGAGGCACCTGGGACAATGTCTAGAATGTTCTAGGTATATCAGCTATATCTTGTTTATTTTTAATATAATAATGCTTTATTTCGTTTTTTTAGTCCTACCCATCATTCTGCCAAGGTCCCAGATGTTTCTTGACCAAAAGAAAGTGCTAGCCTCTATTGTAGATTTTAGTCTGCTTTCCTTTAAGATTGTACCTAAATACTTTTTCCTTATCACCAAATACAATGGCTATGTGAGCGAAAAATGAACCTAATTATCAGAAATGTCAAGCATACAAGAGCAAATATTTACACATGCTGCCAGATTTCCAGTGAAACAGATTTTTTTAAACTCTATTCCCGGCCTCATTTAAAGCAAGAGAAGGCCACTTGTTAGGTCTTGAATAAATTTCTATTTAGCTGATAGACCAAAGGACAATTTAACATGACTCAAATTAACAGTAGATAATTTCCCTTTTATGTAGTCTAAATCCTCTCTAAAAGAAACTTCATAAGATAACTCCTTCAGTTGTAAATTATAAGTAATCCTAAAGTCTTTTTGCGGCGCTGCCTTACACCAAATCGAAAGGGCAGGAATGCACCATACCTACAAGATTCGGTGCATTCCTCTCCTTTCAGCCAGCGCGGGCGCACAATTTGGTGCCTAGTGTCAACACAGGCACCCTTGTTCTGCGTTGTAGGCAGGTTTGTTTTTATGCAGAAAGGTACACCTCTGCACAAAAACAATCCATGGAGGTGTTGGCCTTGTTCTATGTGTGCTGCAGAATGCAGCATACATGGAACGAGGAAAAAACTAGGAGAAATGGAAACATTTCTCCTCATTATGCCTGCTCTGGGAAGGGCGTATGGTTTTGGCGCTGCCCCAGGTTTACTTGACTTTCTCAATTTTGGGCAGCGTCAAAATCCATGGATGTTGTGTGGGAGCCCCCACTGCAATGCCCATGGAACGCCTCTTTGACAGAGTAAGGCATGTAGCGCTTTGCCCTGCCTTGTCTTACTCCATATCTATGAGGCCATGCATAGCCGCGCAGGGTGGCTTTGCGTTGCCTCATAGATATGATTGAGAGGCCTGCGCCACCGGAGCGTCTAAAAAAGTGACGCTCTGGCAGCTCAGGGCTCTTGTAAATAACGCCCTAAGTTTACTATCTCACTTTGACTCACTCAGTCTCACTATGTCCCACTAATTCATGCAGTCTCACTCATTCTACTCTGACTCACTCTGTCTCACTCACTCCCACTCATTCTGAATTACTCAGTCTTACTGTGCCTCACACACAGTAACACTCAGTTACACTCACTGTCATTCTCCCTCACTCACTCACATTCATTCTCACACAGTCCTTACTGTCACTCATTCTGACTTACTCCTTCACTGACTCTCTCTCACTTTATCTCACACACATAATCACACAGACATGCTCACAGTGCTGGAATGGTGCAGGTACCTTCATGCACCTGTGTCAACAATCAAACAATGTCAGTAGCTGCCTCCGTTTGTTGCTGGACCCGAAGCGGGTCTTCATTTTATTTTTGTTGTACCAAGAGTAAATAATTATTCACTCTTGATACAATAAAAATGGACCACAAAACAAGGAGGGTGTATTGTAGCTGTAGAGCCTATAAAGGAGAGCCGCCACTGGTCCAGGGATACCCATCCATCAAACCAATCTATCCACTCAATCATCCATCCTTTCACTAATCCACCCCCTTTCATACATCCATACATTCATTCATCCTTTCAATCATCCATCCATCCTTTTGCTTATCCATCCACCCGTTTACTCTTATCTATCCATCCTTTCACTCCATCCATCATCCTCCCTTTGGCTCATCCATCTAGCCACCCTTTCACTCAGTCATCCATCCTTACACCCATCCATCCATCCATCCACCCACTCTTCGTCCCATCCATTCTTCGTCCCATTCATCCTTCGACCCATCCATCAATCTCTCCCTCCATTTACCCTTCCACTAAGCCATCCATCCTTTCCCTCACTCATCCATCTATCCATCAATGCACCCTGTCACTCGTCTAACCATCCACCCTTTCATTCAGACATCCCTCTACCTTGGCTTTCACTCATCCATCCATTGTTTTACTCCTCCATCTTTACAACCTTTCTTTCATCCATCCTTTCGCTCATCATCCATTTTGTCACTCCAGCCATTCATCCACCCTTTTAAACTTCCACTCATCCATCCATCCTTTCACTCATTCTGCCATCCATCTATCCTTTCTCTCATCATCCATCGATCCATCCTTTCACTGCTCCATCCATTCACCTATCCATCCATCCACCCTCCCTTTCACTCACACACCCTCTTTTCCTTCCTTCCTTCCTTCCTTCCTCCCTTCCTCCCTCCCTTTCTTCCTACCTCTCAAGTTCATTATGAGCCTTTGTCAGCTGCAGACAGAATAGGCCCATCAAGAACTCCACTCCCTCTGTAGCTGCTAAAGCAGGGAGGTGGGAGACGGGGGGTGACGATGCCCCTGATGCAGAGGTTTAGCTGCACACTTACCTCTTAGTCCACTAGTGCAATTATTGTCCGCAGCTTGTTCCTTCCTTCTCTTGGGCCTCTATGGTCGCAATAAGGAGCACTCTGTGTGCTCAGCTCCATAATGGTTTTTTTCAAAGTGAAACTAAATGCTGTACTTAAGGTGTGTTACTGCCAAGAGAGCATCCCCCTGCACCCCTCCTACAGCCTGCCCCTCTGTGACAATCAACAAATTGTTGCCACCCACTCCCTCCTTGTCCTCATAGGCCTGCCCCACCCCAGCCATTTAAGTGCATGGAGTTTTATAACTCCTCCCAGGGCCACTGTTAATGTGCCAAAAAAGCAGCCGGGTCCATGGTATTCTAATTCAGATTTGCCTCTCATGTGATGTCACTTCTGTAGTTTGTGCCTACATGTCGAACCTCGTCCGGCTGGCACTTGCACAGTAGGACATCTGCAATGTTCACTAGAGTTCACCCAGGAGATTAAGCACACCACCTCATCGCAGTGATTTCTTTTCAGCCGCTCTGTTTATTTTTCCTGTTCTTGCCTCTTCCCAGAGGGTGGCAGGGCAATGCCCCTTTTGCCCATGAACTCCAGTCGCCCCTGAAGATTTAGTATTTTTGCAATACAAATTTAGTTCTGTGATTCAACCCAGCAGCCATCAAATAATTTAGCAAAATATTCTGGGCTATTAAGTTCTCTTCTGACCTCACTCATTTCCAATATAAGTTGACTATTGCTATTTCGACTTTAGTACGTAAAGCTTATAGACCCAAGTGGAACCACATTCTTTCGATCATAGTACCCAATGGTAAAGAGGGTTTCCAGCAATCACTGTCTGATTTAAAGTAATACTGATTTTCAAATAAACCTGTTATTGGGACACACTGTAAAGCGATGGACTTCACTTTTTCTACAACAGCTCTCCTCGATGGTTCAAAGAATAGCTCACCAAGCTGAATGTATTTAGACGTCTCATTGCTTTAAGGACATTAGCATTCACCATTTCATGGTGGGGGCCCAACAATAAAGAATTGGAGAACAGGAGGCCCATCTATTTATACCAGGACACACTGTCTTAATCATACTTTATTCACTGTCCAATAAAACTTTGAAGAGTTGTTCACGATGGCCAAGATCTTTGTTTTGAGATGTTTAGACTTCGCTTTTTTGTAAAGCGCTATTGATGCAAACGATCTAGTTTGCATTGGAGACCGATTGGCATTTGGTCCAAATTTAGCAAATTGTCAGCATATAGTAACCCATAAATTGATAACTGCTGGACTTCGGAAGAAAAGCTATGTGTTATATATAGAGCCAAGAAATAATCAAAACAAGAAGGGTGCTAAAACACACCAGCGTTTTGAGCCTTTTAAGACCAGAATCTTTTTTGAGCGTGAGCCTTTTCCATCTAACTGTCCCTGAACCTAATTGTCAGTGTGTAATGCTCTCACAAAATGTTAACAAACTACTTGGGTTTCCCCAATTTGTTAGCTTCGACCAAAGGACTACTCTATCAGTCCTATCAAAAGCAGGCCAGAAGTCCATGGAACAAAATTGCAAATCCACTTGTACATGTACTTCGTTTCCACCTACCGTAATTGAGAAACATGAGGAAGGGTACTCGTGCCGCTCCAAAACCATGCCTTCTCTAGCGGAACGAGATTGCTTACTGTCATCCAATTCCTCCAACAACAATTGCACAGATTGTTTCATTTAAATGTGGTTAAATGGGGTCTGTGAAAGTAATTCAACTGTGCAAGATCAAATCTCGCGTTACACAAAGTTTTCTTAACTTGCTTCTAAGCTTTGTACCATTGTATGCCTGTTACCAGTTCAAGAGGATATGGGGGGCCCTCATGGCAATCTCATCACGATTTCCCAAGTTTTTGTACCGTGTCTTATTACAGGTGCATATCGCTAGAGTATGGTCATCCACCTCATGAGTAATTCCCTAAGTTGGGTCTGTTCATGTATCCCCTCCAATTGGCCTTTCCCTAGTTTAAAACATTTTCCTTCCATCTTATTGTGTGTTGCAGCCGTTGTCATATAATATGTTTTAAACTTGGGCCAACCTAGTTCCCCCTTCTACAATGACAATTTTACTGTTTCAAGCTTAGTGGCAGTGTGTGCCACCTGTATTTCCAGATACTAGTATCAGTTTGTTACCAGTACACGCTCTGTTCCAAATACCTATTATGACCTAATATAGTTGGTCCCTTGAGTGAAAAAAATGTTTTACATTTTCCCCACTCGGATATCTTACAGATACAGCTCCAAAGATTCCCTGCTCCTGTAGGAGCATTGGTACAGATCTTAGAGGATCTCACAGATATATGTGTGCCATCTGCGTACAAGGATACCATATTTGTGCTTCCATCACTACAATCCTCCAATCTTGCAACGCTGGCCTACATTCCTGTGGTTCCATGCTTAGAACGAATAGTAAAGGTGAGAGTGGACAGCCATGACTTGTTTCCACCTTATCTGGCAGCTTTTCAGCTTTTACCCTCACCTGTGGTTCCTTGTACATTAATTGGATCCAACATTAAAGATATTAAATAAAGCTTCCCTTAATGGTTGGGTCTGAAAGAATTTATTGACAACATAAAAAAGAATCTGAATCACGGCATCAGCTGACCAGGGGAGGGGGTTCCCAGTACAGACAGGCCTCAAATGTATGCTTTACTGCACGCAGAAACAAGTCTCAAATATATACTTTACTACACAAAAGGTTCTGTGTGCAGGCACTCGCTTTTAGTCGCACAAAGAATGTAAGAAGGTGCTTAGCTGAGCTTGTGAGAACTTGGGAAAATGGCCTCAAAGAGTTACAAAAATGTGAACAGTTTTCATCAGAGCAAGCTTTTCTTTGCTTCGCATTTGAGTATCTAAATGTCGGAGATGGGCACATCTTGTGTGGAATGTTCGCAGGAGCAAGGAAACATGGCTAAATCATGCAATAGTTATGCTAAGACTGGCAAATGCATTTCAAGTTTTCTACAAAAACAAGGCCCATACCCTATTTATTAAAATACCATCTAGTTAATACGAATCTTTAAGGGTTCCTTCGGGTGTCCATGTGATCCAGCGCAATATTAGCCAACAACATTCATACACCATATACTCACTTGGGCCCATACATTCACACTACACTAATACTTACGCTGGGTGTCAGATGTACTCTTTTATCAAAGTCCCTGCTACCAATTACCTTCTGATTGAAGAGTAATAATTTACCAATGGATCCTTTGCTAATTGGGAAGTTTAAAATGAGTGACATTCATTATAGTACATAATCCTGAAATAACCACTGAATCAGGAAGTTTTAAAATGTTTATCTAAAGTTTTAGCAGAGTAAAATACAGAAAACACGGATTGAAATACCCAAGAAAAAGCATAGAAATGATTTTGCTAATAAATGACGGTGTTTAAGGAAGAGGAGAAGATAGATACAGCAGCGCAACTAAAGGTTGCAGTATAGTTACCTAAATGCGAGAACCAAGCCCCTTGGCCAAGGAGTTGGAAAAGATAGGACCCAGGAAGGATGAAGAGCAAAGACTTCTTCCAGGATCAGGACAGGACCGGTGACCTCTCTACAACGACGCCTGCGCCGTTCCCCTCTCTGATACTCGACTTCTCTCGATTCTCCCGTGCCTTCCTTCTAATGGACTCCGCCGCCCCCTCCTCAGGACCTCTTCTGGACAGGAATTCAGTCAGCAACCGATCAGCATGGCAGTCTGGAGCTCTTCTGCGTGTTCTGAGAGTCAGCTCTCTCGCAGCATGGACGCCTGTTCTTCGTGAAAGTATGCTCTGACTAATTAACTAATGCTATATTCTATTATACCTTCTACGCCCATGTACCTCCCCTTAATGTTGCTAAAATATGGGACCACTACTTCTGATTGGACAGGGACAGGGGTGGATTCTCGCACCATATCGATTTGGCCTAAATTGTAAAGCCTATTGTCTTTACGTTCCCGCCCCTTCAAATTAATACATTCACTTTATTTCCCACCCGTCTCACGACAAATGTTATACATTTTACAGGGGGAAAGTATCATTTTGTCTGCCGGAAACATAAAGTACATCATCTTCGGCCAATGGGTCATGGCCTTGGGAGACGTCCAAGTTGACTTCACTTGGCAGGCACACAGGACACATGCGCAGAACCATCTGTCTCTCGAGTTTTAAGTCACCAACCCAGGCCCAAGTTTACGAATTACTAAAATGCAAGAAGAAAATATTAAAATCACAAATAAAATGTTTCACTGTATGCCCACTTTCCCTACTCTATTCTCAATTAATTATAATACTATCCTGCATTAGTAGCATTAAGAAAACGACAATTTAATAATGACATGAGAGCAAGCTGAAGCATGTGAAAACATTTAGCGGCCATTTTAGTGCACACTGCGCAGAAGCAGAAGTTTCCCACCAAGCAAAGGAAGACGTCACACCATGTGATCAGGTTGCGACATGCGCATTGAGGTTCCCGCGCTTTAGCGGACATTTTGGATTACAGACAAGCGTTATTCATTAGTAAAACACATAGGCAAGCTTCTGTCCCTCTTGTTTTTGTGAATGCAAAGGTTAGTATTTACAATACAAGTTTAATAAATTAATACTCTGAGGAGGATTGCGTACAATTAAGTTTCATTTTTGAAACCTTGCTCCATCAATCCCCTCTCTGATGGCGTTTCTGAGCCATCAAAAATACTACCCTCAATCAGATGCCAACTTCTAGCAATTCGTTTCATTCTCATTTTTACATTTTCTGTTTTTCACATCCCCTTTCAACTTTTTGTATAAATCACTTCTCCATTCTTCAAGTTCTATTTTATCTAGTTTTCTCTTCTTTCCTTTTCCTGTCACTTTATATGTTCCATTCTTTCTACAGCATTTGCACCATGTTGTTATTGCCAATATTATTATTGCTATCCCTGCTAGGGGTACTAATATTTGACCTACAAGTCCTTTCCCTACATTAGCAAACCAGGTTCCAATTGACGAAATACTATTTGTCAATCTTTCCCATACACTATCAACTTCCAGTGGTTTAAGTTCTTTCTCAAGTTTAGTTATGTTCTGAATATACGTTCCAATTTCTGCACTCTTATCAGGAATATAAGTGCAACAATGTTTTGTCTTCAATAATTTACAGACTCCTCCCTCTTTTGCCAATAGAATGTCAAGAGCAAGTCGATTTTGCATTACCATAGATCTAATCGCAACCATCTCCGTATTAATCATTAGAAAACCTCCAGCAGTATCCGTTGATAAACGATCAACCACTGTAGACAATTTACATATTTTCCTTGAGTTCAGAATTATTCCCACTGAAGGTATCAATGCACCAAATATATCACCTACAATTTCTGAAAAACTAGCTCTTTTACTACGTATTAACTCATTATTGTTTTCATTGCTTCCAGTGTTTCTTTTTACGTGGTATATCTTTGGAAAAACTATTCCAAAATAACAACTTCCATACCACCGTGCAGGAAGCCTAAAGTAAGCCTTATTCCCGCATACATAATAAATTCCAGGAAAAACTGAATCTGTTCCTCCTTTGAGTCCCCAACCTCCAAGAATTAAAAAATTGTGTTCACATTCACTGGTACCGATGAAAACATTGTTATAATCAGTCTTTAACCTATGAAGACAAATTTTCCCTTTCTTTACGAAATCCAGAGCCATTGCAGCTTGAGCTTTACCAGGTGTATATCTCCCTTCCTTCTCCGCCCAAGGTGGCAACTGAGCCTTATGCTCTGAAGCTTTCTTTTGAAAATCATGTCTTCTATCTTCTACTAAATTCAAAAATATCTTTTCTTCTTCTAGTAAAGAACATGTTAGATTGTGTCTATGTGCATGTGTTATGTCTATCGATTTCATTGTTAAGAAAAACTCTCCCATAAACTGTGCGTCTTGACTACTAAGCACTGGGTTCATACTCTTGCAAATCGGAACCTCAGAAAATATCACATCTAAGTTTGAATAATAATACTGTAGTCTACCTGTTCTATAAAATAAACTTGTTAATACACTACATGAGATGCCATATGTCAGTGGTAAATGATGGGATGTTAATCCTTCCGCTACTGATTCAGGTAATTTCATACAGACATAACAATTGCTAACTTCCATTGTGTCTACATACTGAAACAATAACTTTGTGAATACATTTAAACTAGTGTCGTTATCAGCTATTTCATGATGAATTTCTGCCTCATCTTCTGCCATTAATTCTACTCTATTGCCCTTCATGTTTGCTGTCCTCCTTTAGTTTAATTATTAATCTTCTTATCTATTATCATAAGGTAAGGAATTGCTACAATCAGGACTAACCATACTATAAGCACCAATACTAGACTACATATGCAGATTGCACAGCATCTCCTACAACAATTTCGTTTTGGTCTCCCAGTAACTCTATCATCAGGCATTTTTCGACAAGGAAGATTGCTCTTCTTATCTCTTCTTCTTTTCTTTAGAGGATTCTTTTGTTTAGTCAGGGTGGTCTTGTTTCTTCTTCGTATGTTAGTTCTGCACTTGTTCCTTCGCCACCACTGTCACTTGACTCTGAGCTTTCAAAATCTTCAAGAATGATATAAGTCCAGTCAGGACCCTTGAATTTGTTATTCACAAGTCACAGTCTTTTACTTTTTCTTTTTCCTGACTTTTTCTCTTGTTCAGTTTGACTTGTCACTTCAGGTACTTGTTCTGGATCTTCACTTCTGGTTGTTATGTGGTATTTTACTCTTTTAATGACACTTGGCCAATGATCTCCTTTTCTTGTTTTCTTGGTTGGCACTGTTTCTCTGTTTACGTCTTCAGAGATCTCGTTATTTTCACTGCTCAATACTGTTTTGTTTTCTTTTATTACTGCTTCTTTTGTTTGTTCTTTTTCAGGTCTGATTGGTTTTTCTTCAGTAGCTCCACAATGACTTTCAAGAGGTTGACCTTGTTCCCTTTTTATTTCTTTATGTTCATTTGTATCAACCCCTTTTTCTTTAGTGAATTCTTCTTGATCTAACTGCTTCTGATCAGGGCTTATTGCACTGTGAACTTCTGCAGCCTGACCGGATTCTTCTAAACCTGTCTTTCCCTGTTCAAAGTCTATTAGGTTTTCACTGTTTTGTGTCCAATTTTCTTTCCCTATCTTATTTTGTTCAGGATCTTTTACTATCTTTTCTTCTTGAACCTGAACTGCTTCTTCTTCACCTATCTGATCTTCTTCAATTTCGTCCAATTTTGCTTGACTTTTTGTTCTGTGGTATACTTCAGGAATTTCTACCACTGGTATCCAATCCTGACTTGTGCTCGGTTGTTCTCCGTCAGCTTCTCTCGAACCTAGAGCCTGAGATTCCTCTGCTGGGCAACCTTCAGCTTCTTCAATGATTAGTGTTGTCTGTGAATTCTCTTCTTCAGGGTCTGGTACTCTCTTTGTGTGGCTTACGTGAATCCAATTAGGAAATCTTGCACACTTCACTGCTGTATTGGTGGTCAATATAACTTGACAAGGTCTGCTCCACCTGGGTGATAAACACGTTTCTCTGGTGTGATTCTTCACTACCACCCAATCACCAGGATTCAGATCTAGTTCAGGCTGCCTGGAAACTGCGTCTTCTCCAACCTGATGAGAGACAGAACGCACTAGGTCAGCCAATCCTTTGCAATAATCCAGAACCATATCATTAGATATATTTATTAATTTGTTTGTGGGAACATGTGTTTGTCTCATTGCTCTTCCCATCATTATTTCATGGGGGCTCAATCCTGTCGTTCTGTCAGGTATGCTTCTGATTCCCATCAAGACAAGTGGCAATGCGTCTGGCCACTCTAATGATGTTGATGCACACATTTTTCCCAATCTTGACTTTATAGTGCCATTCAATTGTTCAACCACTCCAGAAGCCTCTGGGCGATATGCACAGTGCAATTTCTGTTTTATTTGAAATGCTTCACATATTATCTGGATCACTTCGCTATTAAAGTGTTTTCCTCTATCTGATTCCAAAGATACTGGGAAACCAAACCTAGGTCTGAGCTCACGTAACAACAGTTTTGCAACTGTAATACTGTCATTTCTCCTAGTAGGGTAAGCCTCCACCCACTTTGAAAACAGACACACTATGACTAGAACATATTTTAGTCCTCTGCATGGTGGTAACTGTATGAAGTCGAACTGGAGTCTTATAAATGGGCCCTCTGCCTTTCCAATCTTTCCAAACCCAATTATCGTTTTCCTGCCTGGATTATGCATTTGGCAAGTTAGACATCTCTGGCAAAGACTCTCTGCAACAGCCCTGAATTTGGGATTGTACCAATTTTGTCTGAACAGTCTAATCATTGCATCTCTCCCTATGTGTGTGTCTCCATGATGCATTCTAGCCATTTGTGAGAGTAAACAGTCTGGCATGACTGGTCTGCCATCTGCACTGATCCACACTTCATCTTCTCCTCTTTGGGAGCAACCCACTTTGATCCACAAATTTTTCTCACTTTCATCAACCTCATCTTGCAATTTCTTCACCTCATTCCAAGTTTCAGGTGGCATATACAGCATAAGTTGGCAGCTGATACCCATTCTTTCCACCCTCTTATTGACTGACGTTCTGGTTTTGGCACAATGTTGAGCCACGAGGTCTGCATATCTGTTGCCGACTACCACCCAGTCATCTCCTGACTGGTGTGCGGCACATTTCACCACAGCCAATTCTTTTGGTGATTGTATTGCTTCTAGCAATTCCCTTACAAATTGTCCAATTTAATGGGGGATCCTGAAGAAGTCATGAAATCCCTCTGCATCCACAGTTGGCCAAAATCATGCACAACCCCGTAACCATATTGACTATCTGTAAATATGGTCACTCTCTGATTCCTCCCAATTTTGCAAGCTTTTATTAAAGCAATCAATTCAGTTACTTGTGCAGATTTGACTCCTGGTAAATAGGATGCTTCAACTATTCCAGTTAATTCACATACCGCATAGGCAGCAGTTAGTTTACCATCTTCATGTCTTTGACATGAACCATCGACAAATAGCTCCCTGTCTGGCTTTTTAAGAGGCTGTTCCTCTGTCTGGGCGTGGTTTTGTACATAATTCTGTAATTTGTACACAATCATGTTCATCTTCTTCGTCATCTTTATTTGTTTCATGATATGGGTCCGGCAATAAAGTTGCTGGATTTATTATTGTACACCTTACCATGGTCACATTTTCAGCAACCATTATTATCCTCTCATATTTAGTCAGCCGACTAGGAGTAAGATGCTGAGTTCGGGTTCTTGTCAACAGAATCACAACTGCATGTGGAACATACACTTTTACAGGATGTCCCATCACAATTGACTCGCTTTGTTCAATGCTCAAACAAGTTGCTGCCACTGCTTTTAAGCATCCTGGCAACGCGGCTGCTACTGGGTCCAATGTAGCAGAAAAGTATTCTATAGGACATCTGTCTAGTCCATGTCTCTGAGTTAGGACAGAAAGTGCACAATTTTCTCTCTCTTGACAGAATAATGCGAATTCTCTTTTATAATCAGGCATGCCTAAGGCAGGTGCTGAACAAAGTGCGTTTCTCAATTTTACAAAAGCTTCTACACTTTCATCCTCCCACTCAACATGGTCCTTTGCTTTCTTTTTCGTCATGTTAATTAAGGGCTTAGCTAACATGGAAAAATTTGGTATCCATTGTCGACAGTAGCCTACTATTCCTAGGAACATCCGCACTTGTCTTTGGGTTACAGGCATTTGCATTCTCTTTATTAATTCTACTCTTTCAGAGGTTATTCTTTTTCCCCTCTCAATTTGATGTCCCAGATATTTAACAGCTGTCCTGCAAAACTGTAACTTTTCAGGTGAGACTTTATGCCCTTCCTCAGCCAAGAGATTTAATAATGCTATGGAATCAACAACACAGTCTTCTCTGGTGGTTGACGCCACCAATAAGTCGTCTATATATTGGACTAATACTGAGCTTCCTGGCATCACTAATTGTGTCAAGGAAGGGTGGTGTCAAGTCGAGCTGGAACTATTTTCAGGGTGAGGGTGCTAGCCATTAATTACACCTCAATGAAGACACAATTAAGAAAGAAGTGTACCAAACAGGCTAAACTAATTTAGTGGTACACTCTAGAGCTACATTGTGCATCTAGGACCTCCTTTTCACAAATATATACATAAATGTAGTTTGGTAGGGCAGTATAATTTACATGTCACTCAAGCTTCATCAAAATGGCAGTGTTGTGCAACTAAGTCACGATAAACAACCCCAGAACCAGAAACTCAGTTCAGACTGAGAAACGGTAAGGCCTAGAACACCTTTGAAACTTAGGATTATTGCTCAGTTTATAGACAAACGAAGGGAACCATAGTGCCTTCTCATAAATGGGCACTGTGCTATGCTGTAAACCTTCCACCTTCAAGTGAATAGATTCCATACAAACCTATAGTTGTGATTAGTCCATGTAAATATGTGAAATTAGTCTGATGGACTCAGTCTGAATCCTGATTGGTGAGCTTTGCCTGTGTGGGTATTAATAATCACTATCACAAAATCCTCCTCACCAGTTTGGAACAGTCAGAGAGTCTATAGAATACTGGGACTGGTAGAAGTTTCTTATCACACTTACTTACTCACTGTCCAATCCTTCCAGATCTCAATGCTGAAAACATTGAATCTATGAATGTGTGTAGGTACCTAATACCTTTTGTGTGACTACTTATTAAAGAGTACAATTGATTTAAAGAAGTATTTCTTTAAATTCCCATGACCGAATAGTCAAATAGCGGCACTAATTTGTTTTCTTTTTATGTAACGTGAACTAAATGTAGAGTTGGGTCAGCAGTATAATACTGAATCACCAGAGAGAGTGTGCTTGTCAACATGATAAACAGGGGTGCTGGTTATGATGGCTTTCTAAATGATGCAAATGATTTTGAAGCTGTCGTGGGCTTTCAAGGGGAGCCAATGAAGTTCCATCAGTGTTTGGGGTGATGTGATCATAGGTCTTCTAGCCCTAAATGAGATGTACTGCGACGTGTAGATTGGCCCTAATCGGTGCTAGTATGGAGTGCAGGAGGCCATGGAGTAGGGCATTACAACCATCCAGATGCTAGAGTACAAGGGATTGGACAGCAGTTCTGATGTGGCTTTCTGGAAGAAAAGGTTTGATTTTCTTTAGAAGAGAGAGCTGGTACCAGGCCATCTTGGTGTTTTTGGCAATGTGTTACTTGAAGGAAAGGTTGGTGTCCAGGGTGAATCCAAGTGATTTGGCATTCGGTGAGCATTGAGGTTCGAAGCCATCAAGGTTCATGTCATTGTCCAGGTTTGCACTGTATCTTGTTTGTTGTTCTTGGCAAATAATCATAATTCTGCCTTGGTTGGAGAGAGCTTCAGGTTGGTGCTGACTTCCCAGTCTGGATGCTGCACAAGCAGTGTTTGATGTCTGAAGACTTTCAAGTAGTCTTGTATCATCAGTATATTGGTGAATCTTGATGCTGTCATCTGCGAGTAGAGCACCAGCGGCTTCATGCAAATACTGAAAATGACAGGAGACAGTATGGAACCATGGGGGACTCCACATGTGATAGAAATCTTTGTGACCTGCAGGACTAGGCAATTAAGGGCTAGTTATGTTATGTTATAGCATTATTATAAAGCGCGACAGCTGCCCAAGCAAAGAGGCGTCCCAGTGCTAACAGCAGTAAGAACAAAACAGAGGTGAGACAGAGAGGTCTACAACAGCGGAAAGAGGTGTGTCTTGACTGACTTCCGGAAAGCTAGGTAGTTGTTCAAACTACGGATCTGTACCGGAAGCGAGTTCCAGAGTTTTGCCGCCATATTACGAAACGAGCGTCCCCCCGTGCGTACCCTCCTTACCCGGGGAACCACTACCAAGTTTTGCCCCAAGGAACGGAGTTGGCGTGTAGGTACATATGGCAGCAGCAGGTCGGCCAAGAGTCCTGGAGTGGCATGCTTCAAAATCTTGAAGGCCAAGCAAAGAGCCTTAAACTCAATCCGCCTGGCCACCGGCAGCCAATGGAGTCGGCAAATGGCATCTGACACAGGACAGGCTCTACGGAGACCAAGGAGGGTTCTGGCAGCCGCATTTTGGACCCTCTGGAGTCTAAGAATTTCTGCCTTGTTTGACCCTAGATATAGTGAATTGGCATAATCCAGTCTCAACAAAATCGAGGCCTGGATGATGACTTGCCGTGTTGGCGCATCAAAAAAACCCAGTAAGGGTCTAAGCCCAAAGCAGTAGCCCAAAGCAGGTCCCAGCCACCTTCTTTGTTTGGACTTGGAAACTAAGGGCCAAGTCCACCTACACCCCCAGATTCTTTACCACCTGCTTAGGGGAGGGGGCATTACCAAGGGTTTCGGGCCACCAGTGCTCGCTCCAGAGCCCGGGGTCATTCCCTACCAACAACACCTCCGACTTGTTAGCATTAAGCTGGAGACAGTTGGCAGTCATCCACTCGGCGACGGCCACGAGATCGCTCCGAAATTTGGGAGCGCCCCGCGTGGGGTCGTCCGAGAGTGCCACTACCAACTGTGTGTCGTCGGCATAGGAGACCATAGTCAGACCTCTACTCTTGGCTACCAGAGCCAGGGGTTGGACGTACAGTTTAAACAGCAGTGGGCTCAGGGAGGAGCCCTGTGGCACCCCTTGTTTGATGTTGTGAAACCCGGAAATGAAAGGGGGGGCTGACGCCTGAAACGTCCTCCCTGCCAGAAACGAGGAGAGCCACTGTAGAGCGGTGCCCGCTATGCCTACCTCCCCCAGATGTTGCAGCAGGATGGAATGGGAAACCGTATCGAATGCCGCACTAAGGTCCAGTAATATCAGTACCGAAGTGCGCCCGGCATCTAGTGCCGTCCGAAGATGTTCGGTCACAGCCAGGAGCGCTGACTCCGTGCTGTGGCCAGGACGGAAACCATTCTGGGAGGGGTCTAAGATGTTATTGGTGTTCAGGAAATCTGTTAGTAAGGAGTTAATATAGGCCTCAGTGATCTTAGACCCCCATTGCAAGAGGGAAATAGGGCGGAAGTTCTCTGGCTTAGATGGATCTAGGGTGGGTTTTTTAAGCAGAGGTACCACCTTGGCCAGTTTCCATGCCCTGGGAACAACCGCCGTGGCAAGAGACCTATTGATCACCTGGCCCAAAGGTGCCAAGAGCACAGGCAGAATTTTCCTGAATTGATCGGGCTTGAGAGGGTCAGCAGGAGAGCCAGATTTAATTTTGCTGCACAGACAAAGCAGCTGATCTTGAGAGATTGGGGGAAAGGCTTCCAGGGTGCTGGTAGTGCAGGGACTAAGTCCAGCATATAAGCCCGCTTGGACCGGCGGAAAAGACTTGTAAATATTTTCCACCTTCCTAATGAAGAAGGTGGCAAGGTCCTCACACTGCCGATCCGACGTGATAAGAGGTACTGTAAAGGAATTTCGGGATTTGAGGCCTGTGAGTATTGAAAAGATACTCTTCGCCGGGTTACAACTCTCTCGAATTTCCTGTGCATAGAAAGCTGCCCGTTCAGATTGGATGGCCCTATGGTAGCCTTTAATAGCAGCCCGATAGTTCTCCTTTGCAACTAAATTAAAGTCCCGTCTCCAGATTCGCTCCAGCCTTTTACATGCCTTGCGCATGGTCCCCAGCTTGTCATTGTACCAAGCGCTAGATTTAGATTTGTGGTTCTTAGACCACTTGGCAGGAATTAACGCGTCCAGGGGCTGGAGAATCCAGTCATAAAGCACTGTATTGGCAGCCTCCGGATCAGCCGGCAAACTGGGAGTATTAGTGGAAAGAAGGACACAAAATTGGTCCCAGTTTAATTTGTGCCAAGGGCGCTTAAAGGAGGATTTCTGACCCATTTTCCGGAGGGGTGTGACACCCTAGAGTGACATGGAGACCAGATAGTGGTCGGACCAACACATCGGAATAGGGGTGTGGACTGTGAGGGAAGGTAGGTTAGAAAAGACCGGGTCTAATAGATGGCCAGCAGAGTGGGTAGGTCCCGTGACCAGTTGGATTAACTGACAGGCCGCAAGGTCTGCAACAAAGTTAGCCATATCCGTGTCCAAAGGATTATCTAGATGTAAATTTAGATCCCCAATGATACTAAAGTTGGCAGCCCTCACAGCCAGGGGGCTAACTACCTCGGTGAGTGCAGTCCTAAAGTTTTTTGAAGTCCCAGGTGGCCGATATACTAGCAGCCCTGACATAGTGTAATTGGGGCTGAAGGAAACCCTGAAACGCGCACACTCACAGTCAACCACAGTCTCTTTCTCCAGTGTGCAAAGATAGCAAGATCTAAAGATAACTGCGATGCCTCCCCCTCTTGTCTCTCTGTTGAGGGTCAGAATGCTGTAGCCCTCGGGGAGCGCCAAACCGGGCTCAGCGACCATGACATCAGAGAGCCAAGTCTCAGTTAAAAAAAGGACGTCAGGAAAGTAATCCTGCAACAGATCATAAATATCTGCCGAATGTTTGACTAAAGAACGGCAGTTAAGGCTGAGGATTTTAATCATGTTCCTGAGTGGGGGAGGAGAGATGCCTAGTGGCGTTGTGGCCCAGGAGTCAAAACCACATTGTTTGCAGCAAAAAGGGCCCTCAGGCAAACCGCACGAAGGCTGCTCACACCTGCTTACTAATTTTTTGACCGCTAGCAGGTCGATACGGGTGTATGTATGCAAACCCCCCGTAAAATTGGCACAGTTTCTGGCTTCTGGCGATGGTCTGGCGCGGATGGGCGCAGACGGGCTTGCCTTTGGCGCGCCGCTGGTGCGCCCGCTGCGAGCGTCCGCTGCGCTTCCGTGCCATCGCCTCCTTTTAAATCGGCCAACTGGTCCAGTATTTCAGTTGGTTAACGCTTCTTCTATGCAGACTGCACAATTCCTCGTAAAAAGGAAAAGACGAATGCCGTAGGTCAAAAAATAACATGTTATAATGTCAGAGAATGTGGAACATCCGTAATCGCAAAGTTAAAAAACACACCTTGCTGCTGATGTAGAATACACTGCTAAACCAGGAAGAAAAAAACGTATCCCAGTATATTTATTTAAAAAGTTTTATTCAGCGCGAACAAGACCCATGGGGGTATCAGAGCGCTTTACAATAGGGAGAGAAAGAGGAGGCATATAAATCAAACAACAAGGTAATCAAAAAGGTACAGGAGGAGAAAGACTTTAGGCCAACAGAACTAGGCTTAATCATAAACAGTCACAATATACAAGGGTGAGGGAAAGTGTCAGAGCAGGCCTAGAGATTTGCGGATCCAGAATAAGCAAAGCAATTTACAAATACCCAGGAGGAGGAAGCTAGATGATCACACAAGGTAAATACAAAAAGTACAAGAAGATTTAACTCTCTGAGCCTACATACCAAAATACTGTCATAAAAGTAAGGTAATAAACAAGGGTGAGGAGGGTGAGTCTTAGAATGCTTGTAGGGCGGGGGGTCTAGCACAAGAATTTGTTAATCAATAGCGCTTTAACTTTCTTTTTGACGGATGCCGTTGAGGGGTTCGTCCTGATTTCAGGGGGAAAGGAGTTCCTAATTCCCGGGGCGGTACCCGAGAAAGCTCGATTGTAAGTTTTCTTTTTTTGGAATTTCTGCGGCTTCAGCAGTAAGTGCTGGCACTTCTGGAGGGTCTAGAACAACCAGATAGCACAAGTTGTTGTGCAAGATGAAGCAGGGTGTTGAAGTTTAAGGCCAATTTAAGGTCCCACTATGGCATAACACAGGGCGTGGATGGAAGCAAGTGAGCCAGCCCCTTCAAAAACATATTTACAATTGGAGACATAAAGAGAGAGGGTTGGTCTGGCAGCCGCAAAAAAGCAGATAGAGCAGAAAGATAACCCTTAAGAGTACCCATAGCTGAGCCCTGCTGGGCAAGGGTTAGAATGAATAAAACAACAGTGGAAAGAGTAGCAGAAAGAGGGTCAATAGGCCTTTCTGTACAGTATAATACATACTTCTGCCAACGGCAGGCGTATACCGTCTTAGTGGAGGGCCGCCTTAGTGGAAGAGCCACCCGATGTCACGCTCGAGGGTTATTGCTCGAGCAAAAGATTCTGGATCCAGCCTGACTCCTGGAAAATTCCAGGTAAGGAATCTGAAGCTAGACAGAGTGTCTACCAGATAAAGCGTTACCGAAGGTAAGTAACTTGTTCTTTAGGGATTTCAAATCCGGCATGATATGGTAGTTTCTTTTGGAACCTGTGATGAGTCTTGCAGCGGAGTTAAGAGAGGCCTTTAGTGCAGCCATCTTAGATATGGGGAGGCAACAGAGGGTTGCGCTTCCATAGTCCAATTTGGAGACTACTAGAGTTTGCACAGCAGATTTGTAGTCATTGGGGGAGAGAAAAGGTTTAATTTTCCTTAAATTGTTCATATGGAAGTTTGCTCCTTTGGTGAGCGCTCTAATGTGCTTCTGCATGTTCAAACTCTTGTCTAGCATCATGCCCAGTGAACTGGTGGAGTCAACGATGTGAGGTATGTAGTTAAGAGCTTTCAGCTGATTCATCCATTCTTTGATGGCTGGTGACTGTTTAGGTTGGGCGATTAAGAGGAATTCCGTTTTAAGAGCGTTTAATTTAAGGTTATTGAGAGTCAGCCAGTTTTGAGCTTTCAGTGGAGTGGTGTTGAGGGACTTGATATCTTCTGGGAGGAGACTTTCAGGTACAGTTTGGTATCACCAGCATACATGTGATAATGGATGTTAGTTTCAAAATTTCAGTTAAAGGCTCCATGAACAAGTTGAAGAGAGTTGATGAGAGCGTAAATCCTTTTGGTACCCCTAGGGTGACCGGTGAGGGATTAGCTAAGGACTGATTAGCCTTGAACTGTTGAGTTCCGTTTTGTTGAAAACCAATAGGTCGAGTAACCATTCATGTTCAACTGTATCAAAAGCTGACGATAGGTCAAGGAGGATCAGAAGCCAGGAATCATTCTGATCCAGCTTTTTGAGCGCATCATCCACGATGTGAGTAAGAGCGGATTCGGTACTATGACCGTGACGGAAGCCAGATTGAAATTGGTCAAATAGTTGGAATTATTCTGTGTGGTTACATAGCTGAACGTGGACGCATTTCTCTATAGGCTTCGCCAGAGTCGGAATGTTGGAAATTGGACGGAAGTTGTGTAGGACAGTGTGATCTGCAGTAGGTTTTTTAGACTAGGGGTGACCTGTCCAGCCTTTAGGAAGTCTGGAATAGAGCCTTGAAGCAGTGAGGCATCAACTATCTTGGCCCATAGTGGGAGTATGGATGGTTTAATCTCATTGAAGAAATTTGATAGCAACGGGTCACTGAAGTGGTTAGATCGTCTCAATGATGTAAGAGTTTTTAGAATGGTGTTTTCATCCAAGGTTTCGAATAAGCTCCAAGAGGCATTATTCTTGGGGGTATTAACTGGCGCAAGCGGAGGCACCAAAGACGGAGGAGTGTGGGAGCTGAAAGGTGGTACTATCGGCAGGTACTCCATTGCAGTCCGCAGATCATATTCCATCTTTGTTGTCTTTTCAATGAAGAAGGTGGCAAAATCTTCAAATTCGGTTGTGGACAGGATCCTAAAGGGGAGAGATTGAGTTGGCTGTTTAATTGAAGCTTAACAATTTCAAGCAATTATTTTAGTCTATTTTTAGCTTGCTCAAGTTGGGTTCTGAAGTGGTTACCTTTAGAGATTTTAATGCGTTTGTTATAGTTGTTCCTTAATGATCTTGGATGTTTGAGATATTCAAGGGACGGTGAGGATCTCCATAATCTTTCTGCACGTCTCAGATTTCTTCTTTCAGCATTTAGACTACCATTGTACCAGGGTTTGGAGACTTTGGAAGACATCCTTTTTAGCTGTAAAGGAGAAATTGTGTCTAAAATGCTTATTATAGAACGGTTGTAGTGTTCAGTGAGGTCATGGACGTCGGACATATCCCCAGGGGGAGGCAAAATTTTATTAGTGTAAGTTTTCAGATCATCCATGTTAATGTTTCACAGGCTTCTTTGCCAGTGTTTGGGTTTTCTTAGCTGCACTTTATTAGTTCTCGCAGATTCTGTGATGAGGAAGGTCATGCAGTTGTGGTCTGTCCAGTCACAAGGGACAGTAAGATTCAAGTTGAATGGAGTTGGATTTCCCAATGATTAGGTCTAAGGTTGCTCCCTTGATGTGAGTACGGCTAACGCATATTTGGGTTAGATTGAGGTCCATAAGGAGGTTTTTTTACGTTGTTTACTGAAGGGTCATTCATGTAATTCCAGTGTAGGTTAAAATCTCAGAGGAAGATCTGAGTGCCATTAAGATTCCCATTAGTTGAGATAATTTCCATAATCTGTTCAATGAAGGGAAGTTTGTCTTGTGGGGGATGGTAGAGCACATGAAATTTGCATACTTGCCTGTTACATGCAACCTTGATGCGTAGGTATTCGCAAGACGAGAGAGTAATGGATTGTAGTTTGACTACAAGATTGTTACAGTATATACAGGCGATACCTCCACCTTGCCCAATAGATCTGTCTAATCTAATGATGTCATAGCTAGGAGGGACTAGTAAGTCGAGGATAGGTGCAGAGGAGTCATTTAGCCAGGTTTTGGTCAGCATTACGAGATCAGGATCATGTTCAACGATGAGGGCTGCGATATCTGCTGCATGTCTTACTGCAGATTTGCAGTTGAGAAGCATGCATTTAAGCTTAGGATTGGTGTCAGCCAGAGTCGTTTGTGTGGTGGTGACTCGTGTGAGGTTGTTCTTGTTTAAGGATCTGGAATTAACCCTGGTTTCTCTGTAAAGGTGAGCTTGGATTGTCTCGATTTGACAATTATTGTGTGTGTTGACGGTGTACGTTGGGTGATAGGAGCGTAGTAGAAAGTGAATATCCTTGTCAGACAGAGGATCATTTAATCTAATGGGTTCGGGAGGGGTGAGATGTTCCATTCAGAGTGAGGAGAGGTCAAGATCGGTGAGAGCATAGTGAATGAGTGACGTGCTGGAGGCCTGGTGGCGTAGTTAGTAGGACGGGCGTGATTATAGCTATTTGTTTTCGAGGACCTACTTAATCACCCATTATTAGCCAGCTCAGAGGTGAGATATAAAAGGCTTTGAACATCTGCTATGAGTTGTTGAATGACTAGGGTGATCTCGGTGAGGTGTCGGGCAGGGATCCAAGACTAGAAGCCGGGAGTTAGGAGGGGAGTGTGTGTTCGGGAAAATGGTGCTGGAAAAATGCCGGCCTGGGAGGGTAATTTGAGGCAATATAGGGTTATGAGTGGAGTGATTTTTGACAGGCAGCAGAGGAGGGTGCAGCAAATGGCTACCTACGTGGGGGCTCTGGAGTCAGAGATCACATTTTTAGACAAGATTTGAAAGTTCAGATTCCGGCCGTGACAGTGATAGGTCTAAGGGGAGAGTCTCCGGCACATTGGTCGTATCGACGAATGTATGGTTGGAGGTCAAGGGTATAGAAGGGGTGATGGTATGACTACCGAAGGTGTGTACCTCTGTGCTAGCTACTCTGGGAGAGCAGTGAGCATGCAGACTAGTAAGGCGAATGCTGGAGAGGGACATAGACCAGGTGGTGATGAGGAGTTGATGTTGTGTATGCTAATATCACTGGAGAGGCAAGGAAGGGAGTGGGAAGGGTCAGTAGAGGTGTCTTGGCAGAGAAAGGACACTACATGAGGGTCATTGGGGTTGCCAGAAGAACTCTAATGATTTTGGGAGGAGGCGGATTCCGTGTTAGTCACTGAGTTTTGATGATTGGGAAAAAATCTTCAAACCTTTCAAGGTTACGTTCAGACGATTGGACAAGGATAATTCCATTATTGTAAAGGGTGATGTTGCTGCAAATTTGTAAAAGGTGAGGGGGCAACCGTGAGTCTTAGGCCATGGGAAGCCTTTTTGGATGTGGTGACATGGAGCAATGAATATAGAGCTATCCTCCATTGAGCACATCTTTTTATGTAGAAGATAAGCTCACTTATAGTAGCTCCGCTTCATATGCAGAAATAGGGATCCAAGTTAAGAGTTTCTGGGTGGGATTTGAGGAGTCTGTGTTTTAAATTTTTGGATGCGTTCTTTGATAAGTTGGGAGGATATATGATTTTATAAGCACTATGGTCTGAAGGCTCCAAATTCTTAACTATAGCTCTTTATGATTTAGGATCCATGACGGAACTAGATGCAGCTTATACCAGATAAATAGAAGGGGAAAAATATAGGGTCAGTGCAAAGTTAGTAATGAGTGACATGTCCTCTAAATTCTTTGTCAACTGCAGAAGGAGCACCAGTTGCTGGTTCAAGGTTGCACTAAATTGGAGTCAGGCTGGTATGTCGACTGGAGACAAGTAAGTCTGCGGAAAGGCATAAACGCGTGGAGTTGAGCCCGTGGAAATGAATGAAATGTCCTCTAAATTCCATGTCAACTGCAGAAGGAGCGCTAGTTGCTAGTTCAAGGTTACACTAAATTGGAGTCGGCCAGTATGGCGACTTGAGACAAGTAAGTCTACTAAATGGCAAACCAGGAAGAAAAAAACCGTATCCCAGTATCACATACATTTACATATGTTGCCTCATCGTTTACACAAATATTTACAGATGGTAATGAAGGTGGGTGTTTTTTAGATCTAGTGTTACCCAACACCTTTTGATTTTACTAATATTACTTTTATAACATACTTACTTATAGGGGCTTTCAGTCAGTTCCCTTCAATGGTCTGTTTTTGTCATTCACATTTTTGTTTCTCCCACTATATCATACAGCATGGGGCAGTGGGTTGGCCCCCTTCAGCCACTGGATAGCGTCACTGTGAGAGACGTAATTCTGTCCTTTTATAATGAGCACATTCTTACACAAAGTAATTCCCTTCAATGCCAGCGACTATTATGGATATCTGCGCTTTTTGACACCAAAAACTGTTTCCTTTTAGCCAAGTTTTTCAGATTGGCAGGGGACTAGCTACTTCCCCAAAAATATACTTTTGCAAACACCATGAAAGACAAAACCAGCATTGGCAAAGTCAAAAGACTGGTGGCTAATACCAGTCCTATTGGCTTTGCCAATGTTTGTTCTTTGTATTACAAAATTTTACCTTGTCAGTGGTGTGATTAAAATGCATTATACATCGGTTTTACTATTAAACTCGCAATGGGTACAATTGGTAATATGTCATGATAGTGTAACTGCACATACTAAATGCCATTCTAAATAAGAGCCAAAATACATGAAGAAAGGTAACTTGAAATGCACGCCAGTAATATACTTGACGCTCCGCTTATATACAAAATGTCTTTAAGACTTTAGTTTCCAACTGAGTTCGTTAAAAAAAAATTAAATAGAACATGATTAACACAAAGAGGAAATAACTCGGAACAATGAGTCTTGTGTCCATTAATAAACTAAATGTAATATTTTGACAGCAGTAAAGTCTATCTTCCAGTTACACTACAGGATTATACCTCAATGTCTAGCATGCTGCTTGGATGTTTAGAGATACTTTAAAATCTTGGTTTGTAAAACAAGGAAATGGTTTTATTATTATAAGTGTAGAAAAATGCTCGCATTCTGTGGCCGTACTTTCACACATACTCCTGCGCAGCAGTGACTTTTTCTGTGGGCTCGAGTTAAACCATGTCCTCTCTTTGCAGCTAAAGTAGTAAAAATATAAAATGCAGAGCTTCATGTCAAGATAATTAGCAACTGTTTTTCACAAAACAAGTTGCAGGGTATTTATTGGACAGTCTGGCTTTGAACACACACACACACACAATTGTTCTCAGAAGAAACATACTACATTAGACTGCTTTATGGCTCACTCCGATATCCTTCAAGGTTATCAGTGGTGCTTCAGCACCTCCCTTGCCCCTACCCTCACTGCCCCTGTTCACACTCCTAGTCTTGTTGTTCCTTTATTTCTGGCCACCTCTTGTGCTTCGTGGGGTGTTCACGGGCCTCTTAGCTGTTCTGATGAGCTACTACCTGACTTGGCGGCGGAGAGCGGCTCCCTGACCTTGAAGCAGACCCATATCGTTCAGGCTCCAGAACTGCTCCCACTCTTCAACTCCCAGGGTTTTGTTGTGGTCCGTGCTTGCAGTTTGTGTCTGGGCAGCAGGTTTTAGGTTTTCTGTGACTTTTGGCTTGGATGGTTGCTATGTTATTTATCGTGATACGGGCATTTCACCTCTCTTTATGCGCTGGGCAGATCCATACATCCACTATCTTTGGATTCCTTTCCTTGGGCCCCAGGTGGTACAATTTCTCACGAATTAAGCATCTTTCCTGTTGTCACAATGATTAGGACCTGAAAAATTCTCTACCACTCTCCGGGCACACCGTCTCAGTGAATCAGTGGCCTTGTCTGCTCCCCTGCTGAGGAAATACCAATGCACCCCCCGAGCACAGACAGTCTACTGACGATGTACATCATCTCTGCTGCACTGCTGTGTTCCCACCTGCCCTGGTGCCGCTCACAGCCAATCCTGTGGCTGCAACAGCCACTTATTAGCCTGGTATTCGGCTCCACAGCGGTTATATCTCAAGACACTGCATCATCCTCCCCTCACTTACACCCATCTCTCTGTAGCCTTCATCAGTTTCATTCTGCAACCTACTACACACATTGCAGAACTCGCCTCAGTTGGGGCACATCTTCCAGTGCTAAGAGAAACTCTTTTCCTCATGGTAACGCCCTTGACTCGCAAATTTTTCAATCCGGCATCTCTTGCCTTTTCATCTCCGGCTAAGTACAAGATTGCTGCTGGATGGTGAAGGATTTATTAGCAAGTTAAAGGAGTTTCTCTAAAAAAAAAAAAAAAACCTCAGCCTTCTTTCCAGGCCGTGCTGACTACAAACCATTCTTAAAGAGGATCCCTTAAGTCCAAATGTAACACCAGGATCCTGTGCTTCAAGTTCGTATTTGATTGGATTAGCGTGTGAGTTATATTCAACTTTTCTGCTGTGGAAATGCTGCGAAAGGAACAAAACTATGCCAAACATAATTTACGTGTAGGATAAGGGCACCATAATGTAATAAAGGTGCTGAAAAGTAATAGGTTTAAATGTGTAATCCTGGATTCCTGCCAGCTAAAGGGAGAGTGGAAATGTGAGAACAAGCTGGTCACAGACATTCGACACGGTAGCGTTTTTGCCAGATTTGCAGCCTCATGCCTCAAAGTGTTAGGGATTATATCTTCAAATAATACTGCCCAAAGTGGGATCACAGTGGTTCATCAGTAATTCTGCCGTTTACCAGGTCCATCTCTCTCCTCAACAGCACTACAAGAGGGGTCATGCGACCCCTCTTCTGTTCGAGGGTCTCAGGTAGATCCTAATGCAGACACTCTGGGTCCACCTCCATCAAGACATCTCAGGATACCTAATGACAACTCCATTTCAGTCAATAGCAATAAGCCGGCTCTCATCAAGAAGAGCTTGTAGCTAAACAGACCTCAGCATTCCATGTTTTCCTCACTAGCAGCTGTCGGGTTCTGGCTAAACCTAAAATCTTCCCCTGAACGAAAGCATACAGAACATTCCTGTAGTTATGATTCCGTGCTATTAATGGCCTTCAAAATCATCTTTGTAGAGCCACTGGCCCTTAAAAACGTATAGTTTTCCACTCTTGTTGAGCACTTGGCAACCTTTGTCATGTGCCAACCAGACTACTGACAGCTCGGTGCACCTTACTCACTCCAAAGAGTCTCAACTTGCAAATTCTGAGTGCACCAGAAAAGGAGCTTGAAGACCTAATGGAAAGATGAAGTGGTATACTGTTAAAGTACTGCACGTAACTAAGTTACATCCTGGGAAGAGGAGGAAGAAATGCAAGGGTGTTTATCCTCCACCAGGTGAATCTACAAAAGTAGGTAGTTTTAACCCATACCATTGCCTTCTGCACTATGATGCCCTCATGCAGTACCCACCACTGATGTTCAGAAAGCACCCAACCTGTTGTCTTTCTGGATAAGACCTCATGAGCTCCCCTGTATATGGGTAACATCTCGCACCACGATCCTGGTGCCAGGATGCGCTCAATGATTAAGCATGCCCTTACCCTAGGATGGATGTGAGCTTTTTGTCCTGCAAATAGCAGTGCCTTCTCTTGTTCTTTAGAGCTATCATAGCATTTCTACTGTTCTAGAAATCCTGAGCAATGGATGATTTGCTCCGATTATACATACATGCCATATCATTGACTCCTCCTGGTCAGTGAAAACTCGGTAAAGTCACATAGGTGCTGCCTTTCATTGCCAGTGATGCTCCTTGGCCAGTCCGTCAGCATCCAGATATAAAGCGCACATTGACACCACTACCAACCTCTACAGTGTTCCTGAATGCTTTGCCATCACACAGTCCACTCATCCGGATAGTTTTAGTAATGGCTGCAGATTTCTTACTTTATTCAGCTCACGTGTGGCCTATGGGGTGCGTCTGCAGATTCATTACATGACCTCTCTTAGACCATGCACCACCTTGCAGCTGTTGGCAAAGCCAGTCAGCAAGGCCCAGCAGAGGCCTACCCTTAGCAAGAAGTTATGGGTGCACCACAGAGCCCCTCACTGCTCCCCCAGATCCAACTACTGTGCTGATGTGCTGTGCTGCTGCCTCAGCAGTGATGGTAAAGCATCCGGGTCAGCCTGCACTCACCCAGAGGTTTGTCGCTTCCAGCTGTTGGTGTAGATTCCGCTGCTGCTCCAGTTGGCCGTTCATCAGTGCCCCTGCCCCCCTCTGGGCACTGCTTGCCCATCTAGGCTTCTGCCACCATGATACGAAGGAGAGTGGCGCATCTTCAGTATGGTCAGGGACTACCGACAATCCCCCTCCCTGTCCTGCGCATTACCACAGTTAAACAATTAAAGCAATTGGACATGAGAGGAGTTTTCTTTGGAAGGCGGGGGGTCTCGCGACCCCCCGGCCGTATTTATTAAAACATGAAAACAAATTAAAATTTGAAATAAACAATATTTACACAAGCATTTTTATGCAGAAAATTAGACATTCGGTACAATCAATGTAGACAGGTATCAATGGCTAACCTTAACAAATGTCTAATACAGCGTGTTTCCTAACCGAATCTAACATCATACTTATTACTTTTCTGCATATCCTAGTTTTGGGCCTACGGCAAGGTCGCTAACCGGTGTCAAATCCTTATTAACCAGCTACGCCCTCACGTAGGAGTGCGCATGCGCAGAGGGCCCGTTTACCGAGAGGGTACTTCCCCCCCCTCCCGGTTACCCCCGTACGCTCCATGAACTCCATTACCCAAAAGGGGGGGCCCTTGCACTCTGCGCCGTTTAATGACGTCATCGTGCACGTGCGGGGTGGCTAACCAGCCCAGAGAAAGCGTGACTCCCCCCTCCCCCGCACCCATCCAACCAAGCGGATGTACCGCCCCTGGAGTTCTGGGAGAGACCACTTGCCCCTCCCCCTGGGCGACCCCATTCAAGAATGGTGACGCCCCCTAAGGACCTTAAATTGACTGCTCACCGATCATGACCTTACCGCCTGACCAAGGACTATCAATAAATACGACAATTATGTTACCTGCAAACGGGAAAAAGGCCTAAGGACAAAGTTTACACAAAACCTTACTGTGCAACCATAGCTTGATACTTGAGCCTGTAAACGGGAAAAAGGCCTAAGGAAAACTCACACCAACTCACAAACTACAGTGAAAACGAACCTAAAATGATACAATCAACATACAAACGCAAGAATCTGCTTCAGGGGCTGGTGGGTGGGAAAGATTATTCTGCGCCTTTACGAGGCGCGGGGCAAGCCTGGGGAGTGCGGGAACAAGAGGGCGCCTCCCGCGCTCCCCCGGCCTTTTAACCCCTCTGGGGCAGACCAGTTCCAACTGGTCCGCCCACTCTGGCTCCCTCCTTTGCCCCGGAAGCAATTAGATTGCTTCCGGGTCAATGCAGGAGCCAGCACCAATCGGCGGTGGGGCGCGCCCGCCGCGTCATCAAGACGCGGCGGAGGGGCACACCCACCACCGAGAGTGCAGGGGAGGAGGGGGCCGGCGCCCCGCCATACGTGCGGGGGGCCGAGCGGCCCCCCTTTCCTTATGGTCAGGGACTACCGACAATCCCCCTCCCTGTCCTGCGCATTACCACAGTTAAACAATTAAAGCAATTGGACATGAGAGGAGTTTTCTTTGGAAGGCGGGGGTCTCGCGACCCCCGGCCGTATTTATTAAAACATGAAAACAAATTAAAATTTGAAATAAACAATATTTACACAAGCATTTTTATGCAGAAAATTAGACATTCGGTACAATCAATGTAGACAGGTATCAATGGCTAACCTTAACAAATGTCTAATACAGCGTGTTTCCTAACCGAATCTAACATCATACTTATTACTTTTCTGCATATCCTAGTTTTGGGCCTACGGCAAGGTCGCTAACCGGTGTCAAATCCTTATTAACCAGCTACGCCCTCACGTAGGAGTGCGCATGCGCAGAGGGCCCGTTTACCGAGAGGGTACTTCCCCCCTCCCGGTTACCCCCGTACGCTCCATGAACTCCATTACCCAAAGGGGGGCCCTTGCACTCTGCGCCGTTTAATGACGTCATCGTGCACGTGCGGGGTGGCTAACCAGCCCAGAGAAAGCGTGACTCCCCCTCCCCGCACCCATCCAACCAAGCGGATGTACCGCCCTTGGAGTTCTGGGAGAGACCACTTGCCCCTCCCCTGGGCGACCCCATTCAAGAATGGTGACGCCCCCTAAGGACCTTAAATTGACTGCTCACCGATCATGACCTTACCGCCTGACCAAGGACTATCAATAAATACGACAATTATGTTACCTGCAAACGGGAAAAAGGCCTAAGGACAAAGTTTACACAAAACCTTACTGTGCAACCATAGCTTGATACTTGAGCCTGTAAACGGGAAAAAGGCCTAAGGAAAACTCACACCAACTCACAAACTACAGTGAAAACGAACCTAAAATGATACAATCAACATACAAACGCAAGAATCTGCTTCAGGGGCTGGTGGGTGGGAAAGATTATTCTGCGCCTTTACGAGGCGCGGGGCAAGCCTGGGGAGTGCGGGAACAAGAGGGCGCCTCCCGCGCTCCCCGGCCTTTTAACCCCTCTGGGGCAGACCAGTTCCAACTGGTCCGCCCACTCTGGCTCCCCTCCTTTGCCCCGGAAGCAATTAGATTGCTTCCGGGTCAATGCAGGAGCCAGCACCAATCGGCGGTGGGGCGCGCGCGCCGCGTCATCAAGACGCGGCGGAGGGGCACACCCCACCACCGAGAGTGCAGGGGGAGGAGGGGGGCCGGCGCCCCGCCATACGTGCGGGGAGGGCCGAGCGGCCCCCCCTTTCCTTATGGTCAGGGACTACCGACAATCCCCCTCCCTGTCCTGCGCATTACCACAGTTAAACAATTAAAGCAATTGGACATGAGAGGAGTTTTCTTTGGAAGGCGGGGGGTCTCGCGACCCCCCGGCCGTATTTATTAAAACATGAAAACAAATTAAAATTTGAAATAAACAATATTTACACAAGCATTTTTATGCAGAAAATTAGACATTCGGTACAATCAATGTAGACAGGTATCAATGGCTAACCTTAACAAATGTCTAATACAGCGTGTTTCCTAACCGAATCTAACATCATACTTATTACTTTTCTGCATATCCTAGTTTTGGGCCTACGGCAAGGTCGCTAGCCGGTGTCAAATCCTTATTAACCAGCTACGCCCTCACGTAGGAGTGCGCATGCGCAGAGGGCCCGTTTACCGAGAGGGTACTTCCCCCCTCCCGGTTACCCCCGTACGCTCCATGAACTCCATTACCCAAAGGGGGGCCCATGCACTCTGCGCCGTTTAATGACGTCATCGTGCACGTGCGGGGTGGCTAACCAGCCCAGAGAAAGCGTGACTCCCCCTCCCCCGCACCCATCCAACCAAGCGGATGTACCGCCCCTGGAGTTCTGGGAGAGACCACTTGCCCCTCCCCCTGGGCGACCCCATTCAAGAATGGTGACGCCCCCTAAGGACCTTAAATTGACTGCTCACCAATCATGACCTTACCGCCACAGGCCAGCATAGTTGACCGACTATCTGGCCCCCCCTATCCTCCTCTTCCGAAAGGTCATGCCTACTTAGAACCTCCCAGCCCTGCCAAAATGTTCTCCAGAAAAAGTTGGTTACCTGCCCCAGTCAGATGGACCCCGTCTTGCAAGAAGAACTGGGCCCCCAGATACACCCATGTGGTATATTCTGTAGTTGAGGTGACCGAAATAATTTCTCTATCTTGTTGTTGATCCTCTTTACCGAGTGATTCAACGCCCTGACCGAGTCCCCCCTCCATTTGAGCCTGGGAATCATCTGAGACCACACTATGGTGCAGCCTTGGCATGTTTTAGCTAGCCAGTTTACTTCCGATATTATCTCCTCCATCAGGACCCTCCTGCCCAATTTCACCAGATCGTTGCCCCCCAGGTGTAGGATAACTACTGCAGGCGGCGGGGTGTGTCTATTGAGCAACTCTGTAAAGAACCCCTAAACTGACTGAGGCATAGGCCCCCCTACCATGAAAGGAAACTTCGAAACCTCCTTGTTCCGCCCTCTGTCTATAGCTACCTGAAAAGAAAACAGATTTAACGCGCTTTACAAATGAGTGACCAACCACCCATACCACTTGTGTCTCCTTCCTCCGTTCCTGTGACCGCCGTGCTGAAGGTACTTGCTGTTGGTGACCCGGCAACAGTTTCCGCCCTGCGTGACAGGTTCGAGAAACTGAAATAGAAGCAAACAACAAGACAGGCGTCAGCGTAACTTACTTGTCACCTCACAGCATGTGCATCCGCACATAACGTTTGTAACAGTTGGAAGACCATCTCCCAATCCTTTTTACGCTGCTCGCATGCAATCCTCTAGCAGTCGCCTCGGTGGCCGCACCTATCCTGAAGGAATGCGTCCCAAAATCCTTTGGATTGAAACCAGCCCTGTCCATTGTCATCGACAGTACTCTTTGGAATTGGAACCTGGTCAGTGGGGTACCGTCTGCATGCATTAACAATGCTCCCTCCTTCGCGCCCGCTCGCTGTTTGATAAAGGCTTCTACGTGGAACACTGGGCAGCAAGGATTAGCCCGTGCCCGATGGAGTACCAGCCCGTCCCCCGGGCCTCCTGGTCAGTTTTTGATTTACGTATGGTAATCAACAGCACCTCGCCCAATATTTTTGTGTGTTCCAGTCGAAGACCCCCAGCATGTCCTGCTTGCTGCTAGCCACCAGTTCCCCTACCCGGAATGCCCCATAAAAGGCCAAAGTAAAGGCGGCTCTGAACAAGAGTACTTCCCCATATGAACTGCAGGTGTCGGACAAGGCATTCAATAATGATGCCAGCCGGTCTAAACCTATCGGTTGCCTGGAATCTGCGGTGGTTGCTTGCAGGCGCCGCCACCCCTTTAGTGCCTTCCGCACGACGAAACTATTCGTGGGATCTCTGGCCCCCTGAGTTGTGCCATGAAAGACACGGCCGCCCTGTGTCTGCTAGCTGTCGCTGCTGAGCGCCCCTCCTTATGTAATGCATCTAGGTACTTAGCGAAATTCTCCTCATGCTCCCATTTCTCTGCCCAGTCCCGTCCCAAAAAGGAGCATTAAGACAAAAACGCCCCTTCGTAAGCTGTCCTGGTCCTGGGCGCTAGGCTAGCTGCCACGAGGTTCTGCAGCTGGGGGCACCAATTTGCCAGAGTGTTGCTGGGAAGTGTGCAGGCGTCGCCTCTGCGGATGGTAGGTGTTCCCTGAATACCTGCATCTTAAAGCGAGAGAGTGCATCGGCTGCGTTATTCAACACCCCTGGGACATGTTTGGCCCTAAACTGTACATTGAGTTTCATGCAAACCAACACAATCTCCTTAAGTAGGCGGAGTATAAACTTACATCGTGCCGCCTGCTGGTTGATACATTCGACTACCGTCATGTTATCTGACCAGAAGATTACAGATCGATTACACAACTGATCAGGCCAAACTGTTAATGCAACCCATATTGGAAATAGCTCCAAGAAACCGATATTAGCTGTCAGGCCGCTCGCATCCCACCAAACCGGCCACCTTTGGGCCACCCACTTGTTTCCCAGTATGGCACCAAAACCCACACTGCCTGCAGCATCCGTCCATAGACCTAACTCTGCAGACGTAGTAGGGGGACCGCACCACACCACTCTGCCGTTGAAGCCCTCCAGAAATGCGATCCAAATACGCATGTCCTGGCGGACCTCAGCCAGCAATCTAGTGTGATGGTGTTTCTCTCGCAGGCCCGTCATGGCCTGCGAGATTGAGCGGGAGAAGGGGCGTGCCATGGGTATGACTCTTAATGCGAAATTCAGCTGGCCCACAATCTGTTGTAGCTGCTGGAGCGTCACTCTATCTTTGACCAAACCTTGCTGGAGAGCTGCTCTAAATTTCGTGATTTTGTCTTTTGGCAACCTGAAACAGCCCTCCACTGAGTCCAATTCTATGCCTAAGAATTCCAATGTGGTTGCAGGGCCCACCGTCTTTCCGGGTGCCAGCGGGACCCCAAAAGCCCGCATGAGCACGCAAAATTCCTGCAATGCCCACCCACACTCCTGTGAGCCCGCCGACCCCAGAAAGAGAAAATCATCCAGGTAATGCATGACATGGAGGTGCCCTGACGTTTGCCTAAAAGCCCATTCCAGAAAGGAACTAAATTTCTCAAAGTAGGCGCATGAAACCGAACAACCCATGGGCATGCACATATCCATATAGAATTTGTTCTGAAAAGAGAAACCTAGCAGATGCTGATCTAGGGGATGCACTGGCAGTAGCCGAAAAGCCGATTCTATGTCCGACTTGGCCATCAAGGCTCCCGGTCCGAGAGCCCTCAACATATCCACTGCTTGGTCAAAAGACGCATACTTAACACTACAAATGTCTTCATTTATGGCGTCGTTTAATGATGCGCCCCTGGGTGCTGATAGGTTATGAATGAGCCTGTACTCGCCCTCCTCCTTTTTGGGGACCACGCCGAGGGGCGAGCAAACAAAATTCGGTACAGGGATGTCATTAAACGGCCCCGCTATCCTACCCAGGCGCAGCTCTTTAGCTATTTTTGCCGCCACCACATCTGAGTTGTGCTTAACTGAAAGTTGATTCCTACATTCTGGTGTTCCGGTATATCCCACCGCTGGGATCCTAAAGCCCTGCCAAAATCCTTCCTGTAACATCGCCGCCGAGGCATGGTCAGGGTACCTGTTCAGCCAAGGAGTCATAGCCAGAATGTCGATGGGTGAATGAGCTACCAAGCGGCCTCCTCCCCTAATCCTGCTTCTTTCTTCCCCTGCTTCCCGAGGCATTACCTTTATTGCGGCAGACTGTTTCTGGGTGGGAAGGATGGTTACAAATGGAACATGCGTGCCTGAACTTGCAAGTGCCCTGTGTCCTGGTGCATGTACGCTTGTTAAAATCCCAGCACACCCCTTTTCGCCCACCACTGCTCCCCGTCTTAGTGGCTGTGCCACCCCCCTGAGGTGACCGAAAGGGCTGCTGGTGATTGGAGTGGTAGCTTTTGCTCCAGCTTGGCCCCGCACTCCCTGCCGTAAACTGGCCATACCATGAAATTGAATCCACTCTATCCCATGATAATGCGTGGTCAAACTCCTTAGCCTTCCTGAAAGTAGTGTCGTACTCCTTCCACCCATCCCCTCCATATTTCTCGTTGAAAGTTGTGATCCTACTCTGGTAACAAGCCATTTCGGCCTGCAAATTCGGGAAGCGCTCGGCTGTAATTGCCATAAACACAGAAAAGGCTCTAATCCAGTTGATCAATGTCTCCTCCACCCTGAATCTCGCCATTTCACCCCGCCATTCGCTAGGCAACATCCAGTCTTTCTGTTTCCTAGCATACTCCATTTCTCTGTTATCAACTAGCAAGGAAAACATATTGACATATTTTCCCGCCCAGATCAAATCCTTCACTTCTTGTGTCACATGTTGAGCCAGATTTTCCCTCCTGGAGGGTATTGTCCCTTCCCCCAGCACTGGTAATGCCACCTCCTTACCACTTTCTGCGGATCGCGTTGGTTCAACAATCTTGTCCCTTCCAGAGTCGCTGCCCGAACCTGTTGCTTGTGGAGTAAAGGGCGCGCTTGGCCCCCCCGCCACCCTGTGCAATTATGATCTTTGCCACCATTTTCTGAGCCTCCGCTGAGGGGTCCTCTCCCACCTCCCTGGCACCCACTGAAGAAGGTAACATCCCACCTATCCCTAGCCAAGGCAGTACAGCCGCTATCTGCGCTGCCAGCTCTGGAGGTACCCGACCAACCACTGGGGGTGCTGTAACTGGCATGGGGGATCCCGAGCCGGGTACCGGAATCGGCGCGGGTACCACCGGGACTACCGCTGGGACCACCTGAGGCACTATGCTTGGTACTGGCGCCGGAGCCGGTGTCACCGGTAGATTTGTCGGGATTATGGGAGCGGGCATAGGAGCTACCGGCGGTCCAAGCCCTTCCTCAGGGACCACCCCAGAAGGCCCCCCCTCTTCGTGTGGCTTGGGGACCCGACCGCTACCCTTCTTGGCCCTGACCCGCTTGGGCAACGCATCCAAATCCCCCCTTGGCTGCGGGGGCACAATTATTCGCTTGGGTCTCCCAGATGGCCCAACCTGTTCGTCGAACCTTTGCCTGAGCTCTGCCACGCTCTTGCCTATCTGGTCAACCTTCCCCCATCTCCTGTCCATAGCTGTCATCTTGCGCATCATGCCCTCCAGCATATGCTCCATGCGGGAGCGCCTAGCGCCACGACCACTAGTCATCCCTGCAACAGGTACACTGTGACATTGCACTTCACTCTGGGTTCCAAATGGAACTTCTCTAGCCAAGACATCGTTAGAATTCGAATGATAATGTGATTCTGTCGCTGGCAGTTAGATGCGAGCAGTTGATGGCTGGGGTGAATAAATTGGACCGGTGACTTACCCGAAGTGTTCCTGAGTCTTCTTTATGCGGAGGACACCACATTTACTTGGCGACGAGCGTGGTCTCACCCCAACATCGGAACAAGCCTCTCCGTCTCATCACTTTTGTAAGAAGAGAAGTAGGGCCCTCACTTCTCCAGCGGCAGTACGACTGCGGATCAAGTAGGTGTAGAGAAGCTTCCCCGTGCTTCTCCAGCGGCAGGAAAAGTAAAGTGGTGAGGTGCTGTGAATTCCCTCACTCGTCTGCCTGTGAGGAGTTTGGAGGGAGGGGCGAAGATTGAAACGCGCTCGCGTTAATGTTACGTGAGCAGGCCTCTACCCAGCGTGAGTGAGGCTTGGAACGCATTCTGCGTGTCAGGTGACGAGACTGTTTACGTCGTCATGGCGATATGGCCATCTTAAATTGGGAAGTTACCCAGAGGATTTCCCAGGAGTAACGGTCTTGTAGCCAGCACGAACAATAAAAAAAAAAAAAAATCCTTTCGTGTTCTTGTTGCAGCCGCACCGCAGGCTCTGCGTGTCAAAAAAAATCAGCAAGGAAGGCAGGGAGTTTCGCATTTTGGGTTGCCTAGCAACAATGAGAGGAGCGCTTTGAGACGCAAGGAAGAACGAATCTGTGCCAGTCCGGGAAACGAAAATTGGTTTTAAATTTAAAGATCTTCGGTGATTGGCACACCTCTGTGTTGTGTGGCAGTCACAGTTCTTGTGTTGATTCAATGGTGATTAACACACCTTAAGCTCGTTTTTCAACTTGAAAAGTAATTGATGGTTGGGATACCTCTGGTAATGTGTTGATTCAACGGTGATTAACACACCTCAAGTTCGTTTTCCACTCCAAAAGTCATTGATGTTTGGCACACCTTTAGAAAACAGTATTGACAGATCTGTCAATGTTTTGTTTGGACGGTAATTAACACACCTCTTTAACGTGTTTAGGAAGTTAAGGGAAAATAGTGAAGGCATGGAAAATACATTGGGACTCTGATTGGCTATTGGTAGTCTGTGTTTTTTTTTTTTTTATTTTTTTTTGTTCTGTGAGGAAGAGAGCTACTAGCATAATTACTATGCAGAACGTCACACAACCACCGTTTTTTTAACAAGTCCAGGTGAACCCACGGTAAAGTGGATGAAGTGGAAGAAAATTTTCACTAACTACGCAAGAGTTTGTGGCACTAATTTGAGTGCGGAACGCAAGCTTTCTTTATTACTTCATTGTCTTGGAGGAGAAGGGCAAGAGGTTCTTGAGCATTTGCCCGAACTCAGTACCGCTGATCAGAGAACGTTAAATGAATACGAAATTTGCATACTACAGTTGGACAGACACTATCTGCCTAGGTTAAGCACCATTATGGAGAGGTATCATTTTGGTTTACGAGAGCAAAAAACCGATGAGTCAGTAGAGGAGTTTGTTACTACTTTAAGAAAACTTGCGGCATCATGCAAGTTTGGTGGTGCTCTGGAAGAAAGGATAAGGGACCAATTTGTTTTAAAATGTGCCCATGACAAAATAAGGGAGGAGCTATGGTTAAAGGATGAACCTCCTTTGGATGAGGTTTTGGGTATAGCTAAACGTGTTGAACACATGATGAAATGTGTTAATGAGTTAAGTAGTGCAAAAAACAAAGCAAATTCTACGAATACGAATGTAGATGAGGTTGTTTGTTTAGTAAAGAGTAAGTCATCCAGTGACACAGATAATGGGAAGTTTACACGACCTGTAGAAAGCAATTTCGCTCAAGATGGAAGGTCTACATGTTTTAGGTGTGGCAGATCGGGTCACAGAGCAAACGCCTCGTTCTGTCCAGCTCTTCAATATTCATGTAATGCATGTGGGAGGCAGGGTCATTTCGCAAAGTTTTGCAAAAATAGGGTTAAAAGGAGAGACAATCCTATGGTCAAAGAACAACCACAAGTAAGGGAGATTATATATCAAATTGATGACACGAAAGGAAAACATCCCTCACATGTGGTTGTGATTGAAGGGGTTGAGCTTGAGATGAAGTTTGACTCTTGCTCACATCTCACTATGCTCAGCAAAGACGTCTTTGACAAACATTTTAATGCCAAGGTTACCCTTTTGAAAAGTGATGTCTCTCCTATGGGTTATGGTGGTAGGCCCATACACATTTTAGGATATTTTGTAGCCTCTATTGAGTTGAGTGGACGAATAACAGCAGGGAAGATATATGTTGCGAAAAAAGGGGATGCACTTTTGGGGTGGCCTCATCAACGTTTGTTGGGTGTCTCTCTTAATCCAAATGCTGTACCTCAAGTACAGGTACAGGTTGTTGATAATCCTGCAGGGGTTCTAGCCGAACGTTTCGCTGATGTGTTTGATGACAAGTTGGGATGTCTGAGAGGATATAAACACCGCATAAAATTAAAGGAGGGTGCGGTACCAGTTGTTGCCAAGGTCAGGAGAGTGCCCTTGAGCGAGACAGCCCAGTGTAGAGAAAGAGATCCAACGTTTGATTGATGTAGGAGTTATTGAAGCGGTAGAGGCAACTGAGTGGTTGTCCCCCATTGTCGTTGCCAAGAAGGCTAGTGGAGAGATTAGACTTTGCATTGATTTGCGCGCCCTCAATAAGGAGGTAATTGTTGACAGGTTTCCCTTGCCCAATATTGATGAAATTGTCAGCACTTTGGCGGGTGCCAAATACTTCACCACTCTGGATCTAGCGTCCGCCTATCATCAGGTGGAGCTAGACAAGACCTCTCAGGACCTAACGGCCTTCGTAACCCCCATAGGTACGTTTAAATTTCTTAGAATGCCTTTTGGTCTGGTTTCAGCGGCCTCTGTTTTCCAACGGATCATGTTTAATGTTCTCAAGGGGCTTCCAGGTGTTAGGTGTTATCAGGATGATCTTTTGATTTACGGTAGTAACAAGGCTGAACATTTCTCGAGAGTGTGTTCAGTCTTAGAAAGTTTAAGGAAAGCTGGTCTGACACTTAAAAAAGACAAGTGTAAGTTTGCGGTAGAGGAGGTCAATTATCTAGGTCATAGTATCACTGGGCAGGGGGTATTTCCTAAAAAAGAACTGGTCAATACCATTGTGAATATAAATGAACCTTGCAACAAGGAGGAGTTGTTGTCTTTTTTAGGCATGGTTGAGTTTTACTGCGTTTATTTCTGGTTATTCAGACAAAACCCAAAATTTAAGGAGGTTAACAGGCAAAAATGTGGTTTTTGAGTGGAGTGATGAGTGTGCTAGAGAGTTTGTGGCCATTAAGGAGGATTTGAGGAAGGCTCCGTCTTTACAGGCATTTGTGCCTGGTCATCAGACATACATTTTGACGGATGCCAGCGCAAAAGGATTGGGAGCGGTTCTTCTTCAAAAAGATTGTGCAGTTGAACGATTGATTGCCTGTGCTTCAAGGTGTTTGAGGGGCTCTGAACTGAACTACTCGGTTATCGAGAAGGAGTCATTGGCCATCTTTTGGGCTTTGAGGAAATTTAAGAATCTGATATGGGGTACGAAGGTAAAGGTTCTCTCTGACCATAAACCTTTAAAGGAAGTTTTTTCAAAAAAAGGACTTGATGCCATCTCATCTAGAATAAGGAAGTGGATAATTTCTTTGCAAGAGTTTGATTTTGACGTAGATTATATCCCAGGTGCCATCAATCACTCTGCAGATTGTCTATCACGGTTGGTGGACAGCAAAGGAATTGACATGGACGAGGGTTGTCTGTTGGATGATGATGTGAATGTCTGTGAGGTTACGCTAGGTGCGATTGATGAGACTGAATGGAAAACGGAAATTGCCAAAGATCATGAGGTTAAAACTGTTATTGATTTACTGGAGTCAGGCAAGAATAAATTTCTGGGTAAATCTTGGCTATCAGTCAGTGATGAGTTATCTGTGATGGATGGCCTGCTTGTCCGTGGGACTAGACTTATTCCACCAAGTGGTGTTCGTACTAAACTTCTCAACCTTGCGCACGTTGGTCACTTAGGTATTGTAAAAACAAAAGAATACTTAAGAATGCAATTCTGGTGGCCAGGGATGGACAAGGAAGTTGAAAGGATGGTTCGTGATTGCATGGAGTGTTGTGCCAGTGACAAGATTCTAAAAACAAGGCAGTTACCCATGGTGTGTAGAGAATTACCTAAACATCCCTGGGATGAGATTGCTATCGATATTGTGGGTCCACTGCATGGAGTGAGTGATACTCCCTATTTAATTGTTGTCCTGGATCTGTACTCAAGATGGGTTGAGGTGAATTCCGTAAGAGATATCTCTTCGGCCAGTGTGATTAAGTTCTTGGAGGAAATATTCAAGAGAGAAAGTTATCCCAATTGTATTCTTTCAGACAATGGGCCACAGTTTTGTTCAACGGAAATGCAGTTATATTTGAGAGAATGTGGTATAGCCCACAAAGGAGTTCTGTCTATCATCCCGAAACCAATGGGGCGGTGGAGAGGGTTAATAAAACTCTCAAGGAAAGTATTCAGTTGGCCAGGGCAAGTAATTTAAATTGGAAAATTGTCCTGCAAGATAGGATCACGGCTTATCGCATGTCTCCTCACACTTCCACCGGGAGATCTCCCTTTGAATTATTCAAGGGTAGGGCTTCTAATTCTAAGTTGTGCCCAGGATGGATGAGGCTTAACAAAGGTTTGAGAGACAACCAGGCAGGTGATTGGAGGCTCAGAGAGATTGATAAACAATGGGCAAGAAAAGCCTATTTTGACAAAAAAAAATGTGTTCAGTTAAATGATGTAAAAGAGGGCGACTTTGTAAAAATTAAAGCACCTGTTGGTTGTCAGCCTTGGTCAAAGTACACGGGTGTTAGGCAAGTTGTTAAGATGTTTAAGAATGCTGTGAAAACAGAAGATGGTAGAATATGGAATAAGAGTAGAGTTGTTGTGGTCTGTTCCACTGATGAGCCTGTTTTGGATTTTCAAACAAAATCGGCGTTGGATGGAAAGGATCACACCTGCTCTCACCAATTGAGTCAGAGAATACGAAGACAACCTCTGTATATGAAAGACTATGTTTGTTAAGTTTACAATTTTCTCATTTGGTTGTTTTTCTGTTTCTACACCTTTTTTACCTCTTTGCTTGTTCTCTTGTTTTCTTCCTTATCATCTTTCTTTGTTGTAAAGAGGGAAGGTGTGTGACATTGCACTTCACTCTGGGTTCCAAATGGAACTTCTCTAGCCATGACATCGTTAGAATTCGAATGATAATGTGATTCTGTCGCTGGCAGTTAGATGCGAGCAGTTGATGGCTGGGGTGAATAAATTGTACCGGTGACTTACCCGAAGTGTTCCTGAGTCTTCTTTATGCGGAGGACACCACATACACCACCTGCACTTACCCCCTACACTGAAAGCCCTGCTGTGTCTCAGTGCCCACTAGCGCCTGCCTGGTGTTTACCTGCTCCGAGTTGGAGGTACACAGACTGGCCGTAAGCACCACGCAACTGTGACCGCGACACACCAGCTAACCTGGGTGTTAGGCGAGCGCACTCTAGCCCGGCGGCCCAACAGAAGCAGTGAAATGCAGGCCTGCCTGTGTCCCCGGATCGCGTCGTCCACCGCGCCCCTCTCCTTTGGCTCAGTCGCGTTACCGAGATCCTAGGGTGAAAAGTAAGTTAGGGTATAGCACTGCCAAATCTTCTCAAAAAAGGCCCTTATTTTTGTGTGCAGCCGGTCCCAACACCCCCACGTTAAATACCTTGCCCAAAAGTAAGTTAGGGTACCGACTTGTGCTTATTAGCAGATCACCCCTCACTAAAACAGTGCCACCACCACCTCACATCTCCTATCTATCACCATAAAAAAAGTTTTTATTTTTTTATTTTTTTTAAATTTTAAATACAGAAGTTATGGGCTTTGAACCCTTGTCAAAACCTTTCAGTCTAAGTACTTTAGCGAAATATTGCTCACCTGCAATTATTTGCTTCCCCCTCTAAAAATGCCTATCTGCCCCTGTGGTCTCCCATCCATGTGCTGCCCCTGCCTACCCTGCTTCGCCCTCAGTTACCAACTGTGCTGCTGCAGTCAAAAGCAGAGTCTGCGCTGGCCGGGTCAGCAGGGAGCACGATCCGCTCGCTCTCCTCCTCGAGGCTCGATCCTTGGTTTCCAGCACCAAAGTCGGCAATCTAGCTGACGGACCACGTCCTCTCCCCTCGATTCACGCAAAACCCGGGCCCGCAGCTCTCAATTCGCCGATCCGGACCACTGGGATCCTAATCACCTGCAATTACAAAAAAAAGATTATTCTGCGCCTTTACGAGGCGCGGGGCAAGCCTGGGGAGTGCGGGAACAGAGGGCACCTCCCGCGCTCCCCGGCCTTTTAACCCCTCTGGGGCAGACCAGTTCCAACTGGTCCGCCCACTCTGGCTCCCCTCCTTTGCCCCGGAAGCAATTGGGTTGCTTCCGGGTCAGTCCGGAGCCAGCACCAATCGGCGGTGGGCGCGCCCGCCGCGTCATCAAGACGCGGCGGAGGGGCACGCCCCACCACCGAGAGTGCAGGGGGAGGAGGGGGGCCGGCGCCCCGCCATACGTGCGGGGGGGGCCGAGCGGCCCCCCCTTTCCTTTCTGATTCCTGCATTGCAAAGGATCCACTACAATAATTCGCAGCTCAGCAGTGACCAAGCATAAGCGTTGGACGTTGAAGTATTTTGGGGGGATTGCGGAATGAGCCCTTGTCCTGTGGCACACCTCTACCACGCCCCCTTTCCATCGGTGAACTTGAGGTCAGGTTCCTGCCTTGAACCCTGCACCCATCCCACCTCCTGAGTATTCAAAAAGCATCATTGAACCTTAGAAGCCTCCAAGGCCGCCCTGTTCCTCAGTGCTCTCTACTTGAGTCCTGCTGATGGTATGCTTACATGCACAAACCTCTCACTTTCTTCTTCATACCTTCAACCCGTTCGAATTTTGACATCTGCAAAGAAAGCCTGTTTACACGGAGGCCTTTTGGTCTATTGCTTGTATTTTTGGCGGGGCTCCTGTTTGTTATTCAAGCACTTTGAGGCAGTATCATCCCTCTCCAGAGCTGCCTCCACATAGCCCGGGGGACTGTTGGCAGGGCTGCTACTGCAATATTTGCCTGGATCGCGTGCCCATTTCTCCTGCCTAGATGTATTTTTAAAAAGAAAGAACAATTGGCTACGAGAAAGGGTGTCTTTTTTGATCCAGCCCAGAGTGACGTGCACCCCAGCCTGCCTGTGATAAGTTATACATCACAGGCGCTCGCCGCACCCTGCAGTGCCATTGACGTGTCTCAGCGGACCCTTTTAGGGCTTCAGTTTGAGCGCCGAGAGGAGCGGGAGATGACAGATGAAGGCACCCCGTATTGTGCAGATCAGTCCTGCGCCACTGGTTCACAGCGCGCCTCTTTCAAAGAGAGCCACTTCTGAGCTGCCGAGCTTTCCGCACACTTCAGTTGACTTCACGTATTTTCTCTGTCAGGAATATCTGGGTAACATAAACACATTTTGGACGTTCTGAAGCAAAAATGTACCTCAGACCAGGGTTGGAACATCTGTGCCGCATTCATCAGCAAGATCCCGCACGGTCCTGCCAATGCACCTCACTTTTTACATATAACTTACATTTTGTTCCCGTTGCCCTAAGAAAGAACATTTGGTTATGACGTGATTTTGGTTTTATAGAGCATTTCTTACACCACACGGTTTCTTGCCACTGAAGAGCCACTTAAATTAGTAGTCAGAGCTTCACAGACAAGCTCATTAAGCGAAACAATGGGTTTTAAGGGTCTTTATAAAGGGATAGAAATGCTTAATGTGTCTCTGGTACAGTGGTGGTTGGTTTCAGGGTTTGGCGCCCATACGAGCTCCCTTTACTGATGGCATTTGAAGCAATAGCTGCTCTTCTGACCAAACAAAACATGCAGGTATGTAATGATAGATGTGCTGTGTGGGTGAGTGACTGGTTGTAGGAGTGGCTGTATGGGTAAGTGAATAGTCTTGTGAGTGGCTGTATGAGTGAGTGAGTGTGCTAGTAGCTCTAAGGAGGAGTGAGGAGTGAGTGGTTGTGTGAGTAATTATATGCTTCTGTGAATGGGTATGTGAGTGGGTGTGCGAGTGGGCGTACGAGAGGTTGTATGAGAGGTTGTATGGGTGAGTGAGTGGTTATGTGGATGATGTATTTAGTGATATAATCAGTGATGTCATTTGAAATGTCATGAGTGATGTCACTGACTATGTCATGAGTGATGTAATATGTGAGGTCATAAGCAGTGCATTTCGGGGGCATAAGTTCTAGTTAGCTCAGGTAACTATAACTGCTAAATTTCAGTGGTTTTGTACGAGTGAAATCTGAGTATAACTAGAACATCCCTTTAACCTTTCGTTTTTTCTGTGAATTTCTACGTTTAAAAAAAAAACTATTTTCTAACTATAACGTCCCTAAAATATTTTGTTTTTTAAGTGAATTTCTATGTATTTTTAACTACTAGGCGCATTTGCAGAGTATTGGGGGAAAGGGGACAGGTCCTCCGACCAGTTCTCAGCAATCCCGTTGTGTGGGACTTACTGCTGGTAACAGGAGGGCTTCTTGGCCCCCAAGTACCCTCAGCATCCAAAGGGCCTTCATCCCCCAACAAGTAGTGCGCCAGGAAGCTCGTTTGCAGAGTGGTGGAGAAAGGGGGCGGAGCCTCCAACGATCTCGCAGCAATCCCGCTGTGTGGCACTTCTGGAGGTAGCCCTCAACATCCAAGGAAACTTCATCCCCAACAACCAGTAATGCACCAGGAGGCACGTTTGCAGAGTGGAGGAGAAAGGGGGCAGGGCCTCGGATGAGCTCTCAGCAATCCCACTGTGTGGGACTTACTGGAGGTAACAGGAGGGGTTGTTGGCCCCAAGGACCCTCAGCATCTAAGGAGACTTCATCCCCGAACCAGTAGTGCGCCAGGGGACATGTTTGCAGAGTGGTGGATAAAGGGGGCGGGCCTCCGATGACCTCTCAGCAATCCCACTGTGTGGGACTTACTGGAGGTAACAGGAGGGGTTCTTGGCCCCCCCAATGACCCTCAGCATTCAAGAGGACTTCATCCCCCAACCAGTAATGCACCAGTAGGCACATTCTTAAATTAGTGGAGAAAGGGGTTGGGGCCTCCGACGACCTCTCAGCAATCCCACTGTGTGGGACTTACTGGAGGTAACAGGCTCCCAAGGACTCTCACCAGCCAAGTGGACTTTATCCCCAACAAGTTATCTACCAGGAGGCCCCTTTGCAGAGTGGTTGAGAAAGGGAGGTGGGGCCTTCGGCAACGTCCCTCAAAGCCGGCGTTTTTTTTTATAAATTTTTTTATTATTAGGGGAGGGGGCCGATTTTGGCCCTGGGGACCCCATACCCCAGGGCCTGGTCTTTATAAAAAAAAAACATTTTTATTATCGGATGGGGGGGGCCTTGTGGTCCCCCTCTCTGGGCCACATTCGGCCCATGAACCCCATCCCCCAGGGCCCGGCCATTTTCCAATGGGGGAGGGGAGGTCTGCACAGCACTCCTCTCCGACTGATTTCGGCCCCGGGGACCCCATCCTCTGGGACCTGCTCATGTTTCTCTGGGTGGTCTGTATTGGGACCGCGGGGGTAGTCTGAAGGCCCACGCGTTCCCTGTTGGCTCCCCACCTACTGCGGGAGCCAGCATTGCTTTCAGACACAGGTAGCTGCTAAACATGCAGCTCCCTGTGTCTGAAAGCAATTTGTCTGTTTCCGTGCTCGCTTGACAGCGGGCAGTCCCCCTCCCATTAAAAGAAAAAATAATTGAATTTGGCACCAGGGAGTTGGTGGACCCCAAGGACCCTCATCATAAAAGGGGATTTCATCCCCCAACCAGAAGTGCACCAGGAGGTACGTTTGCAGAGTGATGGAGAAAGGGGGCGTGCCTCCAATGACCTCTCAGCAATCCCGATGTATTCGACTTACTGAAAGTAACAGGAGGGGTTCTTGGCCCCCAAGGACCCTCCGCATACAAGAGGACTTCATCCCTCAACCAGTTGTATGCCAGGAGGCGTGTTTGCTGAGTGGTGAAGAAAGGGGGCAGGACCTCCAATGACCTCTCAGCAATCCCGCTGTGTGGGACTTACTGGAGGAAACAGGCGGGGTTGTTGGCCCCCAAGGACCCTCACCAGCCAAGGGGACTTCATCCCCAAACAAGTTGTGCGCCCAAAGGCCCCTTTCAGACTGGTTGAGAAAGGGGGCGGGGCCTCCAGTGACTTTCCCCGGGGCCAGCGTTTTTTTTCTATTTTTATTTGGGAAGGTGACTGGCCTTTTAAAAAATATATTTTCTTTCGATTTCAGCCCCGGGGACCCCATACCCCTGCCTTTAAAAAAAAAATATATATATATATATCTGGGAGCGTGACTGCGCGACCCCCCTCCCCGGGCTGATTTCTGCCCTTGGGACCACATCCCCCGGGGCCCGGCCTTTAAAAAAAATATATATTTCTGATAGGGGAGGGGGGCCACGTGGTACCCCTCCCCGAGGCCGATTTTGACCCCAGGGGCCTAGCTTTTAGAAATGCAGGGAGGGGGGCTTTGCGGCCCCCCTCCCTGGGCCGATTTTAGCCCCGAGGACCCCATCCCTCGGGACCCACAACAGTTCAATGGGGGTGGGGGGTCGTGCAGCCTCCCCTCCTGGGACGATTTCTGCCCCGGGGACCCCATCTCCCGGGCCTGGCCTTAATACAATGGAGAGGGGAGCAGTGCAGCCCCCTTCCTGGGACGATTTCTGCCACTGGGACCCCATCCCCCAGGGCCCAGCTATGTTTCCCTGGAGCCTACCCACGGCACCCAGGGTGCAATGGGACCGTGGGGGGAGCCTCAAGGCCCCTGTGGTCCCTTCCGCCTCCCCGCCTCCTGCGTGAGCAGGCACTGCTATTGCACACAGGGAGCTGCTGGAAATGCAGCTCCCTGTGTGCAAGAGCAATATTTTAATCTCTTTCCCTGCCCGCATGTCTGCAGGCAGAGAAAGAGCTGAAACCTTTGCTTCCAGCAAGCTGGAACTATTTGACATCTCCCGCTTGCTGGAAGCAGAGTTCTTCCTTTTGCTTGGCGGGAGCTGTCCGCTCCTGCCAAGCAGAGCAAACAGCTATGTCCCGGGGGTGGTTCCCCCGGGACATAGCAGGAGCTGGCTGATGGGGGGGCGTTGGGGGGGCTGTCCCAAGGGCCATATATGGCTCCAGGAAGGGGGCTGCGCAGCTCCCCTCCTTTGATCTGCGCGGGCCGGCCCTGTGGAGGTGATGGTGCCCCGGGCCATATATGGCCTGGTAGGGGGACCATGTGGCTCCCCTCCCTATTTTTGGAAAAGCAATTGGCGCCGGGGAGGTTGTGGTCCCCAGGGTCTGCATGGACGCCTTCCATTTTGATTTTTTTTAACCCCAGGGCTTTTAAAAGCCTTGGGGAGAGGGGGGGTCCGTGCGGCCCCCCTCCTTTTTTTTTAAAAAGACAACCCCGGGGAGTAGGTGGTGCCCGGGTGGATCAGCGCGGCCCACTTTATATGTTTATGTAGCCCCGGAGAGGTGGTGGTCCCCAGGGCATAAAAATGCCATGTGTGTCCCCCCCCCCTTCCTTTTTATTAATAAACATTGGCATGCCCTCGGGGCCTGGCACACCTGGGGCCTTGATTAAAAACAAGCACTTGAGACTGCGCTTCTTTATTTATTTATTTTTTTGCCACAAATTTCGCGAATTTGAGGCAAAATAAAAATCTTTTTTGCCCTGCCCAAGCCTTGGGGGTCAGGTTATTCGTACCCTACCCTCTTTTCTCTTTTGGGGGGGAGACTCGACTGAAGCAGAGTCCCAAGATGGCTGCCAACACTTCCTGGTTAGGGTTGGCAGCCAATCAGAGCTCTGCACATCTCTGCACGAGCTCGTCATTATTCGCGAAGTCGTCGCGATCGTAGATTTACTAATTTTGATTTCCTTTAGTTTCTCAACAACTACCTAACGGATTTACAGCAGATAACTGAAAGCGTGATCTGCATTGCCCTACCTTTCTGCCAAATTCGGTGTAATTCCATCCAGCGGTTCACTCTGTTCAAAGCCCCTATGGGAATTAACATGGGTAAAACACACTTTTTTTTACCCCCCTTTTTTTCTGCCCCCGCTTGATGGATCACCCCCGAAACTTCCCATGCAAAACAGGACCTAACGACATTATTTTTGGGAAAATTTTGTGAAGATTTGTCAAACGGCACCAAAGTTATAGGCAAGTAAAAAAAAATGCTTTTCCTACGGAAACATGATCCTAACTATAGCTAACTACTGGCAACCGCCAGTAGGATGAATATATCCATCTATCTATAGATCGATATCTCAACACTTGTCCTTACGGTAAAAAAGGAACTTCGGCACTAGATGCGGTAAAAGGATTTTATTTTTCAAACGGGTATTGGCTGCAGCAGCTGTGTGTGTGTATATATATATGTATATATATATATATATATATATATATATATATATATATACACACATCTTCAAGGTGCATATGTTTGTTAGGTATCCTAAACCTATACTCACCTTTCGATAATTTGTCTTTCGATATTGTGTCCATGATATTTGGTGCCATCAAAATTCTTACCTCGATATTCCAATGTAACACCTATATTCTGTACACTTATAGCTTCATGAAACTGCCAGCTAACCAAGCCTGGGCTGTTACAGTAGTCTAGTGTTAAAATCAGATTTGAGGTCATAAGAATAGTTGCTTGCATCTTTGCAGCAAGATAGGGTAGATCTCATCTTAACATACTCAGCACATGATAACTTAAACTCCAGACTGCGTTGATTTGGGAGAATGTATAACGAGCATTGGCAAAGCCAAAAAGTTTCGCCTATGCAAGATCTATTGTCTTTGTCAATTTTTTTTACATAGGGGACAGCAGTTGACCTGCTGTGCAACATGGCTTAAAGTAAAAAACGCAATGACGTGACGTCATATCACTTTATTTACTTTAATTCATGTTCCACAGCAGCTCAACTGCTGTGCAACATGTAAAAATAATTGGCAAAGCTAATAGATTTTATAAAATGTAGAATGAGTATTCAGTGATTAGCAGCAGCTGAGCAGAGGGTTCTTTGCTCTCTACATTTTCTCACGCACTAAGGTAAAACAGTCTTATCTTTATTCTCCAGCCCTTCTGTTTTCTTTTTTTCTTGCCATTGTCTCGGAAAGAAATAGCGAGTTTAGTATGGACCCATTTCTAGACCAGTTTTTTTTTTTTTTACAGTAATTGTGCACTTATGTTTTTCCCACTGACAAATGGATCCTGAGGTGCATCTGGGCACCCTGCATCATTCTGGGCTCTTGCAAGCATCCTGCAGAATCCAGTCTCAAATGGCATGCCCTTCCCCCCTAAATCATGTCTCAAGGTTAGACAGATATACGGGGTATATAGAAAATAAGACGGTAGAGTTGGGGGAAATCCCTAGTGTCTCATGACTCAGACCGGGTAAGAAACACTGCATTTTTACCATGCATACGTTTCTTAAGTTGCTTTTTCTTTCACACAATGACTTTTAAGACACATTTGCTTGCGTGACAGTGCAGGGTTAGTTTCTCCGAAACCACTTTGCTTACAAAACCTCTTCGCAAGAACACTATCATGACACCTAGAACATTTCGTACAAGGCCCCTACACACATTGTGCAAATGTTGTTTGTTATTTTGTTCATGAAGTGACTTTGCTACCACATAGACAGTAAAAAATGTCAGCTCAGCTGAGGCATCAACACAGAAGCATGGATGCCATTGTTATAAATACACATGCACTTCCATTCTCGGGAGAGGAGCACTTGGCTGTCACTTGCGAGGTCATCGCTGTGTTGGCATTTCAGCTTAGCTGGTTCCTGTTGATCCCTCTTCGAGGAGAGATGTCCAACCTTTGACCAAGACGGGGACCTACATACTTTGCATTCATGTAAAGGGGAATTAGATCATACTACTGGGGATTCTTGGCAGACCACACACACCCTAGACAACTAGGTTAGGGAACGCATAGTAGGAGTACACTATACTCAGTACTTATATGCCAGCATATATACACAGTTTTAGCAAGATGATGGAATTGATCATTCTCTTTATCATCCTTATACTCACTTTTATTTTCTTCTGTCTATTGATCATTGCAGCGCATATATTTTATACAAGAATCATGATGATTCAATAAATATTGAAAATTCCCCTTTGTGTATGTCTTGTATATCTCTCCAAGAGCACATGAGTGACAGAGAAAAGGTGCTAGATCTGTTACCATTATTCCTGGGAGGGATCAGGGTTGTCATGTTCTGAGGTTGCCCAAACCATTCGTTACCCGTCTAGGTTAGGGGGACTTATGGTGGCACTATGAGCTAGCTGGCCTGTAGACCAACATATCCTGAGGAGGTGCATAACATCAGTCTGGCACCAATCCCAACTTTTATGTTGCCCAACAAACGCGCAGTTCCTACTGGAAAGTGGAAACCATACGACAGTAGGTGGCTATTTCTGCGTTTATTTTTGAGGGTGGAGGAACAGAGTGGAGGCAGGACAACCACTCATGGGTTCCTTGATGGTGGAAGGCTTGGCAGGAAGTACCACCTGGTATGGGTCTTTGTGTAGGAGATGATTGGGTTAAAAGCAGAAAAAATGCTGCAAAAACATAATTGAGTGCTGTAAAATGTCTTTTTAATGTTGCAAATGTTATTTTCCATGCTACAATATGCTTGAGAGTCTCTTCAAATAATATTGAGCATTTCCCTTCTCCACTGCTTTCCATATTCCCAAAACACTCTAAGGAGGTCACCTTTGATATAATGTGACTGAGAATCAACATGTAAATTTACAATGGTAAAAAAATAAACACATCTCATACTCTCAAGCCGTCGGTTTAAATGGTATCGTTCAGGTTAGCCACATTTTACAGGCTTAGATATCGTAACTCGAAACCTGAGGCCACAGACGGTCTCTGTGTTCGTGATAAAGAGGACATGACAGAATTTTTTTATTAGATTATCAAACGCCAATATAGAAGTCATGAAATACCAATCCCAGGATCATGAAGTGCTGTTTGCAAGTGCGACCTAGAATCTCATGCCATAAAACCCTAAATATGTGCCATCGAATCATGATGAATTATCACCCAAATATCAGCTTGAAATATTTTGTAGATGCTTTAATTGTTCCCCAAAATATCAGCCTATCAACTGGCTCGTCATGTAAAGCGCTCTGATGCTTTCAGAGTGCAGGGCAAAAGAAAAAAAAAAAAAATGTCTCGGAAGCGCGAGGCCCTCTAGACCTTTGGGAGTATCGCATTGTGTTTAAAAGGCATGTAGTTGGTTACCTTACAGGCAGCCTTCATTCCTGTGAAATCATAAATAGAGCACGCTATCAACAGAGTCTGCCTTGAAGCATATCTAGCTGGCGACTCTGAATAAACGAAAGCTGCGTGGCACACGACATTACTTTAGAGAAGAATGGATAAGTCACCGGAGTCCTGCAAGCATGGCGGGGAGGATATGTGCCAGCTATCGTTATGTCAGGCTACCCTGATATCTTTGTGTCTAAAATTGAATGTGTCCGTGTGCAATGCAACTGGCTCGTCATTTAACGCGCTCCGATAACTTCGGTTCGAGTTCGCGCTATATTAAAATGCAAAAATATATATATATTTTTTTAAGAGGCGACTGAGTTTAAACATGCACTCGTATGGAATGCGTGGACAAAAGTAAAGGATGTGGCGTAATGGCTAAAGCTGTCATCTTTGAAGCTGGGAAACTGGGTTCGACTCTCAGCAGGAGGTACAACATCCTGTGATTCTGGGAAAATCACTTAATCTCTCTGTGCCAAAAAATGTATGTGTCTGTGTGTAATGCAACTGACTCGTCATGTAAAGCGCTCGTATACCTTCGGAGTTCAGGGGCAAAGGTTAAAAAAAAAAAAAGTACCTCAGAAGCGCGCAGCCAGTGGACGGACACTGGCCACTAGACCCAAGCGAAGGACACTGGTCACCAGCCCCAAGCCGGAAACAGTACTTGGTCCAAGCTCCAGGCAACAGCAGAGGAAAGCAGAAGTGAAACCTTATGACATAACCCTGATGCTGCTGACTAGTGAAAAGCCAGAAAATCGGAGTGACTGTGAAGCCAATGAATGGTAAGTAATGGATGGGCTGTAAGCCCCTTTTAATATTTTTTTGTTTTGTTTAATTGCAAGAGATTTCACAAGCGCTATGCTGGCAAGTCCTAAACAGCTTGCTATCCAAGATGATTCCTAAAGGTTTTTCCTTTGTGACTGGGGAAGGAGCTGTACCCATTCTAAACGGCCAAAAAGATTTATTCCATAATTTCTTATTTCTTCTAAGGTTTTGTATTTCTGTCCTGTTAGCATTTAGGATTTAGTTTTAAGACATAAAGAATTATGGGCCATCTATTTCTATTTTGAACTGCCCGCTGGCAGTCATGAAGACGAGACAAAGGAGGCTGGGTTTTGCCGGTCAAAACAAGTACTAAGCTGTCATCAAAATTCATCATTACAAAAAGATTGAGTGAGCCTCTACAAAGGAGGAACATATAGATTAAAAAGTAGAGGGGGCAGAAGTGACCCCAGAGAACCTCTTAGTGAGGACGCTAAGGGCCTTGGGTACAAAAAGTATATTAAGCGATTCCTAAATTGCCACAAATACAGATTCGAAAACGAGAAGTTGCTGAATATGATTTTTGCAACTTTTGTGTAGGCAAATAGCAATTCATAAACATTCATTATTTGCAAATCGGTATGATTTACCAATTGCATCTGTTGCACCGGCAGCAAGTAATGACCTCACCCATTTTAGGAAGTACATTTACTTTCACCTGCACGGCAGACAGAGTACTTCTCCCACAGCTCAGGACTATTTCTAAGCACCATGTCCAGCCAAAAGCCACAAGAGAATGTGGGCAGGAAGAGGAAATGAAAATTTGTGGGCAGGAAGAGGAAATGAAAATTCGGCAACCAAAAATTGGAAATATGTGTGAAGCAGCGAGTCTCTGAACATGGCAAGCTTTTGGAAAAGTATCTATATCTCTTCCTGAAGCAACCGAAAAACAAATTTGATTCATGATACAGCAAAGGATTAATACTGTGGAAGTCACAAAGAGGTAGGTGGCAGAAATCAGAAAGCGCTGATATGACCTGGGTTCCAGCACTAATGGGAAGATATCAGCAAGAAGAGAGGAGGCTGCAGCTACAGGTGGGGACCAAGTACAGCCCCCCCCCTATGAGAGAATTCATTTGAGAGCACCTTCCGTCTAATATTGACACATCAGCCCTTTATCTTATGTTCTAGGTCATTCTCTTACAGCACACTTATATAAATATATCTAGATTTAAAATACCCATAGAAACCTTTATAAATAAAAAGTATGACCAGAAGTGGTAATATGTTCTTTATTTAGAAGTACTCAAAATAGTATTTTATAAAAATACAATAAAAGTTGTCAAATTAATCCATTTAAAGTTTTCTATACCATATTAACTAATAAAATTGTCTTTTTTTTACATTACTGGCCTATGTAAAGTATGTTGGTATTGATACATATATATATTTGAAATGCAATTCATACTTAAACAAAAAAGATCATATTGACTAAATATAGCAGAATCAAAAACATACTTATCACCAATAATTAAAAAGATTTTCAATGTTTTTGACCTACAAATCTCAACCTACTCATACTACACCACCAGAAACGGAGGATGTTGCGGATTCCTCCTGTCACACAGAAACTGCTGATACAGCGATTATCATTCCTACAGAGTCTAAAATTCATCCAATAGGGAAAACAATACCCTTTCATTGGGAGACCCATCTATAACTATCATTATCTCTGCAGTAACTTGACATCAACCAGAACCATCCCTTCCAATTTGCGGAAAAGACTAGGAGTGCTTTAAGGCCTAATATATGGTCCAGAATTAGAGAAGTGCTGGAAAGTTCCCATATTCTATCACAATTCTGTGCATTGGGACAATCAATGTTGAAAATTCAAAGGAAGAAGCACGGGACTACCACTGAATTGAGTAAACAGGTAGCAAAAGTAGATAGAACCATTAATGAAGGTAATGCAGACATTAGGTCAATCTTTGAAGACTTATCAATGGCTGTAAAGGATATCTCCACACAAATGGCTAAAGAGTCTGCAGCATGCAGAAATACTTGAACAATCACCTCCAAAATGTGAGCGTTCTGTTGAAAGGTTGGCTACATCTACCTCAACTATGGGTCAGAGAAGTGCTAACGTGAAGTTAGTGCACAACAGTGACAAAGAGCCTACCCCAAATAACAAACATCTTAGAGGATATGCAAACTGTTAATGTAGGACTTGGGGCAGCAAGATTGGTTGGAGAAACTGAGAAGGGCTCGAAGGTGAACAGTTTTCTGTTGGTGAGCAAGCTACATCAAAGTTCACTAGAAGCCAGAGCCAAGGAAGACAATGAAGGGGCACACAGTGTTCCACAAAAAGACCAACTACTAGTCAACAAAGGTGCAAATAGTAAAACATACACTTACATGGTTTTCTTAAAAGTAAAGCAAAAACATATTTTTGGTGTTAAGCTAAAATAACATACAAATTCCAGATTAATTGTTCTAAATTAACATGTTGTTCATCTTGAAATTAATTTGTGAATAAACCGAAAACACATTTCTTTACTAATCAGTACACTTTATTTGGTCTTTATTTACAAATATGTATGTGATGTATATCTTAAAAATAGTGGCTTCAGACAACAAAGCCTGCAGGTGGCAATTGAGGAAGATTTTCTACATCTTCATCAGATTTAACACTTGCATGGTCATTTGGGAGTCTCTTGCGGATTACTAAATTATACAACATAGTACAGGTAATGATTTTGCAGTAGATTGATGGATCATACTCTAGGGCATCCCCACGTGTGCAGACAACATAATCTGTCTTTACGTAAACCAGATATCTGCTCAATAATGCTCCTTGTTTGCTTATGTGAAGCTTTGTACCTCAGGGATGAATGCTTGAAGTCATGATCCAGGATCGTAATGCATATGCACTGTCACCTGAAATTTAACAAACTTGTTTTAGGTTTTACAAAATACCCTAATGTGGCCACTAAGGTAATATTAAACACAGTTACCTAACAACCATCCATCTCCAAGTGCTCCTCTTGATAGTTGCCAATATAGTTCACAGAATGTAAAGATGTAAGCATCATGAGTGCTCTCAAGGTATTGAGCAACTTGGTCTGTGATCAGACATGTGTCATTACACACTACTTGGATATTTAATGAATGTTGACTCTCTCCCTTGCGATACACATATTCTGTTTCAGAGGGTGGACAGTTTAAAAAAGGAGTACCATCTACACATCCAGTTATTTGGGGAACATGAGCAACTGCTTAGAATTGGATTTTTGTAACTTCCAACTCAGCAGGTGAACTTGGAAATGCTATGTCTGAATTAATGTTTGACATCAAGAATATGTCCAAAACACTGCATAAGTCACTCTGGGTAGTGCCTCCTGCAGCTGGACCCAACAATGCACTGGTAGCTACCAGTTGCTAAAGGTATAAGCTACACAAAACCTGAATGTGGGTAGGAATAGGACCACAGTATTTTATAGGCCTGCTTAGTACAGGAACCAATTAATTAATGAATCAAAAAATGACCTCTTTGCTAAACCTGTGCCTAGCATAAACCTTCTCATCTGTTGGTAAAATAGAGTCATTCACTGTCTGAAAATTCCCCCCTCCTCCTCCCTTGAGCGCCAAGAATTCACATCCTGATTACTCCAGCATAGAGTGCTGTCATTGGGAAAGATCGCAATGCATTTTGGGTTCCCTTCTGTACTTTGTAACTGGTTACAAACTACTTCCAATTGAGGGTTATTTGCACATGCAAAATACTGTGTTTCTAACAAATTTCTTGTTTTCCAATACTTTGGTAATGGTAGTTAGTGTTTGTAGATCAAAAACAACCAATTTAGCAGTTGCTAACCAGTCAGCGACTCGCTATTTTTTCCATACAGGAGGCCCCAGTCCTCTGACATGAAGTTGACCAGCTTAACGGATTGAGCCCAAACTACCAGAAAGGATTCAAGTCAGTAAACCCAGCGGCCCGTTGTTATTGAGATAGGTCTACATTCTACAAATACAAACACATTCAGTGAAAGAGGATTCAAGACATTCCTGCCTCCTGCAGGCACTGGCCAGGATGTTGTGGTCAGTAGTATCAAAGGCAGTGCGAGGTTCGATAAGATAACTCCCGGTGGATCTTATTTATCTAGGATGAGTCTGCGTTCATCCAAGGCAAGAAGAATGGCACTTTTGCTGCCTCTTCTTGGGTTGCAGGCAAATGGCTAGTATTTAAGGTGATCTGCTTCTCAAGGTTGACCACAACTTTCTCCAGGATTTTACCAGGGACAGTAGAAGAGTGATGGAATGAAAGTTAGCAACAACCTCAGTGTCTCAACTGGGCTTCTTCAGCACAGAAAACAAAACCAGATGACCGTTATTCCTGAAGATTCCCACCTATGTTGGAAACAGTCAGAATCAGATGCCTGATATGCGCTCAGTAAGGGTCCATAGGCGAGCCTGACTATATACCTCACAAAACAGATTCCACTGCCTTTCTGTCTACAATGTTAAGATGTCCAACAGACTGGCGTGACATCTGTCCTAAGCTTTAACACAATGTGCTTGTTCCGTACCAGGAAACCATCCAGCTCTACCTGTGCATATGTATTGGTCTTTAGAGCCCCTGCTGTGGGCTTACCTAGAGACAACAAAGGTTTTCCACTGCACATGTCTACTGATCATTAGCACCCCTCTCTCTTAAGATATTTCTATCCCACAGAGCTCTATTAGTGTCTATTGATCATTGCCTTCATTACACTCAGTCTCATAGCACTTCCGCCCAGCTGTACAAGTGTACACCACTTGCAGCACCCATACTCTTCATGCACTGCTCTTCACTCCTGGCATGCAGAGCCGCAGCTCTTGCAGAGGTAGGACCCCTCCAGCTCTGGTAATGCTGAACTTGGGTTTTGTGATCTGGTTCTCATACTCTTGTGAGCAAGTTCAGTTCAGACATTCACCTGGACTCTTGGGTCTAGCGTTTCTAAGGTGAGTATAATGAAAAATGATCCACATCCCTGAAAAAAGATTTACTTACATTGTGTTGACAATTCCTTTAGATTTTTTCCTGTGTTTCAGCAGCATCCTTCACTCATTCTTTCCTTTGGCATAGGATTCTGCAATCTACAGGCCTATTTTACCTTTCTTGTTTATTTGATTGAATGTGCTGCCTCTTTGCCATTCCTTTTTACTCAGCACCTTTTCAGATTGTCCAGCCCACAAATTATTCACTGCACACATTATTCGCTTCCGTCCCACATTTCAGCTCGTGCTGGTTCGTTCTATTCGTAGCTGCCCTTTCTTTCTCCTGCTTTCCTTCTTTCTTTATTTCTGACTTTCTTCATTGACTTCTGGTCTATATTTTCTCACTCATGTCCGACTTGGTGCTTTCATTGCACCATTTTCTTTCACACTTCTTTTATCACATTATTATTATTTTTTTGTTTACTCAAAGTCCACATTGATGTGTGAGGGAATCTGGCCACCGTTGAGATGATAGTGGTGGGGTGATGACATGGTGATGGAGAGTACTTGTTCCATGCTAGAGGCTGTGTTTGTTACATAACATATCCAATTTAAAACGCATTACTAAATAATATGATCTACTTTGTTTCTTGTTTTCTTGTTGACAGGGAAACTGGACTCCAAGATTCATCAGGGGGCAAAAAAAGGGCTGAAGACCTAGAAGATGGTGGGTCTCTAAAGCAGAAGAACGGTACCAATGAATAGTGAGACATCACGTTCTACTGCACCTGTTGGGAGTTTTGTTTCCGTTTACGTGCTACAGACCATCCTGTTACAAATCTGGTGTAGTTTCTCCAAAGACCAGCAGATGACCGAGGATATGCTGACTTCTGTTTGACCATAGGCCTTGGAACCTCCCATTGGCATCCTGGACCAAACCCTTCCAGCAGTTGTCTTGACATGTAAAATCTAGCAAGCCCTTCACAGTAACAGACCGACTTTGCCTGCAGTGTGTGACATAGCCTTCTCGCTGCAACCTTTCTCGCTGTCCCTAGTCATGCCTTCCTGACGAGCAGACTTGGCCTGCTTTACTTCTTCAAACGTTTTGAGCAGCTGTTAAATCTTGTAGTGCATAGCTGCACTTTTCCTGCTACACCCATGGCCGGCATTATACTTCCTCTGCACCTCCTCTCCAGCCTGTGTGTTTGATTTTTTTTGTAGCCGAGACTGACATGTACCCAAAACTCATAAGTTAAAGGAAATCAAGCCAAATATACTGTACAATTTCGAATCTAAAGGAGGCAGACTGTTTCCCCTTTATGTAATGCTCATTAATGCAGATCTGTAATCCTAGATTTCTGAGCAGACAATACTGCCTTTATTCAAAATGCATGCTTTCATTCTCTCTGAAACATGTTTTCTTTGTGTGGTCAGCTCTACGGAAGAGCAACTTACTTATTACTTGATTTTGATCCAATGACCAATAAATTAACACAACGTGTTCTGGTAGGCCATGAATGTGGATCACTATATTTATATAGCTGTATATAGATATAGAAATGTATATCTTTATATAGATAGTCATATTGATATCATTTGTACATTTTTTTCAATGCACGAATACACAGATCAAACACTAGAATAAAGCATACATTCACCGACAGGTTAAATTTAGAGTACAGTTCAGGAAACTTTACTAGAGCAGAAGCTTATTGGATCTATAAAACCACAAAGGTGTAAGGCTCATTCCATATTCAATAACCAAACTCAACAATCATGACCCTCATCATGTCACAGTTGGAAAGTTTAGTACAAGGCCAAAGTGTCGAAACGGCGACCTCCAGATGTTTTCAAACTGCTACCATAAACAGGTCTTTAACTGCCTTGGCAAGTCCTGCTCACCAGATATTCCTAGTAGTGGCATGCTCGCCTATGCCTTGACGTCGGTTGCCAATACCTCTGTGAAATAGATGATAAATTTTATTCACTTCAAGGAGTGTTTGTCAGGGTGGCAATGTCACTGTGTGTCTTAATATTGTTTAAAAGGTATTGTTGGGTTTTTGTTAGTACATAATCCATGTCCTTTCCTATTCCTGTGATTCGATCATATTCCTTACCATAAGTACCCTGCCATTACACGCCTTTGCACCCTATTTGTTTTTTTAAAATAATTTTTGATTGGGTGAAAAAGGAAAAACATAGGGCATATTTGTATACACATACAGAAATCAACAATAAATTAGCTAATTATAGACAAACATATAAATATATCCCTATTAATACAGTAACTTTGTGTGCTTCTTTCATCTTGAAAATATTGCCATGTCTTAAGTAATTAATCGAATGAATTGGTTTTGCTTCCAAAAAATCCAGTGTTTTTTTCTTTATGCATTGTAGCACACCAGTTCGGAAAACTAGGCGTTTGCTCTGATTTCCAATGTTGCATAATTACTGATTTGGCAAAGGGTATTGCAATAAAAGGAGTTTTTCTTTTAGTTCAGTGAAGCTCTTTCATGTGTACTACAGAACCAAGCATCGTGATTAGGGAATCTGCTACGATATGAAAATTGATTTGGTTGCCTTCAAAATTAAACAATACTTTACAGAAACTGCCTCATTTTTGACAGCTGTAAATCATATTCCTTCAGCCTGCTACACTATCATGGCATCACACTCAATGGTTGGAAATTCTAGGATTAAAATGAATAGTTTCTGGGGTATAGTAAATCGTCCATTTTGCAAAAATATCCATACACCTAAAGTTACGGCTGCAGAAGGTCTCAAAATCAAACGTTGACATCTCTCTCTCCACATTTTCCTCATAACCTTCACCCCGACATCTTTTACAACTTTTTAAGCAGATCTTCAGTACAACTATAGTTTGGTCCCGCTTTTATTTTCTTACACCAATAACTTATCCCTGATATTCATCTATGAAACGTTTTTGTTAACTGCTCTCAATAGCTGGTATTGTTTCTGTAATAAGGGCTTAGGTGATATTTACTTTGTTGGTACACCAGCCAAAACCACTTTTTGTTTTTGGGGCATCACATCTTAATTTGATCACATGTGACCTAATTCTTCCCTGATATAAAAACCTGTTATATATCATTGACCCTAGTTATTTCATTGTCTAATTGATACTGAATCTAAATTAAGGCCTCAGACTTTGCAATCCAGTAAAGTTGTTCTAGCACGAATGGCCAAAATATTAAAATTGTTAAAAAATTCTCTTCTTCAGCAGAATTTAAGTGGCTTTATAACTAGGCTCAGGTGAAAAGTACAATACACTGATGACATTTCTGAAATTACGCATTACCCTTGCTATGCAAAATTCCCAAAATTACACTATTACACCACGTCACTTAATTGCACACCATTCGTGGAAAACTTTTAAAGCGATTGTGCAGGAATAACGTGAACAGCTAGAACACAAGCCCCTGTCACTTGTGCCTTTGTTTTTCAATCTATTTTATTCACTTAATTTTGCATAATTTCCCAGAATATTTCTTAATTAAGCAGAAAAGGTAAATTGATTTCGGGCTTATCAGATATTCTTCAATGTATGGAATTGTCATTGGAGATGGACTGGTAATTTAAGTAGGACCTTGATATTTCATTTGTGAATGAAGTTGAATAGTAAGCCCTAAAATCATTCTGGCACAGCTAAACGTCTTTCTTCTTTATAGGATGCAAGTTTTGCTAAGTTTATACTTGGTCTTTTAATCATTCCATATGAAACATTTCCTCTATAAATCATAAAAATGTGGATTACTGCTTACAATACACATTTGAAATTAGAAAGATGAATAGTGGTAAGATTGTCATCTTTATTAATGCAACCCTAGCTACCATAGACCTAGCTAGAGATTGCCATCTCATTAATGAAATCTGTGCAAAAGAGGAACTTAGTTTAGTTTATAAAAATAGTGATAGCATTCTGAAATGTTTACATTGAAATATCGTATGAGTTTTTTCCCAAATATCCTGCCTTTATGATTAGTGGAAGAGCCTGCACAGAGTAAAGTTTCAGTTAGAGAATGTTTGACTCTGTAACCCATAACGACTGTAAATTTCAAAATTTAGTTGCATGCTAGTTCAATATTTGTTTTCTCTGCCTTCAAAAATAATATGTTGTCAGCTTATTATTTAAGTTTTGCCATAGAGGAAATTGGTTTTTTTATTGCTGCTCCTTCACATATTTAGGGTATGAGAGGCTCTATAAACAGTTCAAATAATATAGGGGACATTGGAAAACCCTGCCTCTCGTAATTTGGATTTCCCCTGCCTTCTCGGAATTTATCAGGATTGTGGCTGATACATTGGTATAGAATTTGGACAGTACGCTTGTGACCTGGGAAGAAATCTGGAACTTTTCTAATAGAACAAATAGATATTCCCAGGTCACAAATTCGAAGGTTATCAACATTTATGGTTTATATCGGTCTATTTGTGTTTGAAAGATAAATGGTTAACACATTCACTCATCTACATCCACCGACCGGTGAGGTGGGAGAGGGGTGTAGGTCAGAGTAGCAGGGGCGGGGTAAAGATGGATCAGGGGGTAGGTGTGAAGGGGAGGGGAGAAAAGGCTGGATAGGTGATGGAGGGTGTGGTGGGTCTTCTCCTTCTCAGTAATAGCCACAGTTGAGGAGGAGTCCAATGTATTGCTTTGGTTTTAATAGGGTGTGGAGTGTATTAAAGCAGGGGGCCTTCTCATTAAGTAGCTGCTACGTCCTCGACCAAGGTGAGCTGCAATACTCCTAGATTAACTGGGCACGCAAGTTCTCTAAATTCCTGTGCGAGGAAGCACACACAGTGCCCACACATTTTGTCACATTTTAGGAGTTTATGCTCTAGGGCTGCTGTGAGTTTTTCCATCGCCACCAGGTCAGACAATTTGTGCAGCTAGTCAACATGGTCCCTGCACATAGGGCCAGTGTCATTGCTTTTCCTTTGTGAGGGCATAGTGGATAATTCAGTGTGTTAGGAAGTCCTAATGAGATATACCTGGGAAAGTTTGGAAGTTCTGTGTTAAAAATCTCGTAAATATCTTTTTATATGCCATCCCAGTAACTTTTCAATTTGGGGCATCACCACAAATGATGGGTTAGTGTGCCTGATTCTCCACAGTTGCACCAGCCTTTATCAGGAATATTTGGTTTCCATTGTGCTATCCTGGTGGGGCTGTAGTACCAGTAGTGAGTTATTTTAAGCATGGTTTTCTTCCCAGGTACACCAGTAAGGGCGGAGGTGCGGGTTCTGCACAATATGTTCAACTACTCTTTAGGGGTGAAGAGGTGCTCTAATTCAGTTTCCCTTCACTTTAGCGCTGAAGATTTGTCAGTAGTGCATGCTTTAATCATAAAGCCCTATATATCGGAGAGGAGCTGTTTGTCATCGGAGTGACCAGCCATTTCTCAAAGGTTGTAAGTTGCCTGCTAGCATGGGGCCTTATGTGTGGTTGGATGACCCAGTGTTTGATTTGTTTATTTTTTATCAGATTTTATTGGGTTTTGCAGCACAGCAAAGCATAATCCACACATTGACTACTGCCGAAGCTCAGGATCCCAGTGTAACATGAAACAATCTCTCCACCCCTCCTCCCCCCACAGTCGCATCTCTGTGGCCCTGCTTATTGATAGCATGTTCTATTGTCCCACCTGGACGAGTCTCTTCACCTTCGGGAAGTAAAGATGATGTCCCATTTAAGATCACAAGGTCATTAACATTCTCTCTTTTATTAGTATCTGCAGTCATGCACTTCATTATCTCAGTCAACGGTGCCAGGGGTCCTCCCCTGCAAGTTATCTGCCATAGACGAGGTATCTGGGTCTTGCATGCAATCTACCAATGCCTCCCAGGCCCTGGCCAAGTCCAACGAACCTCTTCCCCCCTTCTCGCATTTCTAAGTAGCACTGCGCTCTAATATCCTGCCCACCTCTCAAGCTCTCTGCACCATGTTTCCACTCTGTGTCCCCCCTGGATTTATCAATTTCTTATAATTTTGCGTTTCGCTCGGAAATGCACTAAATCCTGGAATCTGCTTTTCGCTTTATTCTTGGCTGTATGTTGGAACCAACTTAGGAAGCAATGCTTCGGTGTGCAGGGGATGTCTTTGGAAGGGATATCTGCCACAGCCCTCGTTATCATACCCCAATACTCTACGAGTGCCGGGCAGCTCCACATCATGTGTAGGAACTCAGTCCCCTCGTCTCTACACCTCTGGCATGCTGCCCCTGCTATATGGAAGTGTCTGGTGAGTTTCCCAGGTGTGAGGTATGCCCTATGCAATACGTAGAAGTACCGTTAGAAGAGCTGGGTGTGATGAGGGGTGCAGAACAAAGTGAATGGCGCAATCCGCGCCGCAGGCTATCGTGTCTAGAAGGACTTGATACCACCTTGAGTTTTGCGCCAAGGTAAAGTTGAGGCATGTTTCCTAATGTCTGCAGGAACACCTACTAGTGGACTTCCAATATAGTGGACTTCCACTCCAACCACTGGTCTTGTATAAGATAATTTTTCTTTAATTTTTCATCACTGTTGTTTACACATACCTTGCAGTAGCTTCCATAAGGTCCTGAAGAAGGTTGCCACACCTCTGTCGAGGGTATTAGACTGAAACATGTCAATCTATTTTTCACTCTATGCCAGGTTGAATGCCCGCCTGTTATAGCTCGGTTTTTAATCCTGTCCCACGGGTGCCCTAAAAGAGTCTACTGCGTATCTTGGAGTTAGTTTTACTTCACATTCACTGTGCTCTGCACCCCTCATCATACCCAACTCATCTAAAGGTATTTAGTTTATCTCTCTTCACCTAAAACATCCCTGAGCTCCTCCCTCTCAGAGAGGGGCTTGTAGCCCACATTATTACTAGGTTCATAATGTGAAGAGGTTACCCTATGATGAAGATGCAGGGAGAGGATGTGGTCTAATGGCAAGCGCGGTCGACCTCGAAACTGGGGAACTGGGTTCGAGTCTCGGTAGGGAAGCTCAACATCCTGTGATACTGGGCAAATCACTTAATCTCCCTATGCCTAACAAAATGAATGTGTGCGTCTGTAACACAACTGGTGCTCATGTAAAGCGCTCTGATACCTTCGGGTCGAGTTTGCGCTATATAAAACTCCAAAAATAAATAAATGAAGAATGCCACCTCCAGGTGGTTGAGGGAAACCGTCCTTTAAAAGGGACACTCCGGTAGCACTCTTCCGTTTGTAGACTCAGGGGTTTCTTTTGTGTTGTTGGTTTCTGAGTAGGGGAGTCAACCCTTGCAGGTCTCTAAACCTTCTCTTGCCTTCCCTGTGTTTTGAGTCCAAAATATTCTTCCCTTTCTAGTCCTTAGGGCAGTGGGAGGTTTATATATGTCTCCCTGCATCGCTTTGTATAAGCAGGTGACCGCCTTGATGCTGTAACCATGTACTAACAGCCACTATGAGTTGTGTGTTCTTAAATTCCCTCCCCCCGGTGTCGGGTAATCGCTGTGGTTAGTGTGCCATGGAGTAAGAAGTGACTTTGTGGTTAAGTCAAAGGCCTCCCTGAATTCTTCAAATGGGAGGAGCGCCCCCTCTTGGTACAAATCTCCTACCTTTGTGCTCCCGCTTCCGCCTACTCTGAGACACCTCCAGTCCCCCCATATGGGAGTATCTCCATAACAGAGCGAGGTTTCAGTGCTCATTTCAAGGTCTCCACAGCGCAAAAGATTGGTTATGGGACTGTTTTTCTACTGAGTCCTGCTGCAGCCTCACTCACACCGAGAGAATTACAGGGGGAAACAGCGGAGTGTCCCACAGCCACGGGCGTGCACATTCTGTCTGCTTGACCTTAAGATGGCTACTAAACATCTTCCCACCTCATTGATGGTCCGCATTGGAGTACAGGAACTACTGAGGGAGGCACGGAACGCGCTGCAGCACGGTCTGAGGAACCAGCCGGACAAGCGCCACGTAACAAGTACTGCCTTGATGTTTGAACTCCGCTCAGGGTCACCGGGAATGGTGCTGCAGATGGACCTATGACGATGCTCCCCGGGCGGAAACCATGAAGATTGAACTCACTGCGGAGACCGAACAACATGGCCGATGCCCGGTAGAGCAGTTTAGGCAGCTATAGAGGAGTTAGGCTTTGGTTCACCCCCTCGGCCGTCACCTACCCAGCCGGACATTGGACATAGTTTTTCCTAGTCTCCCCGTTGTGTTTCCTTCCCTCCCCCGCCTCCTCCCTCCGCGATCCTGTGGCTACCTCCCCTCTCCAGCTTATGCGTTAATATCTCTTGTTATTATCAAATCACTGTTTTTCTCCTTTTGTTTATTCTTGGCTCCTGTAACTTGTAATTTTGTAACATGTAACTCGCTGATCCTCATGTCAAGCGCTCTGATACCTCCGGGTCTAGCCAGCGCTATATAAAACTCATAATAAATAAATAAAACAGCTATCGGTATATCAGGCGAGTATGGCCTTCTCACTCGCGTTCTTTGCAAACATTGATTCCAACTGCATTGCAGCACCTGAAATTCAATGGTGTCATTCCCTTGCAGCCGTTGCAGTCTCAGCAGTACTCCCAGGACTTGGGGATCGGGCATATTAGCCGGTAGTTCCCATCTCACTCTTTGTCTGCCTGCTATCCATGGCGTTGGCCATTGCAGCTGTGCCGCGAGAAAATATTCTTCAAAATCAGACGACTAAGTCCCCCTCTGCACCTGGCCTCAGTAAAGTAGTTAAGGCTACGGCCTGGCCTCCAAAGAAAAGCGAGAAGTATGGAATCAATTTCTTTTAATAATGCCATAGGGACCCACACTGGCAGTGTCACAAAAAGTAGAGTAATCTGGGAAGTGCCACCATCTTGATCAGGTCTACCGTTCCTGCCACTGAGAGAGGGGGTGTCTTCCAGAGCTCTATGCTCGGCTCTGAGGTATCTGATCACCTTCCCTACATTCCCATCTAGCAAGTCCACTGGTGTGTGGTATGTTTATCCCCAAATATGCCAGGCATCTAGGCTCCCATTGTAGCAAGGGCAGCGCCGCCGGAGGTTCCCGATCAGTGTTTGCCAGGAATAAGTGTGACTTCAGCCAGTTGACATTTAGTCCGGAGAAGGCCCGAATTTTTCAAGTAAGCTGCTTGCACCCTCTAGGTCTGTCGTCATATTCCTTAAGAATAATGGAAGGTCGTCCGCTTATAAGGCAATGTGATGGGTTTGCCCTGAGACTTCTATCCCCTAGTAACAGTCCCCTATTCTGGCCAAACAGGCTAACGATTCCATCGCCAGGGCGAATAGCACTGGGGAGAGGGGGCAGCCCTGCTAAGTCTCGCGGTCCACTTTGTAACTCTTGGAAATGTAGCGGCAGTGCGAACTCTAGCTGTTGGGTCCGTATATAACAGTTGAGTCCAGGCTATGAATCCCTGCCCCAGATGTAAGCGCTTCATCACTGCGTATAGGAAGCCCAACTCAAGGCTATCAAAGGCTTTCTTGATGTCCACTGCAAAAATCACAGCGGTCGTAAGTATGTGCTTCTAGGATCGTTAATAGTCTCTGCATTGAGCACATTGTTGCACCCCGGGATGAGTCCTGTTTGATCTGGGTGAATCAGATGCTTCATGTGCAGGAGGAGTCTGGTGGCTGGGATACAACTAAGAAATCTTTAATGTATATTGAACATTGATAAAGGTTGATATGCTCACATACCGTTTGTCGACCGCCCAGGTTTCAGGAGCTGAACTACTAGCGCCTCCCTGGTGGAGTTTGGTAGGGAGCTGGACTCTTTGCTTGCTTTGTACAAGTCTACTAATCTCCAGGCTATCTCGCCGTTTCCTCATCCTGCTTCAACACCCTCCGAATGCTCCGCAGGATCTTCAAGTGGATCCCCACCGAAACAAGAAAAACAGTCACTCAGGCCCTCGTCACCAGCAGTCTGGACTACTGAAACGCCCTCTACGCAGGAACGACGGCTAAGCTCCTGAGACGTCTGCAACGCATCCAGAACGCCTCTGCACATCTTATCCTCGACATCCCCCGCCGCAGCCACATCACACCCCACCTGAGAGACCTGCACTGGCTCCCTGTCAACAAGAGGATAACCTTCAAGCTCCTCACCCACGCACACAAAGCACTCCACAACTCCCGGACCAGCCTACCTCAACAGACGACTCAGCTTCTACACCCCCACCCGCCAGCTCCGCTCCACCAGCCTCGCCCTCGCCACAGTCCCCCGCATCCGGAAAACGACCGCCGGCGGCAGATCCTTCTCCCACCTCGCCGCCAAGACCTGGAACACCCTCCCCACCAACCTTCGGCAGACCCAAGACCTACTGGCCTTCAGAAGACTCCTCAAGACCTGGCTCTTCGATCAGTAGCAGCACCCCCCCCCCCTCTTCCCCCAGCGCCTTGAGACCCTCGCGGGTATGTAGTGCGCTTTATAAGTGACCTGATTGATTGATTGATTGATTCACATATGTGGCATATAGTTCAACTGGGAATCCATTGTTTCCTGGTGGATTACCTCTGGCCAGAGCCTTGATTGCTGCTCGGACCTCCTGGACTGTAATATGTCCTCCCAGTTCCTCTGCCTCATGAGTTAATAGTGGAATAGGTAAGGGTGCCAGGAACTCTGATAGTGTTCTCTGTTTGTGCAGATGTGCTAGTATATAAAGTGGAATAGTAATCGCAGAATTGTTGGTTTATTTCTTTTGTCTATAGAGACGGCCATCTTGATCCGTAGCTATCTCCACTAGCACCGACCCCTGTTTTCCAGCGTTGGCAAGCCATGCCAAGAACGAACCTGTCCGGTCCTGCTCCGCATGGGACCTAGTCATATATGCCTCATAATCGAAGCAGCGCACTCTTTCGCCATGTTCTGCCACTTCCTCCTTAGCTCCCAAGAGGGATTGTTGTAACTCTGGGCGGCCCGGCCTGTGCTTCTCTAAGGATCTCAACTCTTCTTCTGCCCTTGTGATCTCTGACACTAGAGTACGTCGTAAACCTATCGACTCAGATAAGCACCTCCCCTTCAGCACAGTCTTAAATGCATCCCATTTAATCATGGGAGAGGAGGCAGTGTTGGTGTTATCCTCACAGTACTGTCTAATGTGGTTCCCAATGGTATCTCAAAAGAGCGGGTTTTCTAAAGACTCCGGTTTCAATCACCACATCGGTATACAAGGCCGAAGTCGTTCCCACCTCAGGTGTAAAAGGACGGGGTTATGGTTCAATATGCTTCTGGCGAGATACTCAACGTTGTGCACCAGCCCATGTATATCTGGTTTACAAATAAATGTGACTAGTCTCACTTGGAGTTCGTGGGGACTCGAAAAAAATTAGTAGTGTCTTGTAAGAGGATGTGTCCGATGCCACGTATCGATCAGCCCCCACTACTCCTGCCAGTTTGAGAACACTCTGGCTAGTCTGGTGATCGGGGAGTCCCGCAGTAGCAGGTGGGAGCGGTCTAATTCCAGATCCACTACGCAGTTGTGATCCCCTCCTGTAAGAACGTTTGGACTAGGTAGGGGGCTAAGGACCTCGAGAGTTCCAAAAAAAAAGTTCCCTGGTCGGCATTGACGTCTATTGGCATAGACGTTGATAAGGGCAATGGGACGGCCCTCTAGCCAGCCCGTCGCCACTACAATCCCCCCCCCTGGTGGATCAATAATATCCCCTATGTTGAAAGGGTACCCCAGCTCGTATCCCGATCAATGTCCCCCGTGCATAGGCAGAGCAGGTAGTGTAATATGCCTGTCCCCTCCATCGTTTTTTTAGTGCTGCCACTTCTTGGCTATGAGGTATGTTTCTTCGATGAATGCTATTTGAATCCCCCTTTTATTCAGGTGGGAGAACACTTTGTATCTTTTGGTCACTGTGTGCATTCCCCTTGTATTCCAGAAGATGAGTCGATAAGTCATGGGCAGACTGGCCATTGTGTCTTGCAGACTTTCACAGGGATGCTATCTGCACAAGTTCTCATAACTCATGGGACACAATCTGCCATGTTTCACCCCTAGGACGTGATTTCCATACAATCCCATAACAAACAAGTAACATTCAACCCAACTCCCCTTCCCCAGGACAAGTAGACAGTGACCCCCTATTTAAAGTCCCAGACAACCAGAAACACTCGCAGGAGAACCCACGCAAACACTAAACAGTGGTGGCATGTTAAACTAGGGCACTCTGCCGGGTGCCTCCCACCCCACCTCAGCCTTCCCCAGAAGTTTCAGCCTCCCCTCTCTTTCAATCTGCCCCTCCCTCAGGTCGGCGTTCAATTATTCTATTAATCATTCAGATTATTTAGTCTGAAGTTCTAGGCGTTATTTTCAGGAGTTCGTGATCTGAGATTCCAGTTGAGCTGGATCTGGGATCGGTGTCTGAATCTCCGTAAGCTGATGGCGGCTGCTTGTCTATCCAGTCATCTGCTTCTTGTGGTGTTCTGAAGAACTGCACCCCACCAGGGGTCGCCACACTGAGACTGGCCCGGAACAGCATAGCATATGACATAACCATTTGACGTAGTTGGTGTTTCTTTTCTAAGAACGTAGAGTGTTGTCATTGAACAAGTCCGGGATTATCATAACTTTACTGCTTTCCACGTTGTTATCCTCTTTGTCGGGCTTGTCCCGGTATGTGGTCTCATATGTGGTCTCGGTCTTTATAGTATAACAGTCGGGCGACCACCGGTCTTGGGGGTACCCCCGGCTGTGGCGCACTCGCTGCATGCCCTCTTCGGGGCAAAGAACTGGGAGAGCCTTTCTGTCGCCACCTCTTTCTTCAGCCAGCGTGAGATAATCCACCATGCTCGGTACTTTGACGTGCTCCGCAGACCAATTACACAAATGTTTTGCCGCTGGATCTGTTCTCAGCATCCTCCGCCCTAAGCTCCAATGTGCGCACTTTTCCTTCGAGTTCTGCTAGTCTCCTTTTTGTTGAAATCAGTTCAGTTGGGATCTCTGCTAGTTCTCGTTCTGTCGCGGTGACACACACCAGCAGGGGTTGTTGGTTGTCTTTCATAATTCTCATGACTGCTACGACTGTGTCAATTTTCTCCTCGAGGACATCTCTGGAGATGGTTATGGCTTGTAAGATGTCCTGGAGGGTCGGGCCCAGCTGAGAGTCCATTGTGCCCTCCTCTGCGCATGGCCGCCAAGCTCTCCTGCGGGTTTGCTCCCTGAGTCAGGTTCTTTCCGGCGTGATGCCTTTCCCATGTTTACTTTGCCATGCCCCTGGTCAGAAGTGTTTGTCAAGGAAGAAAGGCCGGAGTTAGCTAGGTGGGCTGCCAGCCAGTGCCCGTGTGGCGGAGCCTCTGATATTAGTAGTAGTCACAGCAGTTGCGGGTTCACGGTGTCTTGTGTGATATGCTGTGATATCCAGCTAGTCCCGCTGTGGCTGGTCCAAGGCTGGTTCCCCCACCATCAGGTGACTGGCTGATTGTCATAGGGGTCTCTCTGCCGGGGCAGTAGAGCAGGGGGTAAGCGCCCAGGCAGGGCACTCACAGCCTCGGGCCTCAGTCGTATGTCCATTGCTGTCTTCCTAGTTACTTGCCAGATGCCAAAATGGTGCACCTCAACTCAAGGAGCCACCCGTCGCAGCACTCTTTGCCGCCAGTAAGTGTGGTCTATTTATGCTTCTCCTGCAGGCTACGGTTTGACATGTAGCAGATTTCTGGTGGGCCGATCGTCCCTGCAGCACAGCTTAGGGCTCCTCCTGTGTGGACTCTCGAACCGTTATGTGCCATCATCTTCTTGAAAACGGAAGATGGCCGGGTGCGACCTAGGCTTCTGCTCCCAGCCGGGTCTCGCCCATGTCATGGAGTGGCTGCTGGTTGGATATTTTATTTATTTATTTAATGCAGTTTTATATAGCGCAAACTTTACCCAAAGGTGTCAGAGCGCTTTACAAAAGAACCAGGTAAGTTACAAAAGGTACACAAGATAGACTAAACACGCTAACAAGTCATATATATACAGTTAAAAGTACATACGATAGGCTAAAAAGTTACATATATGCGATACAGGCAGTCTTGTAAATTACCTTGCTTCGATAGGAAGCCAGCGAAGAGACAACAGTATGGGTGAGATGCGATCATTTTTTTAGCCCCATATATGAAGCGAGCTGTTGAGTGGAGGATGGATTTTAGAGGGGAAAGGTGGGATTTCGGGAGGCCATCAAGGAGAGAGTTGCAGTAGTCCAATCTGGAAGGAACCAATGATTGGACCAAGGTTTTTAAGTCTTGACAGGCAAGAAGCGCCAAACCCCCCAGAGAAGGTGCAGTTGGTAACGTGCATTCTTGGCGATGGAATTGATATGTGACTGTAAGTTGAGCCTTTTACCTAGGATGATGCCTAGGGATTTGGCACTGTCAGCAATGATAGGCGTGTTGTTGAGAATGTTCAGATTGTTCATCCAAGATTGGATAGGAGGAGGAGATAGTGAGGTCGAGAGGAGAAGGAATTCTGTTTTGGAAGAATTCAGTATTCGTTGATGAGTAGACAGCCAGTGGTGGATGGAGTTGAGTGTGGTGTTGAGGATTGAAATGTCATGAGTTGAAGAAACCTTTAGGTAGAGTTGGGTGTAATCTGCATATAGGTGATAATGGATCCCAGATTTTTTTAGGAGATTACCCAGTGGTTCAATGTAGAGGTTGAAGAGAGTGGGGGCAAGGATCGAGCCTTGAGGGACACCTTGTCCAACAGCCATTGAAGTGGAGAGACAATTAGCTATTTTGATCATCTGGGATCTGCCCGAGAGGAATGATTCGAACCATTTGAGCACTGTGCCTTCAAAACCGATTCTTAGCTTTAAAGTGTTCAAAAGAGTGTTGTGATTAACAGTGTCAAAGGATGCGGATAGATCAAGAAGGATCAGGAGACAAGATTTACCAGAGTCAAGTACTCGCAGGGCATCATCGATCACTTGAATTAGGGCTGTTTCGGTACTGCAACCTTGGGTAAAGCCAGATTGGAATTCGTCAAAGAGGGAGTTGACCTTGGTATGTTTGTAAAGTTGCTTCGCCACCCAACTTTGTTATTTTAGCAAGAAAAGGAAGGTTGGTGATAGGGCGAAAGTTGTTGAGTTCTTTTGCATCAGCAGAGGGTTTCTTAAGAAGTAGGGTAACCTGTCCTGTTTTAAGGGCAGCAGGAAGGGAGCCTTGGTTGAGGAAGAGGTTTATCAGACTGGTCCAGTAGGGGGGGGGGGGGGGGCGTGTGTGTGTGTGTGTGTGTGTGTGTGTGTGTGTGTAAAAGTCAATGGCAATGTCACTGGGGATGGGGTCGATGGAATGGTTAGAGGGTTTAGTTTCTAGAATGCTTTCAAGGAGGGCCGTTTCGGTGACGAGGTCATAGTTCTGCCACAGGATTCGGGATTTACAGACCTCAGGGGGCATAGGATGGGTAACCTGATCCACAAGTGATTTTACTTTTTCATCAAAGAATAATGCAAATTCTGCCGCTATCTTGGGTAGGTCGTCAAATATGGTGGGAGAGGTAGAGATGGTGCTTTTGATAAGGTCGAATAATTTTTTAGGTCTATTTTTGGCAGAATCTAGGAGGGTTCTGAAGTGCATCGCTTTTTCATGGAAGATGTGTTTGTGGTAACGGGATCTTGCGAGGCATAGATTGGTGGTGGAAGGAGAATGTCTCCATAATTTCTCAAGGTTCCTCAAGTGTTTTCTTGCTTTGTAGAGGGATTTATTGAACCACGGAGCAGAAGGAGTAGGTCTTTTCTTTTTACTTTGCAGTGGAGCAACATTATCAATTACAGCTGATAGACTGGTGAGACATTGGGTGGTCAGGTCGTTGACATCAGAGTAGGGGTCTCAGATCGGAAGAGAGCTCAAAGCTGTGTTGCATAAAATGTCCAGGTCGATGTTTTTGATGTTGCGGAAAAAGGTAGTAGTTCTTTTAGGTTGACCAAGAGTAACCGAAAGAGATAGGTGCAGAGAGAAGGGGATGAGGAAGTGGTCAGACCAATCTACTGGTATAGGATCAACAGCAGTTAGCATATCTACTTTGGAGATAACAAGGTCAAGAATGGAGCCCTTAGAGTGCATCGGTTTTGTGTTAACTTGAACAAGATCATTTCCTAAGAGGAAAGTGGCAAGTCTGTTGGCCGCTGTATCTTCCATATTGCCCCAATGAAGATTAAAGTCTCCAATAAAAATCTGTTTGTCGCTTTGCGAGTATTGGTCGCTCGCAAAGTCAGTGAATTCCCCTGTGAAGGCAGAGCTGTCACCAGGCGGGTGATGGATGGTATAAAACCTGACAGGGGAGTTTTGCTGTGTTTGAAACTCCAGAGAAAGGCATTCGAAGGAACGGAAAGAGCTTCTGGGAAAAGCTTTGAGATGAAGGGAGTTCCTGAAGATAACTGCTACACCTCCCCCGACTTTATCTTCTCTATCGTTCCTGAGAATGGAATAGTCAGTGGGGAGCAGAAGATCGAAAGAAGTATGAGAAGTGTCGTTAAGCCAGGTCTCAGTGAGGAAAAGTATATCAAGGCTGTAAAGATTAATGATGTCTGAAATTTCCAGCTTAGGTTTGTTCACAGATCGACAGTTGTGTAGCAGACAACGAGCCTCTGAGATGACTGTTTTGGTGAAGGGGGAGTCAGGACTTTTGGGGGTTATAGGGATGATGTTCCTGAGAATGGGTGACTGGATTGGAGATGGTCGAAGTTTGGTGCGGGTGAGGGAGATGGTTGGTATAGTGCAGTGAATAGTGTTAGGAGGAGAGGGTGTGGGGGTTGGAGTTGGAAGAATTGTAGCTAGCCAATAGGTTGGAAATGTTAGTTCATGTCAGATTGTGTGAGGGTTTTTTGGGGCGTAGGAGCAGGGTACTTCTAGGGAGATTGGGGATATGAGTGCTCACAAAAGGAAGTAGGGAGTTGGGAAGAGTGGAAATTTTAGTACTTAGGTGGGCGATGGAAGTTTCAAGCTGGGAAATAGATGAGATGAGAAGTCCTAGTTTATTTTCTAGGGAGTGCAGAGCTGGAAAAGGAAAGTTAAGATGTTCGATGGGTTCAGGGTGGAGTTCGACTTGAGAGGGAGAGCATGGAGAGGGGGTAGGAATAAAGAATGGAGGGAGATTCGTCAAGAGATGTTGATTGGAAGTACTTGTCAGTGCAGTTGGGGAGGAGAGAGAATTATCTGTGCATACATTGAATAAAATAGAAGTATTGACTTCTAGCTGAGGAAGAGAAAGGTGAGGTCTGGAATGGGAGGACAAGGGGGAAGGGGATGGAAGTGGGACACAGGAAGGCAGAAAGTCGGGGGTAGAGAGGAGGGAGAGGTATAGAGGGTGTGCAGGCTGGGTGTAGTGAGTGTATGGGGGCTGGAAACAAGCACGAAAAGGATGGTAGCCCCGGTTGTTGGTTATAGAAAGTGTAAAATTCTGCTAGGTTAGGGGAAGAGAGGGAGGGAGGGAGGAGGTTGTCCTAGGGAGATGGTGGTTCAAGCAGCAGTTCTGGAATGTTGGGGGGGGGAGGGGGAGGGGTAGAGAAAAATGAAAGCGGCTTGCCCAGGATTTATAAAAAAAGGAAGGGGGTAGGGTAAGCGGGGAGAGCATAAGGTGGAACAGACACTGTGAGAGCTGGGAGGTCAGGATATTGGAACAATGGAATGGATAGGGGAGTGGTTAACCTGGCGAGGGGGGAGATTTCTGCAGAATTCCAGGTTGGTAAAGGGGTGTGGATGAGGGAGCAAGCCATTGGCTGGGAGGGAGTGTTGATGGTAGTATCCCAGACGGGGAAGGTGGGATTGGGGGGAGGGGAGACAGGGGTGAAGGAGGGGAACTGGGGGGACGGCTGTGCCCCAAGGGAGGACTGCAAGCAGGTGTTCCGGTGGATATGGGGAGGCGAGAAAGAATTGAGGGAGGAGTTGGGGGAGGAGCCTGGAGGGATAGGAATGCCAGGTATGGAAAGCAGGGATGGGAATAGGTGGTCGAAAAGGGAGAGATAAGTGTCTTTGGCTTGGATCAGGACTTTGCTGTTGTAAAGTGAGATAGTGAGTGAGCCATCGAAACAAGCTGAAGGGGAGATTTTTAGTTGGTGCCCGTGTGGGATTGAGGAGGAGGAAGTAACGTTGAGGGAGTTGTTGAAAATGGTAGTCCAGGATGAGATGTTGTGGGTGAAGAACATGAGATCGGTTTTGAGCCTCCCATAACGACCACTATGGTATTGGTCAACGAAAAGGGAATCGGAAAATTGTTCAAGGGTGTTGTGTTTGAACCTTTTTGCTGATGCTTTGGACAAATTGGGGGGAAAAATGATTTTGAAACAGTTGACTCCAGCCTTCACTCGTTTGGACGACATATTTGTAAGATGGGGAGGGTGAAGTGAAGGAGATGTAGGGGAAGAAGAGTGTGCTACGAATGAGGTGAAAGCGAGTAGAAGCAGAAGGAGGAGATGGAACATTATTCAGGAGTAATTAAGTAATCAAGGTGACCGGGGGGGGGGGGGGGGGAGGAATGGAACCCATTGAAGATGAGGGCAAGATGATGTAGCTGAGCCACCAGGGCAAGAAACGTACCAGTTGCGGCTCGTTGCTTCAGCTAAGCTTCGGCAGAAGACACAGAGCAAGCCATAACTAACAGCAATGATGTGTTAACACATTGCCTGCACAGGGAACCACCATGGTAGGCAGGCAGAATCGTCTTGTAGAGAAAAGACATCGGCAACAATAGATTATCACAGGGAATACAGCAGGGGATCAATGTTAAGGTGAGGTAGGCAGAGTGTGTCACAAATGCCTGCAAGGTCTTTTAAGCCAATGAAACAATATGAGAAACACAATTAAACGTGCAAAAATAATGATGTTGGTGTACAATGCTAGGTTTTAGCGTAAATATGATAAGGCGCCAAACCAGAATTAGCTTAGGATATGCAGAAGCCACAAAGCAGGCAATAAATAACAGCTTCGACATGGAAACACAGAGCCTGCACATGGAACCAATAAAGGTGTAAGATAGCTAAAATCAACAAATAGTCAAATGTAGCAGTATATGCAAAGAAACTCACTAGATCCGCAAGATGTGCGGGTGGCCATAATGTCAGGAGGAACCAGTGAGGAAGCTTAAACAGAGTTCAAGTTGAAGAGGACGCCCAAGTGGTTCACTTTACTGACAGGCAAGCCTGAAAAGGAGTCATGTTGGCGTGGTAGCCCAAAAGCCCTACTGAGAGGTAGCCCAAAAACGAAATGGGTGACAACAGACAATAACCCAACCTTGGGCAACACTGGCAGGGGGGAGGTCGACTCCAACAACATCAGGAATTGAGACCAGTACCCTGCAGAGCTTTCCCTAATCCAAGGCATGCATTTAAAGACATGCTGGAGATGTTCTGGGCGTATAAATTGTGGCCCCCAACAAAGCGCTCCTTTCAACTGTTCCTGGCAGTAAACAATGACCCCATATGAAATAAGTCCATGAGATGGCCTATATGGATATAGCCAGGTCACTCCAGCCGCTCTGGCACCGGTGCTTGCGTGCTTCTCAAAGGTCCAGCTGAGCTTCAGGGCAGACAATGGCGCCTGACTGCACTCATGTAGGTCCCCATCTCTATGGCGTCTGATGCCAGGCAGGAAGTGCCCTGGGGGGAAGGGGCAGCTCTCATCCTCACTGAGCTGCTTTATGCTCCCATTGCACGCTATAGACCCCTCCGCTACTGACTTTCGTGTCTGTTGTCGCTCCCCCCATCTGAGCGGGAAGGGAGGCCCGCTCTCTCTGTAGTGGGCCACCACGATATCTCGCCTGCTGCAGCACGGGCAGGCCGGGTTCTGCGTGGGCGGCGGGTGTTCTACAGTGAATTCACGAACCTCCACTTCGGTCCGCTATGCCACCTCTGTCCGTCCGCCTTGGGTTGACGGCGATCAGTCTAGGTTGGCCCGTATAGCGAAGGTAGGATTCCCGCCGGACCTCCGCTGCTGCAGCGCCACGGCGTCCCGTCTCCCGCACCTCAGGTCTGTCCTCGATGCACCCTTAGGGAGGCTGTCTTGCTGCGCCTCTGCAGTTCCCACTACGAGTCTCAGGTTCCGGGCCTCTCTTGTCCGTAGGACACCTGCACCGACGGGTCCTGCTCGGCCGTTAGTCACGGCCCTCCTCTGCCATCATCAGGGCTGCGTGCTTCTCTGTAGTCATCAACTGCCAAAACCAGTGCTGATCATCTCTGTCAGCACAGTACGCAGTACCAGGGGCCCACAGGGGTTGTGCTGGTATTCGCAGATGCTACCCGGGCCCATATCTTCTGCAGGATGGTATAGGATGGGGGACTCTGGCGGGAGTATCCTACTCCCTGGATGCTTGGCCACGTCCCGTGACCCAGTGTTTGGTGTAGGTGTATCCCCATTTCTCCTGGTTCTGGAGTCCATAGTGTGCTTGGATTTGTGAAAAGGTGATGAGGCCTCCTATTCTTTTGCATTTTACGGTCTGCCATAGGTGGTAGTCACTGCACACCAGTGCCGGTGGAAAGTCTGGGTTATCTATTATGGGTGTCAGCAGAGTGAATGGGAGGGACAGCCCCGTACGAATGACCATTCTAAGCCAAGTTTCACTGTCGCCCTCACCACAGGGGAGATGTTAACCCCTGGGGGTCCGTGTTTTTCAAGGAGCCAGGGGATTTTCCGGATATGGATCCCTGCTATCATTTGATCAATGAAGCATCAGTGTTTTTCAGTCGGGGGTCTGTTCCACTCTATCATGTACCTCAACTGTGTGGTGAGGTAGTAATTAGTGAGATGGGATATGCCCAGACCTCCCACCGTCATTGGTAAGTAGGCCCTCTTCTTAGCCATGTGTGGTGTCGTGCCCTCCCATATGAAGATGTTCAGCTTGTTCAAGAGATGTTGGGGTGGTTTTAGAAGTAAGGTTTGCATGCCTTAAAGAATTTTGGGGAGGAGGGTCATTTTGCTGCCACCGTTCCTGACCAGGAGAGTCCCCCTGACTTCCAAGTCTATATGTCTGTGAGGGCTGTGGCCACCAAGTCTGTGTAGTTACCTTCCACTGCCTTATCTAAGGATGCACAGATTTATAGCTCCAAATATTGCACTCGGTGGCAGGCCCGCAGGAGCGGGAATACTTGCTAGTTTGGTCCTGTCCCTATGTGGGGGGGTGAGATTCAGGATGTCTGTTTTTTGTACATTGACTTTTAAACCGGAAACACTACCAAATGCCTCCAATTCCATGAGTAGGACAGGTATAGAAGAGTGCGACTGGGAGGGTCCTCGTAACATCTGCATACAGGACTAGTTTGTGCTTGTAATGCTCCATAGAAATGCCTGCGATGTTCAGGTCGTCTTGCACCATTTCCGTCAGTGGGTTCACATAAACAGCAAAAAGTAACAGAGACAAGGGACATCCCTGCTGCATGCCCCTGGTGATGGCGAAGGCCTCTGACATTGCGCCTTTAACTGTTACTTGGGCATTGGGTCTGGCGTAATTATAACAGATCCATGTCTTGAAGCGGGGCCCTATTCTCAGTTTATCTAGTGTGCGATGTAAGAACGGCCACGAACTCGGTTGAATGCTTTTTCAACATCAATCAATTTCAGGAGCGAAGATCAGCGGACACAATTTGTCAAATAAATATGAGCCATTTGGTATTGTCGCTACCATTTCTCTCTGGAATAAAGCCTGTTTGATCCGGTTTATGAGGTGCCCCATCAGTATGCCTGTGAAAAGCTTGGCATGAGCATTAAGTAGAGAAATAGGTTGAGAAAAAGCACAAGAGGTCGGATCTTTCACAGGTTTGGGGATCACTGTAATTACTACTTCACACATTGTATCTGTACATGAGCCTGAGTTTCCGAAGGAGGTGTATAAGCAAGCTAGAATGGGGCCAGTTTGGGGCTGAGGACTTTGTAAAAGGACAGGGTGAACCCATCAGGCCCTGGGGCTTTTCCGGGTTGGAGTTTTGTTATGGCCGCGAGCACTTGGTCTACACGTATTACCACTTGCAGGGATTGCGCTTCTTGTTTGGGCAGGCTTGTGATGCTGGCCTTAAAGAGGTAGGTGAATGTGTCTTCTATATCCGTCTCTTCCACTATGTAGAGGGTAGTATTGAAGTGTTTGAATGCATGTGCTATACCCTCGCCTGTTCTAGTGCTATGGCCATCCTCTATCTTAATCTGTACAATTCTGCTTTTATGGAGTTTGGCCCTCACCTTACAGGCAAGAAGCCTTGTTGCCCAGTGTCATACCTTTGTTTAGTATGTAAGAGTTCATGTTCAGCTTTGTCATGTTCTAGGTCTCCGAGTTGTTTCCTGACCGGCGTCAACTGCCTTGGAACTTTGTGCACACCAGTTATGTGCACCCCCCTCTAAGTCTGCCGATTTGTCTATCAGAGTTAGTAGTCTGTCATTAAGCTTCCACTGGTGGGCGGCAACAGGCAATCTGGAGGTTCTAAAGGAGAGCGTGATCGGAGCGTGGTCTGACAATGCTGCAACCCCTATTTCAGTGTGGGTGGTCACCGTTAAAAGTCAGGGAGATGCTGAGGAATAATCTTGTCTGGCATATGTCTGGTTTGAAGCTGAGAAGAAGTAGTATTCTCTAGTTGTGGGGAGGTGTCAGTCATATGTCCTTCAGCCATTGTATTCCGCTGGCCGAGATTGCTCCAGTTTTCCCCAACCTCTGGGTGGGTCTATCTAGTTGTGAGTGTGGCACTAAGTTAAAGTCACTCCCTTTAAGGAAGTAGTTATCTGTAGTTGAGAGTACCTGGCTGATCGCTGCAGTAGTAAATAGCTTTTGATAGTTAGGTGAATAGTGTGGTCAATGTGAAAGGTTACATGCACAGTGACCTATGTGGTGATAGGAGGCTGTGTAAATTTGTTAACTATTAGAATGGCCACCCCTGCTTTTTTGCTGGGTCTTGACAAGAAGAATTGGTTGCTGAAGCATCTAAACCACATTCTCCCCCAGTTTTTCTTAAGCAGGTGAGTTTCTTGTATGGGTTTGCTGGACCCTTGGTTTTTTTTCTTCACTTAAGCATGGTTTTAGCCTGCTCTGTAAGCGATGTGCCGTCATGCCCCCCAGACACGCCCCGCTGGTGTCAGACTTCAAATTGAACCCCAGAGCACGTCCACGGTGCATCAGCGAAGGTAGCCGATTTCAATTGTGTTCTTTCCTTGTAAGCACCCTAGTGCTGTTTTGGAGTTGACTGGCTCCTTAGTGCATTAGGAGCACCATCTTGCTAAGGGCTTTCTGGCCTTGTATTACTGTGAAGCTTGTTTGCTTTATTTTTTGCTTTGACTAGTTTTTATCCTTCTACTTTAGTTTGTTTTGTGTTTGTCACCAGTAGTGTCTGCCGCAAGGTAGCTTGTGGCAGAACACGAGGAGTTACTGGACCCTTGGGTGGTTTTTATTTCACCTAAGCACGGATTTAGCCTGCGCTGCCGCAAGGGAGATTGTGGCAGAATACGAGGGGTTGCTGGACCCTTGTTTGGTTTTTATTTCACCTAAGCATGGTTTTAGCCTTGCCTGTAAGTGCTGTGTCATCAGGCCCTCCAGACACGCCCTCGCTGATGCTGGGCTTCAAATTGAGCACCAGAGTGTGTCTGCGCAGTTGACGCGCGCAGCGGGCATGACTAAGGCAAGCCCGTATGCACTCACACAGCTCTCAGCACCAGCTACCATGCCGGTTTTGCTCCCCTGCCTCAAACTACTATATGGTACTCCAAGGAGCAACTGCTCAATATGAACCACCCAGGTAGGAGATGTCAAGGTCCTACTCTTTGCCCAATTAATCCAGAGTAAGTAAGTAAAAAACTTGTAGAGCGCACAAATGCTGAGGTGTCTTGGCGCTATATGTAGCCAGGGAGCAGTTAGCGGTCGGGTACAAACGGCTTCATTCCCTAGCAGGGAAAAGCCAGATCTTTACATTTTCCTGAACCGTGTTCTGGAATTCTGGAACCTTATGATGGCTGGTAGCTCATTCCAGAGCTTCGATGCTCTGTGTGAGAGACTTCTACCACCCCATCTGGCCTGATGAATCCTGGGGACCTGAACTAATCCTTTGTTGGCTGATCTAAGCTTCCTATTTGGTGAATTCCACAAGTTTCTGTAGGTCCCCAGACCCTCCCCCATCCAATGCTTTGTGCACCAGGCATAGAGCCTTAAACTCAATGCGCTTCTTTATCGGTAACCAATGCAGCTCCCTAATGCTATTTGAAATATGTTGGTATTTAGGAATGTTGAGCAACACTCGTGCTGCTGTATTTTGCAGTGATTGAAGTTTTAACAGTTGGCGCTTGCCAACGCCTAGGAAGAGTGCATTACAGTAATCGATAAGGGAGAGTTCTAAGGCAACTATAACCACTTTCCTGAGGTCAAAAGGGATAAACGGTAGGACTTTACGCAAGATTTTCAAGAGGAAAAAGCAAGATGTCAGATGGTTATCTGTCTGGCAAAGTTTAGTTGGAAGTCAAACAGAAACCCTAGGTTCCTAACATTTGCCGAGGGGTTTGGGCAGAGACCTGCTTCTGCCGGCCACCAGGATTGATCCCAAAGTAGAGGCCCTATCCCAAACTCCATGACCTCCGTTTTGGTTGTATTCAGTTTTAGATAACTCTGATGCATCCACCCCATAATTTGCTTCAAACAGCTATGGAATCTCCCTGCCACCATTTCGGCATTTGAGGAAATGGAGATGACGATTTGCGTGTCATCGGCGTAGGTTACCAACGAGAACCCCAGAGCCCTCATTAACTTGGCTTCGTTAACAGTGTACTTTTCGGTCTGCCCTAGATGCAAGTTGGCCCTCGATAATCTCAAGATAAAAAGTTTGTGGGCTTCTGAGGCTACCTGCCACAAGGCATCTCCTCTTTATGGGTCCTATCGGTGCACCCTCATTAACAAGCGCTCCCTCATAAAACATGCTCTTGAATTTGCTGATTTCTTAGAAACACAATTCATAGATGTTGCATTCATTACTGAGACCTGAGCTGATGCTGCCTCTGGACCTGAGCTTTCTATGGCAGTACCAGTAGGCTACTCGGCATTCAGGCTAGACCAGGTAGGTAAAAGAGGCGGTGGCATTGCAGCCATATATCCTAATTTGTTTAAAATTTCCTTCGTCTGGGTTAGCAGCTCTAAGGAAGCGCTTTCTTTTAAAATCTAATTTACTGAGCATTACTCCTTTAATGGTCTAATCCTATATTGTCCCGCTGGCTCTTGTGCAGCGTTCTCAACCAATCTTTCTCAGCTATTAGACATAAAAGTTAATTCTCCTGATTTTTCCATCTTAGATGATTTTAATCTCCTCTTGGATAAACTTTCCAATCATGATTCGATCCAATTCACAGACATGATGAATAGCTTAGGATTAGAGCAATTAGTCAAAGGACCAACCCATTCGGCAGGTTATCTGCTTTATGGTATTTTCACTGACAGTCCACATTTTCAAACTCTCCCGGTCTTCTACTTGGTCTGGTCTGACCACCTGGCAGTTATGTTCAACATCAAACTTGCCTTGAACACACCGACTACCAAGCAGCTGTTGCCCCCAAGGCCTTCCCGCCAGTGACATACCATTGATACTGACGAACTGAAAAAAGCCTTAGCTTCGACTCCGCCTCTGGTCACTGAAGACCTGGACTCAGCGGCCAACTCTTATCATTAGATTGACATGGCTCTTGATCAGCTAGCACTGCTCAAATCCCGCAATGACTCTAGGTCCTTGTCCTCAGAACCTTGATTCACAGAAAATCTGAGACTCCAGAAACAGGCATGTCGCAGGCTAGAAAGGAAATAGAGACTCCACTATGCCATAAGAGAAAAAGAGACATATAAGCGCTCCTTAGCTATCTACAAAATATGATTTTTAAGGAGAAAACCAGGTACTATACGTATAAAATAGAATCCTCTAAGAACTCAGCGAAATAACTTTTTGTTACTGTCCAAAAACTATCGAAGGCCTCAGAAAATGTAAATAATAATATTAATCAAACTTTCTACAACTCATTGGCCACAGTATTTCAAGATAAGGTAAACGCAGTCTTTAATCTTTTCTCCACTAATCCTTTAAATGGTATTGACAGCGCAATTGGCCTTCAATCTAAGGAGGACGATGACCGGGTAACTTTATCGACCTTCTCTGAACTTTCCCCATCACAAGTTCTGACATTACTTACCCAGACTAAATCTGACTCCCTCTCGATTGCTGCCTGCCCAAAGTAATACTCCTTGTACCGGAAATCATTTCTAGACATCTTGCTACCATCTTTAATCAGATGCTCAGCACTTGGTATTTCCCAACGAAATGGAAGTTAGCATCCATCTTCCCCCTCCTCACGTAGCCTAACCTGAATTCCTCAGATCCCAACAACTATCGTCCAATCTCCCATCTCCCTTTTCCAGAAACAATCATCAAGAAGGCCATCATCTCTCAATTGGCCTGCTTTATTGAGGAACAGGGCCACGTAGATCCCTGCCAATTTGGCTTCAGAAGTCATCACAGTACTGAGCTGGCTCTTATAAGTGTGTCAGAGCAAATTAGACAGACTATGGACTTGGGTGGAAATGTTGCCCTGATTCTTTTAGACCCATTGGCATCATTTGTTACCGCCAACCACGATATTCTTCTGACTCGTCTTTCCTCTGTTGGCATCAAGGATAAAGCACTTTTACTCCTTAAATCTTTTCTCTCTGACTGGAAACAATTTGTTGCCTTAAACTCGGAATGCATCCTCTTTCACCCTTCCCTGCGCCGTCCCTCATGGCTCGTCGTTGAGTCTGACCCTTTTTAATATTTACGTGGCTCCACTGGCCAAGTTGATTAGGTCATTTGGGTTTACTGCTGTAACCAACTCAGATGACACCCAAATTATGGTCTCTGTGTCCAGTTATCCTTAAGATACAGCCATGCTCTTCCATAACTGCATGCATGAGATAGGGAACTGGATGGCCCAGAATTGCCTGAAGCTAAATCAAGGTAAAACGGAGGTTCTGCTCTTCGGAAGAGATACCTCCTTCTGGTCTCCCAGGTGGTAGCCGGCAGAACTGAGCACACTCCCCACCCCAGTTACAAAGGTCAAGAATCTTGGAGTTGTTTTCGATAATCAACTCACCTTTGAGGGTCACATGAACTCTGTCACCTCAGCCTCCTTCTTTACAATGAAACTCCTCAGGAAAATCTTTCTCTTTATTTCTAGGGACTTGCAAAAAACTGTGATTTCATCCCTCGTGCTTTCTAGAATCGATTATTGCAACACCTTATTTGTTAACATCAGAAAGAAATTCCTTAATAAATTGCAGTCTGCAAAATTCAGCTGCCCGACTACACTTAGGCATACCAAAACGCGAATCTGTCTCTTACTCCCTTACCCTTCTTCATTGGCTCCCCATAAGGATCGTATCTATTTTAAGGCCCTCTGCATAGCCTTCAGGGCACTTCATGGGGAAGGGCAGCATATTTTAGGCAAAGTTTCTGCTGGTATATTCCCCCTAGATTACTCCGTTCAGCAGCAGCCTCCAATCTTGTTGTCCCCAAATTATAAAAAGGTACAATGGGGAGGAAGAAGCTATGTTGACAGCACCTCCCCGCTCTGGAGCTTCTTACCACTTGCATTGGAAAAAAGGAAACTGATCTATTCAACTTCAGGAGAGCCTTTAAAATATGGCTTTTGGGGGGGCGTGGCCAAGATGGCGACGTGAGCAGACGTGTTGCTCCGGAGCTCCCGCCGACGGCCCGCTAAAAGCACCTGCTCATGGCCGTTTAAGCTGTTGCTGGCGCTAGCACCGGGGCTGTACTGGCGACGGGGCTTGCGAGAAGTGCACCGGATGAGCCCACAAGCCAGACACCCGCAAGACAGGCGGCTGCAGGGATACCCGGCCCGCAGGGCCGAGAAGCGAGGCTCCGAGATCATCGGCGGCAGGGCGCTCTGCCCGGAAGCTGGAGACGAGAGCACCGAGAGCCCTAGTCGGAGAAGCGGCCGAGGTGGAAGGTCTCGGACTGCACCAGCGGTGAGCGCGGAAGGCGGCGCAGGAATACCGCAGCGGCCGTGATGCCGTGGTAGACGTGAGTGGGCCTGGGAGCTACGCCGACCATCTTGCGAGGGAGCGACCCGCAGCGCTCATCCCCCTGCGGGATGCTACAGTGGACCCTTGGGTGCAGCGCCGGCGGGAGGTAGCCGGGGGCGCTGCCCACGTTCCAGCGAGGCACGATAGCAGCAGAGTGACCGGGCGGCCGCCGACCGCTGGTGCGGGGACGTCGATGCACGGAGGGCTGCAGGTAGGCCCGAACTGAGCGCGCCCCAGAGGTCCCGGCCTACGAGGCCCAGGAGAACAGAAGTCTCCCAGCGGTGCATGGAGTGCGGACACGATACCCACTCCGCAGCCACGTGAGTGAGGGTACGGCTGCCATCTAACAGCCTCTGAGGGAGGGGCAGCGGTCTGCCTGCGGCCCGGTCCGGGCCTCGCTGTCCAGTGGGGGCGGTCCCGGTCGACGAGCCCGTCCGGGGGAGAGAGACCAGGGACCCTGAGGGAGACACAGAGGGGGCACCACCCACTGACAATAGAGGAGCAGGTCGGAGTGAAATGGTGGAGGCCAACGCCGAGTGGGGGGCCCTAAGGACCTAGGGGAATGTTACTACGCCGGCGCCAACAGCTGAAAGGCCCCCACTTAACGAGGTGCAGTGGCGCACACCATCGCCCAGAGTTGTGGTGCCAAAGGACTGTCCCAGGCAAGCATTACATGCCAGGCGCGTCCACCCGGTGGTGAGGAACGACAAGAGAGCCTGCTGTGGCCGCCATGAGAGTTCCCTGCAGGTACGACCTGGACGACATAGAGCTGGGGCACTGAGCTCCCTCAAGGGGACTTGCTGGGAAAAGGGAGAGCTACCACAGCGGGGGCCCGCGCAGAGACTGCCCCAGACATAACCCTGCCCGGCCGGCCTCTAGACCAAAAGACGCACCGGCGCCAGAGAGTCGGAGAAGCACCGGGCATCGCGGGACCTGCGACACACAGAGGAGGTAGTTACGGGACTCCGGTGGAGACCTTGGCAGGGCCCAGGCGCTCAGTAACACGGGGAAAGAAGGAATTCACGTACTGCACTCGGCCGCGAGGCTTGGAGGGCAATACAGACGGAGACGGGAGTGAGTCCGGCTAACCCAGGGTAACACTCGGCCCCCGCCCTTGTCACGATATGTCCACGTCTCGGGGACGCAAAGACAGGACCCTGAAGGACATGTTTGCGAAAACCCAGGTTGGTCAACAGACAACAGACATGGCAATGGGCACTGACCACCCCGTGTCCGAGCGAAACGAAGGGATGGAACCGATCACCAAGGCATTCCTGGAATCCATGTTTGTAGCATTAAGAGAGGATATCCATACGCTGAAGCGGGAATTCACTGCGGAGATTAAAGATGTCCGTAGAGACATGGATGGGATCGGTGAGAGAGTTGCCGAACTTGAGGACAAAAGTGACGGGAGAGACACGGAGCTCGCGGCGTTGCAACAGGAGGTCCTCAGGCTTCACGATCAGCAAGTAGACCTACAGACGCACCTGGAGGACCTGGAAAACCGCTCTCGGCGGCACAATATCCGGATCTGAGGGGTGAGGATGAGCGACGACACGAAAGACCTTTTTAAATATACGAAGGAACTCTTCAATCACATCTTGGGCAGACCCCTTGAGACAGACTTACGTCTGGACCGAGCGCACAGAGTAGGCCCTCCGCGGGCTCCGGCGGCTCCACCGTCTGACATCCTAGTCTGTGTCCAAGACTACCGCACCAAGGAAGACATCCTACAAAAAGCACGCCAGATGCACCCCTTGAAGTTTCGCGATCAAGCACCGGTCCTCTACCAAGACCTGTCCGCACTCACGTTGCAGAAGCGGAGAACATTTAAACCTATCACCACACATCTTCGGCAACGCAACATCCCGTACAGCTGGGGCCACCCGTTTCGCCTCGTGTTCCGCATAGACAATAAGCTGCACCAGTTGCGCTCCCTGTCGAAGGCTTGTCAACTGCTAGGGGTGGATCCACCCGCGGATGAGAGCGGCGCAGAGAGTTCTACGATGGATGCAGCTGATCCTAGACCCCGATGGCGCCTACAAGGACGAAGACGCCGCATCAAGAAGCCTCCTCCTGAAGAGATAATAAAGGGGCAGCAGTCGGCCCTCGTGGCTGTCTCCGCGGAGCTGTCCGAATCCCAGCTGGACTGAAAGTTGTAATCACGAAAGGCCAGTTAACAGTGTTCTCTTGTGTTCTGGGCCGTGGGCGGAAGGGGAGCCTTCTGATTCCCCACAGGACTACCCTCAACTGCCTTATTTCCATTCACCAACAGATGATGGACAATATGTTGCTCTTTTTCTATTTCTATTTTTATTGTAATTTTGAGCAAGATTTTTTGGTAGGGGTTCTGGGGTTCCATGTCCACTTTCTTTTTAGAGATAGCGTAGATGCCCTGATACAAATGATTGCTTCTCGACTCTGTAGTACCCGTGGAGGCACTGTACTTACGCTACCGGTTCCTTGGTCACTATAAATGCCTGCCAACACGCTTAAAATACTTACCTTAAATGTACGAGGACTGAATAACCCGGTGAAGCGCAAAGCGGTTCTATCATGTTTGGAAAACACCCAAGCAGATATATGTTTATTGCAAGAGACCCACCTCTTAACCAAGGACTGCCACCGCCTCAGGTCCCGGAAATTCCCAACCCAATTTTTTTCCTCAGGACCAACTAAATCAGCTGGGGTGGCTATCTTGGTGGCTCAACATTTTCAAGGGGCGGTCTTACATAAGGAGGCAGAAATAAGGGGTAGGCTACTGGCTTATAGATTTGCTCTAGGCACTTCCACACTCACCATTGGCTCCCTATACGCCCCGAACGACGGCCAAGAACAATTCTTGCACGACGCCCTCACTGAAACAACGGCCACGACTGATCGACACATTCTCCTTGGGCGAGACCTGAATTTAGTTTTCGATAATATTATGGATCGGTCCTGCCAACGCACACACACAACAGGCGCACTCTCCACAGAAGGACTAACCCGGCTGCATGACCTAGGGCTCAGAGATCTGTGGCGTAGTTTTCACCCCCAATGTCGGGAGTATTCTTATTACTCCAATGCACATAAAACTTACGCCAGACTTGATTACCTCTTAGCATCTGCACCCGTATATGCGCTCACGACTGGGGTCGAAATAGGTGTAGCCTCCCTTTCAGATCATGCACCGGTCACTGTCACCCTCACCCTCCCACCCACTCAACGGCCCCTCAGAGTATGGCGTCTTAGAGACACTTTATTACACCGCAGGGAGGTGGTTCAACATATACAACGCTCCATCACCGACTATCTTTCTCACAATGCTAACGCAGACACAACCCTTGCAACACAATGGGCAGCACTCAAGGCGGTCTTGCGGGGGGAGTTGATAGCCATTTCAGCAGCGGATAATGTAGAACGCAGGCACAAGCGGGACGAACTCACGCAACAAACCAGAGAGTTGGAGCAGATGCACCAAAGGATGGGAGCCCCCCCGGGTCTGGCGTCAACTGAAAAATGTGCGACACCAACTCGCGGCGCTTGACCAGGATAGGGCAGAGTTTGCAGCACTACGGCTGTGGCATGCCTATTATACAGGCGGGGATAGATGCGGGCGCCTTCTTGCCCACAAACTCCGCGAGACCCGCCAGAAACAGGGGGTCCAGGAGATCAGACGGGAGGACGGCAAACGGGTGACGGAGGATAGCGATATTGCAGAGGTATTTCGCGATTTCTATGCTAACCTCTACGCTTGCGCCCCATTAGAGAATTCGGATGGATCCGCCTTCCTTGACTCAGTCCCCCTACCAGCCCTGACTAAAACTCAGGCGGATTACCTCGACAGAGACATCCAAATAGAAGAGGTCATCGCTGCCATTGCCCGCCTTAAATTGGGAAAGGCCCCCGGGCCGGACGGCTTTTCGGCTGTCTTCTATAAGACTTTTTGCGGCCTGATTGCCCCTCTCCTCACCCAGCTTTTTAACTCTTTCGCCGGCCCCGGGGCGATCCCAAGAGATCTCTTAGAAGCCTCCATAGCGGTGATTCCCAAACCTGGGAAAGATAAGACCAGCTGCGGAGCGTATCGTCCTATTTCCCTCCTGAATATTGATCTCAAATTGTACACGGGGATCCTAGCCGCCCGCCTAGCGCCCCATATGCACAGCCTCATTGATCCAGATCAAGCGGGCTTCATCCTGGAAAGGCAAACCTCGGATAACACGAAACGGGCTTTACACCTCATAGAGAAAGCCGCGCGTACACAGGGAGAATATATGATGCTCGCTATCGACGCTGAAAAAGCGTTCGATAGAGTCCATTGGCCCTATCTGGAGCAGATTCTAGAACGCGTGGGGATAGGGGAGAAATTTCGCACATACATCCTGAACTGCTACAAATTCCCGACAGCCTCCGTCCGAGTTAACGGACACACATCCTCCCGATTCCCTATCGAGAGAGGCACTAGACAAGGGTGCCCTCTGTCGCCTCTCCTTTTTGCCTTTTATATGGAGCCGCTAGCCCAGAGGGTGCGCCATAATCCGGCGATCACAGGGATCAGATTCGGCGGCTATACCCATACAATCAGTCTTTACGCCGATGATGTGTTGCTATCACTATCTAACCCTAGTCGTGCGCTGCCAGCGTGCCTAGCAGACTTGGAAATCTTTGCACAGGTTGCAGGGTTTAAAGTCAATATGGACAAGTCGATAGCCTTAGATCTCTCCCTGACGCAACACACGCATGCGCATCTGCAGGGCCTGTTGCCCATTCAATGGACGACGGACACGATCCCATATTTGGGAATCCAATTGGCTTCCTCTCTACCGACAGTAGTTGCTACCAACTATGCATGCCTATGACAGAAAATTCGCCGAGAACTTGGCCAGTGGAAACACTACCCCCTCTCGTGGCTAGGCAAAATTGCGGCGGTCAAGATGACCATTTTACCACAAATCCTCTATCTGTTCCGTACTATCCCTCTCCGTCCACCCACGGGCTGGATACAACAGACACAATCAGAACTGGCTCAGTTCATTTGGAGCGGGCGGAAGCCACGACTCAAACGGATGTTGGCTACGCTCCCCCCAGACAAAGGTGGACTTGAGATCCCGGACCTTCGGCTGTACTTCCAGGCGGCCCAGTTGCGCCACCTGGTCGAATGGAGCCGCTGGGAATCGGAGAAGCACTGGCTGTTCCAAGACCAGGCAGTAGCGGCCCGACCCCTGCAGGACGTCCCTTTTCTCCGTAAGTGACACAGACCCCCCAATCTTTATGCCTCATATATTACACGAGTCCCACTAGAGGTATGGGACCACACTAATATCAAACATGGTTTCACCACCTTTCCGTCCCCGCTCACGCCTTTGCTGGACAGCCCCGACTTTGGCCCGGGCATGGACACGATCGCTTTTGCAAAATGGAGGTCCGCGGGCTGCCGATCTCTGTATCATATGTATGATGCGGAAGGAGTTATCCCATTCCATCAATTTAAACTGGAATTTGGGTTACCTGAAGCGGAAAGACTCCGCTACCTGCAGGCACGACACTGGGCACTCCACGATCGGGTCCGCTCGACGGCCGATAGAAGCCTCTCCACTTACGAGCGGTGGCTTATAACTCGCACATCCGATAAGAAGCTAATATCTGACCTGTACAAGATGCTTCAGGCCAGTTATTCACATACTTACAACTCCGGTCAGGCACGCTGGGAGAGGGAATTGGGCAGAACACTCAGCCATAAAGAATGGGACGGGATATACTACAGGGCTCGCTATTCCGCATATCACATGGGGCTGACTGAAACTCTCACGAAAGTGGCAACCTACTGGTACTATACCCCTGAGCGTCTTCACTCTATGGATCCCACACGGGAGGCAACATGTTGGCGGGGCTGCGCACAGGTAGGGACTCTGGTACACCTCTTATGGGAATGCGAACACATCCAGCCCTACTGGAAACAAGTGATAGACGAAGTAGATAAACACTTCAATACGGAGATTCCCAGCATATGTCCTATTGGGCCTTTCCAATCCTTTGACCTACCCACTACGATCCCGGAGAGGACGACAGATGGCAATCGCGCTAGGGGCGGCGACACAAAATATACTTGCACATTGGCATACCTCTCACACTCCAACCTTTGTAGGATGGCTACATCGCTTGTGGTATGTTCTCGGTATGGAGAAGCTGACATTAACAATAGCGGGGGAGGGGTCTAAATACGTTGAGCTATGGCAACCCTTTCTGTCCCTCTTGGCCTCTGAGTTTCGCGAGGTCACCTGCCCCCGATACCTCCGTCTTTGCGCCTTTCAGATACACCACAGCCAGAGAGGTGATTACGACCAGATATAATATTGGGGGTTAGTTAGTGGACATGGAACATGGGTGGTGGGTGGTGAGGGAGGGTGGGGGTTGGGGGGTTTACACTGTTCCCTTTTCCCTTCCCCTTTTCTCCCCCTTTTTTCTTTTTTTCTCTCTCCCTGTTTCACTTTATTGCATGTAAGGTCTTTCCGTTCTAACACGAGCCCCTACTTAGGCTTGCAGACTTGCGCTTGACTGTTTAAGCACCCGGCTACGCGATATTGACGACTTGATAGCCATACTTACATGTTTATAATGGTGCTTGTTTGAAATTTCAATAAAAAGATTTAAACCATAAAATATGGCTTTTTAAACAGTAACACTGTTCACACTACTTTCTTTAGCTTCAGTCTGCCATCTTTTTACTGAGTCTAGCACCTAGACACTCTCCAGTATTAGCGCACTACAAATTTTTATTTCATTTCAGGAGGTAGATGTTGCAGTCAGAGTCCCATTGTAGCTCAAATGAGAATTTAACTTGGAAAAAATAAAAAAAGACTAGGCGTTTGGCTAAACAGGAACTGTTGGTTTAACTAAATACAGCGTCCGGGAGAGCAGGCAACAGAGTTGGAGTCTGAAGACTGTCTCAAAGCACACGATTACGGGCATCTTTTTATACATTACATAAAGAGTCATGTAGTAATTTGTACATTCCTTTGGAGACCGAAATCTGGGCCTACTCACAGGGCAGTAAATCTGGTCCTTTGATACGCAGTGCAGGTGAATCTCGACCTTGCGTGGACACGTGTGGCCAGTGGATACGTGTCCAGATGTCCGGCATGGGGAGCGCGTGATCACTGCGTGTGTTCTGATTGGCTGAGTGTTCCTAACTTAGTGTGGCATCTAACTTTGATGTTTTGGGAAGGAGCGCCCCTCCGGCCAAACATGTTTTATTGGGGCAAATTTCCTAAGACCATTGTGGTGTTGCTGCCTATCTGTGGGATCGATCTGGGTTTTCCTGCTTGCATGTTTGCCTAAGGGTTACGTGTCACCCCACCTGCGATCTGTCAATCAGTTGCTTCAGGCCTAGGTCGCAGGGCCCGTCTGATCACGTACTTCTGACTCGGGATTGAGGGGGAGGTCATATCGGGTGATTTAAACAACAGTGATGAGAGGTAGTTATTATACGTACATATATCATGACGTGCATTGATATTGTGTTTTCCAATGCTAACATTCCCCTCTCCAGTTCAATTTTCAACATCATTTACCCCATATTTCATGACAGTCACATTAGTCAAGTTTTGCTGTGTTTCTGTTGTGTCTATTACTAATTCCCTAGTTACTTGCATTCTACCTAACTTGAGGACTGTGTGTTTACAGCAGGAAACCCCATAAAAATAGCACAAGAAGAGCAATTGGAAGCAATGATGGGCACAGTCTGATCATCCATCTTGGGAACCAGGAAAATAAGTCTATAAATCAGTTCTGCTCAGGGGCACCTCCCTCCTTTCTCATGTCCGCTTGTAGTTGATGCAGTTGGTGGATGGCAACATCTAGTTTCCCATTGTCTAGGTCATTTCCAGGGATGAAAGTACAGAGGGATACACCAATTTTGGCACTTATCCCACCCTCCATCATGCTCACCAAGTCCAACACATACCAATGTTGTATCACCATGAGGCAGATGGCTCTTAGTACTTCCTTGATAGCATTTAGGCCGAACTCAGTATCGTTTATCATGTTCAGCATTTCCCAAGTGGTTATTTGTAATCAGCGGGTGTTCGCCTTTGTTTGCAAGGTGAAGAAGGGTATGGGCTCTTCCACATTTACTTGAGTGTCAGAAAACAGTATGAATTCTTCCAGATTGTCCTTGTACTGAGCCCAGCCAAACTAATCAGCAGTTCTTTTTCTCAAGCCTGATGCAATAGAGTTGTTTTCTTCTGTAGCGGATGTTAGAACACCTCAGACAGATCTTCTCCTGTGATGACCAGGGTTGGGGTGTGTTTTGTTATGAGGGTGCAGAGGGCCCGCCGTCTGGGGACTAGCTGGGTGTAGGCAAGGTCCCCACATCGCCAGTAGGTATCCATCAATAAGGAGGTGCCCCATTTAGTATCTGGTACGTGCAGTATTGCTTCACAATTCTCTTTTGTAACGAGCAGTATCGTTCCTTTGCCTCTGGTAATATCAGGTGATTTCAACAACAGTGATGCGAGTTCGTTATTATATGTACATATGTCGTGACGTTCATTGGTATCATATCTTCCAATATTAACATTATAGCAATGACAGTGTGGCTAGGCATTTCACAGGGGCATTAAGGCCTCGCACATTTAGGTTCAGTATTTTAACATTTTGACTGGGGTTCGTGGGGAGGCACTTGCTGCAACGCTTTGCTGTGGGGCGTGTGACGACCATGGAAGATAGTAGTACGTTGTATGAGTCCTTGTATGCTTGGCAGCATTGCCCTGAGTAAGGGGCTAACTAGGGCCCTAAGTAAGGGACTAGCTTGGGCAGAGCAAATAACTTAAGGGCTCCCTTTATGGGAACTGGGTCTAAAGTAGAGCAGTGTAGGCGTCAACGGTCATGGTCTGAGTATGATAGATGCTCCCCTACAGGCTCCAATCTCAGTCTGTCATTATACCATGTTTACTGTCTCAGCACAAGTTAAAGTTGTAGGTACTTCCCTGGGGGAGGAGTGAGAAGATAAGAATATCCTGTAATACTGTGGTCTTTTCAGTGTTCCAACTCGTGTGCAGTGTCCTGACGTTACAGTTGGTGAAGCAGAGCTCAGCGTTCTTGGTGGCTTTCGTCTTCTGATGGTTTGTGTTTTTTTTTCCTGCAGATGCATATCGTCCATGGGCCGTTGCTCTTATGCGTAGGTGGCTTCTGGACCTCCGAGGGTGATTCAGAATCGTCCAATGGCTGTCCAAGGCCTAAATTCCATCTGCTTCGTCGATTGTGCGCATGATGTGTTTTTTATCCCAGATTAAAATAAGCCTGAAAGGGTGCCCCCATTTATATTTTACTTCTTTCCCTCTCAGGAAGGTGAGGACTTCTTTAAGAGAGCACTGGCGCTGAAGTCTAATAGGTGAGAGAGGTTTGTATACCCATATTCTGGTTCCCTCAAAGAGGATTGGGCCTTGATTTCGTGCTGAAACCATTATTTCCTCCTTCTACTTGTTGCTGTGTACACAGGTCAAGATCTTGTGCAGCATGCTTGGAAAATTAGCTGGTCGCTCCACTCTGTATGTGCTTGCAGGGATTATAGCTGTGTCAGCCAAGTTAGGGAGCACTTGTTTGAAGAGGCGGGTGACGTAGCCTTCTAGGTCACCTTTCTCAAATACAAAGAACTCTTCACCATCGTTAAGGAATTCACCCATCCTGCAGCCACCTCCAACTCCGATCACCCCGTCACCAGGACTCTGCAACCAACTCTCTTACTTCTTCCAGGACAAGATATCTAAGTCTGCAAGAAGTTTGACCCTCAACCACACTCTACCGACCCCCTCTCATTTTCGACCTCCACTACCAAGGACACCCCACTCACGGAGTGGACCCCGCCAACCAACGTAGACAGAGCGGCTATAATGGCATCCATCCACTCAGGCGGCCCCACAGACCCATGTCCTCAGCGCTTCTTCAACCTTGGGAGACCCACTATAAGCATGGCCCTCAAAACCATCATCATCACCTCTATCGCTAAAGCCACTTACCCAGACACCTGGAAACATGCAGAAGTCAACCCACTACCCAAGAAACCATCCTCAGACCCCGAAGCTCTCTGCAACTACCAACCCATCTCCCTGCTCCCCTTCACAGCCAAAGTCATAGAAAAGGCAATCAACCATCAGCTCTCCCACCACTTTGAGCGATACGAACGACTGGACAGATCGCATTTAGGTTTCTGCAGCAACCAAAGCACCGAGACGGCCCTCATCGCAGGTTCGATGACATTCGCACCATTCTAGATCAAGGCCAGACTGCTGCACTCATCCTCCTCAACCTTTCGCCCGACACAGTCTCCGACCACACACTCATCTCCAGACTCCACAAAACTGTAATCCAGGGACCAGCTCTCAAGTGGATAGTCTTCTTCCTGACCGGAATAACACAGTGGGTCAACTCCCACCATTCATCTCAGAACCCAAGGACCTCATCTTCAGAGTCCCACATGGCTCCACACTTGGCCCCACTCTCTTCAACTTATACATGACTCCTCTAGCAAGCATCATTCGGGTTCACTGACTCAACATCATCAAAATGTGCATTACCAGCGTGGCCAAGTGGATGATAGTGAACTACCTCAAACTCAATGCCGATAAGACGTAAGTGCTGATTTTTGGCAACAAAAGCACACCTTGGGAACTACACCTGGTGGCCCAAAGAACTAGGCCCCAGCCCACACCCCAATCTCACCATGAGACATCAAATCAGCGCCGTCACCTTCGCCTGCTTTCACATTTTCCGCATTCTTAGAAAAATCTTGAAATGGCTCCCTCCAGACACCAGAAAGACCATCACCCAGTCGCTCATCACAAGCACCAGACTGGACTACTGCAACGCCCTCTACAGCGGCATCTCCACACACCTGCTAGACAAGCTGCAAACCATCCAAAACGCTGACGACTGGTATTCAACCTTCCTTGCTGCATGCATATCACACCTCACCTCCAAGAACTACACTGGCTCCCCATTTAGGAACGCTGCCAGTTCAAGATGCTCACCCACGCCTACAAGGCATTACACAACCTGGGACCTACCTAACTCAATCACCGCCTACTCTTCCAACAACCAACCCGAAACCTAAGCTCTGCATCACTCTTGCCCACATCCCCATATCCACAGAAGCAAGACAGGAGGCCAGGCACTCTCCTACTTGGCAGCTAAATCCTGGAACAACCTCTCCCAACACATCCGGCAGCCACATAACTTTTGGAATTCTGCAAGAAACTGAAAACCTGGCTCTTTGCCTAAACCTTCATGCAGAGCCTGGACCTACCCAGTGCCTGGATACCCTCACTGGTGATAAGTCCGAGCTCTACAAATCCATGTTACATTACATTTACTGCAGAGCGGACATGCAGTTCATTTATACCATGCCCAGGTTTAACTTGACTACTGAAAGAAGAGCAGTCTAGGCTAGGAATATGTCCTGAACATCAGTACATTTAGGCAGAAAGTTAGTCTTGTTTGCTCCACAGAAATGCTTTGCTAAGCTCTCTCTACAATGTTACCCCTTCTTTCTAAAGCCGGAGGAATTTGCATCCATGAATAGTTAACTGAGTCGCCTTGCTCCGAAGTGGTACTATGGGCCAGTTCAACACAGAGCTAGAGTGAAACATGAAGTGTCTGTTTTCTGAATTGGTTAAAGACCGCTTTAATGCCTGAAAACAGAATCTAAAATGTGGATTGGACTTCTAATACTATAGCCCTCTCCATTACCATAGCGTTTGGCTTGCACAGGTATATTTTGATGGGCTTCACTGAATTGTTTGGAAAGGCTGTCTTAATGGATATGACATATGATGGTGTGAGGCTCTTTGGTAATAAAGGAGATTCCTCCTTAGAGTGCAGGGTGTAGTGTGCGCTGGAAATGGCTTCTCCTGCTAAACCGGTGCACTAGCATTACCATTGCTTTGCAGCTTTTCCAGCAGCAGCCACCTGCCAACTGATGCAATTCTTCAACTCCTTTTAGAGCAGTTGTGATTCTAAGTGACACCAAGAACTTCCTCTTCCTTAGGCTAATTTTGCTTCTACAAAGCATTTTAATTTAACCTCCCCCGCCATCAGCTTCCTGTCGGTGCAAGGGTTTCCTTATTTTCTGACCCAGTGAGAATTCATCACCACAGATTGATGGGTGTTTTAAGGGACTCACACACGTTATACCCTCCCCTAGATTAATGGGTGGATCTACAGGGGCTATGCCCTCCCCTTTCTATCTACTCCCCCAAAACAGCTGATCCCTACTAGGATGTGCACCCCAGACTATACCTCGATTCTGGAGACAGAAGCCATGGCTTTGCTGCAAAAGGTGCCATAGAAGTGGTGCCCATGGAAGAAAGGGGCTCAGAATTCTACCCCCTCCTCTACTTGATCTTTAGAATGGGGGCCTAAGATATATTCTGGACCTGGGTCTCAGCGTTACTTCCCCTTCACAGTGGGGTCCCATAACAATCTGTGGTACTACCTTTTGGTTTTACAATCAACTTAACAAATCTTTACCAAGGTGCTTGCTGTGGTGGTAGCCTTCCTTAAGAAGTCAGGAGTCGAGGGGGTGTGGCCAAGATGGTGACCGAGTAGAACGTGCCTTCTCGTCGCTCCGTCTTGCCAACAGGGCTCACCGCCCAAGCCTTAGCACGCCGGACGGGTATAGAACTCCACTGGCCGTCCCGGAGGTCCTGTGGCAGCCTGAGGCGACAGATGTGGGAGTGGTGACGGACGAAGCGCGATCCAGAGAAGCCTTGCTGGAGCCGCAACGCAGGACTATGTGTAGCCCTGATGCTGCGAGAGATCAGCAGAAGCAGCGGCAGTGGTCAGCCAAGGCTCCCTACAGTCCCCAGAAGAAGAGAGCAAGCTGAGAACTGGGCATTGCCCCCAAAGCTGGGAGACCGGGACGCAGATCCAGAGCCAGGCCTCGAGAGATCATATCAGGCCCGGGCCTGCATTATCAGTGGTGGGCCGACAGACTCTGGCCGATCTGGCCCACGCTGCTCCTGGGGGTGGCTGGTGCAACACGGCCCTAGTCACTAGCGACGGAGTGACCAGCCAGCTAGAAGCGTGGGGTGTGCCCTGCTGGATGTCCCCCCGCTAAAACAGAGGTTGGAGACACCAGGAACGAATGAAGTGCACAGCTTGCCAGACAGCGGGACGCCGCGAGAGCTGAGTAGGCCCAGGAGGCCGAGAGTGGGCTGGAAGCTGAAGCCGGCCCCAGCGCCGGAAGATTGAGGCATGAAATCAAAGGCAGGCCCTGAGAGGAGGAAGGATCTGACTCGATCTGGCCGCGGGGCTTGCCGCATTGGAGGTGAGACTGCGAATCCTGCCTAAACCGCTACACTGGGAGGCTGACGAGCTGTGGATCCCCTTCCTTTGTGGCGAAGAGTCTGACCTGCTGAAGCCCTGGGGAGGGGGGTGTCCTGCATGAGGGCCCCCCTGCTGACCCGAGACGCGCCGCCTACATGGTAGAGAGCCCGAAGTTATGTAGGGTACCCAGAAGTCGGGGCACCAGAGAAGCGGGAGACCCAGACGCCCAGAGCTGCAATTTTGCCCCCCGCTCCCTGCAGATTCGACGCCGGGCCCGCTGCACTGCCTGGCCATCGCTTTGTGAGCCCCAGTGAGCTGGAGGGGGGACCCCGGCAGCCCTCCCATGAGTGACATTCCAGCTGGACCCTGGAAATATGAGCAACAGTCAGGAGACCCGTGAGGTGACCTGCGTCGGGGACCGGGCTGGACAGTAGGCAGCCCCCCTTGCGATGCTGCAATCATGACCCCGGCTGCATGGACCCCGCAGTGGCTAGGTCCTGGAGGTGAGACCTGCATTGGCTGGCTGAGCCCTCCTCTAATGCCTTTGGTAGTGCCCACCTGGCTGGGGGTGCTCCACTGAGCAGGAAACAATTGGCCTAATAACAGCAGTGCGTGAAGGCCTTCCCTAGAGCTGTCTCACTACCTTTGGACACAAGATTCTCACGAGCCTCGTAGAGAGTCGTTGGCCCCGGCCTATAGCGGCAGTTCTTTGTGAGGGGGGGGGGGCTTGAAAACAGACAGCGGCCCTGGGTCCTGAAGAGACCTACTGAGTTTGTAGACTTCCTCCACCTGAATAACAGGGGGACCACTTAGTGGACGGGGTATTAACGCTCTCCCTGCAGCGCACACTTGCCATTCTTCCTTTATGGCAACAAGCAAGGGGAAAAAAGACTGCTCGGTCAAGGACTTACTCCTCAAAACACCCAGCTCCAATGCTGAGACTTCCGCTCTGCCCCTAGAGCTGCAAGTAGCTACAGATACAAACGATGCAGAAGCCCCGCTCACCCACTCCTTCATAGAAATGCTTTTCGCTTCCCTGAGAGACGACCTACAACCAATGAAGAAGGAACTTTCTCGGGAACTCGGAGGTGAGAAGAGATGTAGACGCGCTGAGAGACAGGGTGGACACACTGGAGGCGCACGACACGACTTGAGACGACGAACAAATCCAGCAGGAGGTGATCCGCCTTAGATACCAGCGCCTAGACCTCCAAGCACATGCTGAAGACCTAAAGAACTGCTTGCGACGAAACAACATGCGTATCCGGGGGATCCCAAATGGAGCGGAGGGTCTGAACATCGCCTCCTTTGTAGGAGATCTGTTTAAAGCAATTCTGGACGCTCCTCCTGAGCTGGAGATCAAACTTGATCGCACACATCGCGTATGCCCGAAGAAGCCTGCCCCAGCACGCCCTGCCGACATCCTTACATGCGTTCTTGACTTCTAGTTAAAAGAGCGTATCCTCAAAAAGGCCAGAGACAATCATCCAGTCCAGTTCCAGGGACATCAACCCACTCTCTTCCAAGACCTTGCTGCCTCTACGCTTCAAAAAAGGAGGGCATTTCGATCGATTACGGCTCACCTCTGCTCCATCGCAGTCCCTTACTCTTAGGGACACCCTTTTCGCCTAATCTTTCGCTTAGACAGGAGGATCCTCCAGGTCCGCTCACTGAACGAGGCCCTCCAACTGTTGAACATCACAGATGATCCCCAGAGAATTCCCCTCCATCTGCTGAGATGGGCAGAGATCCGGGGGCCAGCAAACGGAAGACAGCGGGTCGCGCTGCGGCCCAGCTACGCCCAGACCCAGAGACAATAGCCAGAGAACGTCGGGCGGTGCTGGCCTCCCTTGGTGATGATACCGTTGGCCCGGCGTAGCTTGATTCCTGTTATTCTATCCGGCTCCTAGCTTCAAGCGGATCTTGGCTTCCTCTGATCCTCTACTAACTAATCCTTACAGTGGCAACGGGCCCAGGCGGGATGGAATGTTGCTGACCTCTTCCACCCCTCTCTCATGGGTCTAACCGCCCAGGACATTAATGATGTTTTTCATACAATGTTATCTGTTTGTTGCATTAAATTGGGTTTGTTGGGCTTCCCCCCACTCTTGGGTTCCTGCAGGTCGTATTCCTTGACCTCACCGCTACTAAGCCACTGGCTCCATGCAGACTATCCCCTGACCCTCAGTGACCGCACTTCTCCCTCCCTCAAACAACAAGCTCCAATAGATCTACTTAGTGACCCCCAAAATGACCCAGACTCTTACTATCATTACACTAAATGTGAAAGGGCTCAACAACCCAGTCAAAAGACGTGCCATCTTTTCCTACCTCAAGCACTCTGGAGCCCACATCTGCCTTCTCCAGGTGACCAATCTCCTCCCTGGGCCTTCCCCCACCAGCCTTCCCACAGCATCTCTTTTCCTCCCAGTCTTCTAAATCTGCAGGGGTCGCCATCCTTGTCTCTTCCGCCTTCCCCTGAAAGATCGGTTTCAAACAAGCAGAAATTAAAGGCAGGCTACTAGCCGACTCCTTCATGCTGGGCTCTCACAGTCTTACAGTGTGCTCGGTTTACGTTCCAAACAAGGGTCAAGAAGGCTTCCTGCAAAGGGCAGTGACTGAGCTTACCAGGTCAACTGACCGGAGGCTGCTGTTGAGGGGTGACTTAAACATTGCCTTTGATAATGCTATCGACAGATCGGCTCAACGACAGCGGCACTCTGGGGCTCTTTCTGGGGAGGGTTTGCAAATGCTAAAAGAGACATGGTTGGTAGATATCTGGAAAACTTTGCACCCTACGGTCCGAGAATACACCTTTTACTCCCACAAGACATATGCGAAGATTGATTATTTTCTGGGCACCCTGAGCATCGTATCCCACACCCAATATGCTGACATACTAACCCCCACGCTGTTGGATCACTCACCGATGACACTGGACCTCTCCCTCCCTTCCTCTCGCCCTCTACCAAGATCCTGTCGCCTCAGAGGCACGTTATTACACCGCCCTGAGGTGGTCCAGCAGGTCTCGAAGGCACTACAAGACTTCCTAGCGACAAATGATAATCCCGAGACCCCCATTGCCACCCTTTCGGATACCCTGAAGGCAGTGATTAGAGGGAAATTTATTGCAATCGCCTCATCGGATAACAAAATTAGTAGAGATAAGAGGGACCTTATTACAAGACAGGTATAGGAGCTAGAGCGTATACACCAACGGACTGGTGCCCCTCAGATCTGGCGACAGTTTGAGGCCGCACAAGCCCAACTGTCCAGCATAGGTCTGGACAGGGCAGAGTATGCGGCGCTTAGATTACGCCACGCCTTTTACACTAGGGGGGGGGGGCAGATGAGGCTGAGAGTACTGAGACAGGTATCCAGGGTCACATCAGTGGTTACCTCGACTGGGGAGGAACAAACTGCAGACCAGCAGATTGCTGAAACTTTGCCAATACTACGCAGAGCTCTATGAGCCGCAAGACCTCATCCCAGATGCCCCGGGCCGTTACTTCCGGGAAGCTGCCACCACCAGATTAACGCAAGACCAGGCCGAGTCTCTCGAGTCCCCGATCCAAATAGAGGAGGTGATATCTGCCATCTCAAAGCAGAAATTGCTTAAATCCCGGGCCCAGACGGGTACACTTTTCTTTTTTATAAGACATTTTTTTATATTCTGGCCCCTGTCCTCACAAGAGTCTACAATGCTGTTGGAACTTCCTCACCACTCCCGTCAACTTAGCTGGATGCTTCAGTGGTCGTTATACCCAAGCCGGTTAAGGATAAGCGCCAGTGCGCCTCTTACAGGCCAATTACCCTCTTAAATGTAGATCTGAAATTGTTCACCTGGATTCTAGCAACACGACTATCCCCCCTCCTTCCTGGCCTGATCGATCCAGACCAGGCGGGATTCGTGCCCAATCGCCAATGTGCCAATAACACAAAGCGACTGCTCCATATCATTGATAAGGTGCAGCGCTATGAAACCTAACGCATGCTCCTCTCCATCGACGCAGAAAAAGCATTCGACAGGGTGCATTGGCCCTACTTAAGAGAGACCTTCCGGCATTTCGGTTTCCCCGCTAAATATATAAAATGGGTCTTGAGTAGTTATACCAAGCCCTTGGCAATGGTACGAGTAAATGGCTACACCTCCACCCCCTTGCCCATCCAGAGAGGCACGAGACAGGGGTGCCCGCTTTCCCCCACTCCTTTTCGCTTTATACATGGAGCCTTTGGCCCAAAGGACACGTGACAACCCGCTTATATCCGGGGTGCGCTTTGGGGGGGACAAGCATACGCTTAGCTTGTATGCGGACCAGTGCTTAATTTGAGCCGGTGGTTTCCGGTGCTCAGCATCAGCACTTAATTGGCCTCCGGCGCTCGGCACCGGTACTTAATTGTCAACAGCAAACGTATGACAGTCTGCCACATGGTGGCGCTGCTCATCTAATTTAGAGATGAGCAGAATAACGGTTGTTTTTTTAATGCAATATATACTTAAAATTAATAATACCTACCTCCTCAGCCATTCCTTTAGTTATGGGGACCTCGAATAATCTGAACTGTCGCACTTGCAGGTGAGAGAGTTGTTTTGGTACCGTCATTGGCAGCGATGATAGGGCAATGGGTGGTGCAAGTTGCAGTGGCCTCCTGGCCAGGACCCTTGCACTTATTATTTTACAAATTAAGCACTGATGCGGACGATGTTGTAGTGACGTTGGAAGGCTCCCAGACTTCTCTCCCGGCCTTTATGGCCGAACTGGACCAATTTGCACAGGCAGCGGGCTTCAAAATTAATACCCATAAATCCCAAGCTCTATATCCCTTGAAGGCCCCACATTGGCGAAGCTGCAATGCATTTACCCTATGCAATGGGTCCTATCTGCAATACTTGATGTCGTGTTTAACTTGCCGCGAACACACAACGCACGGTGTCACTGAACTACACTACCTGCTCCACCAGGTACAAGCGGACCTATGCCACTGGATACCACACACTCTGACCTGGCTAGGTCGAGTGGCTGCGGTAAGATGACCATACTACCAAAAATACTATACCTCTGTCAAACCCTCCCGCTGGAACCCCACCAACCCCCCCATTTACTTTGCTCCATGCAGCGAGGTAGATCGTTTTATATGGACAGACAAGAGGCCTCGTTTACATCGAGATCTGTTTTATAGATCTCCGAGGGAGGTAGGTCTCGGAGTGCCGCACCTGCGGGAGTATTTTTGAGCAGTACAGCTGAAGACATTTGTAGAGTGGTCTCGCCCCGAATCTTAAAATCGTTGGCTTTTTATGGATAGAGCGGTAGTGGGACAATCACTATGGAAGATCCCCTTCCTTCCCAAATCCGCAAGCCCCAAAAGTCTCTATTTATTGCCTGTTATGCGGGCCCCTCTCATAACATGGGACAGAGTGGCTTAGAAAAGAGCTTTAACCACATTCCCTTCGCCGCTAACACCCATTGTGGGTAATCCAGAATTCACCCCAGGCCTCGGTACCCGGGCTTTCACCCAGTGGACCCAGGAAGGCTGTAGATCTAGTGGACATTTCTTCGCAAGTCCCTCCCCATCTTTGTAGCCCATTGACCTGTGTCTCCTGATGGTGGGGGGAATATAAGATTCTCAGATCACTTCATGTCAGCTTCATGCAGGGCCGGCTTTAGCGCCGTTGGCGCCCGGTGCGACAATTATTTTTAGCACAGCCCCGCATACTCTGCCCATTGGACCCCTGTGAGAATACAGCCCCGCCCCGAATACAAAGGTATAATTTTATTCTCACAGGGGTCCAATGGGCACTTGCAATGACACTATGCACTGACAGTTTATTTTTCACTTAGGTTTTACTGTTCTTTTATTTCATTGGGTTTGAGATTCTCACGATAGAAAACGCACACTTTTCCTTTTTCTATATGGAGAGAAAGTAACCTATGATGAGAAGTGGGTGTGCCGGTGAGTACCAGCCAGCAACCCCCTTGGTGTTACGACCGTGAGGTGCTTCCTCTCCTTTCCCACACTTTTTCTTTAGTATTTTTGGGTGGGAATCGTTCGATGATGGTTATTTGACGTGTTTATTGTAAATTGATACACCACGACACTTTGACTAGCGGTAGGGAACACGTGTATGAGGGAGTTGAAAAGTATTGGAAACCCCTCGAGTGTCGAACTTGTAATACTAGGTGTATTCTTGTGGTCAGGCCATTTGTTGTTTATAATGTGTTGAGTGGGGGGCGGCCTGGCTTTTTCTCTCCCCCTATAGCTCCTATTGTGTTGATGAGGTGGGAAACCAAACTGGGCCTCTCGCTTTCGCAGCGGGAATGAGAGGATATCTATTACCGAGCTCGCCATACTGCCTGCAACGTGGCAAGCATAGAGACAGCCACTAAAATAGCCACTTACTGGTATCTCACACCTCCGACACTCCACAGAGGGAATCCTGCCCTTGACCCCCTTTGGTTCCCTTGGAACACTGACACATTTGCTGTGGGACTGCCCTAAAATTGCTACCTATTGGACGCACGTACTCGATGATATTGACGCCTACTTCGACAGCTACCCGCTTCCCAGCCCACACTCTCTTAGGCTTGCCCAACACTCGCACATTCCCTCTCAAGTCCCGCAGAGGCCATTAGATAGGATTGGCATTAGGAGCGGCTCTTCAGCATATCTTGGCTCATTGGTGGTCGGGACGTCTTCCTACCCATCTGGGGTGGCTACACCACATATGGTACCTACTGGGTATGGTATGGAGCGTATTTCTCTCTCTCTTTCCAATCAGGGGGCCTCATTCACAGATCTTTGGAGACATTTCCTATCATTGCTCACCTCCGAATTCCATGAACTCACGTGCCCTAAGTATCTACGGCTTCTAAGACTTACGGAGCTCCCACCGACTGCACCTTAAATTGTAGCTGCGGCATATTCATATATATCTGATACCTAGTGGATGGGATCCGGGAGGTGGGGGAGAGTTCTTGGGGTGATGGGGGAGTTCTAGGGTTGTTCTTTTTTCTTTTCATATGCCTTCCTACGACAAGTAGGGTCTTAGATTAGTTTTATGCTTGGTTTTATGACTTGTCTCCCTTTTCTTGCTGAAAATCAATAAAGAAATGTAAACATAAGAAGTCAGGAGTCCATGTATTTCCATACATGGGTGATTGGCTGGTGAAGAGAGGTTCCCCTTGCTGGTTTCGGACCATTTGGAATGCAGCCTGAACCTACTTGGCTTGGATTCTCCATCAATCAGCAAAATTCACATGTCACCCTAACTTAGCCGGTGGCATGCACTGGAGTGATCCTGGATAAAACCTGTATGAGGGCTTTTCCTTCACCTCAGAGGATTTCAGATATGCAAGATATGATCCCCAATACTTTGGACTCCTACTTCAGTTCAAGTTCTGAGGGTTCTCTGTTTGTTTGGCATTGTGCATCCTTCTGGTGTCACACACATTATCCATACTGCAGTGTCTTCAACATCAGGGGTGGCGCTCTTTGCTCACATGGGGCTCTTCTGATCATTCCATGCATCCCTCGGTTGATGGATGTCTCCTTTCAAACTTAAACTGGCTTATCTGGTCAGTCCTCCCATTGTTATGGATGCCTGTTCTATGGGATGGGGTGCTCATCTGACAGAAATGACAAAGAATGCACCTAAATATACTAAAGTTGAGGATTGTTTGCCTAGCTTTGAAGGTTCCCCCTCTCTCCCCTCTTCATTTCAGTCTGTGTTGTGCACGTGCTTTCAGGCAATACTACTTCTGTGCTGTGCAGGTACTTTCAGGCAACACTACTTCTGTTCAATCTCTCAAAGGCAAGGCAAATTACTTCTTGGACATAGTGCCTATAGACCTTCCACTTGTGGCAATGCCTATTAAACTATGTTTTCCTGGTGGCTGCTCACCTGGCTGGCACTCTCAGTATGATGATGGATGTCTTTAGGCTCCTGTCCCTAGGACATCACTGAAAAGTAGAAAGTTCCAACAAATTGTGAGGTGCGTCCATTTTTTCCCCCAAATGCCGGAAGACACGTGCACGCAGGTCTGAGCGCATCAGGCTCTAGCAGCAACTGCCAGTTCCAGAACCTGTCCGCAGAGAACGCAGAACTGGACACTTCCCTAGCATTTCACATTCTACCAAGTAACCTAGATAGATCCTAACATTTATAAATGGGGACTCCACCCCAATGTCATGGTTGTGATCTTCTTTTCAGGTGGGCTTCTGTGTACTGAAGTTTTTGCCAAACCTCTAAATATGAAATGCTCTCTGCCCTTCCCACCACATAGTTCCCTAAAGGTCAACTTTCGATTGGTCACAGGGCTTGCTGTATGCATTTCCTCCAATTCCGCTAGCCTCAAGAATCTGCAGAAGGTGTGAGAGGATGGGGCACATCTGATTCTCATCTTCCTAGCTTGAGCAAGAAGGATTTAATTCGCTGACCTGTTGGAAGTATTCCACCTCTCCTTCCTCTACCAGATACATTAGATTCTCTTTTGCTGCACGATGGCCTGGTCCCTTACCCATTCCTTAGTCTTTCTCTGCACATGTGGCGATTGAGCATGCCTACTTGAGGCCTTCATTTTTTCACCTGTTGTAGCAGATGTAATCTTAGGAGCCAAGAAACTAAACACCAAATCAGTCCCCTCTTCATGCTGGAACTAGTTTGTCTCCCACTGTCCAGCTGCTGGCTTAAACCTGTTCGAAACACACCTGTCTGGAATCCTGAACATAATGCTTTCTTTTGCTCTGCAGGATTTAGTAATTTTTTACTGTGAAGGGATACTGGCAGTGGCGGCTGGCACGGATCGGGGGTGGTGAGAAAGCGTCTTGTCTCTCCGTCGTCTCTCCATGTCGCCCCTCCGCTTGGCCGGAAAAGGAAGCACCCAGGCTCCCCTGACCAATCATTGGTCTGAGCACTGTGGTTTGGCGCTCAGCCAGGGAATGGGAGCCTGGACATGTTCTCCACCCAGGCTGGAATGCAGAACAAAGTGCGCATGACTGTTTGGCCGGCCCAAGAGGGTCAGCCAAACAGTCATTGCGCACTTACAGAGTGCCCACCACTCCTCCCCAGCTCCACCCCGCAAAGACACCGCAGCAGGAACAAATAAAATAACAAGTTATTATCATTTTATTTTTCCTTTATTTACATTGCTGAAAGCCTTGGAGCGACGCTCTTCCGCCTTAGTGGAGGAGCCGCAACTGGATATTGCGTACCTTTCAATGCCTCCCTGACTAACTATTCTTGTTCAGATCGCCATAGGTGGCTCACATCAAGAAAGGTTTTCTGTACATGCCTCCGCCCAGCACTTTGCTCTTCTGCAGTGGGACTTAGTGCAGATGTTTTTTCGTGGCATCGTCATTAGAACCAATGCACAGTTCTGTTTATTTCTTGACATTTAAGCCTGTCTTCCTTGTAGCAATTACTTTGGTCTGTAGGACAATCTGGTCCTGCATAGTTGCCTCTCCTTAATTCCAAAGATGGTATCTGCCTTCCATCTGGGCCAGTCTATTACTCTTCCATCTTTCTTCCCCCTCCTTATGCTTCCAAGGAAGAGAATGGCTGCACAGGTGAGCTATCTATCTCCTCCTACGGTTATCAGAAGAGATCAGCGCAGGTGAATGACCAGCTATGGTAGGCTTTGCTAGAGCCAAGAAAGGCAAAACCGTGATCAAGCATAATTCTTTGCACTGTGTCACTCACTCTTTGTATTAGGATTTGCTATGCCTTGGGCAAAACGCTCATCCACAGTGGTACCCTGGTGTCTGATATTTGCTGGGCCTCATTAGATGTCTTGGCCAAGCATTATTGCCTGGAGTTGCAGGCGCAAAGTGATGGATATTTTGCAAGCATGGTGTTTCATCTTTTCCCTCTTTAATCATCACTACTCAGTACCTCTTTCAGGGAGGTACTGGTTTGGGTCTCCTTCAAAAGGTGACGAATCTGCAGGAAGAAGTATCCATCAGAAGAAAGAGTTACTTACCTTTGGTAACAGTATTTTCCGTGAATACTGTATCTTCCTTCATATTTCTCATCGTGCGCCCTCATCCCCTTCTGTTGATTTAGTATCTCCTGTTAAGCTTTCACTTACTCTCCTTGTGCCTCAGTTGGATGTGAATTTATTTTTAAAAAGTAAGAAACTGATGCCAGTGTGCTAGGCAGCATAGCATATAGGCCAGGGTCTTCACTTCCTGAGCACAGCTGCAACTGGAATTGTGTGGCACCACCTACCAGTGGTGCAGAGCTATGGCTAGAGGAAACATTTTCCAGATCTGGACTGGTGCCCAGGGATGTTCTGTTGCAGGGATTCTTCACAAATACAGAACTATGCGCAGGAAATGGGACCTTGGTGTCTTCCCAATACCTTAGTACCCACGAACCCAGGACCGACTAGCTATAATGTCACACATGCTCTCCTACTCCTCACAGAGAAACAAATGATTAGACACCCCAGAACACAACACACTCAGATCTCTCAGGAATCGCGCTAGGAAGACACACCTTTTCGCTCACTCTCTTGTACTCGTCCACAATAAGATCTGATGAAGACACGAAACAGTTTAAAATATTTATTTTAACTAACGTGCCCTAACATGAAATATACGAGCCACAACAAGCAGAAAAATGCATAGTACAAATATTGTCAGCATGGAGTCAGTCCATAAATCATGAAGGGAGATCTCATCATTAAAAGACAATGGAGAAAGGACTATAGTGCCTAACCTCCCTCCCCTTGCTAAAAAGAAGTACTATTATATAATAGAAGATCTCTGGGCTTTGTCAGCAGACCCCATACCTTAGCCTATAGATGGTAGATCTACATCATGGGTGCTCTTCTCCCTGGAAAGGTCCCTCTCCAAGTGTGTCTCACCTATTTGTACACCCCACTAAAAACCCAAGTACGCTGTCCAAACAATAGCTGCATCTGTATGTTCTGTCTAAGGGTTAAGGTCTGGCCAGAACAAAATAACAAGGGGCTTTGTTGTTCGACCTTGCACATAATGTTCAGTCAAAATCCCAGGAACATGCAGAGTGAACACAGCGATGAGTTCTCATGTGAAAGCAGTCTTTGAAATGATTGCACAAAATAAAGACGTGTAGTAACGTGTGCAAAGCAGCAGGCAAGCTGCAACGTGCTCAGTTAGTGAAAAACGACAATATCCCTATGGGCCACGTGACACACTCCCCTTGGCCATGGCGTGAGCCATATGGAAAAAACATAATTCTTAGGTAAGCAGAGGCAAAGCGTCCTTGTCGAAGGCCAAATCGTGTAATTTAGAAGCTAAAAAAATGTTTGTACTGCCAGGGTGTAATGTTATAAAATTTTACCAATTGGGCGCTCAAACATTGCTAACCAGTCATAGTTAGTCTTCAAAGTCAAAAATGTTGCGGGAAAAATGGAATGCCATGAACTCCAGAATGTTGTCTGTCCCTTCCATTGTAAAAATGTAGGCCATCAAGTTGAGTACGTCGAACGAGCACACATGCTCCTCATACCCCAGAAGCTGTTAGGAGCATCCCAGGGCAACCTGCATTAACCTAGATGAAACTGCGAAATCTATGAGGCGCTGCGCAAGAGCACAGGTACTCAAGTCTGCCGTTGTTCCGAGTATAGGATCACACACCAAACGCCTACCTCTGGCACACACCTGGTCATGGGCCTTCAACAGACCTATTAGCAGATCGTAATCCAGGGCAGCGTGTGTGGTATTGGACAAGCAGACATCCATGGCCCATTGAAAAGGGCACGGAGGCAGAGAAACACAGGTTGCACGCAGGTGAAATAGGCATAACGAAAGGTCAGCCAGTAGTCGATGGCAAAAAACTCCACTGGCATAGCACCAAAGAGTTGCCACATACGATCCCTGTACAGTTGGAACTGGACCGGGTTTGGCATCTCCACAGATCGAGCATCCATTGCGAAGCAAGAGTAGGAGAACCAGCACGCCGCAAACCACCAGGAGCACCAGGGGAAACCCTCCGAAGGCGCTGGAAAACATAGAATGAAAAAAGGCCGGAATTACTCCAAATGTAGTCTGAAAAGAAGAAACAAGGCCGGATCCCACAAGTTTAAAAAAGTGAGCAAGGCCCTCCGTATCAGACGCATTAAATATTTGGTGTATTAAGTCTCCACAATTCGTGAATAAAATTATTGCCAAGGGGCTCATATCTCCCAATGGGATGATGTTTCATGCATGCTGTGAACTGAAAAAGTGAAATAGGCAGTGAAATAACCCCATGTATTAACCACACAGCTGAATCAGTCTCGGCTACCGAAAACGGTAACTGTTCTAATTGTTCAATATGTAACCATGTGTATGTGGCATCTTTCATGGGCATTCATTTCTGTCTATCAGTCAAATGAAACGGCAAAAACAGTGCAGGAGCATTCAAATAATCCCATGGTACTTTTCCATTTTTGAGTGTTTGCAACGTCCAAGCAAACTGCATTACAGAACGTAACTGATTTTGACCATGATACAAAACAGACACTTCCTGCTGATCAATGTGAATGACAGAAGATACAATATTATCTAAAGTATATATACGGGAAGATAGTGCATTAATGCTATTATCGACAACTGCAAGAACCTAATCTAAATTTGCCTGATTAATTTGGCGCAGACCTACCGCAAATTCCATCTGAGACAGTTTCTAAAATTCCTTATATGCGGAATAAATCCAACGTTTTGTTCAAAGGGACTTTGGACCTAAAAGAAACTCAGCCAAATCGATGTCACATGACAAATGAGAGAGGTGTTGTTTCACAGACGACAGTGTGGAATGTACCAACATAATTTACCCACGGAATATGTGGTAACCGTATGCGAAAGTGAGAAACGTGGATCAGGTCTATTTTGTGTAAAACCTTTTGAAGTATTAAGAAAACGTAATTGACATGCATTTGAAGTTGTCGGCCACAGTAACCATCCTAAGGGGTCAATATTGGACGAGTTAAGTGTGCCATATTGAAATAAGACAACTAAGGGGCCGATTCCGATTCGGGCCGGAAATCTCCCCGACCGAGCCGGACCCGGAGAGATTTCCGACCGAATCGGACCCTAGCAGTCCGACCGAACGAGTACAATGCGCACGTATGCTATCGGACTCGATTCGGTCGGACTCCCATTGAAGTCAATGGGAGCCAGTCGTACGACGCGTACATGGGCTCCCATTGACTCAATGGGCACGACGCGAACAAGGGTGCCCCCTACAGCGTGTTCGCGTCGATGCGGGTCGCACCGTACATGCACGTGTAGGGGGACCCATGCGTCCCCCTGTGTGCGACTTCGCACGCCTACGCTTCCAGGGGGTCCGACACGGACCCCCAAAGTGCGGCTCCGACAGCTCTTTGGAGCCGGGCTGCGCGAGTCGGTCGGAGCGGTCGAGGTGCGCATCGTACTTACCCGGCCGGGGAACGTCTCCATTGCGAGGTGCGCGTCGTCCCCGTGCGAGTCGGTCGGAGCGGTCGGGTCCTGCGAACGAGTCGGTCGGAGATTTCGCGAGCGCACGCATCGTACTCGCTCGCCCGGACGCACGTACGACTCGGTCGGGAAATAGGGCTCCGAATCCGATCCGGTTAAGCCGAATCCGATTCGGTGCCCTACCGGCCGAGATCGGAATCGGCCCCTAAGTCTTCAATTTTGTAATTAGTGTGTGTTTGCCAGGTATCATAAGGAGTCAATAATGAAATAGAGGGTATATTTAGGTTTTTGGCCGTGGCTAAACCAAAACAAGTAGTCTGTTGTACCGTGTCATTTAAAAATAAGATTTGAGACGGTATCGGACACACACGATGGAAAGCTTCTGTTCCCTGCACTTGCGAATCTTTAGTACCCCAAATGGATTTTAAATCAATTGTGTCCTTCCAATGTTCATAACCCTTCACGGACAAATCGTTTCTGAAGGACATGGAGTAAACCAATTTAGTCTGTGTTAACATAAATTTAGTTTGGGGCGGCATCTTCAATTTATAAAAATAGGACTGTGGGTCAGATAGATTGTAACCAGAAAAATATACAAATTTACTTTGTTGGGTCTTTGAACTTCCCAGTAATGGTGTTGGGCAATGCTCCCATTGGGTATAATTAAAAAAAGGTCTCTGTGTTTTTGTCTTGTGTAAGAAATGATGGCCATAATGTTGATAACAAAATAAATCTGCGTAATAGGCCGAATTTGAATACAAATCTTCAGTGTCAAATGCAGCATAGTATTTTAAATCGGAGAATAACGAATGAACGGCATGAACATCACAGTCATCAGAATGGATGTCGGGCTAAACCACATCTCCCAAGGAAACGCGGAAGATGTATGGAATGTTCAAAATTTCCGTCGGCCCATGGATATCGTAAACAACTTTATCCCAGACGATGCCATCAACAACAGGGAATGCTGATATATTGACAAGGGCTTGGTCTCTTTTCATGATGTGGGACGATGTGTGAGGGGCTAGAACTCCATCAACAAAATTCACAGCAGAGCGTTCAGGTAAATAATGGCCATTAATGAGTAGGAAAAATACAGTCACACATCCGATCTACATGAAGAGGAATATCATCGTAAGCACCATCCAGATATATGTCCAGGGTGGGACCAAGTAAGTCTTTTTGAACCAGGAGATGAAAACACTGGTAAGGGTAGGGGTCTCTTGCACAGTAGATGACGAGGAAGACGTGCCAGAGGAAAAGCTATTACGATCCATATAATAACCACTGGACCCCAGCTGAAACAATGGTGGATGTGCTGTATCAGATGTTTCAGGTATGGCACTCTCAGGAATGTCAATTATGACTTCAACTGGAGGAGAATCATACTCAATATCCGCAGATGTGGATGTAGAAGGAAAGACTGGTAATAAATCAATTAGAGGTTTCCATCTCCCCTTCGGTTTGCCGGGGAGTAGTCGAAGAAACAGAAGCCATCGGATTCAGTGAAACATCTCCACGTGAAATGCTTGGAGGCATTCTATTCAGTATTGGCCATATGGTGTAGCTTGACATGTTCGATTGAAATGTAACGATTCTCCTTACGACCAGGTAAAGGAGGCACGATAACAGTGCGGGTGCCTTTCAAACCAAGGACTCTGACTGATGCACGGTAGGATGGACCAAATTCTTTTTTGTTCTCCACCTTTTCACGGACCAGAGCTCCTACTTTAGGAAGCCAGCCTGAAACAGGAATCCGCACCGCTGGATCTGCAAAAGAGGGCAACTGGGCTCTTGCCTGTGAATCACGAGCCTTTTGTAGATCCTGTAACATAGCACAATGATTATCTACGTCAAAGGTTGCGGCAGCCGCCACAACGTCTAGACCATCAAGGTTTGGCGCAAACATTTTAATACCAAAGAGCATTTCGTATGGGGTCCACCCACCCAGAGATCTTCTAAGGAGATTATTTAGTGCACGTTGGACTCCGTACAAATGAGTCAGCCAACCTCTAGCTGTCAAATATTGCTTTAAGTCATGGTTCATCCGCTCCACAACTGAATTGCCCTCGGGCCAGTATGGAGAGGAATATTGCACCTGCACTCCTAGAGACTTCATCGCATCCCGGTAAGCCCTAGAGGCAAACGCAGGACCTTGGTCCGAATGGAAGGTGCCACAAGCAAATGTCCCGACAAAGACAGGCAAATCTTTAATGACAGTTCAAGCGTCAGCACTACATTGAGGCCAAACCCAAAGGAATCTAGTGCACAAATACACTGCAACCAATGTGTCTTTAAATGCAGTGTCAGAAGTCAAAGGACCGCAGTAATCAAGATAAATACAGCCAAACAGCTGATTAGAGATGTAAAGCTGAGTATGTGGTGGGCGTGCAACAGTAGAAGGCTTAATTTGTTGACAGATGTCACAAGAAAGAACATATTTACGTGCCTGTTGATATAAACCACGCCACCAAAAACGCTGCTGCAAAAGGGAAACAGTCGCATTCACACCAGCATGTGCAGAAGCAAAGCCTTCATGTGCGGCAATGATCAAAGAAAGTCTGCCGTCCTCGTAGGGAATCAGCTGATCCCCAACGGACGGAATAGTTGCAAATGGAATTTGATCAGACGACAAGTGGTAAGTACAACGTGAAGAAAAACCTTGGGAAAATTCTGCTCCCTCCTTTTTCGCAGCAATAGCCGCTAAAATATCATAATCAATTTTAGTCATGGACCTTGTGACTGCTGCTACAGAACAAGTGGCTACTGCAGATTTGGCTGCCTCATCAGCCAGGGAATTACCAACAGCGTGTGCTCCCACACGTTGATGGCCCAAAGTATGGATAACATTTGTAAGTGACAATCGCTCCTTAAGAACGGCCACCCGGACCCAAAGCGTTTTATGCTTAATTGCGCTACCCTTAGATTCACGAAAATATTCTGTTTCCAAAAGAACAAGTTGTCATTGAAGGATTGTACACAGTTAAACTAATCGCACACTATAAGTGTAGGAACCTCTGGATTAGCAAATTCAAAAGCTAAAACCAAAGCATGCAGCTCCGCCAATTGAGCCATGCAGTCACCTAGAGACTGTGTGTGCACCAAGGAGGATTTAAAATCCCCATTTACAATTTTTCCTGCCACAATCGCGCACGCCGCCTAATAAGCATGTTTAGAACCAAAGGCCGCCTGCACAGATCCATCAGTGTAAACAATGCATTTGTACTGATCAAGAGGAAGCAATGACAGAGGAGTTGGGTGAACATGTTCATATTGTAAAAACTCCTGTGTCTGCAAAGACAGGTCAAAGATAAAGTTGACATCAGCAGACGTCAAAGAACTAGCCCATTGTAACCAATGAGGATGCAAGGCTTTAGGATTTGGAACACTAGCCTTTGTAACTGCTTCCAAAGCAGGTACAGGCGAGACCATGAAAATGCGTTTACCCTGTGCCAGAGAGCGTTCCTTCAAAATCGCCATCTGGACAGCAGTCAAAACAATTTCTGTAGAAGAGAAACGCATCTCAGCCAAAGTGTACAAATGCAATTTATATGCAACGGGGACCGTATCTCCCTCATTGAACGTCAAGTAAGTGATTAGACTGCAAAGACCGTAAAATTGCTGTATGTTCCGGAAGCCAACAGGAAGCAGAGAAAGAAGGTTGTATCAAAGAGTAAAGTGGTTTGATACGCTGGGCATAATCAGGAATGTATGTCCTCCCGAAATTCAGAAAACCCAGCAAAGACTGTAACCTTTTAAGAGTAGAAGGAGGTTGCAATTGAGCACATTTCTCCAGAAAGTGGGGGCCAACCCCCTACCTTCATTGGTGAGCTCGTAACCCAGAAAAAGAACTGCCAGACAGGCAATATGCAACTTGGCAAAGTTGAATTTGTATCCCAAGTCCGCAAAAGACATTATAATACGGTCCACACGCACAAAGTGCGGTATCAGTTCATCATCCGTCAAAAAGATGTCATCGACGTAAGAGAAAGCATCAGGGTCAATTTCATGCTAAAAAGACACTATGCGTGCTGCATAAGTGCCGGGACTATTCTTATACCCCATAGGCAAACGAGTATACCTTTTGTGATTGCCAAGGGCGCTAAATGCAGTTAGGTCACGGCTCTCAGGAGCCAAATTCTGACTGTAAAATCCATTCGAGATATCAAGAGTTGTTTTATATTTTTTACGAACAATGGTATCGACTAACGCAGAGGTGTGGGTGTTCTGTACTGCAAAGGTACGAACATGACTGTTCAAATGACGGTAATCCAAAACTATGCAATATGAACCGTCCAGTTTCAACATCGGAAAAAGAGAATTTTTTTTTTTTAAATAAAATTTTCATAAATGCAAAGGGATAAAAGAACAGTAAGAACCCAAGAAAATTAAAAAATAAAATAACAAAGTACAGAGACCAATTCCAGGCATAGCATAAATTACAGTGTACATCAGTGAATACCGTCCACCATACATGATGAGTATCATGTAACATAACATTGCAGCATCGTATCGTCCGCGTCTCAGTATGCTGAAAGAAAAGTGTGGCATCAGAGTGCAAAGGACAAAAAATACAAATAATTTTTATATATCCACCCCAGCATCAATTACCAAAGCAGACAACAAGCGCACCAGAACAGTAGAACCGAGTGGATCCCCGACACATCATCTGTGGAGGCAACCAGGGACTCATGACAGGCAGTCTCAACTCGCATCATTCACTGAGGCGGTGGGGGCTCCCCGTACCCCAGCATCGTTATCTTTAGTAATGAGGTATGTCCTATACAATTCCCAAAGGTTTTTCGGGCGGGTACGCGGGGGAAGCAGTTCGCTGTAATTTTCGGTCGACCAGCTAGCTACTGTGGGGAGTGGGCCACGGGACTAGCAAGCAGCAATCCTACGTCTCGCAATCAGCAGCCCCATATCAGCTAATTTCCTTATGGCTTTGGGCAAAGGTTTGGAGTACCCAAGCAGAGCAAGCATGGGGTCTGGGGTTAGTGGCATATCAATAATGTCCCCTAGCAATTTAAAAATCTGTATCCAGAAATTAGCAATCCCCGGGCACACCCATGCAAAATGAAGGAAATCGGCAACGTCGATACCACAGCGCACACACGTAGCCACGTCGTGCAGCCCATACCTATGCAGTCTCTCGGGAGTGTAATATACCCTATTGAGAAAATTGAAGTGAATCAGCCTGTGTCGCCCATTCAGCGAAATACGCTTTGTGCTTTCGCAGCAGTATTTCCACATCCCATCATCTATGTCTACCCCCAAATCCACCTGCCACGCCAATCTCGCCTTCGTATAATGGTTGGAACGGTAACTCTGAGTAATCTTATATAGCTTTGAAATTATATGCTTCGGAGTATCAGTTCTAATTATATATGTTAGGGCAGCCACTTCAGGCGGCTCCGCCATATCAGAACCCAAGTTCTCAAGTAATGACCGCCTCATCCGGTGAAACTGAAACCTGGTGAGCATCGTATGCTGCTGTACCGCCTTGGCCACTTCATCCCACGTTCTGACTATACCGTCAGAGAACATGTCACCTATCGTCTCGATATGAAGAGTCCCCATCGCCCTCGAAACCCCTCTGTCCGTGCATGCAGGCAGTCATAGGCACCAATCTAGCGGAGTATAAGGAGAGTACAAAACGACTCCCGCCTGTAGTTTCAAGAGATGTTGCCAGGCATGCACCGTCGCGTTAATGGAGTCTACGATACCAGTCCTATGGTCCGGTGGGTTAAATAAGAGCGCTGGCAAAGGGCGTGGAGCAGCAACCACCCTCTCAATCTGTATATGCGGAGTGTCTGCCGGGCCGTGTATCCAATAGTGCGCGTGCGTACTTTGGGCCACCCTATAATATACATCTAAGTCTGGGGCCCCTAAGCCCCCCATGTGATATGGTAACGTAAGTATATCCCATTTGACCCGCGCATGTTTGCCTGCCCAAGCGAGCCTGGTTAATAAGGACGTAAGTGTTCTAAAAAAGGAGCTAGGGAGGACCATCGGGATGTTGGCAAACAGGAACAGAAACCACGGCAGCACAACCATTTTCATAATTGATATTCTTCCCACAAGGGACAATGGCAATCTGATCCAACGTTCAACGTCGTCTTCCAGCTTACTCATAGCGACCCCATAATTCTCCCTAAATACTACCTCCTAATCAGAATGTACCTTGATACCTAAGTATCGCACCGGGTCCGTGGTCCACTGCAGTGGGAAATCAGGGGCGAAGGGAACTGAGATAGGGGTAAGTGGGAAAACGATCGACTTAGTCCAGTTGACCTGTAAGCCGGACCCAGCCCCGAATTTGACCACTTCGCGCAAGACTGGGGAAAGGTTAGTTTCAGGGTCCCGAATATATAGCAGCGTGTCATCCGCATAAGTGGAAATGATCAATTGGTATCCCGGGAAACGAATTCCTCGGTACCTATGATATTCTCTAAGTGCGCAGGCCAGCGGCTCCGCAACCAGAGCATAAAGTATCAGAGAAAGCGGGCACCCCTGCCGCGTGCCCCTAGTGATAGGAATTTTGTCCGTGACCATGTCACCCAGTTTTATCCTAGCCGACGGGCCATTGTATAACACACCAACCATTTGCAGAAAGATGCCTCCAACCCCCATCCTTGTCAGCACTTGATACACAAATTTCCATTCAACCGAATCGAATGCCTTCTCCATATCTAGGAATATGGCGACAGCCTGCACGTCCTGCCGCGTGTGTTGGATTGCCCCAAAAACCGTTCGTATATTATAAGTCAGGTTCCTGCTCGGGACGTACCCGACCTGCTCCGGTGCCACCAGCAGCGGCACAAGAGGGGCCAGCCGGTTCGCCAAGATTTTGGCATATAGCTTGGCATCCACATTCAGGAGTGACAAGGGGCGATACGAAGCGCACTCAGTTGGCGATTTATCAGGCTTCAAGATCGCAACAATGAGCGCCTCCCTCATCGAGGGTGGCATCTGGCCACTATCGCTAATCTCCTCAAAGAGCGTACTCAAGTGCGGAATAAGAACGTCTTTAAACTCCTTATAAAACGAGACCGTGAGGCCGTCCACCCCAGGGGCACTACCCGATTTCATCCCCATCAAAGCCGCTGTGATTTCCTCCGCGTCCAAGGGACGCATCAGGTATTCCCAGTGGGCATTCGTCAGCCAAGGAAGTTTAATATGTGCCAGGTAGTCAAGCATTTCAGCATCTAGACACCCCGCCTTCGAAGCATATAGCTGCGTATAGTACTGCTTGAATCTATTAGCTATATCTGATGAGTCCATCAAAGGGGCTCCTTGGTCGTCGTTGATGACTCCCACCCCAGTTGTCTCCCTGCTCTTCCTTAGTTAGGGGGCCAGTACCGAACCAGGGTGGTCGCCCTCTCCATAAACACGAGCTGTCGCATACTTCCCCATATGTTTGAGCTCAGAGTCGGCTGTCTCGTGATATTCTGTTATGAGATCCTTAAACTCCTCCGTAAGCCGGGCTTCAGCTCCATTAAGGAGATCACGCTCCATCGCATGCAATTTCTTCCACAGGTCCGAAAGTCGCCCACGGAGGGACCTAAGGACGCCAGAATGTTTAGCCACAGCTATCCCACTGATATATACTTTAAAGGCCTCCCAAACCGACGAAAAGGTATCCACCGACCCAATGTTACAATCGAAAAAAGTGTTCATTGCTTCCAGCAGCTCCGATCTAAAGACCGGGTCAAGTAGGGAATATGGAGGGAAGCGCCATGTAAATGGGGTATCTGTGTGTGTGGGTTGTCCAAAACTAGCAATATTGGCGAGTGATCCGAGAAAGTACAAGGCAGCACCGAGCAATCCCGGATTTGTTGGAACAGTTCCCTAGAAGCGAACCAGTAATCAATCCTGGTGTGTAGATCGTGATAGGCAGAGTAATGTGTAAATCCTCCTCTACTCTGTGATCTCGTTCTCCACACATCTAATAACCCAAGCTGCCTCTCCACTTCTATGATAACACGCGCTGCAGCAGAGGGACGCCGGTCCGGGCCCCCCGATCTATCAAGCTGTGGGTTCAATACGCAAATAAAATCACCCCTCCCCCCATAGAAAATGTCTTCCCCTGTGACATCGCAGTTTGTCTATCAGGTCTATGAAAAACTGCGGGCTGTCATAATTTGGGCCGTACGCATTAACTAATATTAAATCGAGCCCCTTCCCACTGCATCTTGATATGGTGAACCTCCCCTCTGTGTCAGTGTCGATTGGGATCAGTTGAAGCCCCGCCTTAGGGTTAATCCAGGTGATAACACCTCGAGCATGTGTCGTGAACCCTGCCGCATGCTTATTCCCCTGTAGTTCTCTGCAGCCTAGCATTCTACTGCCAAGTGGCAAGTGTGATTCTTGCAGTAAAGCAATATCAACAGCATGCCTGTTGAGATAGGAAAGCACCTTTCTCAGCTTCCTGAAATCATTCAATCCGGGGACATTCCAAGTCAGTACCTTTAGTTTACGAGCTTCCGGTTGTGTCATGGAGGTTGGTAAGTGTGTTGAGTAGCAATCCAGGCTGATATATTCATGCCAACCTGCTTACATCCATCCATATACCGACAGTACACCATGCGAGCCATACATGCCACAATGTTATTAAGGTCCCAAACAGGTCTCTGCACCCCACCACCCCCCACCCACGCCATACATACCCTAACTTTGCAATGGCGAGTATACCCTTTCCTCCCCTTAATAAACATTAAGACAAAACCAAAAATCAAAACATCATGAATGAAAAGAACCAAATTGAAAAAATGCCAGGTTGTGGGACACACGCGTGGGCAGATGTTACCCAAGCCCGCTATCAATTCGGTCAGAACAAGAAAGGCGTCCCCTCCGCCCACCATCTAGCATATCTGGTGCATCAATCTGGCCCCTCAACAGAATTATAAGATTTCTCAATTTCTACGGTAGCATGCAAAAACCCCCCTTCTTACAATTAACTCCTTATTGCATCAGAACCGTGCAGTATTGCTGCATAGCGTCCATATTACTGCAAGAATCCCAAATGGACCCCCATCTCCACTACCCTAACTATGAGTTTAAGGCAACAATAATTAACAGTTCCCGCAATGCCCCATGGAAACTCAGAGTCTTATCTGCAATGTGGGAAATCTTGGGTATCAGTCCTGGTCGTCGAGACTGCCTCCCGTCGCTCCCTCAAGGGTGGGTGACACTATGCCAGGAGGCTTTTCTTTTGCCCATTCTTTCAGAGCCTTCTGCAGGATCTTTGGATCTGTGAAGATGCGGGAACCCCAAGGCGGTTCACCCTGAGTCGCGCCGGATACAACTTGGCGTAGTCAAGATTCTGATCTCGTAGCTGCTTCTTCAAAGGAGCAAATTGTCTGCGTGCTTCCTGGACTCGAACTGTGAAGTCCGGGTAGAGAGAGATGGTCGACCCCTCGTATTGAAGTGATTGTCGCTCCCGGGCCGCCTTCAGAGCAGCATCCCTGTAGTTTAACAGTCTGACGATAATAGGTCTAGGCGGAACACCAGGCGGGGGTTTTTGGCCCAGCGAGCGGTGCGCTCTGTCCACCACAAACATTGAGGAAAACGTGTCTCGACCCAGCATCGTAGTCAGAAGCTTTTCTACAAATAACTCCATATTCCCGACACTTGTGGATTCCGGCAACCCGGTAATTTGGATTTTACTTCTGCGGGAACCTCGCTTCAAGATCCTCCGCCTTGTCCTGTAGTGTCAGTAGGAGCTTGCCCATCTGTTTGTGTGCTGAGTCCATTTCAGTCTGCGCTTCCTCAACTTCCGTGACCCTTCGCTCCGTCATGTCCATCCTTTCGACTTGCTTGTCCATGCGCTCCGTCATGTGATCCATGCGGAAGGATAAAGAGTCTATCTTGTTATCTATGGAAGATAAACTTTATTGCATTGCGGCTAAGATGACACGAATATCCCCCTCTGCAGGTTCAAGCTCTTCAGGCTGCGCATTCTGGTCTTCCTCTGATGTCTGATCACGAAGCCTGGATTTTCTTTGTTCGAAGTGCAGCTTAGGTTGGGTTTTATCCACCTTCCCCATGATGACACTCCGGAACTCGTAATTTTAGTCGGTAGAGCGAAAGTGGTGGGAGGAGCAGGTCTGCGTGGATGTGTCTAATCTGGGGAGCACTCCGCGTTCTCAGTAGGGCCTTTATGTCACTACTCAGGGCGGCGCTCAGTACAGTTCACTGCAGAGGTATAGCGCTCTCTTTTCGTGCCCGAAACAGGCCTTACAGTTTGGATCAAAACGCCGCACAGGCCGTCTCCCTCAGGGCGTCAAAGGGCGCCGTCTGGCCTCCCACTCCAGTGTAAACGAAGGAGCAGAGCAACTGCCACAACAGAGATTCTTCAGCTTTCGTTTCCCTCCCAGGCCAGCAGCAAAGAATCCAGAAGGGGCACCAAACAGGCCCTATACCCCCCGCGTCGGGCGCCAGTCTGGGGATCACTAACGCACTACCGACCAGCGCTAGCTAGAAGCACAGGTCTTCATGGCCAAGGTGGGAGCTATCAGCGTATCTGCACGTGGCTCCGGTTCAAATGGTGTAAGAGCCGCCGCATCCCCGAACGCCGTGTCCGCACAGCGCCTCACGCCCAATCCCTTGGCAAGGGGGAGAGGGCAGGGACAAACTCCAACAATGAGCCCAAGATAGGGCTGACTTAGCAAGGCAGCACGAAGGGCACAGCAGGAGGGGCAATGCTCACCGTCACGTCGGGGGGGTCTTCACTCTCCTAGCCTCCAAAGAACAACGCCGGGGCGCCCTCTTCAGTGTCTGCGCTGCAGCGCTGATGCGCCACGATACCTCCCTCCGCCGCGCACCAAGCGCCACGCAGTGTTGAGAGTCTTATGGCCTTGGGCAAAATGGCACAGTACGAGCCTCTCCCAGCTACAGTAAACCATCCGCCGAGGTCCGCCCAGGCACCGGCAATAGAAGGGGCGGGCAGCCAACAACAGCAATTAGAGCGGGCACGCGACTCTCGCAGCTCGCCTGCCTGGTGAGCGCTCGCCCTCGTTTCGCAAATCTCTTAGCCCTCCCGGGCTCAACAGGCGGCACCAAATCTTTTCCGTCGGCCTCAGCGCCGGGTCGCAGTATCTCCTTCTCCCATAGCACTCCAGAGTCCCCGCGAGGGTCGGCAGCGCTGCTGACTTCCAGATACTCTACAAAACCCCCTCAGCTCTCACCTCGCGGGCTCGTAGAGGGCGCAGTCAGTCCAATTTTAACTTCGCCACTAGGTGCGACACAGGCCCGGCCGCAGGTCAACGGCGTCCGACCAGATCAGCCTCCTCCGCCTCGCGTCGTCCCAGGGCACTGCACAGCTCTGGAAACGGCACAAAATGGGCAGTACAGCTTCCGCTTCAAGCGCTACCGCTTTTTAGCCTTTGGCAGCCAGGATAGATGCAGGATAAATGACGTATCTTTAGATAGTCGGACGGAGCTCTTGGTTTACACCGCCAGCTTGGGCTTAGGCAAGCTCCGCCCCCCGGAAAAAGAGGATTATTCATTGATGAAACACAGGGTTCAATTACACCTTGATATTCCAATTGGGTCAAGATTTCACTGACGGACGCCTTCGCGTCTCGTTTGATCGGATATTGTGGTTGGGGTTGTGGCATTGATTGCAAAGGAATTTCATGTGCCGGGGAGTCCATATCCCACCCCACCTAATTACGAAACACAGCCAGGGCAAGCGCTAGCGTCCACTCTGACGCGTATGTGTGTTTAGCCTCCTCCGAGACATAATGTGAAAAACTCGGGAGAATAACATCCTCCCCTCTAGAAGAAGCCAGAACAAATGGGAGAGGCCAGTCAACCTCCGCCAACAAAATATCATAGGAAGAAGTAAGGTTGTCCCAAAAGACCGCCTTAATTGTTCGTTTAATATCACCTTCAATTTGGAGGCCTATCTCATAAAGCCTATCTATCAGGGGGTGCAACTCGTGTGTGAGCTGTTTCAACTGTAATGAACGTGTCGGTTGCTTTCGCTTCCAGACGCTGGTAGAGTGCCTCCCGCACTATGGTAACTTCCGCCGCGCTGTCGAGGAGTGTTACTGCCCATCTCCAATCGAGGAGCAGGGTTCTAACCATCAGAGGCATACTTTGCAGTCAAAGCGGCAACTTTTTTCTTCTGAAATGGGGCACGATACTGAGGTGGTCCCTCCGGTTTGGCTTTTACGTCAAACTGGCACTGTGGGTCACGTCTTGGTTGCTCAGACTTCTCTGCGATCCTGCCATTCTCCCCAACCGAACTGTTGATCCGACGATTCCTTAAAAGAACGAGGATCAGGAACCTGAAACCTCTCGGGTGTTTTAATTTTGGAGCGGTCACGCAAATCATATCTACGGTCAGAAGCGTCCGGTGTTGGTGAACCAGCACGAGAACTAGGCTACTGCTGTTGCTGCCGCTGATTCTTATTCCATGTCTTTTTAGGAAAGACTGGACGACCCTCCTCGTCTGGAGGGGGCTTATTTTGTACCTGAGTATAAGGTCTTACTCCCAAACTATTGCGACCCAATGATGTATATACATCCACAATAATGATCAGCAACTGCCGCTGCCGGTCAACGTCAGCCACCGCCGAAAGGCGTTGACGTACTTGCAAGCTAACTGCTTCACCTTTAACATTGGCCAGAATCATCATGTCGGAGACAATAGGGAACATGCCCACTAATCTCATCCTCAATTCCAGGGCTGGACCAGCCCCGTGTTCATTTTGAACCTTCATTAGAATGCTCGGTAGAACGTTAATGGAGGGGTGCCAAAGCACCGTGTGTACACCACAGCAAACACTGTCCCCCAGGTGGTGCAATCAGCTAAAGTGGGAACAATACCACTCGGTAAACTCATTATTAGGATCCTGTGTTTCTCAACAGGTGTAGTATGGGGGAAAAACAGCTTCGAGTTGCTCACATTTTTCTGCAAGCCACTAAGGGAAATCATCCCTATTTTGAGGACGTTTGCCCATCACTGAATTAATCATGATGGGACTGATGACAAGACCACCACCATGTCCAGGTGGTTGAGGAGCGGCTCCAGCCGGAGCCACTTGAATATTACCTGACATAACTATATCACAGCTCTATGTATATGAATCAACGTTGTATATAATTGACGTAGCTCTGCGAGAGGAACATTAAGATAATTTGGATGTGGTGTAAAACCGACCAAAACAAGCCACGTGGCCCCATCGACTGATAAGGGGCCTAAACGTACCACAGAAACAGGGTGAGGAAGGGCGCCATTAAACCATATGGTATGCTCCTAGGCTGTCAACGGAACTTCAAGTAATCGATAAGGACGATAATTCTGCGGAACCGCGGTGGCTGTATATTCATGAAAAAGATTATCATTCCCATCCACTGCTGGAAATGTAACCCAAGAATAGAAAACCTCGAAGCAGTATGCTGCATCCGCCTCGACAACAAAGATAATATCAGCCCCGCATTAGGTACTCTATGTTGAGTCAAATGGGCTGTGACCGCAGCGCGGTTAGGCACCGCAATAGCGACTGCCATACCAAATGCAGATTAACAAATCAGAAAAACTGTAGCACAAAAGCGGGTCGGACAGAGAAACTAAACCTTTTAAATTCAAGCTTGAAAAACCTATAAAACATAAGTACAGGAGGTTAAATCCTCACACCACGGACGTCTCCGGAAACCGGTGTGACCAGACCAGTCGTTGGTGGTGCCATGTTGCAGGGATTCTGCACAAATACAGAACTATGCGCAGGAAATGGGACGTTGGTGTATAGGGACTGAGTCTTCCCACCACCTTAGTACCCATGAACCCAGGACCGACTAGCTATAGTGTCACACATGCTCTCCTACTCCTCACAGAGAAACAAATGATTAGACACCCCAGAACACAACACTTACAGATCTTTCAGGAATCGCAGTAACAAGACACACCTTTTCGCTCACTCTCTTGTACTCGTTCACAATAAGATCTGACGGAGACACGAAACAGTTTAACATATTTATTTTAACTAACATGCCCTAACATGCAGTATACAAGCCACAACAAGCAGGGAAATGCATAGTACAAATATTGTCAGCATAGCAGTCAGTCCATAAATCATGAAGGGAGATGTCATCATAAAAAGACAATGGAGAAAGGACTATAGTGCCTAACCTCCCTCCCCTTGCTAAAAAGAAGTATTATTATATAATAGAAGATCTCTGGGCTTTGTCAGCAGACCCCATACTTTAGCTTATAGATGGTAGAAATACATTATGGGTGCTCTTCTCCCTGGAAAGGTCCCTCTCCAAGTGTGTCTCCCTTATTCGTACACCCCACTAAAATCCCAAGTACGCTGTCCAAACAACAGCTGCATCTGTATGTTTTGTTTAAGGGCTAAGGACTGGCCAGAACAAAATAACAAGGGGATTGTTGTTCGACCTTGCACATTATGTTCAGTCAAAATCCCAGGAACATGCAGAGAGTGAACACAGTGATAAGTTCTCATGTGAAAGCAGTCTTTGAAATTATTGCAAAAAAAAAAGACGTTTAGTAACGTGTGCAAAGCAGCAGGCAAGCTGCAAGGTGCTCATGCTAAGTTAGTGAAAAACGACAATGTCCCTATGGGCCAAGTGACAGTTCATTAAGTAGGGAATATACAGAAAGAAGTATTGTTACCGAAAGGCAGTAACTTTTTCTTTAAGACAGCTAATGTTTATTTGGAACCTTTTTTATTACATGATCTGGACACTGCTCTCACATGGTTTCATTTGGTGTTTGTTGTTGAGTAAGTCTCTTCTTGCCAAACAGAGAATCAAATTATGAAGGCTGCAGCGACCACTCCCAGAGTCTGTGTTTAGATTAGGTGAATCATCATTTTGGATAATGAGGAGTGCTTGCGTGGCCTAGTGCTTCAGCGACCAAGATCCCAGGTTACTTGATGGAGATTTAGAGATTATCTGCACACTATCCAGCCACTATGTCTAAGTAAGATGAAAGTTCAAATGTGTACAAGTCCGTAAAATTAAAAAGGTAATTGTACAGGTTAGAGCCAAGATGGCGCTGGAATTGCGATTCCAAACTGCAGCTCCTTGGAACAATACACAAACGTAGACTCCTTTGAGAAGTCAAATGCTATGAAATCATTGGTAAAGACGCCCAATAACTTGAATTAGTGAAGGACCAACAGGAGAGGCAAGCGGGCTGCAGATGAAGAGGGATCCGATTCATAGGATTGGGCCTGCAAGAGCAAGCAGCTCCAAGATGGAAGTAGCAGCTAGATGTTCGCTAACCTGGGCCTGAGAGCACCGAAAGAAGGGAGCAAATGGTGCACACATACATTGCAAGCTGCGACTGGCGAAACATGGTCCCCGCAGAGAAGATAGGCAGTATAATTTAGCAGATTTGTTAAGTAGGAGTGGGGTGCAGAAGCAATAGGCATCGGTGAAGTGAACCTCAGTTCAACGGCATGAAGGTTGCATCTCCCGCTGATCCATGCCCCATGAAGTTTGGAAGAGCAGAGAGATATGATGCCTAATGGTGGGGGCTTGTAAACACACAAGTGACTGAGTGCCTGAAGGCAGTGGCGTAACAAAACTTGAGGGGGTCCCTCTGCAAAGTACATGCAGGCGGCCAACCACGCTCCAGACCCAGTCTGAAGCTCCCAGGCCAGGGACATGGTGATAGGGAGTGCTGGGGATTTTGTTACACCACTGCCTGAAGGGGCTATGCCTGATTACCCTACAGATTTGAGGCTTTGCTAGATTCTGAGCAACAAGGGGAACTGAAGAAGGATTAGGCCATCATTAGCAAGTAACAGGGAGACACTTTGCACTAATCTATCCCAGGGGTACCATCCTTCGAGACATTTGAGGACCAGCCGACCCCTACTAAAAACCAACTGATATAGAGGTTACAGACTCTGATTCATGCAAGACTAAACCTCCTTGATTAGAACTTGTGGAGGCTTGGTAGTCCTGGTCCGCCAAGCCTGGGAGAATACTGGTGGCACCTGAGGGATGTGAGCTTTTACCTCCATATGTCGACCGAGGGAGGACCCCAAGCAAGGGAAACTCTAGTTTATTGTCACTCGGTTCAACCATTCGGACACACTACAAAGACCTAACAATGAAACCGGTGACTGAGCAGTAATGACCTCGAGAAATAGACCCCCTCTCACAAAGGAGTATCTTCAGACCTGCCTGGCAGACTTCAAAGGAGACTTTGACAAATCCAAGTCAGAAGACCTTAACAGGCTTCAAACAGAGATGGGCTTGAACGTATCAAACATTAGGAGGGATTGTGACTAACCTACGATCAAGGGTTGATGAAACCCAACAATCCATTCAATCGTTACCTGACATTATTCAAATCACCACAACTTTGATTGTATCCCTAGAAACTCAAGCGAAGCAGCTTACGGAGAAATGTGATGACCTAGAGAACAGGTCTAGGAGAGACAATCTGAAAATTCGGAATCTGAAAGCAGGAGATAATATGGAGACATACTTGTGCAACCTCTTCAGGAAGAGCAAAGGAGAGGAGTTCCCCATAGGAATAGATAGAGCCCGTAGAGTGGAAAGAAGAGCACAGATGTTAAGGAAAGACCCAGGGACATTGTTGCAAAACTCTGATATTATCTAACAAAAAATTATATCCTGAAAAGAATTGATATTATCGGCTGGACGACACCGGAAGCGCTCACTATGCAGGGGTGCTATTTCAGGATTTAGCACCAGCAATTAGCAAAACACAGACTCTGCCGCCCAGTGGTAGAAAGGCTCATCGCCAAACACATAAGGTATAGATGGCTGTTCCTGGAAGGCATAATGATTAAGTGGACAAAGAACTAGTGGCAAAAGAAGCAAAGGAAATACTCAATATACCAGAAGATGATGACAGTGTGCTCTAACCAGATTATAGAAACACTTAAGAGTACACAAAAGGGGCAGCACCGGCCATCTGAAGTCTAAGAAACTATAGGGGCAAGACAAAGAAATAGGAGTTGCTTGGGCCTACTGGACTCTAAGTCTCTACGATGAAGCTATGGTTTCACATCAACATTACGAGCTACATAAAAAAAAGACGTAGTAATAAGTAGTCCTTGAAAATCCTAAAGACCGAACAAAGAGAAGGACATTCCTATTGGCACGGAGGCAGAATAAATCATATGAACAAGTCTCACAGAAGTGGTGAGCGAGCAAGAATAGATTACACATACAAAGATAAAACAATTTTCAATCCTATGGCGCTATTAGATAATGCAGGTACCAAGGGCCGGAAGAAGGCATATGAGATGGTTGATGAGGGCTCTCTTTATCCTCAGAAAGCCGATAGAGAAGAGTACAGATCTTGCGGAATACAAGGAGGAGTTTTTGTTTCCAAGTTGAGGTTTGTATTGTTAAGTGGAGAGGGGAGATGCAGGGAACTAGGGGGTTAACATAGAGGTGAACACATGGACACAATACAAAAGGCTGCATATAGAAATACAACTAAAAAACCTATATATATGATAAAACTCCTATCGATTAATGTGAGGGGCCTAAACTGACCTAACATAAGAAAAAGTGTTTGGTTACATCTTAAGAAACCTAGATCAGATAAAGTCATGCTCCAGAAACACAGTTGCTGGGAAACAATCAAAAAAGGTTGGAACATAAAGATTACCCAATTCAAGCCTATGCTTCAGCACCCACTGTAACAGCCATGGCATCAATATTGGTCAGGTTTGCAAGAAAGGTACAAATCACATTGACTAAACGACACACCTCGGCTGCAGTTAAATCACAGTGGAACAGTTATATTACTGCTGAATGTATATGCTCCAAACACGGCGAACATAGCTATTGTGGGCCCTCTTGCGGTAGTTAAGTCACCTTTTGACCTTTCTTGGTATGGATTGGGGAGCTAGACTGCTCAAACTCTCAGGGCCACATTGATAAGATGGACAGTAAAATGTTAAAATCACTGGTGGAGGATTTGAGACTGATTGACACCTAGAGACAGGCACACAAATTAGAAAGATTATTCCTGCAACTCGGCCACGCACAGGACATACATGAAAATTGATCATCTGTTCATGGATAAAAAGATGAAAGGACGTGTTGAAGGTGTAATGATGGGGGACATCACTTTAGCCAACCAAGTACACATCATTTAAGAATAGCTGGTCTGCGGGATGGTGAATTAAGGACTTCTTATTGAGTGATCCTGTTAGCCTATAGGAAATCCAGGGTCGGATACAAGACTTTCTCATCACACATGCAGAGAACAGTACTTTAATGTTGGCATTGCTCAAGGGCACACTGATAGCACTAGATGTAGAATGTAAAGAAAAGAAAATTGGATACTGAAAAAATCCTGGGTACAATAAGGAAAAAATAACTTCATAAACTACAGGCCACCGTGGCAATAGTGAGAAAGATAAATAGACTTGGGGGACAGCTGACTCTATTCGCCACTAATAAAGCAGAAAGAATTTTACTGGGGACCCAGCAAACAATTTGTTCTAAAGGTAACAAAGTTAGGTTTGTGGCCTTACAATTATCAATAATCTTTTTATTGAAATTTTCAGGAATTTATCATTATATAGTGCCATTCCAATCCCTTCTCTTGTTACTTACAATATTAGGCTATAGCAAAATACAGTTGCTTCGTTTTGGAGAAGGTAAATGTAGTCAATTGTATAATAAACAGCGAAAAAGTACTATGATCTTCTTCATACAATAGTCAAAACCCCAAATCCCTCTGAACTCCCCCCTCACCACCCTCCCCCAAAACAATAAGGATGCACAGAATTTTGACGAGATGCATTGGAATATATGGTTTGCCTGGTCTGTTCGAAGGGTCCCCAGGTATGTCTTCCCTATGTCCTAGTCCCGAACCCCCCCCCTAGTGTCCCCCAATTTTCTAGACTTGAAAGAGATGCAGTGCCCGTGTACGTGTAGGACACGCAAACAGAGGGAGGCCCTGCGATAAGTACTCCACTAAAGGTCCCCATGTGTACTCGAAATTTTTAAAGGTGTCTGTTAGCACGCTCGCCATTCTCTCCATGGTGAGAGCCTGCCACAATCATGCATGCCATTGGGTCATGGAGGGAGCCTCTTTCCTTTTCCATGCTGCCGCCGCCATTTTGGCTGCCCCAAGGCACAACCATAGAATAGATCTATCACTAACCGTTTGGCGTTTGAGAGTATCAGATCTGAGACCCAATAGCATCGACCCCGGGTCCAAGGAGATGGGGTAGCCCTGTATATCCTTAATCTGTGCTAGAATCTCTGACCAGAATGGTTGGATCGTTGGACAGTCCCACTATATATGCCTGAAATCCCCTTGGAGTCCACAACCTCTCTACCATAAATCTAAGGTTTCGGGAAAGATCAATTTAAGTTTTGTGGGATATAGGTACCAATCATTGAGTACTTTATAATGGGCCTCTCGCATTCCCATTGATCGGTTAAATTTGTGTATGTCCATATACAGTTTATCCCATTGTTTGCCTGTGATGTTTACCCTCAAAATGTGCTCCCATAGTAGCCTATGGCTGGAGTGCTCAGTATGCAATGTGGACTGTAGTATCTTATAGAGGTGTGAGATCATGCCTTTCGTGCCCTTTTCTAATTTCGCTAGCTTCTCTATTTGTGTCAGCTCCCTAGTCGCTGCTTCTCTATCTCCCCGAGAGAGGACCCAGTGTCTGAGCTGATTATAGTGATAATATTAATTGGCTGGGAGGTTAAACTCCCTCTGACAGTATTCAAATGTGAGAATGTCCCAGTTATGGAACAGGTCAGAAATCGTACAACATCCCCCTTCCTTCCACCCATCAAAGGGTCCCGGTGTGTATGCAGGTGGGAATGATGGGTTATAGTGTATGGGCGTAAAGGGTGATGGGAAAGTAGTCCGAGCTGATGACCTGTGGGTATCATCCCATACCTTTAAGGTAGTTTTAGTAGGCATACTGAGGTAAACATTGGGAGGTCGGCCTCCTTAGGGTTTCCACAGTAGGTCCCATATGCTCCGCCACCACCCTGTCCATGTGTTAGGCAGTGTTTGTCAGATACCCGGGATGACCATTCCGTGATCACTCGGAGTTGGGCTGCTTTGTAGTATAGGTAATAACAATCCCCAGCCCACGTTAAAATCAAGACAGAAAAAATGACAGCAGTAACTATTGTAAGTCAATACAAATGTAGACGGTATTCAGAGTGGCTTGTTCCTCGCACTCGAGGGACCGGTGTTTGGCGTAGGACGATTGCGACGAAAAGAAAGACGTGACTGAACCCTTATAATTGATGACCAAGAGACGTATCATTAGAAATTTACCGCTATCACTTTTACTACGCCAGATGATCGTGTGGGTTGTAATTATCACCACACATGAAATATTCCTAATTGCAGACAGTAGAGCCTTGAAAAAGTCGCATGTACATACTAACTGAGGCGACGAAACAGGTGTTGGCTAAGATCTGTTTATGAAGAACCCGATGAAAAGGAATAAAGGAACAAAGAAGCCAATCTAAATACTGTCTGCATTTGTATTGACTTACAATAGCTACTGCTGTCATTTTTTCTGTCTTGATTTTAATGTGTGCTGGGGATTGTTATTACGTTTGTTTGTAGCCTAGGCCACAGGATTTGGGGAGGCTGGTGGTTCTCTCCACCCTTCAGCACCGTGATAGCTAGGATCTTAAATAGATATTAAGTGGACACACCCTTTTGGCGCCATTTCCCTATAAACCATACCACCATCCCTTCTTGTACCGCTTTGTAGTATAGGCCCATGTCTGGTAGTCCGAGTCCCCCCTTGTCTTTCGGAAGCCGGAGTTGTCGAAATGACAATCTTGCCCTTTTACCTTGCCAGATATAGCAGATGAGCATCGATTTTAGTCTGGCGAAGAACCCTTGCTATATCTCTATCGGGAGGACTTGAAAAAGGTATAAGACTCTAGGCAGGATCACCATCTTGATCGCCTGATTATGACCTATCCATGAAAGGTACATGGGGGCCCATCTATGCAAGTCTGTTTTCCCTTGTTGGATAAGTGGGAGGTAATTCGCCTTATAGAGATCCTGGAGCCGAGGAGTGATTTTTATTCCTAAGTATACAATTTCCTTCTTGGCCCACTGGAATGGCGTGGTATTAACCAAAGCTTCCATATCCGTCTGCGACAGTGTGAGGTTCAGCAGGTAGGACTTAGTAAGATTGACCCGTAGACCAGCCACTAGTTCAAATTTCCTCAGCTCCGCCATTACCCTTACCAATGAGGATTCGGGGGCTGTGACTGATAAGAGCATGTCGTTCGCGAACAGTGAGATCTTGTGTTCGTCTCCCCCAAATGTAATCCCCTGTATCTCAGGCGTCATGCGTATTTTAGCAGCCAAGGTTTCTATGCTGAGAGCAAAAAGAAGTGGGGAGAGTGGGCATCCCTGGCGAGTCCCCCTCTTTAAGGAGAATGCCATTGAGCTCACTCCATTGACCAGGACTCTAGCACTGGGACATGCATAATTCGCTCTTATCATGGCAATAAATATTTCGCAGAACCCATACTTCCTCAGAGCCTGAAAGAGGAAAGGCCAGTCCACGCGATCAAAGGGCTTCTTGGCATTTAACGCCAGAAGGACAGCCGGTATCGCTTTTTTTTATTTGCTTTTTCCACAAGATGGAAGACCCTCCTCAGATTGTCATGAGTTTGCCTGCTTTGGATAAACCCAGATTGGTCTGGATGGATTAATTCTGGCATTAGTGACTCCAGTCTACTGGCCAATATCTTAGTGTATATTTTAGCGTCCAGATTGAGGAGCGCTATCGGCCGGTAGGAGCTGCATAGTTGAAGATCCTTCCCTGGCTTGGGCAACACTGAAACAGGGGCCTCCCCCATAGATGTCGTCACCCTCCCCAACTCCGCGAAGCAGTTATATAGGTTTACCAATTGCGGGATTACTTCAGCCCCGAAAGTCTTATAAAACTGGGCCGTCAAGCCATCTGGGCCCAGCGATTTGAGGATTTTAGATTAGATATGGCACTGCTTACCTCATCTGGAGTTGTCGGTGCTCCCATTGTGTCATTTTGCATTGCCGTCACTTTCGGGAGCTCCACTTCCTCTAGGTATTGCACTTGTTCGGCTATATCATAGCTCTCTGCCTGGTATAGGTTTTCGTAAAATTGGCCAAAGGCGGCTGCTTTACCTGTCTTCGTAGTCTCTTTATCCCCCCTTGGTAGCCTTATGTCTCCTACATAGTCCCTTTCCCTTTTTATCCGCAGCTGACTGGCCAGGTATGCTCCCACCTTATTGCCCTTCTCGTAGGTGGAGCATTTCAGTCGGAGGAGGATGAACTCTGCCCTGTTGTTATGTATAGCATTCAGTTTGCCCCTGAGGGCCGTTACCTTTCTTTGTAGGCCCCAAACAGGCTGTCTCTTGTGTTCCCTCTCTGCCTCTTGCAATTCTGTCTCCAATGCCAATCTTTCTTGTGCCCTGCGCTTAGTCAACTCCGCCTTAAGTGTGATACATTGACCTCTAAGGACTGCCTTGAAGGCATATCAGTTAGTAGCCTGAGAGGTGTCATCAGGATAATTTCTAAGAAAATATTCCCTAATGGCTTTGCGTAGTTCGTCACACAATAAGCGGTCCCCTGTAAGGGCAGCTGGAAAAAACCATCTCTTATATTTTGGTGGGGGGCTATCCCAGGCTAGATTCAGTGTACATGGGGCATGATCCGACATGGTGATAGGGTGTATGGAGGAGGCCTGCAATGCTGGGGCTAAGTTCTGACTTGCAAAAATGTGATCGATCCTAGATTAGGACCGGAGTGTATGGGAAAAGAAAGTATAGTCCATGTCCCTTTGGTGCATCATGCGCCATGCGCCTATTAAGCCCAGCGCAGCGAAGTCTTTTTTCAATGCTTTAGTAAAGGTGCTAGAGGTTGCCCTTTGGGACTGTGTGCTATCCAGGTCTGCATCCCATGTTAAATTGAAATCCCCCAATAAAAAAATGTCTCCATCAGCGAACCCTCCCAGCCAAGATAGGCCCTTAGATATAAATGTGGTTTGGTTGGTATTGGGTGCATAAATGGAGGCAAACGTACCCTGTAGTTTCCCCTTGACCATGACTATCCTGCCCTCCTTATCTGTTTTGCTTCCTTCCGGCTGGAATTTCAAAGAACTATGAAAAAGCAGTGAGTCCCCATTGTGTTTGGTCATGGCCGAAGAGCGATATATAATGGGGTAGGCCCTATGTCTTAACCGGTGTTCCTCCGCCCTTTTCATGTGTGTTTCCTGCAATGCGACGATATCGTGCCTCTGGTCTTGGAGGTATTTCCATAATTTCTGGCATTTGCCAGGGGAGTTAAGCCCCTTCACATTCCATGTTAGCAGGATAAGTACCATTATTAACGTATGGGGCCGTGTGCCAGCCTTTCTATAGATTGAACTCTTCGGTGGAGTTCCCCCCTCTTCCTCTCCCAGTCACTACAGGACACCTCGGTCTTCCCGCTCTCACCTCCATACATGTTTCGTATGAGTAAGAAACCACCCTTGCACCCCCAACCATAATAACAAAAGAATCCTAACTTAGAACATTTGGGGTCAACCTGACCATAGTATACCTTAATAAAGCACATTAATTGTGTACTTAACGTGGACGTATTGGTCCATGTCCGTTTATGGCGAGCTGTAGACTGCTGTATTCAAGTCACTTGCTCTTGGGTAGCATCAGGAGAGGCCTCAGTCCGATCATCTCCCCCCCTTATCCCAAGAGGTTGTCTCACCCCGTGCCTCTACCGATCATTGCACAAGCTAGACATTGTTTCCTTCTCCACCCCTGAACACCACCAAACCTCAAGGATGATCCCATTGCTCCGGCGTGTGCCATCTTCAGTAGGATGTAGCCGACTGTTCAGGGAGCAGTCCAACCACCCTCCCTGCAAGACCTTCCTCCCCCACGCGGAGTCATTTCCTCTTTTGCGGCTTCAGTCTTTTCTGTTGTTGCTATTGGTCTTCCCCGCCTGTCTGCCGATTTTCTCCTTGTATCTCCTTCCATATTCCCCTCCCCCCTTTCCCTGGGGTTGTCAGACCTAGGAGTTTTGCCGCCTCGGCATATGAGGAACAGTGGTGTTGCTTATTATGCAGGGAGTACGCATTGCCAAAGGGGTATGTCCACTGATATTTTATGCGGTCTCGTCGTAGCTGGTCCGTAACTGGGCGGAGTAGTTGCCGGCGCGCCAGTGTCGCTGGTGCCACATCCTGGTACAGATCACACTTGAAGCCCTGGAAAGACACTTCATCTTTCGATCGCACTGCTTGAAGGATTGCCCCCCTCATCTTGTAAGAGTGCAATTTAGCCAGGTCATCTTGCGGCAGTTTATTTCCGCCAGAGGGCTGTGGGCCAACCCTATGTACTCTGTAAATTTTTATCTTCAAGCCCTCCCTGCCGAGTAACTCTCCAAACAGCCCTAGAACAAAAGCTTCCAGATCTGTCCCTTCCGCTCCCTCCTCCAAGTTCCTCAGACGAACGTTGTCTCTTCGGGCCCTGTTCTCCAGATCCTCGCATTTCATGATATTGACTTGGAGCTGCTCGTGAAACCCTTTAGTCGCGTACTCCATCTCTGCCATTTTGTGTTCTAGTTGCTGCACTTTAGATTCGACCTCTAGAGTGCGATTGCCGACTGAGTCAACATCTTGCTGCAATAATGTAAGTTTCACCTGAAGATCAGGCACGTAGGGCCTCCAGTGAGCCCTTAAGTTCTGCTTTGATTTCCTCTCTCAGCTCTTTCTTGAAGTCTCTCAAGGAGGCCAGTAGGTCTTCTTTAGTGAGTGCCATCTCTTTCCCCTGTCTGCCTTCTGGTGTCGTCCCTCTCGTCTCAGTAGGCACAAAATAACTGGACACTCTATTTGTCTGAGTCTTTTTGGGTGGCATAGAGAACATGGTGACCACGGGGTGTCTCATTTGGGGTGGAGCAGTGCTTTATTTTGTGCTGTATTCCCCTCGCAGGGGCAGATCATCCAGGGCGTAAGTGTCTCTGTTGGTCCGGTCTCTTTACCAGGGCTCGTCTCTGTAGGTACGTTGGTGAACTCAGTGGCCCCTCCTGACGACTTGGCCACTCCCACTGGGTCTACCTCGGCTCTGCGGTGTCATCTCCTCCGTAGTAAGTCCACACACGGGTGTTAACCTCTCTCCAGCTTCCTGTGATAGGGATCGTATTAGGTCTCTTTCCCTGTGCCTGACTAGGCGCTTGATAAATCCCGTAGGCTACCTCTCCCTGCCTGGGGAGCGTCTCCCACCTCATGTATATCGGTATAGGGGGTAGCTGCCTTCAAGTCCTTTTAGTAGTATGTGTGTGCAGCTTCTGTGCTGATGCTGGTGGCTCCGTCTCAGGCAGCGGGAGCTGTATGTGCTTCTGGCTGTTTCTAGGAATATTCTAAATCACCTGATTGGCTGCCATGTTGAGGTCAGGCACACACAAGTGTGAGGATCACCGCTCCATGGCTCCTGTCCAGCCGCAGCGCCCAGCCTCTGCGATGCTCCCAACCTTTTCCGGTTGCTCAGATAGTGGCTCTGTCACCATTAGCCTCCCTAGGTCCCGGCGCTCTACAGGGTTGTCCGGTGTTCCTGCTGCTGCCATTTTGGGGTCAGGCGTCCATCCCCTGTGTCTCCCGCCGTCGTTCTCAGGACCGGGGGGAAGAGCGCTCAACCACCCCCTCTGTGCGCCTACCTGCCGGAGAAGTGGATTATCATCTCGGGTTCAGCGCCGTGCAAGAGTCGGTCGTATGCCCAATCCGACACTCCTCTCCTGCTTCCCCCTCGCTCTCCTCGTCGTCGGAGCACACGACCCCCCACCCCTGGGGGGTACGCTCGCTCTCAGTGCCTCTGCTTTTCTGCCGCCTCTCGCCGACAGGGTGGGTGGGGTCCGAGAACCAGCCCCGCTTTGCTCTGCTGGTGACTTCTTGCCTCAGGGCCTTCCTGTTGCGACCCGGGCCTCGGCGGCGGCGGTATGCAGCTCCGCCGGTTCCACTCCCTCACTGATTATTCTGCAATGGGTTTCTGGCACCTCCATTTGCACCGGCCTCTCCTCACATCGCTTGCAGCAGGGGACCCCCTCGGTTAAGTGCCTCTAATCATGCTGTCGCCCTGGAGCCTCAGCGGTTTAGGTCCGCTCGGCCATCTTGGTTGGCCCGCCCCCCTGTGGCCTTTAAATTAAAGGCCAAGATTAATAAAGTGTATATCACAGAAATCTGGGCTCATGATTCATAAACAACAAAGAAAAAATAGGCCTTTAGGCAGTTTTTTTTTAATAACAAATTTTAGCACGTTTTTGGAATCCATCATGAAAAGCACATTTACATCTGCACAACACCATCAAGTTACAAATGTCAACATGAGAAATCACAATCCCCAAATCATAGAAAGCTCCCCACCTCCCCCATATCTTGTCATTTCTATGCGGGTAACCTCGTGCAGCATATATGGGCTTTTCCAACTGGGTGCACCAGTCCTTCCCTATCCTCCATTCCATCAGTGAGGGGGCATATGGGTAGTTCCACCTTCAGGCAATGTCTCGCTTAGCAACCAATGAGGCAATGCCTATAAACATACGGTCTGGCCGGGGGGGCACCAAGATCGTCAACCATGCCCAGTAGGGCCACCCTGGGGGTCAGCTCGAGGGCTCGCCCCAGGACCTCAGAGAGTTCTCGTTCTATCTTCTGCCAGTAAGGTGAGAGGACCGGGCAGGTCCAAACCAAGCGGTAAAAGTCAGCGGGTAGTGCAGAGCATCAGAAACAGACGGGTTGAGGGATTCTGCCAGCGCGGTGTAAGTGTATCCAGGTGTGGTATGTCATATGAAGGTAGTTTAGTTGGATCAGATGGAGCGCGTAGGAATGGCTAGCACATCTGAAGCCAGCCTGGCCGCCCTCCAGCCCGCCTCATTGAGCTCGCCGACACAGCCCCCCAGCGGTGCCTGAGTGTATCAAAACTGTGTGGGACATTAACAATCAGTGATCGTTAAATTTGGGATATGGTGCCTTTGCTAATGCGCCCTATAGTAGTCTGGCCTCGAGGGGGCTAAATTCTGGGGTGTCAGATTCTGAGGGGATGTTTGCAACAAGGGCGTGGTGGTAGGTATTTGTGGAATTATGTCTGATTGAGGTGGTAGTGGTCTTGTAGGTCTCAAAAGGTCAAGATGCGATTTCCAAAACAGACATCACCAAGAACTGTGATGCCTATGGTGTAACATTTGTGGAATCCCTCCAGCCCAGCCGTGTGATGGAGCCATCTACCCCTCTGGAGGGGGGTCATCCCTAGTCAGTCTTCTACTCCAACCCAGGAACCGCACGGAGGGTCTCCTGCATAGGAAAACCACTCGAGTGACATTGGGGAGGGTACAGAGTATCTGAGTGCCGTATAAGATATCCATGATGTGATCAAGCCCCAAGAGGTAGAGTTTCCCCCAATAGGTTGGGTCATCCCATCCCCCATTGAGCCAATCATTAATGACAATCAACTGTGAGGCCCGGTAATAGCAGTGAAGATCCACCGTCTCTAGCCCACCATGGTATGGAGATTGCCCGCCATTGGGGAACACAATTTGTGATCGGCCACCGGATCATATGATGACTCAGTGGGTGAAGTTAAGTGCTTGAAACCAGAGTGGGGGGAATCAGGAGTGGGAAATGCTGGAATATGTACAGAAAGCGAGGGAGGATCATCATCATCTTAAAAAGGGCCATATGACCCATCACGTGTAGGGGAAACTGTGCCCATTTCTGGATGTCGCTTTTCATCTTGGATAGCAAGGGATTCAGATCAAGGTGTCTTGTGAGTTCCTGGAGCAGGGAGATGTGAATCCCTAGTATTTATGGTTTAAATCTTTTTATTGGAAAGAACGCCTGAAGCAAGAAACATACATCATCATATGCGTCATGTTAGACACTTAAGCTGGCATGTTTGGCATTATTCATAAGTTAAAGGAAAAAGGAAGAGTGAGAGAAACATCTCAACAAAAATAGAAAAGAAGAAAACATTCCCACCCCCACCCCCAAAATTTGGTTCACCATTGCTATCAGGTTTAAGAACAACTGGTTCACATCATATGTATTTATAGTTATTCATGTGTTAGCGTTCACTTCTGTTAGACGTATAAGTCGTAGGTATTTCGGGGAGGTCAGTTCTCTAAAATCTTATGTTAGAAGGGATAGATAGGGGCGCCACAGCTTCCCGAAGTTCTTACCCTGGTTTGTGAGTGTCAAAGATATTCTCTCCATGCCCAAAATGGACCATATCCTGTGTAGCCATCCTATGTGGGTAGATAATTGTGGTGTACCCGTGTGTTAAAATGTTCTGCATCTCTGCCCCTAGCGCAAGGCCTAACTGTCTGCCCGCCTAGATTCAAGGGAAATGTTAAGGGGTTTGGTAAACCTAACAGGAGGTATGCAGGAAATCTGGGTAGTTGTGTCTGTAGGTGAGTGTCTATCACATCAAGTATTTGGATCCAGTACGGCTGGAGTCGGGGGCAGTCCCATAATATATGCACTAAAGTCCCCTGGTTTCCGCAGTTCTTCCAACACCTATTGCTACGATTTGGATACATTTTATGCAACCTAGATGATGTGAGGTACCAATATGTAGTGACTTTGATAAAGGTTTCGATGAGGGAGGTGTTGCTGGCGGTGTGTCGTGCCCTGTAGTGTATATCGCTACATTCTTTCTCACCTGTCGCCCCAGTTCCTGCTCCCACCTGTGTTGGCCGGTGTGCTTGTGACGCTGAATTAGACACGCGTAGATCTCGGAAAATATACGTTTATCTGTGGTGCGAGAGACCAGCCAGTACTCGTATGCCGTAAGGGGTCTCCGAATGGAGAGTTTGCTACTAGGGTGCGATAGTCAGTGGCAAAGTTGTAGATAATGTAATCTTTCTGATTCAGGAAGGGTAAAGTTTTTGCTCAAATGCTGGAAGGGAATCACCCCCGCCTCATCTATCATATGTCCCAAAGCCCAATACTCCGATCGTATCCATTCCGTAAATGCCCTGGGGTCCAGCCCCGGGGTGAAGTCAGGATTATCGAATAGAGGGGACAGTGGTGAAGGGAAAAAGGTGAGACCACATTTGATATTTGTTTGGTCCCACGCCTCCATAGTCACTTGTGTAATAGGATAAAGGTAGAGGTTCCTTGGTCTATTGGGTTTCTTAAAGAAGGGGACCTTCCATAGAGAAGTACCTGCCACTGCTTTGTCTTGGAAAAGCCAGTGTTTCTCTGATTCGGGTTGGTTCCATTCCACTAAGTACCGTATCTGTCCCGCCTTGTAATACATATGGAGATCAGGGATGCCCAAACCTCCATCTTTGGGTGGGGTGTAAAACAGCTCTTTTTGCATGCGCGGTTTCTTTCCTGGAATAACAATTGAGAGATTTCTGCCTGTAACTTGGCAACCATTCGTTTGGGAGGGGCGAGAGGCAGAGTTTGGAATAGATAGAGTACCTTGGGGAGAATAGTCATTTTGACCGCAGCAATTCGGCCTAACCAAGAAATTTGATGGTGTTTCCAGTTAGTCATGTCGTTCCTTACCTGCCGTAAGAGGACTTGGTAATTTATTGTTGAAGTTTGTTGAAGTGTTGGCGCCAGTTTAATTCCCAAATAGGGAAGCTCAGTGGGTTGCCATTGTATAGGATATTTTGTTTGTGGACTCGTCGCTAGCTCCTGGGGTATCGAGAGGCCTAGCGCATGCGACTTTTCCACATTTATTCGAAAACCTGAAGCTTGGCCGTATGCCTCCAGTTCCTCTAAAAGCACTGGTAAGGTGAGGGTGGGGTTATCCAGGATGAGCAATATATCATCTGCATAAAGGCTTAATTTGTGATGCTCCCCCCCCCACAAAGACTGCACCAGTGATCCGTGGGTCGTCTCTTACTCTCTGGGCTAGGGGCTCCATGCATAGAGCAAATAAGAGAGGGGACAGCTGGCAACCTTGTCTCGTACCTCTACCTATCTCGAAGGAGTCTGAGATGTGGCCATTCACCTGCACTAATGCCATAGCAGTTCATAATTCGCGCCTTAAATTTTTCGCCTAGGCCAAAGTGTGTTATAACCTGTTCTAGAAAATGCCAATGTACCCTGTCAAAGGCCTTTTCGGCATCTATGGATAATAACAAATCTCACTTGGGGTCAGTGTGGTTTTTTCAATAATGTGTAGAATGTGTTTGGTGTTATCGCCTGTTTGTCTGTGTGGGATAAATCCAGCTTGGTCTGGATCTATGATTGTGGGCAAAAGTGGACCTAATCTATGTGCTAAAATGCCGGTAAATAACTTAAAGTCGATGTTGAGCAAAGAGATAGGTAGATATGAACTGCACTGCTGTTTATCCTTTCCTGGTTTGGGGACTACCGCAATAGAAGCAGCTAACATCGAGGCGGGTATTACCCTGGGTTGTGTGAAGGAGTTAAAGAGTCTTGTCAATATAGGGGCTAGGGCATGACAGAATGTTTAATAGAAGATGGAGGGATATCCATCCGGACCTGGAGATTTGGAGGGTTTTAAACGAGAGATGGCTGAGATTACTTCTTCAGGTCGTATGACGTCCTCCAGCGCCTCTGCCTGCTTCTGGGTGAGGCGAGAGGTATTCGCTCCCTGGAGGTAGGCCGTGCTGTCTAAGGGGTCCAGATCTTGTCCCGTGTATAGGTTTGCATAGAACTCCTTAAAGGAGTTTGCTATGTCTCTGTCGTCAGTGATAAGCCCTTTCTCTCGAGATTGTAGCAAGGAGATTTCTCTTGACTGTCGTTTCATGCGCAATTTATTGGCTAGGAGTCGGCCACACTTATCCCCCCCAACATAATAAGAATATCGTAGGCGGAGTGCGGTGTATTTGGCCCGGTCAAGGTCTAGGCCGGCTAGCTGAGCACGCAATGCAGTGAACTGGCGCCATACTTTTGATGCACCTGTACGGTAGTGGATGCGTTCTAGTTCCTTAACGTGGGAGGAGAGATTGTCTCTCTTTTCTCTTCGTAGCATGTTATCAGCAGCTGAGATAGAGATGAATTACCCCCCTTATGACTGCCTTTAGCTCCTCCCACAGCGTCGTTATAGAAACCTCAGGAGTGTCGATAAGTGCTAGATAATTTAAGATAGCTGTTTGGATTTGGGATATCACTGCAGGACGCTGTAGCATCGTTTCAGGCAGGTGCCATGTCCGGCGGGAGGGGTTCTGTGATGGGTTTACGGATAGTGAGATTGTCACCGTTAAGTGGTCGGAGAGCACTGTTGGGAGAATGTCTATCTCTGTGGTTACGCTATGGATGGTCCTCGTGCCCAGGAAATAATCTAGTCTTGCATATGTCTTGTGCGCATGAGAGTAAAAGGTGTATTTACGTTTTTCCGGGTGGAAATCCCTCCATATGTTACAAAGCCCCAAATCTCTAATCCACCTATGCCCGCTCTTCGAAAGTGTCCCGGTCTGTCCATGTCGCGGAGTCGATCTATCAAAATCTGTTTTGAACACTAGATTAAGGTTTCCCCCCAAGTAAAACCTCAGTGTATGCTGTGGAAAGTGCCTCTGTTAGTGCATTACGTAAAAATGGTTCTTGGCCGTCGTTAGGGGCGTATAGTGATCCAATTATGAAGGTAATTTTCCCCAATGTAATCTGGTATGTGAGTAATCTGCCTCTCAACTCTGCCTCCTTACGATCCAATTGTCCCCTTGAAAGAGCACGCTATTAATATAGCTACACCTGCCGTTTTGGAGGTAGCAGATAAAAAGAATTGTTGTGGGAACGCAGTGACCCGAGATGGTAGCAGTCCCTGGATAGAAGGTGTGTTTCCTGGAGTTAGAATATATATCTGCCCCGGAGTTCTCAAGATAGGATAAAATTGCTTTGCATTTGACTGGGTTGTTGAGGTCTTTCACGTTTAGGGTTAATATTGTGAGGGTGTTTTCTGGCATCACGTTGTAAGGAGGGGGTGAATAACGATTGTATGGGAATGTGCGTTACAGAAAAGCAAACCGGCCATTTGGGCAGGAGTATCATATGAAGTGTGAAATGCAACACTGGTGAATCTAAGTATAGTCCCCAACAATGTGTAAGCCAAAGTATATAATATTCGTAACATTAGTTCCTGAGTCAGACTTCAGTCTTCCAGGTCTGAAGATCTAGAAAAGGGGTCCAAAGTGTGGCCTGTGATCCCGTCCCTCCTCCCGCCTCTCCCAGGCCATGTGCATAATAGATACTCATCCCTGTAGGAGGCTTATGAGTCATTCGTTTTGGCCAGAACATCTGGGTTAGAGCGGAGCGCCGCTTGTTGCCCCTCTCCTATCTCCGCCAAGCCCAGGCATGTTGGACCTCTCCTCTTCCCGCGATTCCTGCTATGATTTCTGCGGGCTCTTGTGTGGGCAGGAGAGGATGTTGATGGCTGATCTTCATGTTCTGGAACAATGCCAAGGATTTGGCAGGTTTCGGTCTGGGAGCGTAGTTGGTGAAGCTTGCCTTCTAGGGGGAATATAATGCGGAAAGGGTGGCCCAAGGAGTAGGCCACTCTTTTCTCGTAGATGCTGTGTGACCGGCCTGAACTTTCATCATCTTTGTAATGTAATCGCTGCTAGGTCTTGAAATAACATAGGTGTCTGGCCTCGAACATTATGGGGATGCTTCGCACGCACCTTACGAAGTATGTCCTCTTTCATGGGGAAGTCATGGAGACTCACCAAAATGTCCACCGGGGGAGCCCCTTCTGGGCGTGCTCTCCCAACTCGATGGGCGCAATCTATTTTGATAGCAGTCTCGGGGGTTATTCCTGGGATATAGCGAAAGAGGTCCCCTACATAGGCGAACTTGTCTTCTCCTTCAGCCTTAGACACCACTCCCCGTATGTGTATGTTGTTGCGTCTGGACCTGTTTTCGAGGTCTTCGGTGTGGACCTGAAGATCCAGGTGCTGCTCTCGAAGTCTGAGGACCTCCTGTTGTAGGGCGTGCATCTCCTCTGCATAGCTGTCTCCACGTTCCTCTAGTGTTACAACACAATCTCCCAGTGAGTCCATGTTTCTTTGGACTTCTCTGATATCCTGCAACAGGTCTCCCTTGATTTCCTGTAGGTCATCTCTGAGGGAGGAGAACACGGATTCCAGAAAAGCTCTGGTCACTGGCTTGCCTGGCACCGCCTCATCCGGAGCACGGGACGCTTCCTGGGGGGTGACCCGGTCTCCAGCTGCTGCGCTTGTGGATCCAGTAAGCATGTCTTTGATCGTGCGGTCTTTCTTGGAGCGGGCAGAGGCCATCTTTTAGTGTGAGCTAGTCTGGACTTTTGTTGCAGGGGAGCTACTGTAGGACAATCGCTTCTATGGGGCCACCCATCACTTGCTGTGTGATCGGCTTAGAGTGCGCGCATTCCGGGCGCATCCAAGAGGCCACGGCCGTGGTTTGGGCGGCAACCAGTATTCCAGCTCCTTGCCCGCAGGGGCCGGTGGTGATGGTGGACTACTGGTGGATCCCAGCTGTGCCCGGAGTCTCGGTCTGTCGCAGATATTGTACCTCCCTCTGTGGCAGTGTAGTGTGGTGGCTCTCACCTGTGATAGGCACCAGTTCGAAAGTGCCTTGAAGGAGGGATCCCTCCTCTAGACCTTAGTGGAAGAGGCTCAGCACTGCTTGCTTCGTAGTTGGTTACGGTCGCCCTTCTCCTGCCTCTATCCTTGGGGGCCTCGATGCAACACTTCTCCAAGTCTATCTGTGCGCTCTTAATCTCCTCGACCTTCCGCACTTTGGGGTAAGTTCGTCAAGGGCAGCACTTTCGAGAATTTCCAGTGTCTGGGCTCAATTTGCGGCGCATACGATCTGCCACTACTAGCATCCTTGTGGCTTTTTGATAGATCGAGGCCCGGTGGGGGGCAAATGGGTCTCTCCACACCGCTCTCTACTCTCCTGTCACAAATTGATGGTAGGATCGGAGCTTAGGTGCCGGGGTCTGGGTCAGGGTCCATATAAGCGCAGCCGTATCTATAGCCCTATCCAGGCATACGCAGTTCACCCTTTATGGGCCCCGGTTTCCTCATTGCAGCACAGTTATCTGGGGGGTCAGGGATAGCAATTGGTGGAAGGGCCGTCCACTCTCAGCCACCGCCGGTCAGTGGGGTTGTGGTCCTGTTGCTGCAGCGAGCCTGCTTGGGCAAATACAGGCTGCTCCTCGTAGGTTTCAAGTGCCTTATTGACCTACCCTGTTAGAGGCCTCCTCCTTCTGTCCACTCCCTGTCTCCGGACGCTCTGGGTAATAGGGCCTGGGCCAAATCACTCGATCCTCCAGGGCTTGCCTTGGCGTTACCTCTGCCGCACGCACTCTGTGGCCCTCTGTGGGTGTCCGTCTCACTACCGCCCCCGGGTGGCTGCTCTGTTCACCGGCTGCCCCTCTCACCATCACCAGGTCTCCGGTGCTTTCTCTGTTCTAGGCCGCGGGCCTCTCTCTCCCCGCTCTGATCACTCGCTTCGGCCCGCCGTAGGTAATCGTATCCTTCCCCTCTGGGACGTCTGCTCTGCTCACCAGCTACTCCGTTCGCTGGTGCCAGGTCCAGGTTCGCTGACACCATAGATGTGGCTCCTCACTCCAGGTCGCGGGCCGCTCCGCCTCTGCTCCAGGGATCCACCTCGGTCTGCTGCGGGCGTTCGTTTAGCTCTTCTCCGAGACGGCCGTCTTGCTCACCAGCCGTCTTGCTCACCAGCCGTCTTGCTCACCGGCCGTCTCGCTCACTGGCATCAGGATCTGGATCGCCAACGCCACCGGTGCAATTCTCCGTTCTTACAGAGGTATTTATGGGCTGATAAGCGGCTGGAGTGGCGATGGGGACGGAGAGATGGGATCAAGACGTTTTACCCGTCTGCCATCTTGGCCACGCCCCCAATCGCTAGTATGTAAAGGAGAGACGTCTCACCGGGATGTCCGCTTGCCAGGCATGGGAACTTGCATCGCCCCGAACCAGGACCAATAAAGATTTAGATTTGTTCCTTCAGAGACCAGAGGCCTCTCCAAATAATGTGAGGAGTTCAAGACAACAGAGCCCAAGGTCTGTGGGTCGGCTAAGAGCAGTAGGACATCATCCGCATTGAGAGCGCTCCGTTCCTCTGGCCTACCATCCCAGGGCCACCTGGTAAGTTAGGCATTGCAGCGAATGATCCGTGCCAGAGGCTCAATTACAAGGGCAAATAATAAGGGGGACAGGTGGCAACCCTGGTGCGTGCCCCTGCAGATAGGAAAGGGATTGGAGAGTGAACCATTGATCTGGACCTGTGCAAAGAATTGGTGTTAAAGGGCGCCTATAAGGCACCTCAGGTAACCCCCAGTCTGATATGCTCAAGATCAGACCCCTAGGAAGGACCAATCCACCGTATTAAATGCCTTCTCAAAGTCTATGAGGAGCAGCACCGCTGGGGGGTGAGAGGCATCCCTCCTATATGGCGCCACCTGGAACCTTCTAATGCAGTGTCTCCTACTACTTCCTGGCCTGAATCCACACTGATCGTGATGAATTAGATAGGGGAGAGCAGATTGCAACTGGTTGACCAGGATTTTGGTGAAGAGTTTGATTTCCATGTTGATTAGTGAGATGGGCCTATATGAAGAGTGTAGGAGGCTGGCTTAGTATATGGTGCACACTTATGTAAGTGATACCAAAGGGGATGATGGACGGAGCGTTAGAGCAAATCAAACACTCACCCCCAGTCAACTGATCTGGGTTTAATCCATCATCATTCTTTAGCTCAGTCCACCACCCCAGTTCAGACATGGCCATTTGCAAATCAGTCTGACCCTGTGCCTCATGGGAACAGTCCAGCCCGAACTGCCAAGCCATGTCTTCCCTGGACCGGAAACAAGCATCCTGGGACCGGTTTCGGGTTCATAACCCTCATCAGCCAGGCTATCTTGAATCCAGTGGCAAAGTGAGCAAGGGACCCACGTCTGGGCATACCCTGCCAACTTAGGGCGAACAAAGCGATACCAAAGGGGATGATGGACGGAGCGTTAGAGCAAATCAAACACTCACCCCCAGTCAACTGATCTGGGTTTAATCCATCATCATTCTTTAGCTCACTCCACCACCCCAGTTCAGACATGGCCATATGCAAATCAGTCTGACCCTGTGCCTCATGGGAACAGTCCAGCCCGAACTGCCAAGCCATGTCTTCCCTGGACCGGAAACAAGCATCCTGGGACCGGTTTCGGGTTCATAACCCTCATCAGCCAGGCTATCTTGAATCCAGTGGCAATGTGAGCAAGGGACCCACGTCTGGGCATACCCTGCCAACTTAGGGCGAACAAAGCGATACCAAAGGGAATGATGGACGGAGCGTTAGAGCAAATCAAACATTCACCCCCAGTCAACTGATCTGGGTTTAACCCATCATCATTCTTTAGCTCACTCCACCACCCCAGTTCAGACATGGCCATATGCAAATCAGTCTGACCCTGTGCCTCATGGGAACAGTCCAGCCCGAACTGCCAAGCCATGTCTTCCCTGGACCGGAAACAAGCATCCTGGGACCGGTTTCGGTTCATAACCCTCATCAGCCAGGCTATCTTGAATCCAGTGGCAAAGTGAGCAAGGGACCCACGTCTGGGCATACCCTGCCAACTTAGGGCGAACAAAGCGATACCAAAGGGGATGATGGACGATAGCCAGAAACCGGTCCCAGGATGCTTGTTTCCGGTCCAGGGAAGACATGGCTTGGCAGTTCGGGCTGGACTGTTCCCATGAGGCACAGGGTCAGACTGATTTGCATATGGCCATGTCTGAACTGGGGTGGTGGAGTGAGCTAAAGAATGATGATGGATTAAACCCAGATCAGTTGACTGGGGGTGAGTGTTTGATTTGCTCAAGCGCTCCGTCCATCATCCCCTTTGGTATCGCTTTATTCGCCCTAAGTTGGCAGGGTATGCCCAGACGTGGGTCCCTTGCTCACTTTGCCACTGGATTCAAGATAGCCTGGCTGATGACGGCTGAATAGCCAGAAACCGGTCCCAGGATGCTTGTTTCCGGTCCAGGGAAGACATGGCTTGGCAGTTCGGGCTGGACTGTTCCCATGAGGCACAGGGTCAGACTGATTTGCATATGGCCATGTCTGAACTGGGGTGGTGGAGTGAGCTAAAGAATGATGATGGATTAAACCCAGATCAGTTGACTGGGGGTGAGTGTTTGATTTGCTCAAGCGCTCCGTCCATCATCCCCTTTGGTATCGCTTTGTTCGCCCTAAGTTGGCAGGGTATGCCCAGTCGTGGGTCCCTTGCTCACTTTGCCACTGGATTCAAGATAGCCTGGCTGATGACGGCTGAATAGCCAGAAACCGGTCCCAGGATGCTTGTTTCCGGTACAGGGAAGACATGGCTTGGCAGTTCGGGCTGGACTGTTCCCATGAGGCACAGGGTCAGACTGATTTGCATATGGCCATGTCTGAACTGGGGTGGTGGAGTGAGCTAAAGAATGATGATGGATTAAACCCAGATCAGTTGACTGGGGTGAGTGTTTGATTTGCTCAAGCGCTCCGTCCATCATCCCCTTTGGTATCGCTTTGTTCGCCCTAAGTTGGCAGGGTATGCCCAGACGTGGGTCCCTTGCTCACTTTGCCACTGGATTCAAGATAGCCTGGTTGATGACGGCTGAATAGCCAGAAACCGGTCCCAGGATGCTTGTTTCCGGTCCAGGGAAGACATGGCTTGGCAGTTCGGGCTGGACTGTTCCCATGAGGCACAGGGTCAGACTGATTTGCATATGGCCATGTCTGAACTGGGGTGGTGGAGTGAGCTAAAGAATGATGATGGATTAAACCCAGATCAGTTGACTGGGGGTGAGTGTTTGATTTGCTCAAGCGCTCCGTCCATCATCCCCTTTGGTATCACTTATGTAAGTGGGCACCCTGCACTAATCCAGACAACACTTATGGTGATTTTAATGGTCTTAGACAACCTTAGAAAGCTCTCTAAGTGATAGCTGTGGAGAGCAGCCTTCAGGCTTAGTCCAGAAGGAGTGTAAAGCAGCTTGTTTTACCAGAACATAATCTTATTGGTATAGATTAAGTGAAAAAGAACCACTCAGTATATTTATAAAAATAGGTATTTATTATAAGACACTCACTAACACATACAAATATCTCCTACCCGGAGATATACACAATGCACACAATACTTTGCAATAAAAACAGGTAAGTAGCACAAATACACAGTGGTCGCCAGTGGGAGACCAAACCATATGCTAAAATAATGGTATGCGAACCACGACTCAAGTCGAGACTATACCCAGAAGACGTAGAAGTGCTGGGGACCAAAGGAACCACCCAAGGTAAATACCCAGGAACCCCACGGAGGCCATGTACAGAGTTGGAACATGACAGCGCACTCAATTCAAGTCAATGGGCATGTCGCAGTTGCAACTTTAAAGAAGGACCCTTCCCAGTGGACCCTGACGAAACTCCGTGGAAGACAGAAGATTGGAGATCCACCTCAACCGTGGATACCCTAGGAACCAGGATACCTACACCAGGGAAGCCGGGTGCATAGGTGCGAAGTGGTGTCGGAAACCGCTGTCGAACTAAATGGAGGACTTCGGAAAGATGCCGCTGGCGAAAAAGGTGAAAGTGTCCGGTGGAACCCAAAGGTAGATTCAAGATGAGAAGTACCTGCAAGCAGAGGGGACAGAGTCTATGCCACTCAGACGTGACCAGGGGGCACGGAAGACGAATGCCCATCGATGTCTGGTGTTTCAGGAGAGTTGACGGTGACCTTGGAGCTGCAGCTGTGTGAACCAGGCGATGCTGTGGAAGACCAGGAGCCGTTCACGAGCTGTCCCACATCGGATATCGAGAGTTATGGGGTCGGTGTCCGTCAGCAGCACCAACAAGCTATGGCAACTGCAACCAACATGGAAAGCGAAAAAGGTGCAGTGTATGAACCAGCAAGGTCAAAGTGACTCACCACAAACAGGGGAGTCAGAGTAGGCCCCGAGCAATCAGAGGAGCCCACTCGAATCAAAGAAAACACGTAAGAGGATCCAAAGTCCGGAGGCACTGGAGTCGCAAGAGGACCTCGAGCAGCTCACCAAAGATGCAGACCCGCGGTGCAAGAGATGTGGTGAGGACGAAGGTCTTGGTCACAAAAGACGCTTGAGGTTGAGGCTACTTGGAGCCCGAAGATCTCTGAGGAAGAGAGCCAACAAGCCTTTACAACGACAAGTCGATGCGGTGCACAGGGGTTTGGTTCTTGCAGTTCCGAGGAGGGATACTGGCTTCAAACTCGGTGTGAAGACAGTTCAGGCCTCAAGGGAGTTGTAGAACCACCACCTGTGTTCCTGAACCTTTCGGAGTCCGTGGGAGCACAGGAGCAGCTGACCGGTTAGCTTGGTTGCGGTGCCTACAGATGCAGGGAAGTGACTCCTTCACTTCAAGGGAGATTCCTTCAGGTGTCTTGGATGTCTACATACCTTGGAAGGTTCCTGTATGGAGCACAGGCATGGACGTTGCAGCAGGAGCCTTCCCAGTTGCAGTCCCGGTGCCCAGAGCAAAGTCCAGCGTGCCCAGACGGTCGAAGAAGAAGTGGTGTCTTGATCTGAATCTTGTCCCATGACAAATCTAGGGACCCACCCACAGGTAAGCCCTTAAGTACACTAAGGAAAGGGTTGGAACGATTCAGGGGTCCCTCCCAAAGGAGGGGCTGGACAGCGGGGAGGATACTCCCATGTCCTTTGTCCAGTTCCCGCCAGAGCGGGAGCCAACTGCTCCCTGAACTGGTTTGAACTGGAGTATGCAAGGAGGCCACCAAATGTGCCCTTCATGCAGTCTCAGTGGCGCTGGCAGGCGCCTCCACCCTGCTCCAATACACTAAACCCTGTATGGGAGGTGGTCACACCTCCCTGTGACAGGATATCTTTTATTCTGCCTTCCCCTGCGTGAGCTTGGCTCAGCAGCAGGAGAGCAGAAACATGTCTCTGGTCATCAGCAGCCCTAGCTTGCTGTCCAGTTCTGGAAGACTGGTACCTGGAGCACTGAGGGCCTCCCGGAGGAGCTTTACAGTGCATGGAATCATACCTTCCACACTTCCCACACTGTTTATGGTGTGGGGGTATGATTCCAACATGTTTGATACCAAACACGACAGGGTTTGTTCCAGCCAGTTTGGAGATGGTCATCGTGTAAAGACGCATGGCCACTCTATATATCGTAAAGGCTGATGCACTTACAGCCCGGGAGAAAGGACTCCGAAGGTTGCAGGGGTGTCCCGCTCATGCATGGGCACCCTCACACTTAGAACCGAGCACCCTGCCTTCAGGATTGAAAGGCCTACCTTAGGAGTGACTTATAGGTTTTAAGTGCAGTGACCTCAGATATAGGGAAACCTATATCTGTCGTAAGTGGTGCTAGCACCAGCTTACACAAGCTGCAATGGCAGGCCTGTAGTCACAGTTTGAGTGGTCTCCTATGGTGGCATAATACATGCTTCAGCCCATGGGGGACCCTTGGTGTACCTATACCTTCGGTACCTCAGTACCATACACTAGGGACTTATAAGGGTACACCAGTAGCCAATCTGGGATGTACCTAAATACTCACCATAACCAATTTAGGGGAGAAACCACAGAGACTGGGGTCCTCCCCAGATATGGAGCTGTACTTCTTATGTGCACAATCACAATATGTACTCCACTGGCTTTAACCCCCACCGTTTATGCCCCATTTAGCTGTGGATCAGGGATATATGGCCCGTTCCCTCCACCTCCTACCTTGACACCCTAGTCCCGGAAAGGGGATATACCCATTCTACAGTAGCCTGCACCAATAGAGCTTGGCATAAAATAGCAAAGAAAATGAAGGAACCAATATTATACTCGCCATTGATGTCATTACATTACCACCACCACCTCCTCCCAGTCACACATGAAAAACTCTGTCGGAATATGCTTGATGAGCAAAAGATCTTCACCTGGGGGGATTTATATCAAGAAGGCACATTCAAAAAAGTAGACACCTTGCTCCGGGGCGAACATGTTACACCCATGGAGACTTTTCTGTACATCAGACACAGACAAGAGGTCAAGGCCACCACCCCAGACTTCCCTTCAGAGCCCCCTACATTAGATACGCTACATACAGCATTCCAGGCGTCATCCCTTGGCACACGCGATATCCAGACTTTACCATGCTGCGCAACTCGAGCACCCGGCCTTGCGTGATAATTCCAAGATAAGTTGGGACCAAGAGCTTCACACTCCACTCACTGAGAAACAATGGACCTACTCTTGTCAGCAAACAGGCAATATCATAGCCAGCAGTCGGTTGCGTATTGTACATTTTAAGTTCATACACTGGGTATATTACACCCCAGAAAGATTACACAGATATAAATTAAGGGCAGACGACAGATGCAACAGGTGTGGACAGGAGAAAGCCGTTTTTTTGCACCTAGCATGGCAATGTGCGCCCATCCACGCATATTGGACGGAAGTAACGGCTACACTCACTCAGATGATAGGCGTTATGGTCCCACTGTCCCACACTGTTAGGCTGCATTGAGGAACTGCCTCATACACATAGAAAATTCCTAGCACTTGGGTTACTCCTAGCAAAACGTAGAGTGGCCTGTAGATGGGAAGAGGACAGGCTCCCAAATTCAAAGAATGGCTTAATGACTTTGTACATTGTAAGGATCAACTGAAAACGTATGCAGAACTATTACCTGTGTCCTCCCGTCCTAAAGATATATGGGACCCTCTCTTGTCATACTTGGGAACACTCTTAAATTGATTGTGTCTGTGGGGATAATGATACTTGTCGACCTCACATCAAGCGTTAGATATGTACGTGCTGTGGCGTCTTGCCACGGATATCTACATTGCTGTAGCAATCCCTTCATACCACACATTGCCCACCGCATGCATAGGCAGATACTGATGTGTGTAGCTTGAGACGGGCGCTATATAGCAAAATACCACCTCCGGGGGATAGCCTCCCTGCCTCCTTTGTACGGGCCTCTGGCAACGCCGGATGCTCATATGGCAGATGGATGTATTACAGATAAATCAGAGGGCTGTAATGTAACACTAAGGTTTAGGAGCATGTATTGTATGATGACAAATGTATGGATACTCTATATATGTGTTTGAAAAACTCAATAAAAAAATAAAAAGAGACTGGGGTCCTGATTAGCAGGATCCTAATCGGACTAGTCAGAAACAGCATAACATCAGGCAAAAAGTGGGGGTAACCATAAAAGCAGATCCTCCTTTCCTACAAAGAGCATTTTTCAGGAGGATGGCCTGGTTTATGAATAATTGATATGGAGGCCAGATTGAGCCCAGGTGAGAAGGATCCCTGCTCAGCCACCTCGGTGAAAAGTTTGAGCAAAAACTGGGTCAGTTCAGTGCAGGGCTTCTGGTAGTAATCAAAGGGGACCCTATTGGGCCAGGCGTTTTGCCTGACGACAGGGCGGACAAGGCGGAATCAATTTCGTCCCCGTTAATAGGTTGGTCTAACTCACGGGCCAAGGAAGAGGGGATTTTAGGTAGCAGGATATCGCACAAGAGAAGATGTTCTATCTCTCGGGGGCGGGTTCTGCTTGCATAAAGGTCTTGGTAAAAGACGAAAAGGCCTGTGGGATATCAGGAAGAGGGTGAAACAGGCAGTGGTGGTCCACGTCTGCCAGTTGGGGTACTATTCTTGAGATTGTATCATGGCTGGCAAGCCAATAAAGGAGTTTATCCGATTTGTCCCCATGTTCGTTTATATTTCTCGTTCTTTCCTGCCAGCATTGACGGGCTCCCTCGAGGGCCGAGTTGACGTAGTTGGCCTCTGGCCAGTGAAATCCGCCGTGCTTGGTGGGGGAGCAAGGCATTCAGGGGCCTGATGCACTAGAGCATGGATCTGGGTCTCTATGACAGTAATCTGCGCCAACTTCTTCTCACTCTTGCAGACAAACCGTTTTGCTGCCTTGCCAGCCTCCCAGAGGGTACAGGCTGAATCCACCGACCCCTGATTAATCTCAAAATATGAGTGAATCTTGGGCTCTAGGTAAGTCTCGAAGTGGGGGACAGTAAGATACCAGGCATTGAGAAGCCATATGGGCCTCTGGGTCTGGTCAGCAGAACCAGTTGTCATGGTAAGGGAAGCTTGGTCGGAGATCCCCCTCGGAATGATGGTCACACAGGTCACCTGGAACACATCCGTGGCCCGTAGTATGAAGAGATCAACCAGGCACTCCATTTTGTGCACGGCCGAAGTGTGAGTGTAAAACCATTTGTGCAGGTGGCAGACTCTCCACACCTCGTAGAGCCCCAGCACGTCAATCTAGGCAGTCAGTTGGCATGCATGGAAGATGTGCCCCTGGATGGAAGGTCCTGTTGCATCCAGTTCCGGGTTGAGCACTGAGTTAAAATCTCCACCAATCCCTGCCCATTGGCAGGTCAGCGAGCAAGGAAGTCAGTGAGGACAGTGCAGCAGCAAATGCTTGGTTAGAGAGGTAAGCTGAGAGGAAGTTAGAGTGGCGGCCCTTGAGAAGGCCCTCTATTGCCACATATCTCCCTTGAGGGTTTATGTGTGTGTTAGTGACTGCCAGGAGGAATCTGCTATGTAACAGAATGGCCACCCCTCGGGAACCTCGATAGAACCCCACGTGGAACACCCTGTCATAACCGTAGACCTGGAGGAAGGGACGTTGGGTTCCCAGTAAGTGAGTCTTCTGCAACATAAGAACTGCGGGTCGGAAGCATTTGGCAAAGTGCAGGACGGCAGTTTGTTTGATGTGGTCCATGAGGCCACTCACATTCCAGGACATTAGTTTAAATGAAGGCATGTCAGTTGCTAGTGGGATTGCGAGGAACCAGCGAGCTGCAATTTGGCCAGGGGCATGGGTGGGGCATTACTGGAAAGGAGGCGGTGGTGAGCCACTCGTGGAATGCAGTACAGGTATGAGAAAACACTTTGGTGGACGTAACCTAGACAAAACTTAAACCAATACAACAAACCCTTCCCTTTACCCCCCCCCAGCTGCCCCCTTTTATACTTACACCCCTGAAGCATCTTTCGCCCAAACTGGACCTCAACAGATGCGGAAGAAAAAGAAAACAGCTAAAGGAGAAGGTAAGAATCGCAGGAAGCTGGGTGGACCTCGTCCAAGTAGGATACAATACCAGAAATAAGGAAAATAAGCATGGCTTAAAGTTACGAAGGGTTGCTCTCAGACCCTGTAAAACACAACCACCATTCCCCCACTCCCAATACAGGCGACATATGCCCAATTAGGTTCGATCAAGGAAGCTTCCCGCTCTGCAGCCTGTTCCTGCAGGGCCTCTTTCAGCCATCCATTGCTCCCCGTCACCCCGAATGCAGGGTTCTTCGAGCCTGAGGAGCCTATCCGGCCATCGTCTCAAGTGTGGGGCTTGTAGGATCGAGTCCATCTCCTCCTCTGTGGCCTCGGGAATCGGCCCGCAGCACCTCGGCACGGCCCGCCGCCAGGACCCACCTGGTCCAGGGGCACATGCGGGTCTTTTTTCTCCTCAACTCACTGCCAGGCCTGCTCAGGGGTGTCGAGAAAGTACGATTCAGAGTAGAAGAAGTCTTTAAGTTTCGCTGGGTAGAGAGCATATACTGAAGATTAACCACTGAGAATTTTTGCTTGACCTCTGTGAAGGAGCGACATCGTTGTTGGATGGCCCTGGTATAATCAGGGAAGAGCATAATGTGAGCATTTTGAAAACTACGGTTGGCCTGCCCATGGGTTTCCCTGAAGATCACGTCCCAGTCTCGGAAATTTAGAATCCTGCCAATCAGTGGGCGTGCTGGAGATCCATGTTGGGAATGCTGGGCTAGGCATCTGTGGGCTCGTTCTACAACAAACAATGGCGAGGAGGGGGTCTGCCAACCCTGGGGATCCTGTTGAGCTCCTAGAGCCTGCTGAGGCTGTAGTAAAGCAGTCCATTTTGGTCTGGGCCTGAATGGGTTGTGGGGCCCTGTCCTTGCCCATTGTAGTCGCTGTAGGACTGGGGTCAGAAGCCAAATGTGTGCGGAGAGCCCCTCCCTGGCCCATTTGCCTTCAGGCAGCACAAGCAACCATGGCATTCCAGGGGGATGATTTCTGAAGACAGTGCAGCTGGCAGGACTAGGATGTCGAGTAGATAGAGCCTCCCCTGGCCCGCTTGCTCTTCTGCAGCACGAGCAGCCAGGTTGTCTTCAATGGGCAAGGCCAACACCAGGAATGCCGAACTGCCCAAGGCACGTACAAGTAGGTCCCTGAGGCAAGAGGGGTGCCCTTCATAGCAGTGTTTGGCTCAGAGGCATCAGTGATCACCATCACCCAAGGCCTCCACCTTATCGGTTCAGTAGTGTGCAGAGTGTATCCACTGAGTCCCTCTGCACCTCAATGAATGTGAGCAAAAAAGGAGTCACCTCCCCGGCAGGACCTCTGATAGGTAAATGAGCTGCAGCGCCTGATGTAGGAAGACTTCTGTGTTACGGCACTGAAATCAGTGCAATGTCTCTCTGGGGCATGGGACGGAAACAGTCAGCACTCTCCATGAGGGGAGGGGAGGATGATCGGGCGGGTGGCTTCCGCCATTCTACCAAGTGGACCACAATCCCTGGAAGAGCACGGCCCCTGTAATAAATGTCCCCCAGTGGTGGCACACCTCCTCCACATCTAAAGGCCACGACTGCAGCCCCGACCACTGTGGGGGAGGCAATCATTCGCCTCAGAACCGAACAAAGTCCTGATCGCGGCCGCACTGTATCCCCGGGCAGGTTGGGATCGATAAGACGTTCCGCCCATAGGGGACGTGGGGTGCAGAGCAGCAGCCGGGCCGTAGTAAGTATAGTGGTCTCCGTGTTTCTGCGCCAGCCACCTATCTACGTCCGCCACACCTTCGCTCACCGGCAAGTCAGGCTGCAAAAGGCCATGATCTCAGCCCCTGTCCAGGTGAGTCATGGGCCGTGTGGCGCTCTCTCATCCTGGGGGTCACCAGCTATTCAGAGGCGACTGCGGATATATCCAGGGAGGTGGGGTAGGCAGTGGGTCCCCTGGATTACCGTTTAGCCGGCCAAAATTACCAGTGGCTGAGATTAATTAAAGCTTTCCATCCATCACTTTTTTGTATACTTTAGTGTGTTGCCCTAAGTGGGACGGGTATGCCCAGATGTGGGTCTCTTGCACACTGTGTCACTGGAACGAAGCTGTACCTGGCCGATGAGCCCCTAACTAGAGCGAAACCGGTCCTGGGTTGCTTGTGTTCCAGTTAAGGGAGGACCTGACTTGGCAGTTCGGAATGGACTGCTCTGATTGGATCAGGGTGAAGACTGGTTTGCATATAACTGGGTCCAAACTGAGGTGACATGGTGTGCAAAATAACAATGGATTGGGAAGCGGCCCAAGTAATTACCAGTGGCTGAGATTAAAACAAGCATTCCATCCATCACTTTTTTGTATATCTTAGTAAAATCAAGCAGATTATATCTTATTCTATAAACACTCAGATATATTTCTACTGGGCTTCGTAGAGATAAGAGCATAAAGCAAGATTATAACAAGGTTCTGATAAACCATTTTTAGATTAGTCCTTATTGCTGCATCAGATAAAATCTATCAACAATACATCAGATAAAACATATTTACAGTTCAAAATTTCAGACAGCTTAAAAAGATAAAACTGTGATAAAGCACATCCATAGGCACATCATGGCTCGGACAATACAAAAGCCCATAACTGGCCCAGTTAAACTCGTCATAATAGAAGCAATGCCTTAAGTGAAAAACTGGGATAATTATATAGACAAAAGCAGAACAACAATTAAACCACAATATTAAACAGAGCAGGTGCTCACCGTACCCCAATTTCTGCTATATCAGCGATCACTTATATACATATTAGCTTAACAAACAAGTATGAGGGTGCTGATTAACAAGGGTGCCAGACGGACAATACCTTTACCCGCCCAGTAGCTTTAGCCAACTCTTCTCAGGAGTTTGCTTCTCACATGCTAGGCAGCTTCTAGCTATTTCGATACAGAGGGTACCACGGAAGGGGTGGTCTCCAATTTACAGATTCTGAAGGCTTGTTGGAGCTGCCTTACACCCAGCAAACAAGAAAGCGGTTTAATCCATCGTGTCATTTGCCTTACAGAGGCAGTACAGAAAAACAATAAGTGTTCATCAGTTTTCTCAGCCTGTGTCACATGAGACACTGCCTTGAGTCGGCGCCGTTTTTCTTCAATCTATTGGTAAGAGAGGCTATGGGAGTATGCCCAAACCTCAATTTGATGTACAAGGTTCTCAATGAGATGGGGAAGATATAGTCCACAAATTCTTGAAATTTCGAATCTTGTTTCATTGCTTGAAAATCACGGATGGTGTATTAGTTTGAGACTTCTAGTCACAAAACCAGAAACCTTATTTTACAATTCGTATCAAGGTGGGGTTGGTAGAAGAGGGCTGACCGAGAACTTCTTCTGCACTCTAACCAATGAATCTTATACACTGAGGGGCTTCCTAAGATGCCACACAAGCCTCTCTTGTAGGGTGCGAGTTCTGCTGTGGATATATACGAAGCCATTGCAGAATGGGTCTCAGTTTGACATGTCCGACTATTGGTTTCAAGGCTAGGTCGAGTCTCAGTGGTATTAACAGAGATCTTTTTTGGGAGTCGCAGCAATGATCTTATAAATGTCTTTTCAGCTACCTCCAACTTGTCAACATTGCAGTACCCCCAGAGTTCACACCCATACAGTGCAGCACTAACTGCTTAAGCTCTAAAAGTTTGTAAGGCAGGGGAAACTGGGTGGGAAACAAAACAGATAGCAAGCCTTAATATTGCTGCTGATTGGTGCTTCAACAGGAGAGTACTCGTTGTCATTTTAGAGGACCAGGACTTAGAATCTGAGAGGCTGACACCTAAATAATCAAATTCTGATAGTGTGGCCAAAAAGGTATCACGTAGAGTCAGCCTACTCTATAAGTGCCTTGCGAATTTATAGCCATAAACTTTTTTATATATATGGCTTAAGTGCATTAATCTCTAGGCCACGGGTAGTACAAAAGGAGGCAAATCTCTCCAATAAAATCTGCAGCCCACTAGGATTTTTTAAAACTAACATCTGCGAATATTAAAGCAGATATTTTCAAACTTGCTATAACGGGGGAATCATTTACACAATTTCTCATATAATCCCCTCAACCATTTATAAATAATAAAAAAGAGTAGGGGCCAGGACGCTGCCTGACCGGTATGGTCTCTGTTAATTTGCCATTTGGCCCGCATCGGACCTGGGTGAAATTGTGTGCAATCGGATTATTACATTCAATAATGCTGATGGAACTCCCATCACCTTCAAAAACTCCCAAAGCTTCCCTTTTGGGACCATGTCGAAGACCACCATTCGATCTAAAAAGGCCACATAGAGACTATCCTGATTGATATTCACTGCCTTCTACCTGAGCATAAAAAAATAAAATACCTGATCCACTGTGCTTGTCCTTGGTCTAAAGGCAGCCTGGGAATGGCTAAGAATATAATTTTCTAGCATCCAGGTGGTCAGTTTATCCAGGACTTGTTTACAGATAATTTTCTTTATTGTCAATTAAGCTGATGCGCCGGTAGTTACGTGGCATACTATGACAACCCTTCTTATGAATAGGAATTATCCCCGGACCTTTCCATGTAGGTGCAATGAGAGCTCCAGCAGCAATGGCATTTGGAAGAGCTTTAATCTAAAGTACCCAAACAGAGGTCTCCTAGAGGTATAAATTCGATGGGATTTTATCTAATTCGGGTGTCTTTCCTGATCTCAGGGCACACATAGCCCAATAAGTATCATCATTGAAAATGTAAGGGTGTGAGTCTCTAGCCAAGAAAGAGCTTTTGGTCTGGGAAATATTTCAGCCTAGGGAGAGTAGAAGCTCAGAAAGGAGAGGCATATTATCACTATTGCCATTGTTGTTAGCGGGAGCTGCAGAAGTGTTTCCCTACATAGGAGCCGAGTATAACCCTCTAAAATGCTCAACCCACTCCTTGGACAGGATGTAGATTTCGGGTTTCATAAACCTCATCTAGTCCTCATGGGCTAGAATATGACAGAATGTGTTGTTATCCCTGGAAGAGAATTCTTCTGCCAGGTCCTTCCAGATTTTTGTTTCCCAAGCTACTTTAGCCAAATACAGAGTCTTTTTCTATAAAATCCTAGCCTCTCGCACCCTAGTTCTATTCCCCTTTTTGATAGCATTGCTAAGTGTGTTTTTAGCATCTCTGCAGTTTTTATTGAACCAAGCTTGAGGACTTAACCTATTATTGGAAATCTTTTTGTAATCTTTCAAAAATAACCCTTTAAGCTCTACAAAGAATTTAACGTGGGCTGTGAATAAAGAGGATGCGTTCTCCAAATTGTGACTAAAGTAGAGAAGAACTGGGACAAAGCTTCTATACATGGCTGCAATAGTAGACGAACATTATCATTTACTCATAGTACAAAACATTTAGTTTCATCATCAAAAGAGCATGCAAGCATAAAAGCAGTTAAAACAGACTGACGTTTTAATACGCGTTCCCACTTTACATTCCTTCTGTTATTACTAATGGATAAATCTACTAAACCAGTTTCAGAAGGATCGCATATCCCATTAATCAAAGAGCTGTTGAGGTGAAGGATCAAGGGATCATGTTCACTTTCGTACCTTGGGACCACACTTACACCAATATTTTGTGCCATAATCTTGGGTCCAGAAAGATGAAATTAATATTGCTTCTTTATGACCCTCTTTTAAATTTGGAATTTGCACAAATATCGAACGGAGAATGGCCATTACATTCACATAGGTAGTGGGAAAGCGTAATATCAACTAATTGGTAGGCGGACCTAGACAGGTGATGATCTTAACATTGGCATGTAATTCCGGAATACCCCAGTATACGTCCTCATCTCTACTCAAATCTGTAAATAAGAGAGATGATTCAAATGTTGTGTTAAAATCACCACCAATAATTCATGGCAGACCTACCACCCAAAGCGGTGTCAGATGAGGTGCGGGATCAGCTGGAGGCCCCTCTGACAGATGAGGAACTGGGAGCGGCTCTGGGGGAACTTAACCCCGGGAAAGCACCTGGACCCAATGGGTTTCCCAGTGAGTTCTTTTGTCGCTATAAGGTACAGCTGGCCCAGTATTATCGGGCGGTGGTGGAGGAGGCCCGGGAAAAAGGTCTGCTCCCTCCGGACTGGAGACATGCTGAGGTGGTGGTGTTCCATAAGCCGGGTCGTCCCCCGGAGCAGCACGCCTCATACCGCCCCATCTCTCTCCTAAATGTGGAGGCAAAAGTTCTAGCGAAGGCGCTTGCCAACCGCCTGCTGCCCCATATTACCACACTTGTACACCCTGATCAGGCGGGGTTTATGCCCCAGAGGGCCACCAGACACAACATAAGGAGGGCGCATGTGGCGGTGGCGGCTATCCGGCAGACCGGGGAACCGGCGGCACTTCTCCTGGCGGATATGGATAGGGCATTCGACTCCTTGAGCTGGGTCTCACCTTTTCGCGTTGCTGGGCAGACTCAATCTGGGCCCGCACTTCCTCTCTTACATAAAACTCCTGTATACGGAGTTGACGGCAACGGTCCGGGTGGCGGGCGCAACCTCCTCAACCTTTCGTATTCAGAGGGGTACACGGCAGGGATGTCCCCTGTCTCCATACTTATTTGCCCTAGCCATGGAGCCCTTGGCAGTATGGGTGCGTATGGATGCGCAGATACGGGGCTTCGAATGGGCCCCAGGACTGTCCGATAGGATCGCGCTTATATGCGGACGATGTCCTCTTCTTTCTCACAGCGGTTGACAGGACGGGGCCACGGCTTCTGCGTATTATGCAGATCTTTGGGGAAACGTCGGGTCTATACATGAATCCCCGCAAATCCACATTGTGGGCCCTGGGGGATAGGACGAGAATGGGCGCATGGGTGTCCTCGATCCAGGCGGCAGCAGGAGGACTGAAGTATCTGGGGGTGTTTCTCACGGATGTACCGGCAATAGCCTGGGAGCGAAACCTGGCACCAGTGTGGGAGCGAGTCCGTGCAGACCTTAAGTCTTGGTCCCGTATGCCCCTGACATTGTTCGGCAGATCGGCCATATTCAAAATGGTGGCGCTCCCCGGCTTCTCTACCAGCTACAGAATCACCCGTACCCGATCCCGCCTCGATGGTTCCGGCTGGTGAATTCTGTGCTTGGGCAGTTTCTGTGGGAGGGGGGAAAGGTGCGCGTGGCTCTGCGTACATGCTTCTTGTCCACCTACAGTGGAGGCCTCGCAACCACAGATATTCTCTCATACTATCAGGCCTCGCACTTGCTGGTCCTTAATGAATGATGGTACGGTGATAGGGGAGACCCGGCGTATGCGCTAGAACGGCAGCTTATGGGACGCCACACACTACATACGCTTTTGTACTCGGCTCAGTTGCGGGGTGCGCTGCCATCGGCCACACGGGTGGTCTTCTTGATATGGAGACAAGCATTGCGGCGCATGTGTTGGTGGAATGTACTGACTCAGGAGACCCCGTTGTGGAATAATGGGCGTTTGCCCCAATTGGCGGCCCTGTCGGGCTTTCAGGGATGGGACAACATTGGTGTCTCCACCCTGGGGGATGTCCTGAGGGGCACGACACTAAAGCCCTTTCGGGATTTCCAGAAGGAGTTCCTCATGCCGCAGTCACAATTTTATCGATACCTTCAGTTCCGACATGCCCTGTCCCCCAGTCTGCAGGGTCTGGAGTCCCTCCTTGAATTTAGCCCTTTAGAAGCTAAAGTTTTTATGGGGGACTTAAAAGAAAAGAAGATTTCCCAAATCTACCAGTCCCTGGTCACTCATTGCTCCCCCGCACTTCAGAAGCTCCGGGGGGACTGGGAGGGAGATGTGGGCGGTTTGGACGAGGAAGACTGGACGGAAGCCCTGGCAGCCCCGCGGGGGGCGGCTATAGCAATGCGACTCCGCCTGATCCAGTTCAAATACCTCCACAGGGTCTATTTTACTAGAGCAAGGCTGTGGCGGGCGGGATTGATTGCCTCTCCGGAGTGTCTCCGCTGTGGACGGGAGGAGGGTACCTTCATACACACAGTCTGGGGTGCATATCGCTGGATAGCTTTTGGAGGGGGTGTTCACATGTCTTTCTGAAGTCTTGGGATGGGAGCTTCCACGCACACCGCAGTTGGCCCTGCTGCATGTTATGGCAGGAATAGGTGGCAATGCATGCAAACGACATCTCTTGGTACTGGGCTTTACACTGGCAAAGCGAGACATTGCTAAGGGGTGGAAGGCGGTGCGAGCCCCATCGGTGGCTGCCTGGAAAAATGGATTAGATTTTTGTATGGGACTGGAGCAACCTATCTTTGTAGCCAGGGGATGCCCGCGTAAGCATTATAAAATATGGCAATGATGGGCGGAGTACCGGGGCCTATGGTTGGAACCGCCAGTGATGGTGGAGCCTCAGTTATCGGGTTGAGATTCTGGGTCTGTGAAGGTGGAGGGGAGGGGGGAGCTGGAAGGGCGAGTATATTGGTGTTAAGGATATTTGTACATACATCAAGGCGGTGGATGAGATTCTGTGGTATCAGTGCGATCTTTAGGGGGGTGAGGGAGGGAGGGAGTTGGGGGGGATTAGTACTATTTAATGTGTTTTTGTTATGCATAGTTGATTTGGCAAAACAAAAGTCGATTGTTTCAATGCCTAAGCACAGTCTGATTTGGCAGATGTCTCTGGTGTGCAGAGCCCTGCGTTATATGTGCAAATTGACGAATAAAAATATGTCTTCAAAAAAAAAAAATCACCACCAATGATAAAATAAGAGTCCCTGCCAAATGTATTTAAAAAAAATCATGGAGTGCCTAAAGTGTTTGGGATTCAGCAGTCTTGCAGGTACTTGTATTATATACATTAATTAAGAGATGTTTACGGCCTTGAGACAGGTCAATCTTTAGGGCCAGTATATCTAGAGAATTAGTACAAATACTGTTTGATTTAACAATTCAGATTAATTTTAGCCTAGATGCAAAGGCCACCTGATGCCCGACCTGCACAAAGAGTTCAGGGCTGGGATGTAGTAGGTTTTAAAGCCATCCCTATAAGGAGTGTCTGTAGCCCAGGTTTCTTGCATGATACAAAGATCGAAACCCTCTATAAACATTCCCCAGTCTGAATCATTGATCTTGTATTTTATACCAGAGATATACCAGAGATATTTCAGGTTACCAAAAAAACTTTACTGGGGGGTCGATTTACCGTCCCTACCATAATTACATTAGATTCCATGGAGAGTATATAAGTATTTAATTTGTCAATTTGGTTGCTGATTGGGGGTCTATGGTGTCTTCCTCTGGGCACATAAGGGATGCTCGTGGCACAGTGTTCAGTAAGTCTACCCTCGCTAAATCAGATTCCATCCCCCCACCCCCCAACTACACAAGTGGAACGTGGAATTGTATGAGCAGGAGAACATGAAGTTCTTCTATGGTTACATTTGTGTCTGAATTGGATTGTAACATTTTTTGGGACAAAAGAACAGGTGCCTAGAACCATCAAACCATTGGCCAAGATTACAATTTGTAAGACTAGTTTTATATGGATCACTGACATAATATCGATGCATACAATATCGACACACAAAAATATTGGAAAATAAATATCGTTAACAAAAATATTGCCTTCCTATACTTAACTAATAAAACCACAAATATTGAAAACACAAATATCGTTGTTAAAAATATCGATTCTTAATTATATCAAAAATACAAATTTCAGACATGAAAATATTGTCACCTTTAAATAAACATAAAATATGGCAAAAAAATGTATTCACACAATATCAACTACAATAATATAGCCAAAAAGAATTACATTATCATTAATAAATATTAAAAAACACTTTTTACGTAAAACAATTATTAATAATAAACGTAAAACATTGTATGTAAATGTTTGAATTAAAAATAAATATATTACATGACCAAAATATTTTTAATATTCACCCCAATAAAATATATAACTAAATTCATAACAATATAGCCCAAGAAATTACTTTAACTACAAACATTTATACAACAATTGAAATATTAATATATAGGTACATATTAAATTATATTCAAAACTATATATCAAACAATATAAATAAAACCTAAATTAGCAGTTACCATAGAAGGACATAACTAAACTAACCAATAAAATCAAACTGTAAACCACCTTAACCGATAAAATCAGACAAACAATTAAATCAACACTATAAAAGGAACACTAATTTTATCAACTAAATACTTCAAAAGCGACAAACACTGCAAGACGAGGAAACTCTGCCGGAATCTCTGACCGGATCCTTAAAGAAGAAATTATAAGTCTCTACAACTACCCAACTATGTAATTAAACCTTACATTTAAACCAAAAGCTACTTGTAGATAAAATTAAAAATGTAAAATAGCAAATAATTAACATAGAACACTTTCCAACTTTTATCTCTTTACGTGTACTTCCTAAAACAAAACACGCCAACTTCGAAAAGTGGTAAACTGCCAGAAAAAAGCACCTATAACAAATCAGCAAAATGATATATAACAAAGTATAATAAATTATTAAAAATATAAACTCACCCCAATAGCGAGTAAATATAAACCCAACGACCTCAACCTCTGTAAACTTACCAACAAATTAGGGGTGGGTGAAATATTCGGGTTTGCCTGCAGAACTGGTGGAATTTTGGTGACTCCGCATTACTCTTGCAACCCGAGTTTCAGCCAAATTCCACCAATCAGCGCATGGCAGAATTTTTTCTCATGCACAAAAAATGGTAACTTGGCAAGCGAGATTTGGCATCCTTTAGCCAAATTTTCAGTCGCTAGGAGGACATCCTGTGAGATTTTTTCAAAGTGTGCGGTCGCGACCGTTCGTGGTCACAAGGCCGCGCCTCGAGTTGAAAATCAGTTGGTGCAGCTCGTGCTGATCTTTCATCAAGGAAGGTGCTCCCGGTGCTAAATCACAGCGCAAGCAGCACAACGTGCCTATTTCCGCCCATGGTGGAACGCCGAGGAAACTTGCTGAGTTTTTTGTAACTTTGCGGAATTCCCCTGAGTCAAATTCTGCGAGTTCCACCTACCTCTACAACAAATAAATATATAAAATGAAGGTAATGCTTTTTTTCTTCCAACAGAAAAGAAATCACCTGCTCCACATTACAACACCTCCAACGAAAAAGCTGCAAAACAGTGTGAAATATCTAACAAGAACATACATGTAAGTATAAAAAACAGAAGTTGTTGCATAAATGTATATGTAAATAGCAAAGGTATAAACTTTAGTTATACTATTACACTACTTTCAGATACAATGACAGAGAGGGCTAAATAACATCCCAGTAAGGAAAGCAGTTACTAAGTCACAAGGGCATACCCATATAACCAAGAAAGTGTATCGACAGAAAATGAGAATTGGAAGTGAACCAAATATTCTAATGCATGCTATGGATCGGCCACTACAAAAGATGATGTTGTAATTCATGTAAGAGATCCCCCAAATATGACAGAAATAGAAGTAAGGGAGGTATTGCAGGAAATAAGAGAGGCAAGCACTAGCTCCCAGCAACCCACAACCAAAATCGTAAAAGATAAAGGGCTAAATATATCAACATTAGGAATTCCTATTTCCTATTTGTGACTATCTAGATTCGCAATTAGGAAATCAGTATTCTTAATGTATGAAACTTAAAATTTCCAAATAGTGATTCCTAGTAGGTCGCAAATCGACCTGCCTCATAAATATTAATGAGGTATGTCAGAATTTGTGGCCCGCTAGTATTCGCGCCATCACAGGGATGGTGGCTTGCTGGGATGAGCAGACCACCATGTCTGTGATTGCTTTTTAATAAAACAATCTTTTTTTTATTTAAATGCAGCCCGTTTTCATTAAAGACTCCAAAAAAGAAAATGAAACTTTTATTTTTTAAGAGTAGGCAGTTTTCTGTGGGAACGCTGCCTGCTCTTAAAAAAATATTTTGCTTAACATTCTCAAAGGGGAAGGGGTCTCATTTGCGAGTGGGTAACCACTACAAGTTTGTAATCGGTAAAAGATTAATGTGTTCTGACCAGAATATGGTCGCAAACATTAATACATACCATTCTGATTCGGTATTTGGAAGGGATTCCCCTTCCAAATACCGAATCAGAATTTAGTACCAAATGCAAATTTCAATTCAGTAACAAGTTACCAAATCGCGATTTAACTTTTGTACATTGGAAAAAGCTTTTTTGCAGTCGCAAACGGCCCAAATCGGGCTGTTTGTACCCTCAAAAAAGCTTTGTACATCAGGCCTATACCTCCGACAATCGGCAATAAGTGTAAAATATGCTACAACAGGCAATTTGCCTTTCAAATAAAAATAAATTATAGCACTAGCCTGTGACCCTGTCACATAGGTAGCTAACCACTACAATATACCAATAGAAAGCTCTTTCCACCATCAAAACGAAGACAAACTAAACCCCATACTGGATTATTTCGAAAACACTTGTGTTGGCAGACTGCACTGCTCCGGACACAGACAGCAACCCAAACTCCGGGAATACGTGCAAATGATATGTTTTGTGCACTTAACTGGTAGGAGTACTTCGCTGGAAAGCCTTCCAACAAATGGGTGTCTTCACATGCAGTGTTGACCGCCATTATGATGTCTCTACCTACTCTCATACTGGAACAAGTAATCGCAGCAACAGCAGCAGTGTGCACTGTTGCTCTTGTGGCTTTATCAGCCCAATTCCCTGCAACATGCATCCGTACACGCTGAAGACTCAAGGTGTGAATCACATGAGTCTGAGGCAAGCATTCTTTCAGCTTAGATACTTGTCCCCAAAGCATTTTGTGCCTTATGGTGTACCCCTTGGAATCTCTAAATTCATTCTCGCTCCAATAATGTAGATACTCGGTGTAAGACTCGACACAATAATACGAATTGCACGCTATGAATGTGGCAAATTCAGGATCCGTATTCTCAAGTGCCAGAATCCGTGCTAAAAAAAGTTAAAGTACTATGTAAACTGTTGGCTACTCGATTGGCCCCGCACATGCCCTACCTGATCCATGAGGACCAGTGCGGGTTTATACCCGGCCGTAATACTGGCATGAACCTAAGGCGGTGTACGCGTATCATGCATGAAGTGAAACATAGAGACGAGGAACTGGCCCTGGTGTAGATAGACCTCAAAAAAGCCTTCAATACCGTAGACTTGGGATACCTACTGGAAGTGCTGAGGGTGGTGGGCTTCTGGGCCACAGTTTCATCGCTGGGTTAAACTACACTATACCGAACCATGCACGTGGGTCCACGTGGGCCAGAGTCGATCGGGTGTGAGGTCTTTGGAGTGGGGAACACGTTGGGAGTGCCCTCTTTCGCCTCTGCTCTTTGCCCTTGCTATAGAACCGCTGGCAGTATGGGTGCAAAGAGGCCTTGCGGAATGGGGCATCCGTATAGGTGGAACCCCACACGTGCTTATCACTGTACACGGATGATGTCCTCTTCTATATAGCCTCACCCCACGTGGCGTTGCCTAGACTGTTGCGGATTCTAGAGCACTTTGGGGACTTTTCTGGTCTGCGCCTCAATCTTAATAAATCTTTGCACTTTCCTCTGGCATGTATAGCGACCCTACCCCTGGACCACCTCCCTTATCTTGGATTATGTTGGGAACGGGTGCATTTCCGCTATCTGGGTGTGCAGGTGGCGCTTGAGGTTGCCCAACTATTTCACTTCAATGTAAACAGGGTTGTGGCGCTCAGTGGAATTTTGGAATTTGTTGCCACTCTCATTGATGGGCTAGCTGGCGGTGTCCAAGATGGTGGTACTGGCGTGTTATCTGTATGTGTTACAAAACTCGTAAAGCCCTATACCCAAAAGGGTTTTTGAAGCAACTGAACTCGGTGCTTGTGTCACTGCTTTGGGCAGGTCATCGCAGCAGGGTGACCTTGCGTACTCTGTCCCGATGGTATGAGGAGGGGGGTCTGGAGACACCAAGACTGGACTTCTATTACTACGCGGTGCAATTTTCAGCACGCAACCCGGTGGCTCGACGATGGGGATAACTGGGAGAACAGATTGCTGGCCCTTAGAGTGTAGAAGGAGTTGTGTGCTGTCTGTCTGAACCCTGAACTAGATGAGAGTGATCCACGTGACTCACACACTTGCATGGACACCCGTATGGGGGAAGCAGAGTGTGATGCTATGGCTGGGAGACACGTCTCTAATTATACTGTGAATTGAATAGCCATTTATTGCTCCTTCTGGAATACCAATATATGCCCTGCTGTATACTGCCATTTACTTTTACCAGCTGTAACCGTATGACTGCTGCACTATTGTAGAAAATACAAATAAAGGTATTAAAAAAATAGAGCATTCTGATTGGCCCAGGGAGCTTTTTTCCCTTGGGCCATCTAGCTCCGACGGGAGTCAGACTCCCACAGGAGCGAGCGTTCTGATTGGCTGCCAGCAATATGAGAAAAATGGTCCAGGCAGCCATTACAGGATTCTGGGACTTAGACCCCTGTCCTGAAGTTGCATTAAAAAAATGATATAACCCTGCCCCCTAGGCCCCATGCAGGGTACCCAAAGGGAAATCCCCATGGGACCAAAATTGAAAGAAAAAAACCCAGCAATTTTTGCTGCGATCTCGCAGGACTCCCGCGATATAAAAAAAGTGGCAGCCCGGGCTGCATTCTTTAATTGGTGGCAGGGGAGCTCCTGGCCCCTCTTCCCAAGCCATTTTCAGCCCCGGGGACTCCATCCCCTGGGGCCCAATTTACTTAAGTATGGGAAGGGGGCCCACTGCCTCCCATTCGCAAGCCGTATTCGGCCCTGGGGTATGGGATCCCCAGGGCCTAATAAGGATCGGGGAGGGTACCATGGCCCCCCCTTTCCTTTAAAAAAAAATACGGCCCTAAGGGATGGGTCCCTAGGGCCTAATGAGGCTTAAGGAGGGGCACCACATGGCCACTCTGCTCTTTTATTGTTTTGGCTGCAGGGAATAGAATATCCAGAGCCTGATAAGGCTGGGGGGGAGAGCGTGACCCCCCTCTTTATTATATTTGGCTCCATCCATGATGCCATCAGTGATGTCATCAATGATGTCATTTGAGATTTCATCAGTGATGTCATAAATGATGTCATAGAACACGTCATGAGTGATGTATTATGTGAGGTCATAAGCAGTGCTAGGTGGGGGCACAAGTTTAGCTCTGCTATCTATAACTGGTAAATTTATGTGTTATTTTGAATTCAAAACATTAATGTTGTCACTGACTATTCACCTGACTGTAACATAACTTTAACCTTTGTTTATTTCAGAGAATAGAATTATATATCAACGCATGTGTGTGTGTATATATATATATATATGTATTCAAAATAAGATATTCCTTCCTCTCTTATTTTAAATTCCTTTGCCCGACTCCTGCTATCGTGTTCTACAGTTGCCCGCTTACCGGAGTTTTGCCGCAAGTCCCTTCTCCCGATTCCCGTTCCCGCGATCATCCGATCAGCGGCTCCAGATTCCAGGCTTCCGCTTGCGGTCCTTCACTCCTTTACGTTCTGGCAACCCTCGTTCACAACATAGCAGGGGGCACGCCTGTCTCTTTTCAAAAGCTGCAGTTTGGCGATTTGTACTGGCGTGCATCCAAAGCGTCGGTGGTGCTGGCTATGAAGCGTTTCGCCCCGCTTCTGAATATTCAAAATAAGATATTCCTTCCTCTCAGGAAATAATCGTCCAGCACTCCCAGGCGGGTTAGGTCACTCGGTTTTTATTAAAATGACAAACATCAACGCGTTTCAGCAGTCTCAGCTGCCTTGCTCACGATGTCTGAGCGCCATCATTTTTTTCCTTAAAATACTCACTATCAAAAAGAAAGAACATTGAGGAGGGGACTACAAGGATTAAGGAACATTAGCCAGCACGCTTTTTTTCTGTTACAACGGCGGCCATATTAGAACATGCAAGGTGCACACAAAAACAAATTACAAAGATAGTTCCATTTGTTACAGTTATTACTGCTTTTAGCAGCACGGAATTACCATATTGGTTGTTCAAATCATACTTGTGCTTTGCCTTCCTGGATTTTTATATCTAGCAGAGACTCCAAGTCCCTTGCAATTATAATCCAGATACCCGGTCAAATTTCACATATCAGTATCTCAGAGAATATACAAATGAACATCCAATTCTAGCTGAACCATGTTTCTGTTATTAACAACCTCTAATTCCTCAGAATATATGTTCTAAATATATTTCAACAGTTTCAAAGCCAATGGGGAGTAAAAAAGATTATTTTTTGATTACATATATCGTAAAAATCTTCAACTATTAAAGTGCAAGTGCTTAGTGCAAATTAATCACTGAAAGTGCAAGTGCTTCACAGTATATTATTATACATATTTCATATACTTATAAAAACACCTTATAAAAAATATATAATTAAAATGTCATTATATATTCCAAAATTTTAAAGTGCAAGTGCTTCACAGTATATTATTCTTCATCATTAAAAAGAACTTATTTCATATACTCAATAAAGAAAAACACTTTTAAAACACTATCAATGTCCTAAAATATCTAAAACCGATATACAAAAACTACCCCTTAATTACTTTTTAGTCTGTATAAAATAATGAAAAAAACTGTACATATAAAAGTTCCATCTTAGAAACAATTTTTCTTATGTACAGCAATCATCTAATCCTTTCATATCCCTCTTCCTCAATTTCTTACCATGCCAATATAAAAACAAAAAGGTCTCATTTTGTGCAGTTTTGGCCTTAAATTCCCTTCCCTCAACAACCTCAGTGTAGATATGTATAAAGGTCCTCATCTACATTCAATCCATGAGGTTCCTTACTATTGAACTCCAAAATATAATAGGTTTCCAATTTCCTGAATTCTTTTTCCCTATCTCCTCCTCTCTTTTTACGGGGAATTTCTGCTATACAGCTATACTGCAGGCTGGAGGGATTGCTTTGATGATACTTCTCAAAGTGTCTTGCGACCGGGTAAGTTCTATCTTTGTTTAAAATTGCTCTCCTGTGTTGTAAAATTCTTTTGTACACTGGTAAAGTTGTACTACCTATGTATACCTTTGGACAGTCACACTGCAATAAATAGACAACAAAATTTGATCTACAGGTTAAAAAACTTTTGATGAAAATAGTTTTATTAAAAAATGTTTTAAAATTCAGTGCCATTCATTCCATGTTGGCACGCTTTACATTTAAAACATTTTTTAAAACCTGGTTTTTGTTGGAGCCACTTCAAGGCCCCACCCTTCCTTTCCTGAAACTCACTACTCACAATTAAATCTTTCAATGATTTTGATTTTCTGTAAGTAATATTAGGCTGTTTATTCACTTGTGGGCCTATTAAAGGGTCACCCGTACCAGATACCAATGTTTTTTTAAATGGCTCTGATCTCTTTATGTTTGGTGTTAAAAGTCATAATAAATCTTGGATTCTCCACATTATTCCGCTCTTTCTGCTCAGTTTTCTCCTTCTTTTTCTGAGTTCGTGATGGTTCAAAGAGTACCTTCTGTCTCTCAAGATTCCTAGCTTTCTTAGCTGCACCTTTTATTATGTGTGGTGAGTATCCTCTCTCAATGAATCTACTTGTCATTTCCTGTTCGATTCTCAAATACTCTTCCTGGCTACTGCATGCCCCCTAGCCCTGTAAAATTCCCCAAAGGGAATACTTCGTATCAATGGAGCTGGATGGGCACTCCCTGCGTGGAGAATAGTATTTCCCGCAGTAGCTTTTCGAAATACAGTGGTCTCAAGTTTTTCCCCCACTGGTTGAATTCTGATATCAAGAAAATCTATGGTAGTTTTACTATACTGTCCCACAAATTTCAAATTCAACGAGTTCTGGTTCAGGTCCATAATGAATTGTTCTATGTCCGTTTCTGTGCCCTGCCACAGCACGAAAACGTCATCTATGAATCTTACCCAAAGTAAAATATTACCCGACCACTGTTCTAAGGGCGGTCCCCCGAGCACCTGCTCCTCCCACCAGCCTAGATGTAAGTTGGCATAGCTGGGGGCGAAGCAGGTGCCCATCGCCGGCCCTTGTTCTTGCAGAAAGAGATCGTCCCCAAAGAATTTTTTTTCTTTTTCGTCAGGCACCACTCCATTAACTCTAAAATCATTTGATTGTGTTTCATGAATCTTATTGGTCTTCTGTTCAAAAAGTACTCTGCTGCTTTTAAACCATCTACATGACGTATACTCGTATACAATATAGAGATATCCAATGTTATTAAAGTCATGGTAGCAGCATCACAGCGAATATCAAAAATACACTTAAGAAAATCAGTGGAGTCCTTGATATGTGAAGTCAATGTTCTAACAATGGGATTTAAAAAATAATCAATATACCTAGATGCATTCTCGAACAAGCTGCCACATGAAGAAATTATCGGTCTACCCGGAGGTGTGGTAATGCTTTTGTGCACCTTCGGGAGCATATAAAACACTGGTATTACTGGTTTCTCTTTTTTGATGAATTTAAACTCATCCCAGCTTAACAGTTCATCTTGTTTCCATACCTCGAGTCTTTTAAAGAACAAGTCCTTCACTCCTTCATATTCTTTTATGCTAATTCTCCGATAGCATTTGTGATTGTTCAATTGGCTTAATGCTTCCTTTTTGTATAATTCACGGCCCCATAAAACGACATTCCCCCCCTTATCAGAGGGTTTTATCAATATTCCGTCTTCTTTCTGTAATTTTACCACAGTTTTATGTATTAGAGCTTTTTTAGGATTTATTTGTTTTTTCTTTTGATTTAGCTCATAATACAATAATTTCAGATCTTTTGTTACATTTTCACTAAAAATATCCAGATTATCTCTTGGCATCTGTGGTACAAATCTTGACTGTGGCCTAAACGGAGTATAATCCCCTCTTTTTAAGCTTAATGCCATCAATTCAGCTTGTTCGTTGCTTCCTGATATTTCATTCACGTTTTCAGAATTTTCCATGTCCATATTAGTATCACCGGCTAATGTCATGAGGTCTGTCAGGATGGGTATATCATTGACACTCAAGATATTCAATTCATGTTGAGGATCTACTGCTATTTCTTGTCTTTGGGAGCTTTGGGAATCCCGATTACAATGCAACTTTATTAATTTAAGTTTCCGGGTAAATCGATACAAATCCATTCTGCAACTTGGATAATTAAAATCATTATTGTCACAAAATGAAAGTCCCAATTCTAGTACCGATTGTTCTTCCGCTGTTAGAGTCACAGTACTTAAATTAATAATCGTGTTATTTTCTATCACTTCTTCATTGTATTCTTCACATTGGAGCGCAGAGAACGCTTTGTTTGCCATTCTTGTGCTCCTCCTGTAAGCCCTCATCCCCTCTTCTTTGTTTCCTCTTCCTTGGCTCTTTCCTCTTCCACGACCTCTCCCTGAACGATGGTCTGTTTGTTGCTCCAGCAACATAAAACGGAACTCATCAGTCACAGCAAGTCTCACATCCCTCATACCTCTTCGACCTGATTCCTCTTGTTCTTGTTCTGACCCAGTATCAGAACTGGCTTCACTTTGGGAGGTGATCTGTTGGTCTATAGCCCGCTCTGGATTTTTTGCCTTCTTTCAGGATCGAATTTCTTTGCAATAGTATATATCCGCCCTGACTCATAATCCAGACGGTCTCGGAGGAACTTGGTGGCCTTTCTATCTTTTATCCGTTTTTCATATTTTTCCAACCTGATTTTAATTTCACCTCTAACTTTGTTCACTCTGGTCTTATCTTCATTTTTATCCAGAATGTCACTCAATTCTTTTAACTTTATTACCACTTCAAGTCTTTCCTTTTCCGCGTACTTAACTAAGATGCGAATCATGTTCGTGGAGCTGGTTGCACTATTCTCAGCCCATTCGCATAACATCTCAGACTGTGGGTTCTCATATGTAGGTGTAATCATTATGCGCAGCCCCCTTGGGACTCGCCCCACTTGTAAATACTGGTTCAAAGATGCTACTTCCCACCAACGTGAGATTTCCCTTTTCTTCAGTTTCTCATATTCCTGTAGTTGTCTATTTAAATCATTGCTGTCCTTAGGGGCTACACCACCCCTCTCTCTCAGCACAGATTGAGCAGTTTCCTCAAAAATCTTTAAGGCTTCCTGTTGCCTTGCTGCACATTCTTCTTCTCTCATTATTTCTTCCGGTTCCACCCCTCTGGCAAGATTACTTTTCACTTCCTCACTGAGACTCCAATTTCCCAATTGCCACAATTGCTGAGTCTCGATTTATTTTAAATTCCTTCGTCCCGACTCCTGCTATCGTGTTCTACAGTTGCCCGCTTACCGGAGATTTGCCGCAAGTCCCGTCTCCCGATTCCCGTTCCCGCGATCATCCGATCAGCGGCTCCAGATTCCAGGCTTCCGCTTGCGGTCCTTCACTCCTTTACGTTCTGGCAACCATCGTTCACAACATAGCAAGGGGCACGCCTGTCTCTTTTCAAAAGCTGCAGTTTGGCGATTTGTACTGGCGTGCATCCAAAGCGTCGGTGGTGCTGGCTATGAAGCGTTTCGCCCCGCTTCTGAATATTCAAAATAAGATATTCCTTCCTCTCAGGAAATAATCGTCCAGCACTCCCAGGCGGGTTAGGTCACTCGGTTTTGATTAAAATGACAAACATCAACGCGTTTCAGCAGACTCAGCTGCCTTGCTCACGATGTCTGAGCGCCATCATTTTTTTCCTTAAAATACTCACTATCAAAAAGAAAGAACATTGAGGAGGGGACTACAAGGATTAAGGAACATTAGCCAGCACGCTTTTTTTCTGTTACAACGGCGGCCATATTAGAACATGCAAGGTGCACACAAAAACAAATTACAAAGATAGTTCCAATTGTTACAGTTATTACTGCTTTTAGCAGCACGGAATTACCATATTGGTTGTTCAAATCATACTTGTGCTTTGCCTTCCTGGATTTTTATATCTAGCAGAGACTCCAAGTCCCTTGCAATTATAATCCAGATACCCGGTCAAATTTCACATATCAGTATCTCAGAGAATATACAAATGAACATCCAATTCTAACTGAACCATGTTTCTGTTATTAACAACCTCTAATTCCTCAGAATATATGTTCTAAATATATTTCAACAGTTTCAAAGCCAATGGGGAGTAAAAAAGATTATTTTTTGATTACATATATCGTAAAAATCTTCAACTATTAAAGTGCAAGTGCTTAGTGCAAATTAATCACTGAAAGTGCAAGTGCTTCACAGTATATTATTATACATATTTCATATACTTATAAAAACACCTTATAAAAAATATATAATTAAAATGTCATTATATATTCAAAAATTTTAAAGTGCAAGTGCTTCACAGTATATTATTCTTCATCATTAAAAAGAACTTATTTCATATACTCAATAAAGAAAAACACTTTTAAAACACTATCAATGTCCTAAAATATCTAAAACCGATATACAAAAACTACCCCTTAATTACTTTTTAGTCTGTATAAAATAATGAAAAAAACTGTACATATAAAAGTTCCATCTTAGAAACAATTTTTTCTTATGTACAGCAATCATCTAATCCTTTCATATCCCTCTTCCTCAATTTCTTACCATACCAATATAAAAACAAAAAGGTCTCATTTTGTGCAGGTTTGCCCTTAAATTCCCTTCCCTCAACAACCTTAGTGTAGACATGTATAAAGGTCCTCATCTACATTCAATCCATGAGGTTCCTTACTATTGAACTCCAAAATATAATAGGTTTCCAATTTCCTGAATTCTTTTTCCCTATCTCCTCCTCTCTTTTTACGGGGAATTTCTGCTATACAGCTATACTGCAGGCTGGAGGGATTGCTTTGATGATACTTCTCAAAGTGTCTTGCGACCGGGTAAGTTCTATCTTTGTTTAAAATTGCTCTCCTGTGTTGTAAAATTCTTTTGTACACTGGTAAAGTTGTACTACCTATGTATACCTTTGGACAGTCACACTGCAATAAATAGACAACAAAATTTGATCTACAGGTTAAAAATTTTTTGATGAAAATAGTTTTATTAAAAAATGTTTTAAAATTCGTGCCATTCATTCCATGTTGGCACGCTTTACATTAAAACATTTTTTAAAACCTGATTTTTGTTGGAGCCACTTCAAGGCCCCACCCTTCCTTTCCTGAAACTCACTACTCACAATTAAATCTTTCAATGATTTTGATTTTCTGTAAGTAATATTAGGCTGTTTATTCACTTGTGGGCCTATTAAAGGGTCACCCCATACCAGATACCAATGTTTTTTTTAAATGGCTCTGATCTCTTTATGTTTGGTGTTAAAAGTCATAATAAATCTTGGATTCTCCACATTATTCCGCTCTTTCTGCTCAGTTTTCTCCTTCTTTTTCTGAGTTTGTGATGGTTCAAAGAGTACCTTCTGTCTCTCAAGATTCCTAGCTTTCTTAGCTGCACCTTTTATTATGTGTGGTGAGTATCCTCTCTCAATGAATCTACTTGTCATTTCCTGTTCGATTCTCAAATACTCTTCCTGGCTACTGCATGCCCCCCTAGCCCTGTAAAATTCCCCAAAGGGAATACTTTGTATCAATGGAGCTGGATGGGCACTCCCTGCGTGGAGAATAGTATTTCCCGCAGTAGCTTTTCGAAATACAGTGGTCTCAAGTTTTTCCCCCACTGGTTGAATTCTGATATCAAGAAAATCTATGGTAGTTTTACTATACTGTCCCACAAATTTCAAATTCAACGAGTTCTGGTTCAGGTCCATAATGAATTGTTCTATGTCCGTTTCCGTGCCCTGCCACAGCACGAAAACGTCATCTATGAATCTTACCCAAAGTAAAATATTACCCGACCACTGTTCTAAGGGCGGTCCCCCGAGCACCTGCTCCTCCCACCAGCCTAGATGTAAGTTGGCATAGCTGGGAGCGAAGCAGGTGCCCATCGCCGTACCTTGTTCTTGCAGAAAGAGATCGTCCCCAAACAAAAATATATTTTTCGTCAGGCACCACTCCATTAACTCTAAAATCATTTGATTGTGTTTCATGAATCTTATTGGTCTTCTGTTCAAAAAGTACTCTGCTGCTTTTAAACGATCTACATGACGTATACTCGTATACAATATAGAGCTATCCAATGTTATTAAAGTCATGGTAGCAGCATCACAGCGAATATCAAAAATACACTTAAGAAAATCAGTGGAGTCCTTGATATGTGAAGTTAATGTTCTAACAATGGGATTTAAAAAATAATCAATATGCCTAGATGCATTCTCGAACAAGCTGCCACATGAAGAAATTATCGCTCTACCCAGAGGTGTGGTAATGCTTTTGTGCACCTTCGGGAGCATATAAAACACTGGTATTACTGGTTTCTCTTTTTTGATGAATTTAAACTCATCCCAGCTTAACAGTTCATCTTGTTTCCATACCTCGAGTCTTTTAAAGAACAAGTCCTTCACTCCTTCATATTCTTTTATGCAATTCTGTGATTGTTCAATTGGCTTAATGCTTCTTTTTTGTATAATTCACGGCCCCATAAAACGACATTCCCCCCCTTATCAGAGGGTTTTATCAATATTCCGTCTTCTTTCTGTAATTTTACCACAGTTTTATGTATTAGAGCTTTTTTAGGATGTATTTGTTTTTTCTTTTGATTTAGCTCATAATACAATAATTTCAGATCTTTTGTTACATTTTCACTAAAAATATCCAGATTATCTCTTGGCATCTGTGGTACAAATCTTGACTGTGGCCTAAACGGAGTATAATCCCTCTTTTTAAGCTTAATGCCATCAATTCAGCTTGTTCGTTGCTTCCTGATATTTCATTCACGTTTTCAGAATTTTCCATGTCCATATTAGTATCACCGGCTAATGTCATGAGGTCTGTCAGGATGGGTATATCATTGACACTCAAGATATTCAATTCATGTTGAGGATCTACTGCTATTTCTTGTCTTTGGGAGCTTTGGGAATCCCGATTACAATGCAACTTTATTAATTTAAGTTTCCGGGTAAATCGATACAAATCCATTCTGCAACTTGGATAATTAAAATCATTATTGTCACAAAATGAAAGTCCCAATTCTAGTACCGATTGTTCTTCCGCTGTTAGAGTCACAGTACTTAAATTAATAATCGTGTTATTTTCTATCACTTCTTCATTGTATTCTTCACATTGGAGCGCAGAAAACGCTTTGTTTGCCATTCTTGTGCTCCTCCTGTAAGCCCTCATCCCCTCTTCTTTGTTTCCTCTTCCTTGGCTCTTTCCTCTTCCACGACCTCTCCCTGAACGATGGTCTGTTTGTTGCTCCAGCAACATAAAACGGAACTCATCAGTCACAGCAAGTCTCACATCCCTCATACCTCTTCGACCTGATTCCTCTTGTTCTGACCCAGTATCAGAACTGGCTTCACTTTGGGAGGTGATCTGTTGGTCTATAGCCCGCTCTGGATTTTTTGCCTTCTTTCAGGATCAAATTTCTTTACAATAGTATATATCCGCCCTGACTCATAATCCAGACGGTCTCGGAGGAACTTGGTGGCCTTTCTATCTTTTATCCGTTTTTCATATTTTTCCAACCTGATTTTAATTTCACCTCTAACTTTGTTCACTCTGGTCTTATCTTCATTTTTATCCAGAATGTCACTCAATTCTTTTAACTTTATTACCACTTCACGTCTTTCCTTTTCCGCGTATTTAACTAAGATGCGAATCATGTTCGTGGAGCTGGTTGCACTATTCTCAGCCCATTCGCATAACATCTCAGACTGTGGGTTCTCATATGTAGGTGTAATCATTATGCGCAGCCCCCTTGGGACTCGCCCCACTTGTAAATACTGGTTCAAAGATGCTACTTCCCACCAACGTGAGATTTCCCTTTTCTTCAGTTTCTCATATTCCTGTAGTTGTCTATTTAAATCATTGCTGTCCTTAGGGGCTACACCACCCCTCTCTCTCAGCACAGATTGAGCAGTTTCCTCAAAAATCTTTAAGGCTTCCTGTTGCCTTGCTGCACATTCTTCGTCTCTCATTATTTCTTCCGGTTCCACCCCTCTGGCAAGATTACTTTTCACTTCCTCACTGAGACTCCAATTTCCCAATTGCCACAATTGCTGAGTCTCGATTTATTTTAAATTCCTTCGCCCGACTCCTGCTATCGTGTTCTACAGTTGCCCGCTTACCGGAGATTTGCCGCAAGTCCCGTCTCCCGATTCCCGTTCCCGCGATCATCCGATCAGCGGCTCCAGATTCCAGGCTTCCGCTTGCGGTCCTTCACTCCTTTACGTTCTGGCAACCCTCGTTCACAACATAGCAGGGGGCACGCCTGTCTCTTTTCAAAAGCTGCAGTTTGGCGATTTGTACTGGCGTGCATCCAAAGCGTCGGTGGTGCTGGCTATGAAGCGTTTCGCCCCGCTTCTGAATATTCAAAATAAGATATTCCTTCCTCTCAGGAAATAATCGTCCAGCACTCCCAGACGGGTTAGGTCACTCGGTTTTTATTAAAATGACAAACATCAACGCGTTTCAGCAGTCTCAGATGCCTTGCTCACAATGTCTGAGCGCCATCATTTTTTCCTTAAAATACTCACTATCAAAAAGAAAGAACATTGAGGAGGGACTACAAGGATTAAGGAACATTAGCCAGCACGCTTTTTTTCTGTTACAACGGCGGCCATATTAGAACATGCAAGGTGCACACAAAAACAAATTACAAAGATAGTTCCATTTGTTACAGTTATTACTGCTTTTAGCAGCACAGAATTACCATATTGGTTGTTCAAATCATACTTGTGCTTTGCCTTCCTGGATTTTTATATCTAGCAGAGACTCCAAGTCCCTTGCAATTATAATCCAGATACCCGGTCAAATTTCACATATCAGTATCTCAGAGAATATACAAATGAACATCCAATTCTAGCTGAACCATGTTTCTGTTATTAACAACCTCTAATTCCTCAGAATATATGTTCTAAATATATTTCAACAGTTTCAAAGCCAATGGGGAGTAAAAAAGATTATTTTTTGATTACATATATCGTAAAAATCTTCAACTATTAAAGTGCAAGTGCTTAGTGCAAATTAATCACTGAAAGTGCAAGTGCTTCACAGTATATTATTATACATATTTCATATACTTATAAAAACACCTTATAAAAAATATATAATTAAAATGTCATTATATATTCCAAAATTTTAAAGTGCAAGTGCTTCACAGTATATTATTCTTCATCATTAAAAAGAACTTATTTCATATACTCAATAAAGAAAAACACTTTTAAAACACTATCAATGTCCTAAAATATCTAAAACCGATATACAAAAACTACCCCTTAATTACTTTTTAGTCTGTATAAAATAATGAAAAAAACTGTACATATAAAAAGTTCCATCTTAGAAACAATTTTTTCTTATGTACAGCAATCATCTAATCCTTTCATATCCCTCTTCCTCAATTTCTTACCATACCAATATAAAAACAAAAAGGTCTCATTTTGTGCAGTTTTGCCCTTAAATTCCCTTCCCTCAACAACCTCAGTGTAGACATGTATAAAGGTCCTCATCTACATTCAATATGTGTATGTATATATATGGATGGGGGATTTTACAGGTGTGTGACTGATTGTATAAGTGAGTGATTAAACGTGTCTTACTGAATGCATGGGTTAGTGACTAAACTGTGTGAATGTGTGTATCAGTCTGTCTGTTGTTGTGTAAGCTGCTACATGGGTTGGTCAGTAGCTACATGAGTGTTTATATGGGTTATTGATTGTTTGCCTGAGTATTTGTATGGGAGACTGAGTGTGTGTGTGGGTGGGTTGGAGGTGTGTGACTGTGCATTGATGTGTGAGTGGTTGATTCACTGGGTGTATGGGTTCAAGAGTACATGTGGAAACAGCTGTATGGGTGGGTGGGTGTGTGTATGGGTGTGTTGGTGAGTGAATGGATGTCTCAGTCAGTCAAAGCAATGTTTATTTAGACCTTGGTCTCTAAACAATTCTACAGCCAATAATAAATTGAAGCAATTAAAAGGCAATATTTATACTTTCCCAATTTAACAATAATTAAAACAACATACTTTGTACAATCTCATATCAGAATAGATAGTTTATCAAAAATGGAGTAAAAAATAGTAACTTTCTGCAGTGAGGGGCATGACTCTTTATAAAAATTATATATATGTTAAAAACTCCCTTAAGGGGGGCGGAGCTTGCTCGCGACCAAGATGGCCGCTTGAGCCGAGAGCTCCGATAATCCATCAGCCGATACTACAGGAATCCTGCAACTACGTAACACGAGGATCGAGTGAAGACGACCCCTCGACTCCTGATCTCTGGCTGCCCGGTTTGGGTGAAAAACTGAGAAGCTCCGATCCACTGGAGCGCGCACACGCGACCTGCGTTTGCGGCACCGGACGGGCCTGCCACTCTGCAGGAGAGCTGCTGCATCACCGCTCCGCCCGCATTGAGTGGATAAGTGCGGTGGAGGGCGCAACGAGCAGATCCCTGGCCCCTGACGAGACTGTGTGACCGGGAGCGCACCACCGGGCGATGGACGACTGCAGCGCGACCCCCGCCTGAGGCACCCGGGGGCGAGCCGGAAGACGGCGCGAGATCGGGAGCGGGGACGGAAGGTGCTGCGCGGCCTGCGGCTGCTCCCGGCTGCCGTCGGGAAGTGAAGAACTCCGATGCCCGGCCAGGCTGCGGAGGTCCAGATAGCGGTGTGACACTCGCCGGAACAGCGTCCAGGTGCGGGAGGCGTCCCCTTCACCCCCACGCTGTGGCCCAAGTTGATTAGTGCCTGGCCTCCCTGACGCCCTGGCTTGGGCCTTGCTGGTGGGACGGCAGTTGTGTCGCCTGTGCAGCCGACCCGGAGACCGTTTGGACGGCAGCCGCCGCTCATTGGAGGGGAGCCTGTCCCTACAGGGTGAGCGCTTCCTGGGGTGGGTTGCCCGGGATGCGAACCTCTGGATCAGTGGAGGCCCCGGACTGATCGAAGCTGCACTGCAGAGTGAGTTGAGGTAGGGGACGACCCCGGAGTGCTGTGTCCTGCAACGCCATTGAGTCCTGGTGCGTGGTGCCCCCCCCTCCCTCACGGCGATCTCCGCTGTGGACACTTGGCCTTCCTTCGGACCTGTCTGGATCCCGGTGTCGGTACACGTGGGGCTGGAGGGTCACCGCTGGTGGTGCCTGTGCCTCCTACGCCGGCTGCATGCTTGAGTCCCCTGTTAAGCGGCCCGGACAGTAGTTGCCCACCTGATAGGCGCGCGGGGCTGGCCAGTCTTGCTGGACACATTGGTGCTGGTGGCTGACCCGGGGAGCGCCGGGAGGGACATCAGGGAGCTGCCCTTGTATTCTGAGGGTGGAGGCACCTCCCAGTAATAGGCCCGGAGAAGTGCCTGGTCAGTCATCACTGCTAAGACAAGATGGGCCGTGTGGACAGAACGCAACAGAAACTGTCGTTTGGCCAGAAGAGGTCAAAATCTAGCGAGGCTTCGCGCGACGGTGCGACTGGAGAACAGGACCACACGGCTGAAGATCCAGGGGACGACATCAGAGGCCTACTGCGGTCCATGGAAAAGAATTTGCAGGGGGGCATAACGGCGCTTGGCACTAAGATGGATGCACTGTCCTACCGGATGGATCGTATGGCCGAAAGATTAGACAAGCACGCCGAGCACCTAGACATGTCGGAGCGCAGGATCACGGAGGCTGAGGAGGCCCAGATGATCCTAGACACGGAGCATAAACAACTGGGCGGGATCCTGAAGGTTCTCCAGGACAAGACGGAGGACCTGGAAGCGCGCTCTCGGCGCTGTAACCTCCGCATTGCAGGACTCCCTGAGACCACCCAGACGGGGAATATGGAACAGTTCACGGAACGACTCCTGAAGACTGCTCGGCGAGGACACGTTCTCCCCTATGTTTGTGGTGGAGAGGGCGCATCGAACACTGGGCCCACGACCGCCACCGGGTGCTGCCCCTAGACCGATCATAGCGAAACTGTTGAACTACCGCGATCGGGATGTAGCACTGAGGACAGCTAGAGAGAAACAACAGCTGCAATTTGAAGGGTCCACTATCTCTCTGTTTCCGGACTTTGCGGTTCGGGTTCAGGAGGCACGGCGCCAGTTTGCCCCCATGAAGAAACAACTTCGTGACCTGGGGGCGGACTACGCCATGCTATACCCGGCAAAGCTCCAGGTCAACCGTCAGGGACGCTCCCACATTTTCACCGATCCAAAGGCGCTTCAGAAGGCAATGAAAGACTGGGCGAAGGAGCAGCGGCACAGCCCGGAGAAGCGACTCCTTGATGAGGCGGCGGGTGGCCTGCTGGACAACTAGGATTAGAAATTTGCTGGTGACAATGTGTGAAAAGTTTAAGAAGCGTAGGGGACTTACTAAAGTTGCTCTTGCAGCCAAGTGTGAATGGGTCATGTCTGAATGAACAGAGGGGGTCTGTTGCGAGGAGCAGCATCGGGGGATGGTAATACTTCTGTTGATAATTGGGCTCACTGCTCTCCTCTCCTGCTGTTTAGGGTGAGGCAGGGGGGTTCTAGTTGGGGGTCATGATACCCTGAGGGATCTGAGGTGTTTAGTCCGCAGGCGTAGCTCAGATACTATCTTCACCTACGGCTTGAGAATATGGGGTTCATACACCATACCTTAGCTTGCCCTTTGGTTACTTCACCTTTTTGATTTTGATCAATCTCTTGGAGTGGCATTTGGGATTACAGTTAGGTTTCAGTACTACAAGCTGTACGTAGTTGCTTACACTAGTCTTGACGGTTTTCGGAGCGCGGCCTTATGAAAGCCGAACGCTTTTTCCAACCGTTACTTTGTGGGGAGAGCAACATCCGCCCTCGTGTGAATCACACTGGGGAGTACAATTTCAGTTGGGGGGGGGGGGAATGTATTATGGGGGGGAGGGTATAATTCGCAGCCAAGTTGGGGTGGGGCAGGCGTGGGTGGGGGAGTTTTTGGGGATTTGTCTTGATTCTTTTTGGGATTGTTGAGAGTGATTTATTTCGACTAACTGCAGAGTTGCGGGGTGGGGGTTGTATGGCGCGGGTCCTGTTGGGGTGGGCCTGACGTGGGTGGGGGTGGGTAGGGGTGGGAATGCATTGAGACTGACCTCTGACATTTTTTTGCTGTGACAACTTGGGTAGTGCGACATCATGGCTGTGTAGACCCGACGAGACTGACGCTATGGAACCTAGGCTGGATACCTCATGACGGATAGGACTACGGTGCGTTCTGACAATGCCCTGGGCTCGGTAGCAGTGCTTACGTGGAACGTACGTAGCCTTAATGATTATAGGAAAGTCCGGAAAATTCTGAGCTACTTATATAGGCATAATATAGACATCGCTCTCCTACAGGAGACACACCTCCCTCTAGATAGCCCCATTTTACGCACTAAAGGGCTCCTAGGTAATGTGCACGCGGCTGGTTTCACCACGCATGCTAGGGGGGTCCTGACGTGGGTCAATCCGAAGACGGCGTTCCGTCTGTCTCCTTTGGAGACGGATAGGGAGGGACGGTTTGTTCTTACCAAATGCTACGGTAGGGGAATGGAGCTGCTTTTCTTAAACGTTTATGGACCTAATTATGATCACCCAGACTTTTACGATAAGTTGACTGACCTGTATCATCTCCAGGCTCATGGACATATCCTATGGGGAGGGGATTTCAATTTTGTTAGGGACCCTGCTTTGGATAGGTCGGACGGCCCGGACAGACGTGTCTCCGCTTCGGCTAGAGTCGTGGAGACATCATTGATCAGGTTGGATATGTGCGATGTATGGCGCCACGGGCACACGGGCCAGGGCGGGTACACACATTATTCTGCGTATTATAATGTCCATACCAGAATAGACTACTGGTTTGCCTCCAGAAACTTATTGCCTCACATCCAGTTTTGCACAATTCTACCGCGCACATATTCTGATCATTCACCCCTGCTCTTGGTTCTCGCTTCTCCCCAGAAGCGTATTCCCCCCTTTATGTGGCGCTTCCCACCTTACTCTCTCCTGGACGCCGTTTTTAAGGAAGACATTGCTACGGCAATCGAGACGTTTTTTGAAACCAATGTGGGGTCAGTTGATTCCTTTCATTCAATATGGGAGGCTTTTAAGGTATATATTAGGGGGGTGGCAATATCTAAGCACGCGGGGGTTCTTAAATCGATTCGTAATAGGCTGACGGTCCTGGAGCATAAGATGAAGACGCTAGAGGTTTCCCTGATCGATGGCCCGAATGCAGCGCTTAATCTAGAATTGACGCAGACCCTACAGGAATACCATACAGAGGCCGACGCGGAAATAAAGCATCTTGGGAAGTATGCCACTGCTCGCACTTAGGGCGAACGGCCGGGAGCGGTCCTTGCGCAGCTCCTCAGGCAGCGTAGGGATGCCACGGCGAACCCAGACATTCGACCACAGCCTGAAGACTCTCCGTTGACAGAAGCCCAAGTGGCGGATCAATTTCGTCAATATTATGCGGACCTCTATGCTTCGCGAGGCTGCAGCCCGGACGAGCAAATATTAGACTATCTGACGCATATAAAGCTACCGTGGCTGTCCGACGTACATCGAGAGTTCTGATGCGGCCGATCGAAAGGGATGAAATAATCCTAGCTCTCTCTGACATGAGGGCGGGGAGCGCGCCGGGAGGTGATGGCCTCACTGTCGCCTTTTACAGAGCGTTTATTGATCTTTTACTGCCACACCTGCTCACGCTGTTTGAGGACATGTGTGCCACAGGCGTGATGCCCCCAACTATGCGTGAAGCGATCCTGGTGGCTATACTTAAACCGGGTAAGTCTCCAGACGAGTGTGCCTCGTATCGTCCTCTGTCCTTGATGAATGTGGACACTAAAATTTTCGCAAAACTGCTTGCCAATCCTCTGGCTCCGCTCGTCACGACCTTGGTGGCCCCGGAGCAGGCCGGATTCGTGCCAAGCAGAAATCTGACATACAACCTGCGCACGGTCTTTGCTGCTCTTCAACATAGAAGACCGGAGGTGCCGGCTATGGCGGTATTTTTAGACATGGAAAAGGCATTCGACTCGGTCGAATGGCCCTTCATGAGGCAGGTCCTCCGCCGCATGGGGGTGAGGGAGGTGTTTCTACAACTTCTTGCCGTACTGTATTCCTCCCCCACAGCGCGCATAAAAATAGGCTCCCTGGTCACTAACCCTATTCGAATTTACAGAGGTACGAGACAGGGCTGCCCCTTATCTCCAATTCTCTACGCCCTGATTGCTGAGCCCTTGACATGCGCCCTACGGGAGTATCATAGCCATAGAGGCATTCGCTTTCCGAATTACCGCCTAATTGTCTCCACCTATGCGGATGACACACTGCTTTATGTCAGAGACCCTGAGGATAATCTCGCCCCGGTTTTACGTGAGGTGGTGCGATTTGGCTCTTTGTCTGGCCTAAGGGTCAACTGGAGCAAATCCATCATGTTCCCCCTGACCCCAGCCACGGCGGCCTTCGAGCCTGAGTACCCTCTGCAGTGGTCTACGGAGGCGGTGCGGTACTTGGGGATCAAACTGCACACTGACCCTGAGGTGGTCCTCAGGGAGAACTATGGGGTCGCTATTTCCAAGTTGGAAGAGGATATTAACCGATGGGTGCGCCTCCCCTTATCGTTGATGGGCAGAGTGTCCCTTATGAAAATGATTGTGCTGCCGCGCTTCCTCTTCCTCTCCACAAATATCCCCATGGTACTTCCTCGTGTATTCTTCCAGCGCCTCCAGTCCTTAATGGTACACCTGGCCTGGGCGGGCAAGCAGGCTCGCGTTGCCTGGCACATACTGACAATGCCGTACTCGATGGGGGGACTGGGTGCTCCTGACTTGGATTTGTATTATAGAGCTGCTCAAAGTTCTCAAGCATATTATTGGATTCACGGCCCGTTTGACATTCCGCATGTACATATAGAGGCGATAGTTGCTGCCCCTAGGCCTCTTCCTGCCTTACTGTTCGCACCCCCTGATAGACGTACGGGTATATTGGATTCCCTTAATGCGGTCGCTCATGCCTGGCATTATTTATTAGCTATTCAGGCGGGCAACATATTGTATTCCCCAGTGGCCCGCCTTGAGTGGTGCCATTGGCTTGCACCATGTAGAGATAGGGGGGTCACAGCCGCTTTGCAGACGCTAAATGCCCACACCATAGGGGACCTTTTTGTAGATGGCGAGGCGCGCACATGGGATGCTATGAATGGAGAGGATGCTCAGCCGACGCCCCTTGCCCGTTTCCAATTCCATAGAATTAGACATGCTTTTAAGGATTTATTAGGCGAGGATATGGCGGAGCCCCCTGAGGTCGTGGCTCTAACTGCCGCCATTAGAGCGCAAACACCTGCTAAGATGGTATCTAGGATTTACCGCACCACACAGTCTGCTAAGGGAAACAAATACACCAAATCACGGCTAGCCTGGCAGTGTGACCTACAGGTCGACCTTACGGATGACAAATGGCTCTACTGCTGCATGAGCACTAAGCGCGTCTCCCTAAATGGTCGGCACAGACTTGTACATTTTAAATTTCTAAACAGGGCTTACTACACGCCGGAACGTCTCCATCGTTATGGGCTACGGGAGGACTCTCAGTGTGAAAGATGTGGGGAACAAATTGCTGACTTCTTCCACTTAGCCTGGACATGCCCGGGGGTTGCCCGTTTCTGGGATCGGGTTTTTTCTGAAATAAATAGAATTACAGAACTGACGTTGGCCCCTGACCCGTTTTTAGCATTGCTGGGATACTCCAAGCCCCTCCCTAAAGTGTTGCGATGGCTAGTAGACATGGCATTGCTTTTCGCAAAGAGATGTGTGGCGATCTGTTGGCTTCGTGGCCCGACGCCTACAATAGCTCAGTGGACTAAAGATATGATGTACTGCTGCACCCAGACCGAAAACTACAGTGACTTGTTACCGCCCCGCAATAGACCAAAGAACTTTTGGGCCCTGTACAGGACGGGAGGGGCGACCTTGGTGGACACTGACTTGGACGCCGCCTCTGCTTCACGTCGCCCTGCCCCCCCCCGACCAGTAGCCCCCCTTGTAGCATTACGACTGAGCGCTCCCAACGACGTAGGCCGTCCGGCCTTGCCCTTTGACGAAATGGTTAAGACAGCAGAGGGGTCTATGGCATTGAGCGGATTGGGTTTTCCAAATGTATGATGCACTGTATACCTATTACCAGCACGGTACTGCGCCGTTTACTTCTGAATGTTGCACGATGCTACCATCTTGTGAAGTAGGTCATTGTCTCTTGTTAGTTGTGTATAAACCTAATAAACAAAGTTTTAAAATAAAAACTCCCTTAAAAATACTATACAATCAGTTTCTAAGAAGGAAAAATGTTTAACCTTATATAAAATTTAAGACCGGTTAAAATCTCTAAAATACGGCTACTTCTCACCGAGGAAATTTTTAATTGCCCTCAAATATTTCCCCAATGCAATCGCAATCTCGAGGTTTGGCATTTCTGTGAATAACTCTACTGCCTGTATCCGTCGCCTTATATCATATTTTAGCAAGATTGGGCGAAGATATCGTTTACGCTGCTCTAATACAGTTACACAATGTAACAAAATGTGCAATATGTCACCTTTAGTTCCCAGTGTGCACTTACAATAACCATCGTTAAGCAACATTTTTATTTTTAGTTCTTCATTTACCAGCCATGGATTTATACCAATTCTTAATCTTAAAATCTCCTGTCTGTACCAGCGATTTGGTAAAATATCCAAATAGGGAAAAAAATTTATTTGACCATGAGACCCTCATAAATTGCACAGATTTTTTCTTAGCCAGATATTCCATATCTGCTTGTCTAGATGCTTCTTGGCTATATTTTCTAAGCTCACTTTTTGTAAAGTCTGCATGCAGGGAGTCTTGGCTGATTTCCACCTTAATATTTTCACAGGCCAATAATATTTTCTTCCTTGACCTCTTAGCCCATTTCAAACTGCTATTTTGGATCTCTTTCCTACACCATTGGGATACCTTCTGGCTTGTCTCTATATCCAGACGTTTCCAAAATCTAATTAAAGACATTTGTGACTGCACACTCCAAGCAATTGTACCTATCTCGGTTCTTATAGCTTGGACCATCGACGAATGTGGCAGAGACAGCAATGTTTTCAGGCACTTCCCTTCCTCTAGGTCCCAATCCCCTTTACCATTTAAATAAAGGACTTCTGCTCCATAGAGCACTTGTGGAGGCACCATTGCATTAAAGGCTTTCAACAGCGGTCTGTGGGACATATCCCCATATTCTCTATTACATTTTTTCAATCCACAGATCGATGTGAAAGCCTTCGCTTTCTGGGCTTTTAGATGAGTATACCACTTTAAGGACCTATCGAACAACATCCCGAGGTAGCGATATTCGTTCACCATTTCCAGTTTCAAATCACCTAAAAACCAATTAAATTTGATATCTTTTTTCCCAAAACATAAAATTTTTGTCTTGTCCATATTTACAGTTAAAGATTTTCATTCACAATATTCTCTAAAAACATTAATTTTTCTTTGGAGGCCTATTTCGGTTTGGTCCAAAATTACCAAATCATCTGCATACAGTAGGCAGGGCACTTTATTTCCATCCATTCTCGGGCTTGCACTTCTTTTGATTTCTAAGGCGGCTGGTAGATCTGCTAAAAATAAGGCAAATAACAACGGGGCCAACACACATCCCTGCCTCAGCCCGTTCTTTATTGTTATTTTGGGCGTCAATGACCCTTCTGTAGCTTTAATTGTTTGTGCCCAATTACCGCTATGCAGCTCCTTTATTATAGCCAATAGACCTTCGGGTATATTTTTGTTTACAAGGGTTTGCCACAGGGAGTTCCGGTCAACTGAATCGAATGCTGCTTTAAAATCAACAAAGCAACAACATAGTTTACCATTTTGTTCTATTGACTTACATGCTATTGCCCACAAGGCAAAGCAGTGATCAACCGTGGAGTGGCCTTCTTTAAAGCCCCTTGTTCAACTGGCACAATCGATAACTCTTCCGCCCAGTCCTTTAGTCTATTTAAAATAATTTTCGAAAAGACTTTTCCCCGATGTCTAGCAAATTGATCAACCTATAGTTTTGTGGTTCGTTCATGTTACATTTTTATGAACTGGTCTTATTACAGCCCCCTTCCAATTCTTAGGTGTTTTCCCTACCTCTAAAATGACTAAAAACATACAGGAGAAAAATCTCGCCCACCACTTCATCTGGGACTTTATTATAATTGCTGGGAGGTTATCTGGTCCTGCTGCACGTGTTAATTTCAATTTGATTATTGTATTTTTTACATTCTCTTCCGTAAAGTCTGGTCTAAATTCTTCCATTAACTCATGCCAAGGCTGGGACTCATCTATTTCTAAATCGCTCCGGGAACCATACAGATTCTTCAAATGCTTTTCCCACACTGCCTCTTCCACCACACAGTTCATCTCCCCCACTTGGTGGTCAGCTGCGGCTTTTACCAGCTTCCAGAACTGTCTTATATTTTTTGATTCGATAGAGTCTAACAAATTTTCCCAGCATTTATCTTTGTACGCCCTTTTTGTACTTATAATTAACTTTTTATACTCTCTTTTCAATTTTTTAAGATAGCTTTGCCTCTTCAGTTCATGATTTTTACCAATTCTTCTTATTACTTTCCTTATTTCTCTTTTTTTCTTTAAACACTCCACCGAAAACCATTTTGGTTGTCCAGCGGGGATTAAATGTTGATTTATTTGATCTTTTTTCAGTTCCTTTCGGAGGCATTGCACTACTTGAGCTATTTTTCCTTCATACCATTCCAAAGTCTGGCCCCCTATATCTCCAAGGACTATCTTCTGTTGGAGTTTCTCTAATTTTTCCATATATTCTTCTGTTAATCTAGTAGTCACTCTTTTAGGATATTCAACTTGTTGAGCAATTACTGTTTCTCGGGGTTTCGGGGTACCCCTATGGATCTTCACTTGCAGGGGATTATGATCACTGCCTTCTTTCCAATTTATTTTAAATTCCCTTATACAAAGGGAAGTTCCAAGCGAACATAAAAATATAATATATAGGGCAGTTTTGTGTACCTATTTTAAATGTTTTCTTTGCTGGACAGTCTGACTCAGTTCTGCCGTTCAGGCAGAATAGACCCTTTGTCCCTAAATAGTTTCCCAGGTCCTGATCCTGTCTCGTGGATTCACAGCTTGGAAAAGATGCTTGTTTAATCCCATATGCCTCCAGAATTTCCCTATGCCAAAGATCCACCGTCTTCGGATGCAATTTATGATTAAAATCACCCATAATAAAAAATATATCCGACTCATACTTCCCACATAGAGAGTCTACATCCTCTTTAAAATGCCCCAACTCAGTTCCATACTCTACAGCATTCTCCCATTGCATGTATACATTTATAATAATTACATTTTCATGCTTTTTGTCCATTATCGGCAACAATAGTCTACATACCAAGAGCCATTTACATTTTACTTTTAGCACAACCACATTCTTTGCTACTTTTGTGGACAGTAGCGTCATTATCCCCCAGCCGGGCGTCCAAATCTTTTTTTCCTTGCTGGTCGGTGGAGTTGGAGGAAACCATCAAATATCAGGGTCTCGTCGCATAGCCAAGTTTCTTGTAAGCAAATAATTTCCACATTATTTGTTAACCTAATTATACATGATGTCTCAGTGGTACATGTGTGAGTAACTACATATGTAAAAGGCAGTATATGTGAGTGATGCTGTATATAAATGAGTATATGTTAGAGTGAGTGATTGTGAGAGTGGCTGTATGGATGAATGTGTACTTGTATCAGTGATTATATAAGAGAGTAATTATGCGTTAGTATCTGTATGAATTAGGGAGGTGGTGTGTGTATAACTGTATAGGTGAGTAAATGGGAGTGTGATTGATTCTTTGCATGAGTGACTAGGTGTGTGAGTAACTCCATGGATGAGTGGCGGTGTGTGAGTGTCTGAATAGGTGTATGAGTGCATATCATAGTGTTGTATTGATGAGTAACTGCATGTATAAGTGAATGTATGGGTGAATGAGTGGATGTGTGTGTAGATCTAGGAATGAAAGAGTGCGTATGTAGTAACTGGTATTGGTGTCTCGATGGTTTCGAAAATGGTAGTCTGTATTTTACAGTGGGTGTATTAAAGGTTATATTAGACTGTGAGGAGGTGCATCAGATTTTCACGTGGATTATGTCATCAGTGATGTCATCAGTGATGTCATTTCAGATGTCATCAGTGATGTCACTGACCATGCCATGAATGATGTAATATGTGACGTCATGAGCAGTGCATTGCGGGGGCGCAAGTTATAGTTAGCTGAACTAACTATAACAGTGGAATTTCGATGGTTTTGTACAAGTGAAATGTCCAGCTAACTATAACGCCCCTGAAACCTATGGTTTTTTCGGTGAATTTCAGAGGTTTTTTAAATGCTAATTTCTAACTATAACGTCTGTAAAACCTATGGTTTTTTCAGTGAATTTCAATGGTTTTTTAAATGCTAATTTCTAACTATAACGTCCCTGAATACTATGGTTTTTTCAGTGAATTTCAAAGGTTTTTTAAATGCTAATTTCTAACTACAATGTCCCTAAAACCTATATTGTTTTTAACTAAATCTAAAAAAGACGTGCATACTTTTTGTAGTGAAAAACTAACTGTAACAGTAGTCTGTTATAAGTTATAATTTAACAATGTTTAAAACTTAATTAGCACTAATTAACATATAAGTGTGGCAAAAGTGTGACGGAGCAGCTATGATACCTGACTTCGAACAACAGCGTTCACAGTTCGATTCCCGGCTCCAGCGGCACATTAGCCCACCACTATGTCACTGTGGGCAACACTTTGCTTAATCTTTCCGACGCCCCCGAGCGCCGGCACACCTTTCCAGGGTTAGCTGTACGCTTTACAAATGCTCGCATTTTTTTAATTTAAAACCATAGTGATGAGAAATATTATCACGTTTTTTTTTTTCTTCTATTCTGATCGATCTTTTTTTTTATGTCTTCTATTTAGAATTACGGCAATCAATAAATGTATTTACTCATGAGAATGGAAATGACACGGTTTTCCGGGTAACAGTTTTTAAGCTCTCCAACGTATGTACATATTAAGGACCTTATACGTGTTAGGTTCGAAATCGAAACTTTTTCCGCTTCACATTTTGTAACTTTTCCCAACACGTGCACAAGTGAAACAGTTAAAACGTGAGCACATGTCAACTGTAAAACGTGACATCTAAATGGGCGTAGCCGCATCTTCCTTCCATAGACTACTGAATAACCAAAAAGTATATAAACCACACCCATTGATAGATTAGTTTCGTTTTTGCGAGTTATTTACGCGTCTCCATTCAGTGATGCAGGTGCTCTTTTCTACAGTCGGATTCTTCTTTTGCGGCTACAAAACATAATCCTGAGTTGTAAGTTGTTTGATTATGCAATACTAGATATTTATAATACGTAGCTATTTGTCAATTTTTAAACACTTGTATTTAGAAAAAAGTGTTATTGGTTGTTTTTGCCATTTATATGTAACGTCAGCAGCTTGTTTTCAGAAACAGACAGAATACAGCAAACATTGTTCCTGTTCTGGCTCCTTTGAGCTCATATAGTGTGACTTTGTATATTATAATATTAATACTGTACTTGACCTCAGAAGTGTTGGTGACCCGTCGGCGCGAAGACTAAAGATTTATATGTAACCTCAGCAGCTTCTAGTTTGTAGTCTATTTCCCCCTTGACATCATATAGTGTGAGTATGTATATTATAATAACCACACATTATGATCTCAGAGGAGTTTGTGACCCGTTGGCGCGTAGACTAAAGATTTATATGTAACGTCAGCAGCTTCTGGTTTTTAGTCTATTTCTCCCTTGAGATCATATAGTGTGAGTATGTATATTGTAATATGAACATTTATACTGACCTCAGTGGAGTTTATGACCTGTCGACGCGAAGACTAAAGATTTATATTTAACGTCAGCACCTTCTCGTTCTTACTCTGTTTCTTTCTTGGGATCATATACTGTGAATATGTATATTATAATATTAACAGTCATTGTGATCAGAGCACTTTATGACCCGTTGGCGCGAAGATGAAAGATTTCGAAGTCCCAGAGAAAAGAAGCTCTCAACATACTCATCGCTGGAAAGTATTTCGTTATTGATCTTGTTTTGTATTGATGACTTCATTTTCATTTTCCTTTTTGTGTGCCATCAGTGACACTGTGTATATTGTAAGAGTGTGATATTTCCACACAACAGGAATTGGAGATTTCTCGCCGCCAGGAGTAAACCATCTGAAATACAGTTTACTGACCTTTATAACTTACTTGATCAGATATTTTTACAGTGACAATATTTTTGGAAATTGCAGTTTAAAAAAAATTGTTTCCATAGATACTTTCTTACTGAATACTTTTGATAAACCCTACATTTCTGAATGTTTTTTTACTATTTCTATTTTTGTCTGTTGCGGTTCCTATTCACCTTCTCCCTATAGAATATATACGACTAGTAGTGTATATTATTATACTACTATCCTATATATTCTTAAAGGAGTACGTGATCTAAGCACTACGACAGAACTTTCCCGAATTCTACAATAATAGAAATTATAAAAAATGATAAAGCGTACATTTCTATGTAATATAAAGTGATTTGTGTTTAACTGTTTTTTACTTGTTATTGTTCTTGTGACCTGAGATGATGTAGTGCGGGAGTGTTTCTTGTATCTGAAAGAGACACGTTAGTGACAGATTCCTTACCTTAGAATATCCCCAGGCGTCAGGCTGGATCCGGAAAGTTTTTGCGTAGCAGTACCCTTGCGCGTCGGTAGGTGGCGTCGTGCGGCTCCGCGTCCGTCGTCGGCGTCGTGATCGCCGGGATGACGTCGCGGGCAGTACTTAGACGCCGCCCCTGCGTGCTGACGTCAGTTCTTCTTTTTTCCGCGCCAGTAAGCGCAGATCCGGGAAGAGCAGTGCCCTAGTCAATTTTTGACTACATTTTTGGTGATTTTTTTCACTGTTTCTTTTCGAGTCATCTCGACTCCTAGGTGTCGGTAGGGATGCCCGGCTTCAAGCCATGCGACATCTGTGGTCGAATGATTTCGATCACAGACCCGCACTTAGAGTGTCTCTACTGTCTCGGCCGAGACCACGACACGAAGCCGTGCCCTGACTGCCGGGCCTTACATCCGAAGGCTTTGCGAGAGCGGTCTCGAAAGCTCCTCGAGGTCCGGCAGTCGGCTCCGCGCCGCACCAAGCCCCGGTCCCGTGAGAGGTCGAGGGGCCGGTCGCGGAGCCCCCGCCGGTCGTCGGAGTCCAAGTCTTCGCACTCCTCGGGTAAGTCGAAGCACAAAAAGTCTAAGAAGCATCATCGCTCTAAGACTTCGCCTCGCCGGTATCGTGACTCGGCTGAGGCCCCTGTCGGCACCGTCCCCGCGGCCCCGGACGTGCCTGTGGAGCCGCCCCCGCATTACCCGTTCTTTCCGGGTTCGGGGGCGACTCCGGCCCAAATACAGGAATTCCTGTCGGCCATGGCCTGCCTCTTCGGGCCTCAAGGTCCCTCATGTGCGCCTTCGGGCCCCGCGGGCCCTGATGGGGTTGCTCCGGCGTCGCCGACGACTCCGGTCCCGGCGTTGCCCGTCCCGCCAGCCTTGATCCTGGCCTCGGCTCCGGCCCCGGCCTCGATCCCGGCTCCGGTGGTACCGCAACCCCGATCGACGCCGGTTGACCTAACCACGCCTCCGCCGGCGCCGATGTCCCCGGTGCCGTTCCTGACGCCGCCCGGGGCTCCGGGCGGTGTCGTTCCCCGGTTCTCTCCGGTTCCGGACATGGAGCCGGACCGACGTCGATGAGACCTTGGGTCCCAGATGTCCCTCCTCCTCCATATTTTGAACCAGAGGAGGACCAGGAGAGCTGGAGGGGTCGGATGACCCTCTCACACAGCAGTGTGACTATGACCAGGACTGGGCAGAGGAAATTGGGGATGCCAGTGGTCTAGACACCTCCCCTGACACTGGCATGCTGTCTCCCCCTTCCGTGGCAACGGAGGAGGGAGCAAATTTCGCAACGGTGTTGCGTAGAGCAGCTGGAGCCTTGCACCTCCAATTGCCTACTGTGGCTGTCAGGACTAACCTCCTGACGGAAGTGCTTCAGCCGGCGGCTACCTCCTCGGAGCCATTGCTGCCGTTTAATGATGCACTGTCTGACGTTCTTTTGGGCACCTGGTCCAAGCCCACCACAGGGGCTCCTGTGGATAGGAACGTGGCCCGAAGCCATCTCCCTGCTCCGGGCGACCCCTTGTTTCTCTCTCAACATCCCACCCCCGAGAGCTTGGTTGTCCAAGCCTCTGCCTCCCAAACCGCCTTCCCTACCGCCCCTCCGGATAGGGAATCCAAACGCCTGGACCAATTTGGGAAGAAGGCCTTTTCTTCCTCCAGTGCTGGCTTGCGGTCCGTCAACACCGCTTGCCTTTTGGGCCTTAATTCCCACTCTCTGTGGGATTCGGTGGCGGCCGTTTTGCCCCAGTGTTCTGAGGAGGTCCAGACACTGCTTACCCGCACCATTGCGGAAGGTAGGGATGCGGCAAAGTACACCATACGTTGTGGCCTTGATACCACCGACTCGCTGGGCAGATCGCTTGCAACGACGGTGGTGCTGCGTCGCCACGCCTGGCTGAGAACGACTGGTTTCTCGGGTGATGTCCAGAATACACTCATGGACATGCCCTTTGATGGAGTCGGTCTTTTTGGTTCCAAAGCAGACCATGCGCTGGAGCGTTTTAAGGACTCACGGGCTACTGCCAAGTCCCTGGGCCTTTCTGCTGTGCGCCCTCCGCTAACCTCTGCTTTTCGCCCCTTTCGTGGCCACGGAAGGGGCGCCCATACACGTCCGCTGCCCAGCCACCGGCCCGCGCAGCAAAAGTCTTCGCGTGGCCGAGGACGTGGCTCCCGCCGTGGCGGGTCGGGCAACCAGCGTGCGGGTCAGGCCACCAACTCCGCCCCGTCCGCGGCCTCCAAGCCCTCCTAGTCCTTCCTTTCAGGTGCACAGCACGCCAGTAGGGGCAGGGTCCGCCATCACCTTCACCACTGGCGTGCCATCACCTCGGACAGGTGGGTCTTGGACATTGTCCGAAGGGGCTACTCCCTCCCCTTCGAGACCACCCCCCCAGCCATGCCACCTCAATTCCACCGCATGTCAGGGGCTCACTTGGTGCTTCTGCAGAAGGAAGTCATGGCCCTCTTGGCCAAGAGGGCCATCGAGCATGTTCCGACCCCAGAAGTAGGACGTGGTTGCTACTCCCACTACTTTCTGGTGCCCAAAAAGGACAAGGAGGACATGCGTCCTATCTTGGACCTCCGGAACGTCAATCGCTTCCTCCGGAAGGAGAAGTTCAAGATGCTCACCCTAGCTCAGGTCTTGACTGCCCTCGACCCTGGAGACTGGTTGGTAGCTGTTGGACTTGCAGGACGCTTATTTTCACATCCCCGTCCTGCCGGCCCACCGGCGTTACCTGCGGTTCACGGTAGGCCTCGAGCATTTTCAGTTCACTGTGCTCCCCTTTGGCCTTACAAGTGCCCATCGGGTGTTCACGAAAGTGATGGCGGTGGTCGCAGCTCATCTGCGCCGGGCAGGGGTTCCAGTCTTCCCCTACCTCGACGACTGGCTGCTGAAGGCGGGCTCGTCCCAGGCAGTCGTCTCCCACCTCCAGACTACGGCCGAACTCCTGCACTCGCTGGGGTTCTCCATCAATGTGCCGAAGTTGCATCTGATTCCTTCTCCACAGCTCCTTTTCATCGGAGCAGTTCTGGACACGACGCAGTTTCGGGCCTATCCTCCCGAACGGCGAGTCCGGGATATTCAGGCTATGATTCCGATCTTTCAGCTTTCATCCTGGGTTTCGGTACGGATGACCCTGAGGCTGCTGCGCCTCATGGCCTCCTGCATCCTGCTGGTCGATCATGCCAGATGGCATATGCGGGCTCTGCAGTGGGACCTGAAGTTCCAGTGGGCGCAGCACCAGGGCAACCTGTCCGATCACGTCCAGATCTCGGAGGGGACTGCAAAACAGTTGCAGTGGTGGCTCTCGAACCGGCAATGGGTCATGGGCAGATCCCTCTCCCTTCCCCAGCCAGAGCACACAGTTGTAACGGACGCGTCCCTTCTGGGATGGGGCGGTCACATGGGAGAGGCGGAGATCAGAGGCCTCCGGTCTCCGGCGGAGTCCCGGTTCCATATCAACCTTCTGGAGCTCCGGGCGATCCGACTTGCACTCAAGGCATTCCTTCCCTCTGTCAAAGGGAAGGTAGTGCAGGTGTTCACAGACAACACCACCGCCATGTGGTACTGCAACAAACAAGGCGGGGTGGGGTCGTGGACCCTCTGTCAGGAGGCTCTGCGCCTCTGGACATGGCTGGAACATCAGGGCATGTTCCTGATGGTTCAACACCTGGCAGGTTCCCTGAACGCCCGGGCGGACAAACTCAGCCGCAGGTGCATGATGGATCACGAATGGCGTCTTCACTCGGAAGTGGCGCAAGGACTCTTTCTGCAGTGGGGAGAGCCTTGGTTAGATCTATTCGCCACCGAAGAGAACGCGCAATGTCATCAGTTCTGCGCGTTGGAATTTCCAAGGCGGCACTCGCTCGGCGACGCTTTTCGTCGCGAGTGGAGTTGCGGTCTGTTGTACGCCTTTCCGCCTATACCACTTCTACCCAGAGTGTTGAAGAAGATTCGGCACGACCGGGCCCAAGTCATTCTTGTGGCTCCGGACTGGGCTCGAAGAGTTTGGTATCCCGAGCTACTCAGTATGAGCGTCGATCCCCCGATCCGTCTGCCTCTTGGGGAGGATCTTCTGTCGCAGCAGCAGGGGACGGTCCTCCACCCGAACCTGTCCAGCCTCCACCTGCTTGCGTGGAGATTGAGCGGCGGCAGTTGATTCCTTTCGACTTGCCTCCCGAAGTTTGTGATGTGATTCTGGCAGCCAGGCGTCCCTCCACTAAGGTGGTATACGCCTGCAGGTGGAACAAGTTTGTGGCATGGTGCACAGCAAAGGCTGTGAATCCCCTTTCTGCCCCTCTTTCTGAGGTTCTTCTGTTCCTTCTTTCCCTGGCCCAACAGGGTTCTGCCCTGGGTACCATCAAGGGCTATCTTTGTGCCATCTCGTCCTTCCTCAGGCTTCCTGATCAGCCCTCCCTTTTCAAGTCCCCTGTTGTTAACAGGTTTCTAAAAGGCATTACACACCTCTTCCCTCCTGTTCCGTTTGTGATCCCTCAATGGGACTTGAACTTGGTTCTTACCTTTCTCATGTGCGCTCCCTTTGAGCCTCTACATAACTGTCCTCTTCGTCTTCTGACTCTGAAGACAGCCTTTCTGGTGGCCATCACCTCCGCTCGGCGGGTGAGTGAGCTCCAGGCTCTATCATGCAAACCTCCCTTTCTGTCTGTCCATCCAGACAAGGTTGTTCTTAGGACGCGTCCGTCCTTCTTGCCAAAGGTGGTTACTGCCTTCCACATTGGGCAGACCATCACTTTGCCCACCTTCTTTCCCCCTCCGCATCCTTCCAGAGAGGAAGAGAGGCTCCACCGTCTGGACCCAAAACGTGCGCTTTCCTTTTATCTCAACCGCACACAACACTTCCGGGTGGATGACCAGCTCTTTGTTGGCTACGTGGGCGCCAAAAGGTCGGGCGGTGCACAAGAGAACCATCTCCCGCTGGGTAACCTTGTGTATCAAAGCCTGCTATTCTTTGGCTAAGAAGGAGCCTCCTGTTGGGCTGCGTGCCCATTCCACCAGGGCAACGGCTGCTACCACGGCTTTAGGCCGCGGTGTTCCGCTGCAGGATATCTGTCAGGCAGCTACGTGGGCCTCGCTGCACACGTTTACCAAGCATTACTGCCTTGACAGCCAAGTCCGGAGGGACGGCTTCTTTGGCCGGTCTGTTCTCCGAGACTTCCTTGTCTGATCTTTGTTCGCAGACCCACCACCGGGGTTGGTATTGCTGGGGTATCTATTCTAAGGTAAGGAATCTGTCACTAACGTGTCTCTTTCAGATGCACAAGTTACTAACTTGTGTAACGATATATCTGGAAGAGACAGTAGTTAGTGACAGATTCCTACCGCCCACCCATCCTCCCCGTTCTGCAAACTGATTTCTAGGGTTAAGGACATCCCTTTCAGGGCCCTAGTATTTTTCAGACACCTATGTCAGCTTCTTGCATGGCTCTGCGTTCCTGGCGCGGAAAGTCGTGTACAGAACTGACGTCAGCGTGCAGGGGCGGCGTCTAAGTACTGCCCGCGACGTCATCCCGGCGATCACGACGCCGACGACGGACGCGGAGCCGCACGACGACGCCTACCGACGCGCAAGGGTACTGCTACGCAAAAACTTTCCGGATCCAGCCTGACGCCTGGGGATATTCTAAGGTAAGGAATCTGTCACTAACTACTGTCTCTTACAGATATATCGTTACACAAGTTAGTAACTTGTGCAGCACTTCTTTTCTACTTTATCTAAAAGTAACTCATGCCCTCTTATATTATCAAGAATATGGGGCAACACTTTTACAAACTATAGCAGGAAAAAAAAGGGAGGGTGTGCCCACGCTTAAGGGATATTTTATGAATTGCGTTTTTATTTGTCACCCCTTTGATATATACAGCTTCAGTTTCCGAACAAAGTATATTTGTAATTGCTTAATAAAAACTATTTCAAACCTAGACTGAAATTTTTGCTGCGCAACCACAGCTCCCCGTTAGAAAAGTAAGCACCACATTATAACTAAACAGTGCTCCCGGGAAGTATCCCACCCGCAAACTTAATAAAAAGAAGACCGCAACACACTTTGTTATTTTCCCGCAAAGATTTGTACACCCCACACCAATTATATAAATGGCCCTTAAAATATATAAAAACTATTTTTACCTTCACAATCCCTCTCCACCACCTTGTGACCACTGTACAGAGTTAATAGTGTTCCTACCCTCCCCACTACTACTTTCTTTTCCCGTACTCCATTGAAGTGCGTCACAAAATGGTTCACAACAGTGAACCGTTCCCAGCCAATAATGAGCAAACTTGGACTAGGAACAGTTTAGCCAATAAAATGTCCATGGTGTTCCGCAGAGGGGGAGGGAATAGCTGGCAACACTTGTACTTTCAATGGTTCGCAGCCAATGAACATTAAGCTTGGGAAGGTCCTGCTTGGAACACGTCAGCCAATCAGATGTCCCTGCTACTCCGCGGACGGGGAGGAAATGGCTGGCAACACTTATACTTTCAATGGTTCGCAACCAATGAACATTAAGCTTAGGAAGGTCCTGCTTGGAACACGTCAGCCAATCAGATGTCCCTGCTACTCCGCGGACGGGGAGGAAATGGCTGGCAACACTTATACTTTCAATGGTTCGCAGCCAATGAACATTAAGCTTGGGAAGGTCCTGCTTGGAACACGTCAGCCAATCAGATGTCCCTGCTACTCCGCGGACGGGGAGGAAATGGCTGGCAACACTTCTACTTTCAATGGTTCGCAGCCAATGAACATTGAGCTTGTTGTTGGAACACCTCAGCCAATTAAACGTTAATTTTGTTCCAGACACACGAACAGAACACGCCCTCCCACATAATATTAATTTTCGTGTAAGAAAGTGACACTGTCCGTGATAAAAGTGAACACCGCATTATAAATAAACATTACTGCGCATTATATTAAAGGAAGGCTGCAATACGGCGCATTGTTATTTTCCTGACGGGATTTCCGGAGCCTACACAACCTTGCGCAATACCGCGCACCGTTGTTCTGCGGACGTGATTTCCACGTCTGCGGACATGATTTCTACGGCCTACGCAACATTCAAACTCCCTGCCTCTGCACCGTACAGACTGCTTAAACTAAGACCACAGTGTTCCTACTATACCCTCTTATACAATTTTTCTCTTTTGTTTCGCCCTACGCCTTTCAAGTCAGTCACAAAATGGCTGCCAACACTTCCTAGTTTCAACAGTTCGCAACTAATGAGCTGCACGCTCGTGCACGTAACGCCTCAGCCAATCAGATGTCAGAATTCTCAAATATCGATATCTGTAAATTTTGATATTTCTCTAAAACTACTGAACGGACTTACCCCATTTAAACAAAAGCGTGCTTTCTGGACCAAGACCTTTCTCCCTGCCAAATTTGGCATAATTCCGTTCAGCAGTTTGACCTGTAGCCTTGTCTAAAGTTTCCTATGGAAATTGCATGGAGAAAACACGTTTTGGGACCCCCCTTTTTTCTCAGCCCCCCCTTCACGAATCACCCCCAAACTTTCAGGATATGAGCTCACCTGAAAAGAGGAACTTTTTGGAAAATTTCGTAAAGATTCGGCAAACGACGCCAAAGTTATAAGCACATCAAAAAATGCTTTTCCTATGGAAACTAGGTTCTAACTATAACTACCTACTGGCGACCCGCAGTAGGTAATATATATATATATGTATATATGTATATATGTAGTTGGGGGTCTCATTATGAGGAACTAAACTACTGTTTCTTAAAGTCTCCGGTTCCTTTTTCAACCTAGTTTAGCCTGATCGCATCCGTATAAGAGAGTAACTTGCCTGCCAGTTAATGACAGCTCATACCTAGTGCAGATGTTTAAACAGGGATATCGATTTCAGACATCAATAGGCATAATATAATCAATGCAGAAGGACCACATTCGCGAGGTTCCACGAACTCCATAGCAATCAAGAAAACTCCAGTCACGGCCTGGAGACATTCTCAGAGCTCTTAAGTCCCAGACTTTGTCAGCAGCTTTAATCTTTTATTATTATTATTTAGTGACTTGTAAAGTTCACGGCTACCTAGACCATGTTTCCCAGCACTAGCCTCCTCATTAAACCAAGGACAATCAAACAGTTACATTAACAGTTATAAACACGGAAACAGCCAAGTCTTAAGCTGCTTCCGAAAAACTGTGAGCAATTTGCAGGCTCTCAGCAAATGTGGCAGGTCATTCCAAATCTTAGAGCTGAGATATGCAAATGCCTGTCCACCCTGTTGGGACTTCCTAATCCTAGGAACCATTGCCAGGGCCTGATGGCTGGATCGGAAAGCACGGTTTGGAAAGTATCCAGACACCTAGGGGCTCAGATACAATGGCCCTGTGTTAGCAAGGCATTTGTGCTTGTAGCACAAGGTCTTAAATTGGAATCGCTGCTCAATAGGCAACCAGTACAAAGTATGCAGCAAACTAGCTTTGGAGGTGAACCTAAGTGGATGAAGAAGTATACAGGCTGCCACATTTTGACCAATTTGGAGCTGTTTAAGCAAGGATTTTGCAACACCCAGATATAAAACATTGCCATAGTCCAGTCTAACAATCACTAGAGCCTGTTCGGTAGGGACAGGTAGGCATGCCAAGATTTCCTTGAGCCATCTAAGGATGCTGAAACACGTGGCAGCCACTTTATGTATCTGGTGACTCATGGACAGCGAGTCATCTAGCAACACTCCCAGACTTTTTACCACCTGAACTGGGGAGGGGGGCATACCCATAGTAGATGAGGACCCCAAAGATGGGGGTGATTGCCCACTAGCAAAACCTCAGTCTTGTCCCCATTAAGTTTCAGTGAGTTGGTGTTCATCCAGGCTGAAACTTAGGCAAGGCAGGTGTTAAGGGCTTCAACATTTCGGTTACCCATGGTGGATAAGGATACCACAATTTTCGTGTACTTGGCATATGAAAAAAGTGTAAACCATGGGACTCCACAATGTCGGCAAGAGGCCTAACATATAGATTGAACAGAAGTGGGATAAGGGTAGAACACTGAGGTACTCCCTAGGCTAGAAGATGTGATTTGGACCTGTATTGATGTGAATGTACCTGAAAGGTATGATTATCCAGGAAAGATCTTAGTCATGACAAGGGTGTGCCCTGCACTCCCATTCGCTCTAGTCTGCACAGCAGAGTGGCATGATTCACTGTGTCAAATACAGCAACTGAGATACAGAAGAATCAGGCCGCTAGACTGACGGAGTCTAATTGGCCTTGGGGATATTCCATGACACCAAGGAGGGCAGATTCAGTGCTGTCGTCAGCCCTGAAGCCTGATTGCAATGGATGCAATATCCCATTTATCTCAATATAAGATGTAAGTTGCCGATTGACATGTTTTTTCAACATTTTAGCTAGGGTAGGCAAGAGTGAAATAGGACTATAGTTTGACCATATGAGAGGGTCAAGGTTGGACTTTTGAGTAAAGGCAGGAACCCTGCCTTCCATCGAGGAAACATTCAGAAGCTGGGTAAGTTATTCCATAATTGGCACAGCCAATCTACTCAATACAAAAGGGGGGCAGGGGTTAAGCGGGGAGCCAGAACTAGTGGCAGTGAGCAAAGAGAGAAATGAAGACACCTCTAATGGAGTAAAAGTATTCAAGGTGCCAGACAAGCATGCAAGAAATTCATCAGAACAGGCTGTGGGTGGATCAGAAAATGAATTTTGAATATCTTCTATGTTTTTTTCATAAGAATTCTGCAATTTCGTCACATTGGGCTTGCGAGAGTGCAGTAGTAGAGGCCGTAATTGCCTGGTCAGACAGATTCCTTACTACCCTAAAAAGATTTTTAGGGCAGTTATGTGCCGCAGCAATTTCATTCAAATAGTAATCACCTCTGCTGGTGCAACACTTTTTCTGATAGTCCTTTAAGGCCATCCTATAGTTTTGCTTATCCTCCTTATTCTAGGCTTAATGCCACGTTCTTTCCAGGCCTTAACACAATTTTTTCAGTTGATGCAGTGCATCATGATACCATGGGGCAGTGGGGAGGATTCTATGATGTTTCCTGTATACCTGTAAAGTCTTGTTTTGGACACAGACATAAACAATGTAACACCCAAGCTGCCTGCTCCACCTAGGATTTCACTCACACGGTACCTTCTGGTACCATAGACACATCAATTTCGTATCCCTTCCTTGTCCTTACTCTTTTAATCCCTGTTGACATCTTATGCCTGGCCTTTATGAAAAACAAATACTTATATTTACACTAATTAGTACAAATACAGACTAACATTTAAAAGTATGAATTGAGAAAAACTGTCAGATCAGGTTCAATCAATAAAAGATTTATAAAGCGCTCCAAATCACCCGTGAGGGTCTCGAGGCGCTGGAGGTAGCAAGGAGAAGGCACTCAAAAAACAGGGGGGAAAAGCAAGAGAAAGCAGTGAAACCGATAGAAAAGCAAGTAAAAGGAGAAGACACTCAAAAAGCAGGGAAAAAGCAAGAAGACAGGAAAAAGCGATAAAGCAGCACGGGGAGAGCCGGGCCTGAGGCCTTGCTGTTGATCTAAGCACCAGGCCATTGTCTACCCAGGGCCCCAGGGAGAAACCTCTGTCTTACATTTGGCGCTCCCTGGATTGTAGAGGCCAGGTTCAACTACAAATGTCACTCCTGATAACGTTGTTTTTAATCTGAGTCACAGCATCAAAATTGTGGAGGAAAATGTTAGTACTCTGTGTTTGGAATACCTTTGCAAAATATATTTATTAAAAACATTTGCGATGACAAAAAATATTTGAGCAAATATTTACCCCGCCAGCAGCTAGGGAGAAAAGCTTGCCAAGACCAAGTAGTGCACACATTTATAGCAAACATCATATGCAGATGATATCCTCCTAATAGTCAAGAATCCGGAGGTAAACCTACAATCAATAATAGGAGAAATGATGCACTTCGGAGACTGATCTGGACTGACAATAAACTGGTTGAAATCCACCATGATGCTGCTGACAGATAACACCCCACAACCCCTATCTGGTGTAGCCGTTGCCCTTGCAAGAAACACCTTTTTCGATAGGTCGGGGTGCAGTTTCATTGAGACCTAGAGGTCATAATGCACAAGAACTATGGCCAAATGATAGATAAAATGGCGAACAATATTGAGAAATGGATAACACTGACAGTGGCTGGAGGAATTGACATAATGAAAATAGTAGTGCTACCAGAACTATTATATATATTCCAGAATATTCCTATTCCCATTAATAAGGCCTTTTTGTGATCTGCTTACGTCCTTAATGATAGAACTTGCATGGGGGGGGGACAACAAACTCGCTTAAGCTAGGACGTGACATAGAGACCGTTTAGACAAGGGGGATTTGCAGCGCCGAATTTCAAGGTATACTACCTGATGGCACAGGCCCAATATGCATCCCATTGGTTTCATGACTATTGCCAAGTCCCCTACAGAGGATTGGCGGGAGCTCTCTCAAGCTCTGATTCCCTCAGCACGGTTATACTGAGAGACCCCAAACGACCCAGAACTGAAATTTACATGGAGAACTACACAGTTATTACAAGGCTAGCCACAAGGGAAATCCGAGTAATGGGGGACCTCTACGAAAGCAACACCTTCATCACACTAGCAGATTATACAAAATAGAGTGGGAGATCTCCTATGGACATATTTATTTACCATGGACTGAGAGAGGCAGTGAGGAAGCTATGCTCTGCATACCCCCGGGAGCCCTAAAACTGGGGACTGCTCTCACTCGTATCAGCAGGCCTGGCACCCAGGAAATTGACTACCCTAATGTACAATGCAGTCATGGGGTACATACCACTTACTTATAATAGGGTGAGAGCACAGTGGGCCCGAGAATTACAAACTGACATAACAGATGAGCAGTGTTTTTTCTGCTCAACATACTCTAAAGAAGTATCAATGAACAGGAGACACAGATTAACTCACCATACATTTTTACATAGACGATATTACATGCCTATAGCGCATGCAAACGTTATGGGTAGTGGGGACACACAATGTTTAAGGTGCCGCACCTCCGAGGCAGATTTCCTGCATCTAATATGGGAATGCCCACCGATTAGGGATTACTGGGCGAAATTGTTCCAGACTCTTAATGATATGACGGGCCTGACACTAGCAGCAAGTCTGTTGGTGGCATGCTGAGCTATGTCAAAAAGGTCCCGAAAGGTTAGGGTAACCAGACATCCTGGATTTCAACAGACAGGCCAGGTTTTCAGAGGACTGTCCCAGTGTCCCGACATTTTTGCTAATTTTTAAAACATGTCTTAGTTTTTGAGACAAAGGTCTGGTCATCCTGAGAATTAGAAGTTAAAGGTATGCTTTCCTTTCAGGCACCCCTGAAGTCTCAAATTATTTGTTTCTGCCAGGCATCCATCACAGGAAGAGGTCGCTGTCTAGTAGATAGACAGAGTGGGGAGGACAGGGCATGGGAGCGCAGGGTGGAGGTCCTGTCATTGCTGAGGTTATGTGAACATAGGGTGTGTGTTTGTGCTAGTCACACAGCCAGTCAGATCACATGTGTTAGAAATAATATCACTTATTAGTAGTAAAACTAGTATACTAATCTAACTTTTGTAAAAGGTTATTATTTATTTTTAACACTCATAAACTCTTAGAAAACACTTACACTCACTCAATGATGTCATCAGTGATGTCATTTGAGATGTCATCAGTGATGTCGCTGACCATGTCATGAGTGATGTAAATTGTGAGGTCATAAGCAGTGCATTAGGGGGCGTAAGTTATAGTTAGCTCAGGTAACTATGACTACTGAATTTCAATGATTTTGTACGAGTGAAATCTGAGTCGAACTAAAACATCCCTGCAACCTTCGTTTTTTTCTGTGAATTTCTAAGGTTTTTTTAAATTTTATTTCCTAACTATAAAGTACCTGCAACCTTTGATTTTTTCAGTACATTTCTAAGGTTTTTCCAACTTAAAGTAAGATGCCTATCACAATGCACGGGGGTTGGAAGCAGGGCATGGCCTGACATTGTGCTGCCCCCACCCAAGCTTGCTGCTCCTGCTCCCCTCCTCCTTGCCATCCATTGCCAAGTCCATGACTCTGCTCCCTCATTACAGCCATGTGTGGCCGTTGTTCTGCCACTGCCCTTTCCGTCTGCCCTAAACAGTTAGCTTGCTGCCCCATCCACCTCCTCCCTACTCTCTGTTGTCCGAGTCCATGCACCAGGCCCCTCCCTCCTGCCCTGCATTGTCCGATGTGCTGCCACTGCCCTCCATTTAGGTTGATGGCCCTGCCGTCTGTTCCTCAATTCTATGCCCCATCATTGCCCCCCACTTAGCCTCTGTGCTTAGCTTGCTGCCACTACTCTTCTTCCCCCTGCCCTCCATGTGTGCATGGCCCTGCTCTCTCCTTTCTCAGCCCTGCCAAGTATCACGCAACAGGCGTTAGACTAACGCATTTCAGTGTGGTGGTCCGCATCACCGCACTGAAATGCATTGTCACGCATTTATAGCGCCTCAGCTGTCTGCAGGAGCGCTGCTTTTCAGCACCTCCTCTGACTGCCAAAGCTCTTAGCTTGGGGGATGGCTCAGCTCGTAGTGGCGGGCTTGGGGGCTGGCTTAGCTCACTGCTGGCTACAATGTTTCACCTGATACCGCACATTCACTGAGGTCGCCTCATGAGTCTTAATTTGCCCAATCACGATAGGTGCTGTGGGGGGGCGTGGCTGCGCGGCGCAGTTTCCGTTCCTTGGCAGCTTGCGCACTTTGGGCCTGCCGCCTCAGCTCGCCACACGCGACCTGGCTGGCGTAATGATTCGGCCGTGGTGATGCATCAGCAGGACTGCTCAGCTGCTGCCTGCAGTCCAGTGCAGCCAGTTCTGCCAATGCCACGAGATTCGGAGTGGAGTGTCCGATCTGGTCTGTGGCCGCGCTGCCCGGGACTGTACCAGGGCAAACGTCGCAGAGCTGGCCCGTACCTTCAATGACCGTGCTCGCAGCTGACACAGTAAGTGAAGTGTCAAGCTGCTATTTGTTCTTGTCTTCCTAATGTAATTTACTTTTAGGAGTGCTTCAGTTACAGACAGCAGCTCTGCACGCAGTCAGTCTGTCTACACAGAGTTGAATTCAGCCGCACACGTAAAGTCAAGGCAGCAGCAGAACATAAAGAGAATACTCAATGTGTGTTAAAATTAATGCAATACTCTGCTATCAGTCAGTCTTGATTGACTCGAACTTACAATTTAAAGGTCACACATGCATGTCTGTGAACAGACTGTTGGCAACCTCAATGCTTAATTATCACGCACATCAAGCCGAGCCCGCCTCTGTGAGTGAGTACCTTAAAGTCTAACAGTTCCAATATCCTGCTGCGCGGCATTGGCTCACTAGTACATCTTGAGCAGTTCAATAGCGCTAATTCGACCCGAAAATATTGCAGGGCTGAGGGCTGCTTTGTGACAAGGTAAGCGGGGGGCAGCCTCTCCTTACCTCCACGGGCCTGCCCAGTAGGAGTTGCAGCAAAGACAGCACAATGGTGACCGCTTTTTACCGTGGCAGACACTCCCAGGACCGTCTCCTCTTCGGAGTCTCCCTTCTCTTCCACCCCTGCACAATCCTTCTCTCCCTCACATGGGTCTTGGGGTGGCCTTACACAGCTGTTTGAAGGGGGGGGTAGAACTACCGTCAGTCACCTCCCAGCCCCATATTTCCTGCTGACCACGAACGTTTGCACCAGCACGCTCGCAGATCTCCACCGATAGCCCTCAAGTCCTGCAGAGGCCATGGGTCTATGGTCTGCCTAAGCAAGCATTAGCACGAAATGTGTGCACTAAAGCGGGGCCTGATAAGAGGACTCCAGTCATCAAAATCTGGCACTCACTGGCCAGGTCAGTGACAAAATCCATCATCGGGAGCGGGATAGTGGTGGAAACAGAGAGGGGCATACAAGGGTGGACACTGCCTCCCCTCTGGGCTGGGAACCAGCCCTGGGCATGTTTAAATTAATATCCAACGCTCAATCACTGCCTCTGTACACTGCACAGGAATGTGCGTGTTTTGATTAACAAAGACAAATGACCTATTGGTACCTCACACCCTCATATCAGGGTCCATACGGAATTGCAACAACATCACATTGCAATCAGCATCTTGAACTATGGCCCGGGATAGGTGAGGTTGGGACACTAGGTCCAGTATTCATCATTCTGAGTATGCTCCACAAATTACCTATGTTTTAGAAGTACTGAAGCATTAATGATAAGTGAGGTAAAGGTGTTCATTAACCCTTGGTCAGCCATTCTCCCAGGTGAGGGTTCAAGCCAGCCTGCCCATAGCTGACAAGGTTTCAGGTTGCTATGTGTGACATTTTCATAATGTCATTGTAATTATGAGTCAGCCCACAGTTCTTTACACAAGTTTAAAGATATTCTTACTGTTTCTCGTTGCTCAAATGGGTCTAATTTCTGACATTTTTATGTTTCCCTCATCTTCATTGCTTGATTTTTTGTTCCCAAGAAAGTGTCAATCATGCTCGTTGAAATGTCACTCATAATTCTATTGAAATTATGAAAGTGTCACACATAGCAATTTGAAACCTTGGCAGCTATGCTTTCTGCCCACCATATTCCATGGACCTGCCACCCCCTTATTTACTCTGAGTGTTCTGTTGAGCTGCCATTGCCCCTCCCACCTACCTAGCATGGTCAGATGGCTGCCGCCTGTTCCTGCCACTTCCACCTCCACCCTGTACAAGTTCCATGCCCCTATCCCCTCCCTCCCTACTGTCCTCCATGGTCTATTTTGCTGCCACTCCCTTCTGCCCTCCATGCTCTCTTGTGTTGCAACTGCTCCTCCTGTCTGCCCTGTGTGGTCTGTTGTGAAGTCCTTTCCCCTTCCTTCTTTTGTCGGTGTCCAGCACCTATCCCTCCTTTAAGTCCTACATGGTCCTTTGTGCATGCCCCTGCCTCCTCCCTCTTGCCCACCATGGCCGTTGTGCTGCCACTTACCCTCCCGTTTGCCATGCACGGTCTTCTGTGCTGCCACTGCCCCTCCCACCTGCCCTGTGTGGTCAGCTTGCTGCCCCTGACCCCCTCCCACCTTCTCTCCGTTGTCTGTGTGTATGCCATTATAGTCTCACTGTTGCCCTCCATTGTGTGTTGTGCTTCCAGTGCCCATCCCGCCTGCCCTCCATGGTCAGCTTGCTGCTCTTGCCCTGCCCACTTGCGCCCTTGCCTTCCGTTTTCCATGTGCAGACTCCTATCCCCTCCCTCCTGCCTTGTCTGGTCTGCTATGCTACAACTGTCCCTTCTATCTGTCTGGTATGGTCAGCTTGCTGCCCTTGCCTCTTTCCCCTCTGCTCTCTGTTGTTCATGTGCATGGCCCAGTCCCCTCCCTATTGCTCTCCATGGTCTGTTGTGCTACACTGCCATCCCGCTTGCCCTGTGTGGTGTATTGTGCTGGTGCAATCTCTGATGCCTGCCCTGTAAGGTCAGTTTGGTGCCCCTGCCCATCTCCCGACTGCCCTCTCTCATCAATGTCCCTACCCCAATCATCCTCCCCGCAGTGATCCAATGTACCTTATTTGCCAACATTTTTAACATGGTAATAGGGATATTTTGAAAACAAAAACAAAACCTGGGGAATTGATTTTCCCCATTGACTTACATTGAAAAAGAAGAGATTTTAGGCAGGAGGCAGATAAAATAAAGCCCTTGTGGGCTTAAATACATCAAGAGTCTCCTACCTCAATCGGGTCCCGGGCATGTATGGTTGTACCAGCACTGCCTCTTCCATTTGCCCTCAATGGTCTTTTATATTGCCACAGCCTCTCTTGCCTGTACTGCATGGTTGGTTTGTTGCCCCGCCCCCCTGTCCCCTGCCCTCCATGGTCCATTGTGCTGCTACTGACACTACTGCCTGCACAGCGTGGTCAACTTGTTGCCTCTGCACCCTCCATGAGAGGGCCTTATTCCCATAGAAATTATGGTTAGTTTTCAAAACAACTAAAATGAGGACATATTTTCTGACTTCTCAAATAGCGACAAACCACTTTTAAATAATTTGCTATTTTTTTTTTTATCCAGTTAATCACTTAATTATATGTTACACTTAAGGGAGAGGATGTGGCGTTACGGCCAGAGCTGCAGACTTTGCAACTGGAGAACCAGGTTTGAGTTTCGGTGTCAGCTCGACATCCTGTGATTCTGGGCAAATCACTTAATCTACCAATGCTTAAAACCAAAATGAATGTGTCCTTGTGTAATGTAACTGATGCTCTTGTAAAGCACTCCTATACCTTTGGGTCAAGTCTGTGCTATATAAAATGGCAACAAAAAAAAACAATTAAGTGTTTTGCACACTTCTGTCACTGGGCTATACTTGGGCTACGTTTGGGTGATATTTGGGCTCTTTTTCTCTAGTGGCCATCTTGGGAGACTTATTTGTTATGAAGCTCTGTAATCTCATTTACTGCTGTATTCTCAGTAGAAAATGCTTTCAGTTTTCTACTTCGATTCCATCTAGATAGCGTTCAGATGTGCATAGCTGCCAAGGTTTCAAATTGCCATGTGTGACATTTTCATAATTTCAGCGAAATTATGAGTGACATTTCTGCTACTATGAGTGACACTTTCTCGCAAGCAAAAATCATGCAATGAAGACGAGGGAAAGTTGTAAATATCAGAAATTACAGCCATTTGAGCAACAAGAAACTCCAAGAAGTTCTTGAAACTGCTGCAGTGATGAGGTGACGATGGACGATTGCATTACCCCGGCCCCCACAACCACACCTCCCTTCCTCCCTCCCCCCACCCACACACAGGATGAGAGATGATCATGAGCAGAAAGCCCTCCTGGCAAAAGAAAACACGCACAATGATGCAGACCTGACCACCGCACCGTTAAGTCACACCACTGACTGAAGATCACAATTGAGTCACTGGTGCAGCTGTGTGTGACAAACAACTACAAGAGAGACACACACCGACACAGGTTAAGGCCGCCGATGAGTCAGAGTGTGAGAGACTGACCTCGCCCCGGCCGCGCCGGTGCCCAACGCGCCGGCCGGGGTAATTTACCGCGCCACACCACCACGGCACCAGAAGTGAGGCTGGCTGCAGCCACTGCCAGCGCCTGACACAGAGTGAGACTCTGACTGCCGGATAATTATAAGACGGATGCCGGTTGTTTATATTTCATATTAAATGGTAAAAATACAGGAAGCTAAAAATAATGACATTCACAGCTGAAACGCTTAGCACTTAGAACTTGCTACACTGCATGATACATAAATTTACTACATGGAATTCAGTTGCGCATATTTTAAGGTTAGACTACCGAAGAGCTAAATTGTGGGCAGCTTTCAGAGATCCCCCGGCCTTTTGACCAATTTTTAATTAAAAGTCTCACCTTGCTCTGGCGAGTAACGGCAAGTGGAGCGGTGGCAGCAGGAATGTGATGACGACGGACATTAAGCTGCCACAGCCGCTTGCAGACAGCCAGGGCCATGTGGGCGATTCAAGTTCGGTGAGGTGTACCTAGTCCCCTCACCTCCTCGGCATGATGTTGGAGTAGCCCCAAGGCTCGGTTCAGGCTGGTAGATGGCAATCGGCGGCGCGGCGGACGGGGTCGGGGACGACATGATGATCGCTGTGTGAGGCACACTGCAGGCAGCACAAGTGAAGTCGCCTCCATGTCCACGCCCGCCGCTTCTGACTCGAGCCTCACTTCCTGCTTCCTGTGTGTAACAGGACTGACATGGGCGCCAGGCCGCGCCGCTGCACAAACCAGTTAAGAAAAGGCACGACCACTTGAGGGCAGGCCCGCCGCCCCGCCGGGTCTTACTGGGCAGGTGGTAAGTCAGTCGACATCATGTGGGATCATGTCGTCAGCGGCGCCGCGGGCGCCGGGAAATCATTCAGCCAGCAGCCTGCCCGGCGCCCGCGGCCCATTAGTTTTGCAACATTGTAGCAGCACAGTCAGAGATAATGGACAGTCTGAGAGCAGCAACAGTGTCAATTACGGAGCCGAGCACTCAGAGCAGCTGAGCCGCACTGGCACAGTGGTCAGAGGCACCACCAGACAGTGCGCGCTAGCTACACCCTGGCATTATGGTTTTTTAGCGTTTCAGCGCTGTCAGCAGAGTGGGCAAAAATGGGTGACAATGCATTTCAGTGCGGTGATGCGGAACACCACACTGAAATGCGTTAGAGTCACGCCTGATGCGTGATACTTGGCAGGACTGGATGTGCCACACTTTTGGCATAAATTCTGAATATTAGCACTCTAGTTGCTCATTACAACACTGTAGCAAAGCTGCTGATTACCAGGGAGTTTACTGGCAGTCTGCTGCTGGTGTTGAAAGTGCATGTTTCAGTTTGCATGTCAGAATGTTTTAATGAAATAGAAGAGGAAGATATCTGAGAACTTACTTAAAATGTGTCCTCATTTTTCTGCAGTAGAACACAAGGGAATCAACTGACAGGCTGCTCCTGTTGGACGTAAATTTTCATTGAGAATGCCAGACTTCATTTTCATATGGCTGACAAAGATAGTGTGAATTTACAGAAAATATGCTCTCATTTTAGCTTCTGGAGCACCTTCCATAACTTCTGTGGGAAAATCATGAGAAAACAGTTTTCTCTCAAACATGATTCATGAAATCCCAGCAGAAGGCTTTTCCACAGGGTAAAATCACCATAGAATACACCACAATTACTAAAATTAATATGGTACCATCAACAAATGATTTATAGTGTAACTAAAATCTGCTATCACCCTTTATACGTTTACCTTTTTCTGACCCTCAAAACCTGCCATTCACTACAATGCATTTCAATGAGGTGCTATCATGTATATAGGTCCCAAGAAGGCTGCCAACACTCCCTGGTTGAAGTGTTGGCAGCCAGTCAGCTCCCACCATGAGATCTGTGCTTAAGCTCAGCCCAGATATACAAATGCTGCAGGCATGTCTAAAAACTCTATGGGAATGAACATGGGAAACATACTATTTTTGACCTGCCCCCACTATTTCTTGGCCTTCGCTTGACGGACCACCCTGAAACTTTCCTTGCACAACTAGAATTACCGAGGCACTTTGTTTTGGAAAATTTTGTGAAGATTTGTCAAATGGCGCCAAAGATATAGGCAAGTCAAAAACACGCTTTTCCTGTGGAAACATGGCCCTAATTATAACTACCTATTGGCAAGTAGGTCGCTGGCGCTACTGATGGGCAAATGTAGTGTGGCCATGCACTGGGGCAGAGGTAAGACGCCTACAATAACCAAATGGATTACAGACATCGCCACATACCACACACACACTGAAACATACAGTGAACTATTACTCAGGACATCCCGACCGAAAGACATATGGGGGCCCCTGAGAATGTACCTGGTAAATGATATAGCAATTCTGGAAGACGATCCACTAAGCGTGGGAGAACCAGTGTCTCCGTCATTAATAACCACATAGGTTTGAGGCATGATATCTACTGTGGACAAATACCCTGTTGATTTGTAAGGGCATGAAGAGAATGAAAAGGTATCACTTTGCTTGTTTGTTATATGACACCACGAAAATTTGTCCATGTAACATGAAGTTCTGAACTGACTCGCAATGTATATCAGCTATATGGTAAATAAAGATTTTTTTTCAATTATATTGAACATTGGAAACTTCTAGAATAGGGCCACATGGTTCTAAGGTTTTGATACTCTAGGAGGTAGGTGTTCGAATGAGATCATCGAAACAGCAAGTGTCCTTCAATTGTGTTTAAACATGAAGGTCAGCCTCTCATTATTCTGCACTCAGCAATGTTGAAAATTCATTTCTCAAGTGCCAAGTACAACCAGCTGAAAGGTCAGGACTTCCAGTTGCTACATTAGTGAGGCATAAAGAAAAGATTTGTGCTGCAGGTTACATAATTAGATTTAGCATAATTTAGTTTTTATTGTGTGTGTTTTCTAGCGCTTTTTTATACTTTTTAGGTCTCGCCTGGCGTTGGAGCGCGCACGCGCTCCTCGCCTGCGAGAGCTATAGTAAACACTAGAAAGAAGGGGACTTAAATCCACGCCCCTGTGTCCGAATCGTTTATGATTTGCTTGCGTCCTGATTTATGTTTAATGCTGGCTTTCAATTTGCTGGACGTCATTTTTGTTACCGCCCTTGCAGTTTTGGAATGCCCCATCGCGACAAGCGCATCTGTTTTTACTCAGCCCTGACGCAAATACAAGCGGCTGAATGAAAACAGATGGCGAGAGGTTTTTTTTCTCTTTGTGCTTCACGGCTGTTGGGAAGACTTTTCTTATCTGCTTGTTTATTTAACAAGCAGATAAGAAAAGTCTTCACAAGGGCTGTGAAGCAGACCGCCACGGCGCACAGGCTATAGAGCAACAAAAAAAACCACCGCTTCCACACACTGATCTCAAATGTGAGGGCAGGCAGGTTTTCAAATTTACTTTGACACACATAAAAGAGCACGACTTCTATCCCCTGCCTTTTATTATTTTGTGTTGATAAACAAACCCTCCCTTCCTTTACATTTCCTTAGGAAAAGCAGCACTGCAGCTGTCCCGCATTTCAGAAAAATTATGGTGGCAGTGCATGCCTTGTAGACCCCCTGCACACACCCCTCTCAATACACACTGCCTAATATTTAGTTTTGAAAAACACACACGGCCCCTCTTCATATGTACTTAAAAAAAGCAAACCCATGCCAGACCCCCTTAGAGCATCATATTGACAGCAGATACTTTCCAGACCCCCCTCCCAGCCTGACCCTCCCCTCCTGCGTCCCCCACCAAATACTTACTGTTCAGCAGGGGCCCAGCAGAGACATCTCGCAAAATGGAGCAGGGGGGGGTGCCCTTGAGGTGGAGCCAGGGCCCCCCCAGGAGGAGGAAGAGGGCTGGCAGGCTCTGTGCATACTGTACATGCAGCTGGGAGTTTGTAGAAGAGCCGCTGCTGACAGTCACAGGCTCTGCACTCTAAAAAGGAGGAGGAAGAGGAGGAGGCGTAGGGCAGCAGCAAGGGAACCGGCACGAAAAGTGCCTCATGAAAACAACATTTTGCATTTTTTGTTTAACGAGCGAAGAGAAAGACAAGCTTGGTACGTTATGTCTACTTGGAAGCAGTGAATTCTTCTAGGCTGCTTGAGTGTGGGAGGCGTAGCCACACAGCCTCTCGCACAGGACAGTACGCAGTATATTCAGCTTGTGGTGCATAAAATGCTAAATTGCGAGCGTGCCACTGACATTTATTTATTTATTTATTTTATGCGATTTTATATAGCGCAGACTTTACCCGAAGGTGTCAGAGCAATAGGAACAGTAACATTACATGAGGAGAAAATTACAAGTGAGCATATTACAAAAGCAAACGTTACATTACAAGAGGAAAAAGTGACAATTGTGCATATTACAAAAGCAAACAAGATACAAGAAGAGGTAGCAAATGAGGCAATCCACCCTTCTGTGGAGAAAGATAAGCTGACGGGTACTGCCCACCCCTTCCTGTTCGCTGCACGCATTTTAAGGAGACGTTTGGTGGATATCAGATCTGCCTAGTGGATTTGGATTATGAGGAGCGTCCCCTGTTTTGTGCCCCCCTCTCCCCCTAGTTCAATGCACATTCACACAAACGCTGATTATTAGTGATGGCTTGTTCTACCCTATCTATGATAGTAAATATGGATTAGTCATCAGAAGGCAAACAGATTAAAGGGATCGGTAATCTCCCCAAACATGGCTCGGCTCATTAGAATCCGAGCCTGCGTTCGTGAACCTTTGCCTGCCGTCTTCTGTACATCCCACGAGCCTGCCATGCTGGTGCATGAACGTAAAGCCATTATGGGATGGCAGCGCCTAGGCACATGGAAAGGCCCCTGGTTGCCTAGTGAGCATTGCGAGGCAGCCCGTTGCTGGGTTATGGACCTCGGGAATCCTGTACTGGCCTCAGACACATACTGGCCTGTCACCGAGCCCAGTGGCAGGAGGAGCCCGCTGTCCTCTGTTTATGACTGGCACAGTTATCAGAGGTGCACACCATTCGCTCATGCACATTGTATGTACGGAAGCATAGCGTTAGGAGCATCCGCTACTTGTTCCGATACACACACAACATTGTTGAGAGAGGGTACACCTTAACAAATGGAGAGTGCGTCTTGCATTGTAAAGAATCATGTGTTGCAGGAAATGGTGTAACGGGTAAATCTCTCCCTGGGAAGGGTGAAAACCGGACTCCGTTCGAAGGTACAAGCCACCTGTTCCCCTTATCAGTGGCCCACCCAACCATTATATTAAAAGACAGTAATGCTTTATGGGCATGGTTAAGTGTCCAGATGTTGTGAAATATTGTTTTTTTCAGTATTTCTGCGCTTCCCTGGACTTTGTTGACTTGTGTTGCATATCACTTGGTATTTGGCGTCTTGTTCTACAGTCTCGTTTTTTTCTGTTATATGTGTTTGCGGCTAATGTTCACTTATTTTCTGGAAGGCTCTGACTTTTATTCCAACAAACCCGAAGCAGATGCTCTTTGTTGCTTCGCTTTGGTACAGTGGATAAGATGACGAGATTAATCTACCCTATGATCATGTCCACTGGAATTATGCGGCAGGAGAGGGACAAATTATGTGGCAAGGTTGAGTAAATTATGCAGCAAAAAAAGGCAAGTTCTGCAGCATATTTTGTAATAGTATTACTTCATTAGTTCGTCATTTTTAAACTTGGTAACACTGTCTGTGCATTGGGTTAAAACAAAAAAAAAACATACAGCTTATCCACCAATTGGTGCAATGTAGAACAGTATGTATTTGTGTGCAAAATATGCTATGGAACATCTCTGCGTACACAAGAGAGAGCTAAATAGCAGGTGAGCTCCTGTGCATCTTTTGCGATTTTTCTGAGGCAGGGGTGTTGGTTTTCCCTGTAACTGCAGATATTGGTGTGAGATCACTATCCCTGCAGATATAGGTGTGAGATCACTATCACTGCAGATATAGGTGTAAGATCTCTATCACTGTAGATATTGGTGTGAGATCACCAGCACTGCAGATATTGGTGTGAAATCACTATCACTGCAGATATAGGTGTGAGATCACTATCACTGCAGATATAGGTGTGAGATCATCATTACTTCAGATATAAGTGTGAGATCACTATCACTGCAGATATATGTGTGAGATCACCATCACTGCAGATATAGGTGTGAGATCACCATCACTGCAGATATTGGTGTGAGATCACTATCACTGCAGATTTAGGAGTGAGATCACTATCACTGCAGATATAGGTGTGAGATCACTATCACTGCAGATATAAGTGTGAGATCACTATCACTGCAGATATAGGTGTGAGATCACCATCACTGCAGATATAGGTGTGAGATCACCATCACTGCAGATATAGGTGTGAGATCCCCATCACTGCAGATATTGGTGTGAGATCACTATCACTGCAGATTTAGGAGTGAGATCACTATCACTGCAGATATAGGTGTGAGATCACTATCACTGCAGATATAGGTGTGAGATCACCATCACTGCAGATATAGGTGTGAGATCCCCATCACTGCAGATATTGGTGTGAGATCACTATCACTGCAGATTTAGAAGTGAGATCAATATCGCTGCAGATATAGGTGTGAAATCACTATTACTGCAGATAAAGGTGTGAGATAACTATCACTGCAGAGATAGGTGTGAGATCACTATTACTGCAGATATAGGTGTGAGATCACTATCAATGTAGATATAGGTGTGAGATCAATATCGCTGCAGATATAGGTGTGAAATCACTATTACTGCAGATATAGGTGTGAGATGACCATCACTGTAGATATAGGTGTGAGATCACCGTCACTGCAGATATAGGTGTGAGATCACTATCAATGTAGATATAGGTGTGAGATCAATATCGCTGCAAATATAGGTGTGAAATCACTATTACTGCAGATATAGGTGTGAGATGACTATCACTACAGATATAAATGTGAGATCACCATCACTGCAGATATAAATAAGATCACCATCACTTCAGATATAAGTGTGAGATCACTATCACTGCAGATATATAGGTGTGAGATCACCATTACTGCAGAAATAAGTGTGAGATTACTATGAATGCAGATATAGGTGTAAGATAACTATCACTGAAGATATATAGAATACCTACGTGTTCGGTATATGACAGTTTAAGCTATTGGCATTGTAAATGACAATGCCTTTGATTCATGTTTTAAAAACGAAAACAAAAATAAAAGGCATTGTCATTTACAATGTCAATAGCTTAAACTGGTGTAAATGCGAGACCTATTGCATTGCAAATGCTTGTGTATACGGCTACTGCAGTTTGTGAACAGTGGGCGACTGCACTGTAAGTCCATAGGCAATAAGGCATGGACTACCGTCCTGACAGGGCTCAGTGAGTCAATTGGGAAGCTTCTGTTTGTCAAACCCAGTGTCATAGCACAATTGGATTTCTTTTTGTTCATAAATTACTCATTCACTAGCCCAGTGGTTCCTATTCTGTGTGCTGCGGCACCCCTGTGCGCCATCAAAACTAAGCAGCAAACAGATGTGCACCGAATATTGAGCACGTCTCCAATATGTTGTTTGGTATGCTGTGGGTTCATCACGGCAACCTCTAACCTGCTGTTAAGAAATGGTAGCAGTAAAAGACTGATTCTGAGCTTGATATGGATGGTGGTGAGTGAGGAAAAACGCTGACTGAAATTCAGCAAAGCAGCAGCGACTTTTTAACAATGTGCTCTGGTGTGTACTACCAAGAATAAGAACAGGCACTAACCAACACCGTTTCAATGCAACCATCTATTTTCTGGTCGCTTGAGTCATGAGTCCTTCAGCTCAGCGCTGGACCATGTACCTAACGCCCTCTGCTTTCTGCCGAACATAAGTAAAAGTTGTGCTTCTTTAAATTTAAAGCGACTTGCCTTTTTCCTCTGTATTTACTAGTAAAGCAGAGCAGGTTGTTAGAGTAATTATATACAAATTATGTGCTGGGATTTTGCGTGTGCCAATAAAATGTCGACCGGGAAATACCAAAAAGAGACTTTATTTACCCATGTGAAAACCCAAAGGGAAAGCATTAATGACAATGGTTATTAACTTGGGACTGGCCAGCATTAAATACGGACGATGAATTAGGCATTATGCTCAGAGCGCGATGCAACCACACTATACTATAAACAGGAAAGCAATTCAGAAAATATCTAAAGCAAGACAGGTACAGACAGAAACAGTGTAAGGAATTTACAGCGCTACAAGTAAAATGCATTTTGCCCATAGGGCAAACTACTGGGTACAATGAGGCACTCGTTGCTGCCCCCTGCTCGCGGCACTATAAGTCGTCTGTTTATTGTAGGTGTTTTCACATATTCAGAAATGTGTTTTTCACATTTCACAAACCACTGACGGATGGAATTGACCTTCACTATGATGTGCGAAGACCTTTTTTTATTATTGCATTCATTTTATTTGGAACATTTAGGATTACATCTATGATTAGAATACCTTCATCAGCTTCATCCCAATTATTTTCAGGGCAAAAAATGGAAGTACTGACGAGGCCAGGCTTACATCCCCCCCTCCAAAAAAAGTATAATAATGGAGAGCCGCGACCACAGATCAATAGGTCAAGGGAGCCACTAGTCGAAAAAGTTTGGGAACCACTGCAGTCGATCATTGTAATCGGACATCTTTTTTTCTGTGCAAAGACGTCAATGCATCCTTATACCCTCACCTATGCAACTGTCTATCTACCCACAATCATCTGTATATCCAAATAGTAATCTATTCACACGTTCATCCATCTAATTACCTACCCATCATTGTATGTACCTATAGCCATTCAGTTGTCTATTCATTTTTGTATAAAACCACACAGCCATCAATCAATCCATTCATGCTTCTAAGCAGAAGCCAACTGTGTATGCATGTGCACCTATACGTGTTGGCTAGCCGCATGTGTCTGGTTAAGTGTGTTCTAAGTGGTTGTATATTTGCAACTGGGTGTAGTCTTTGTGCATATGGGACCCTGTATCAATGTTTTCTGTTTGTGCATCCAAGCATCACACGATATTACAAGGAACCGCGTGTACACCTAAAACAGGTTAGGCCTATTTGCTTTGCCACTGCTTCTTTTCTTTATTTACTCTCCTAACAACAGATGGTAAATGTACGTCACGAAAAAGATAGCATTTTTTTTTGTTAATTTCCGAGCAGGTTGGTTAGGACACAGGCTCAGACAGCCTAAGGAAGACCCACACCGCGAGTGTTCTGCCCTGAAAAGAGGCAATCCTTGGAAACGGGCCCTGTGCCTCGTTCCTCTTGGAGGCTACTAAGCATTAAGCTTCATTTACTACTCCCAAATTACCACAAACAGCGCTCCCTCCCCCTTCACTGCTGTTCTTGACACTACAGAGCGTCTTTAATAAGGCTCGACTATGCTCATCGCTCTTGCGGGAAACGACTCGAGAGGATGACTGCATCCGGCATTATTATGGAGAGATTAATTTCCCCCTCCTCTAATCCTCGGCGCGTGGAGCCGATGACAGGCTCATCATTATGCGCCTGGGTCCCGTCGGAGTGTGACGTGCTCCTGCTGATGGCCTGGAGGCGCTGGTTCCGCATGGCCTGAGCGTTACTGATTCCCGCCGCAGTGCACGCAGGGACGGCTACGGGTTCACCCGCTGAAGAGCTGCGTGGCGCGTAAACACCTGTCCAAGGAGTTCGAGTAACGGGAATAGGAGGATGAAAAAAAAATTTCAACTGCTCTCTTTTTTTTTTAAATCTATGTTTCTCTATTTTATCCTTCTTCTGTTCCACCCCTTCGTTTCTGCTTCACTGCGCTTTTGATCGCATGTTTTTCAATTTACACCTCAGACAGACCAGGAATACATTGATGCATTGTGGGTGGTGCAAGTCATGTGTGGCCCAGTTCTTCAAATGTGTATATTCGACAAGGACACTCCATAGGTCCAGGGGATAGGGAGGCAAAGTATATATCACAAACAGATAGTCACATGGAACTTAGGGCCAGAAGCATCAACATAGTTGCCAAGGTTTCAGATTGCTATGAGTGACATTTTCGTAATTTCAGAGTAATTTTGAGTGACATTTCAACGACTATGAGTGACACTTTCTCGCAAGCAATATCAAGCAATGAAGACACGGGAAACATATAAATATCAGAAGTTATATCACTCATTTGAGCAACAAGAAACTCTAATAGCTTAAAACTGCTGCAAAGCTCCAGAAATGGAAATACATTAACCGGAGACAGACTGCGTGACTGCAGTCCTTAGTAACAGAGGGCATGCAGGCACTGCAGCTGCTCAGAACTGCCAAGCATTGTGTGTTAAATGAAAAGGATGCCACCTTGGTTTGGCCCATACAAACATACCTCTGTGCTGGACGTTTGAGCTCTCCCACATCTGCTTCTGGTGTGTCTTCCCGTAGTCATAACTTCACCATGACGTGGCCCAAGACACTGTGCCTGCAGAGGTGCCCCTGAAATGCAGAGTCAGTGGAGAAAACTGGCGCTAGCAGTTTAAACCACGGCAAGAGGCTTTAGACAGGTAATGACACTGTGAGGTGCGGAGGATTAGAATATTGGAGGCATGGGGAAACCATGAGCTTGCAGTGGACTCTGTGAGGAAGGCTCAGGCCACAAGCCACCGCGGCGCCCGCCTCCTTTGTTTAGTGCGTCCCGCGGCTGTCATCTTCTCCAAGCTCATCTTGGCCTTTCTTAGGTAGGAGCAGGTGCGGGGTATCTCTGCAACTACTGAGCCTCACTGAAACAACACCGTGCAAGGGTCACGGATTCCTGACCCGGCCGGGAGTCACTCTGGTCTATATGGGACGGGGAAACAGAAAAACAAGAGGTCGATTGTGGGCGCCCGGGAGACTGACATGTTCATTTGAAGCAGAGAGTGGGAGGCCTCCGGCTGCCAGGAGTCATATGCCTGTCTGCTGTCCAGTGACAGAAGTCTGTCCTGAGCTCAGCGACTGCTGCAAACGCGGTCACTGGCTCCGTGACTGACGTGATGCCACCCGGCAATGATTGAATGCGGTGATGCCGTCCGGCAATGATTAAATGCGGTGATGCCGCCCGGCCCGGCAATGATTGAATGCCAACCATGTGGGCGATTTTTGACGGCCTGGGACGAGAAGAAGTCAGTTCTGCGAGCACCATGAGTGCGGAGCCCGATGACCAGTAACCAGCCCCTCGCTGCTGGCTTAGTTCCTTCCAAAACAAACTCCCCGCCTAATGCAGCAGGACGTGACGTCACGCGGCGGCGCCAGGTATTGCTTTATCTGACTGGGGCTCCCCTGGCTGTGATGTAGGCTTTGCGCAGCCGCACTACCATGCAAGAGCTGAGAGCCGCGCAGCGCCGAGCGGACATTTACGATACATTGTAGCAGCCAGTGAGCTGCCCAGCAGCAGCCTTAGGCTCAGCTACAGCACCAAGCCAGCAGGAGCAGCGCTGAGCTGCTAGCTGCCACACTCATAATATTACCGTTTTAGGCAGCGCTGACGCTCAGGCACTATACAAATGTGTGACAATGCATTTCAGTGCGGTGATGCGGATCACCTCACTGAAATGCGTTAGAGTCACGCCTGATGCGTGATACTTGGCAGGACTGCATCAAGCATTTTTCTGCTCGCAAACAGGCCGATTCGCAGAATCGGCCTGTTTGTGATCGCAAAAAATGCTTTTGCGATGCATCAAACCCAATTTTGCGATTCGGTAACCTGTTACCGAATCGCAAAATGGGTTTGCGATTTGCTATTAGGAAGGGGCGTGTTTAGGGCGTCCCTTCCTAATACCGAATCGCATCGGTATGCTTTGCGACCAAAATGCGGTCGCAAAACATTTGCATTTTACCACCTACTTCAAGTAGGTGGTAACCAATTCGCAAATGGGAAGGGGTTGTGAATGTCAGCAAATGCATTTTCTCAGAGCAGGCAGTGGTCCCACGGACCACTGCCTGCTCTTGGAAAATGAAAGGAAAAGTTTTCATTTTCTCTTTTGTAAAGCATCCTTTTTTCCTTTAAGGAAAACAGGCTGCTTTACAACAAAAAAAGATTGCTTTATTAATAAGTAATCACGGACATGGTGGTCTGCTGACTTCAGCAGGCCACCATCCCCGTGATTTTTGCGATTCCTAGGGGGTCGCAAATTGCGATCTACCTCATTAATATTCATGAGGTAGGTCATTTGCGACCCCTTAGGAATCGCAGAAAGTATTAAACACACTTTCATGCATTCCGATTTGCGATTCCCTAATTGCGAATCGCAAAGATTCGCAATTAGGTAATCGCAAAATATTTTTTTGATGCATCTGGCTCATGATGGCATCAGGAGACCTCACCTCAACTTAAGAGGAATCCAAAACAGTTTAGAAATGCAGTTCTATTACAGGACCAGAGGCTTCTGATTATGCTTCTCTTTCTATTTATTTGGTACTCACAGCAGCCAATGAAAACGTTTTGTTATGCAAATAAACTACATTTCCCATGATGCATAGCTTGTACATCACATCCTGTAAGACCCTATAAGAGCCACCATATCCGGAAACTGAGCCTCTTTCTTTGCTGCTCACGCAGAGTTAAGTGGCTTTCATTATCTTATTATGTTAATACATGTGCTTTGCGCTTAATATTTATTAGCCTGCATTGAATGTCTATGCTATCGCGCTTTGGACTGTACGCACTGCCGCGCTGTCATTGACGGACTCCCGCCGAGAGCCCAGACCCGCTAAATGTCTTTGCGCCCGATCGGGCGGTTTATTTGTTTGGCTCCCACTGGGAGCAGGTGTCGCGCTGTCTCCGGCAGCGTTGTGTGAAATTTATTGCGCGCTCCTCGCGCTTCACCGCTAGCGGCTTCCCTCATATGCCGGTGCGGTAGAAAGTGAGAGCTCACATCGCTCCGACGTGCGTAGCCCAATTGGGCTACTTTTTGGTAGCTTTTGGGCTACGCATGGCACACGCGTCCCCTGAGTGCTCCGGACCTCATTTGAGCCGGGTTTCTGCACTGAGCTGTTTTTCTCTACGCCTGACTTGGCTGCAATAAACGTCTGGCCCCCTGGAGTGAGCACACGCTCCACAAATTGGTTATATTGGCTCTCCCTACGCCCTGTGGGCTGTAATAGTGCTTATACAGCTTTGCTGAGGAGCTAGGTGCCTGATTCTTTCGGTGTGCTGTGGGTTGGCTCCCCCCTGTACTCCTCTGTGTTGGTCCTCATTCTGTTAAGGATATTTACATATTTTTGTACAATGGATGACTGGGTCAGGTATGAAGAGGATGATGTGTATCAAGAGGAAGTGCAAACAACTTCCTTGGAGGACAATATTGTTGAGGCTCTGGACGCTTCTGTCCAAGAGTCCGTCAACCGGGCCATAGAAAAGGCAGTGCCCGGTACTGTGCAGCAGGCTCTAGCTGCTGCATTGAAACCCATTACTAAGCAGTTGGAGAGGTTTGCCAAGCGGCATGGTTATTCGTCACCAGTTGACCCTCAAAAAGGCAAGGCATCGGACGCACCTAAGGCGTGGCCCCATGCGGGCGCGTTAGCTACACTACCTAAGCCTGCTACTCCGCCCAGTATGGGAGATAAGGTTAAGCGCCAGGACACTGACACGGATACAGATACTACGGGGACTGACACCCCCGAGGAGGAGGCCCCTCCCAAGAAACGGTCACGAAAGTCAAAGAATGTGGAACAGTATCCACCTCAAACCTTACACACACCCTTTACCTTCAATCCGGCCGACATTGTGCATCCTAGGTCGTCGGATTGGACTCCGGCCCCAGAGGTGGCGGCGTATCTTCACGATAACCTACGCAGAAGCTTCGATAAGGAAGTACGTAACAGGTTGCGTTCTGAGTGTCCTAGGCCTGATATTCCCGATAAAGTGGCGGACACGCCGGACATAGACGTAAGCCTCCTTACATTTCTAAAGAAGTTTGCCAAAGACCCCAAAAAGGGAATTGATCGTGCCTGGCGGGGTTGCCAAGACAAGCTCTTGGATGTGGCGGGGCCACTGGCCAAAATCTTGGAGATGGCCCTGGAAGCGAAGGAGTCTGGTGCTCCAGTAGATCTCGACGTCTTGGCAGGGTGGACCCAAAGGGCGATTTGTTTGTTGGGGAACGCCAACTGTGCTATCTCCACTGAGAGGCGTAAATCGCTCCTCATGCGAATGGACTCTAATTTGACAGAGCTTGCAGCGGCAGAACCGGGTCCTCTGGCTGAGGGCAATCTCTTCGGGGAACGCTTCGTGAAGGACGTTTCTAAATATGTTGGTACATTCACGTCCCTTGACAAGGCCCAATCTGGCATAAAGCGAGTTTTCCAGACTGGCCTTTTTAACCGGGCCGGGCGAGGCAGAGGACGCTCGCCAGGCCGCCAGTACCATCAAGGTCCTCAACGAGGAGACTACGGCCGTGGTCGAGGCGAGTGGGACTCCACTCGTGGGGTACCTTCTACCCGACCAGACAGCGCTTCAACAGAAGACGCTTCAATAGAGGCGGACCTCGAGCGGGTTTCCAAGCTCCAGAGTCTGCAGGTAACAGTTACGGACAACTTTCTGTTACCCTTGGGGGGTCGTACTCAGTTTTTCTATCGCAATTGGGCTCTGATATCTCAAGATGCATGGGTGCTACAGACAATTCAGGGTTTTCATCTAGAATTTTATCAGACTCCTTTTCAGGATATTCCACCCCGACAACTCTCTTTTTCCCAACTATAGTGCGATTTTATAGATGCAGAACTCAACGCATTGCTGCAGAAACACGCGATTGCATATTGCGACGAGGGAATATTTGGTCCTTCCTTTCGGACTTTCCTCGGCGCCGTGGTGTTTCACCAAGGTGATGAAACCGGTGATAGCACACTTACGAGAACATGGCGTCCGCATGATAGTGTATCTGGACGATATACTCATCATGGCTCTAACTCCGACTTTAGCTACACAGCATTTGCGCATGACCATGTCTATTCTTCAAAACTTGGGGTTCATGATCAACGAACCCAAATCGGCTCTCTGTCTTGCTCAGACTATGGACTTTCTGGGGTTCGTCATAAATTCGCAGACAACCCAGTTGAGCCTTCCCCGCTCCAAATTGAGGGATATCAAGAAGGAGCTTTCCACACTGCTGTCCAAGCAGACGGTTTCATTACGGGTGATTGCCAGAATAGTGGGTCTTCTAGCATCCTCGATACAGGCGATATTTCCGGGCCCTTCAGAGATTGAAGATTCAACACCTTCGCAAGGGTCTGTCCTACACGGACCGGGTTCCGCTTTCCAGCGAGGTGCGAGAGGCGATACAATGGTGGCTGGCCCATGTAGATGCGTGGAACGGCAGAGCCATCTTCGGCTCTCAACCAGAAGTTGTCATAGAGTCGGACGCCAGCCGTTGGGGCTGGGGCGCGCGCTGCGGAGATATCTCCACCGGAGGTCGGTGGTCCCTGCGCGAACTCGAACTGCATATCAACTGCCTAGAACTGTTAGCAGGATCGTTCGCGATCGGGACACTCACTCCCAAACAGGTTTCCTGCTGCATCCTTCTGCGGATGGACAATGTCTCAGCAGTGAGGTATATTAACAAGTTGGGAGGCACGAGGTCGTTGTTACTAGCGGAGATTGCGAAAGACTTCTGGCACTATTGCCTGAGTCATCAGATTTCGGTAATAGCGGAATACCTTCCGGGGCAATCCAACGTAGTAGCGGATTGGAACTCACGGTACCTCAAAGATTACAGCGACTGGCAACTCCAGCCCCAGATATTCAGTTGGTTGCAAGCTGTGTGGGGCATTTGCGAGATAGACCTCTTTGCGTCCAGACTGAATCGTCAACTGCAGACGTTTTTCAGCTGGAGGCCGGATCCGTTAGCAAAAGCGACAGATGCGTTTTCTCAGGACTGGTCCAAGAGCCTGTACTATGCCTTTCCCCCCTTTATCTTGATTCCGAGGGTGACCACACACGTAACCCGGCAGCGAGCAGAGGTAATTCTGATAACCCCACTATGGAAGTCGCAGCCCTGGTTCCCAACATTATTGGAGATGAGCTGCGACTTCCCCAGGATGATTCCGTGGTCCTCGACCATGCTCCAGGGCCCTCATGGAGAGGTACATCCGATGGTAGTGTCGGGTCAGTTGCCCTGATGGCCTGGAGGCTTTCAGGCAGCAATGGGAAATGCCAGTATTTTCGGACAAAGCTGCGGCCTTCATTAACCAGGCCTGGGCTCCTTCCACCAGGAAGCGATATTCTTCAGCCTGGAAAGGCTGGGTTCGTTGGTGCGTGGAACAACATGTGGATTCCGTGGGGTCCGAGTTATCCCATGTTGTGAACTTCTTATCGGAGAAAGCGTCCGAGGGTTTGGCTACCGTTCTGTTAACAATTTTAGGTCCGCCATTTCCGCTGGCCATTCTCAAGTGGATGGCAAGCCTGTAGGCATGCATCCAGTTATTTGTAAACTGTTGAAAGGTATCCGCGTTGCGAATCCTCCCAAACCAAAGTATTCTTACTTGTGGGATGTTTCCTTAGTTCTTTCCTTATTTGACAAATGGCCACATAACTTGTTAACTAGGAAACAACTATCGACAAAACTCGCTATGTTGCTATGTCTCTCTGCCTGCCGACGCTCATCTGACATCAAAGCTCTGGATATTACAGGTAGAGTATTTACTCCGGAAGGAGTTTCCTTTAATATTACTGCCAGAACTAAAACATTCTCAAGAAGTATTGATTATCATGCTTTTCCCGCTAATGCAAAGTTATGTGAGGTTCAATGCCTTAGAGCATATGAAGATTGTACTAGGTCCATACGACCTGATGGTTCAGCTCAATTGTTGATTGCGTTACAAAAACCCTATAAGCCTGTGTCTGCAGCTACTATAGCCAGATAGTTGAAATCAGTCATGCAAGAAGCTGGTGTTTGGGGCACATTCTGTTCGTGGTGCCATGGCATCTAAAACCTTCATGTTGGGTTCTACCATCCAAGATATTATGAGGTCTGCTGACTGGTCTTCCGAGTCTACATTTAAACAATTTTATTATAAACCGGTGGGTGATATAGCGTCAGTTGTATTTGATAAGCGTTAAACTAGCATAATCAGAAGCCTCCGGTCCTATAATAGAATAAAAAATTAGCTAGCATTCGCGCCAAGAATTTTCAATTCTATTAAGGACACGGAGGCGAGGATTATCCCACCCGGTTATATTACAATGTTTGTAATGTTTGCCCGCCCGTATGTATTATATATTCTGTTCAAGCAGAAGTTACGGGTTTTCTCCTGTGTTTCATTCCTTTCAGGTTCTGAAAAGAAGATGGAATAGAAGTACTTCTGGTTAAGAAGACGTTTACTTTCCAGTGGTTCGGTTTCTTCCACGTTGGAGGATGTTTGTTTGGACTTGAGTTAATGTTATTGGACTAAAAATGTTCGAGCAAAGAAAGAGGCTCAGTTTCTGGATATGGTGGCTCTTATAAGGTCTTACAGGATGTGATGTACAAGCTATGCATCATGGGAAATGTAGTTTATTTGCATAACAAAACGTTTTCATTGGCTGCTGTGAGTAGCAAATAAATAGAAAGAGAAGCATAATCTTCGCCTCCGTGTCCTTAATAGAATTGAAAATTCTTGGCGCGAATGCTAGCTAATTTTTTATTCTATTCTAACTAAATTGTACAAAAGAAAAGGAATCTGGATTTCTGGAGCAAGTGTATTAGAACAATCCATGTGTAGTACAGTATAACACCCGGTGATATAAGCAAATAAAGTGCAGATGACGCAGAGCTCTTCATACAGTGATAATATTTACAACATATAGCATACAAGACACTGTACAAAGCCCAATGGTTGTAAAATATTTGACAATTTAGTTGGAATATAACTGCATTTCTAATTTGTTTTTGGATTTTTTAGTTGAGGTGAGGTCTTCTGATGCGAATTAGTCCCAGTTCTTTAAATGGGCAGGTACTGTCCGGTACTGAGTTCCTGCGCTTTTTTAATTTGCAAAGGAGAGTACCTGCCCTTCTCAGCACTGTTGCAATACATTTAATGGGAGAGTAACATCACTTCTCATGAGCAAACAGGTACTTCTATATTTCCATTTAAAGCACTGGTATGGCCCAGCCAGTAGCACGCTGAAATTTGGAACCTGCCAGCTTAATTGACTTCTTTTAATTAGTATGGATCTTCAAGGCCTACGGGAAGTGCTGGCTAAAGGAATCACACACGAGAAGGCAGGGGTGCAAATGGACCTGATTGTCGGGTGTGGGGACAGCTAGTAGGTCAACCAAGGTAGGCAGGGCCAACACTACAAACAATGGGGACATAGCTAAGCTTAGAGCAAAGAAGAGAAAATAGAGAGCTAAATAGATAATCTTCCTTTCCTCCTGAGCTTGAATAAAGGAGTGTCAATCAGTTGGCAGTATTACTGCCTGTTAATTACTATTCCAGAAATTTGTGCTATCATAAATAAAATTAAAATGTTTTTTATTAGCTCATTACATACAGCAGTTCTCACATGAGATGACTGAGCTATATTCATACAGGAAGCCACTAGGCCTAAAGAACTAGCAAACCAAGTAGTTGCATTGAAATATATTTGTAATGAATGGTGTTCTAGCATGCAAAGAATACAAGTAATCCCTTCAAGGTCCAGAACTTAAATAATGTGTTGGTATTAGTCAGTGCCTTGCTATTACGCTGTTATCGAGGATGAGGACGAGGACGGCTGAACACGGCTGAACATCGACGGGTCTCGTTTTTTTTTTCTTTTCTTTTCACTGCCCTCACTGTTACCACTGGCCTTTGCTTGTCTTTTGCTCCGACGTGCTGCACGGCTATACGGTTGCACCACTACGCTACGGCGGACGCTCTTGGCTGACGCTCTTGGCTCTCGGTGAAGAGCCCTTGTCCTTTCGGCCCGCAGGGCGTTCCAGTCCTGGTTCTGGCTCTGACCGCCGGCTTTGTTACTGCTACCGTTTTGTGTGCACCGAGGGGGGAAAACCTTCAGGGCCCTTCTTCTCCCCTCCTCCTGCCATTACAGATCGGGGAACTCGGAGGTAAGGAGGGAGAGATGAGCGGAATGGAGCGAAGCGGAGACAACAAAATACCACTATACCAGCAGCTAACAACTGTGTGAGAGACAGTGGGAGAGACGCTCTGGAGGGTTACTAAGGAGGCAATTAAGTGGAAAAGGTGGTGCAAAGGTGCAAAGGTACAGAGGTACTGCAATTGTAGATCCTGGAGGGGAAACACTTACTGGCAAACTGCAAACTGGCAAACTGCAGAGACAGCAGGCTCAGCACCAGACAGCATTCTCTATAGTATTCTATACCACCTCTTTTATCCTCACATATAATACTACTCGGTCCACTGGCCTATTGTGTTACTACTGCGTTACTGCACACTACTATTCGTAGGCTGAACTGTTCCAAGGCGGTTAGTAACTAACTAGTACCTAATACCGATTAGCCTCCTATAGTCTGCCTCTATAGGTGTATACCTGCAGTTTGGGCTCGTTAGCGGCTATGCCCCTCCCTGCATATAAAACAAAATGCGCACAAAACAACCCAAACCAGGAGAAAAAAAGGAAACATCAGAGATGTCAGGGCAGGCTCTCCAGCCTGCCACACCCTCTCCAGCCCCAAGAGGAGTAAGAAGAGGACAGAGAACTACACAACAGAGAATGGAATTAAAGGCTAAGGCCCTAGCAGAGAGAGGAAAACAGCATGGGCAGAACGACTCCACGGACCCTATCGACCTCATAGATCCATCGGGTGATGAAGAGGGCATATCGGATCTGGAAACGGAAAATGGTTCATATAAAAATGGCCAATCACCAGATGGTCAGATGGGGGCGCACACAGAGGCATAGCTCCAAATACAAGTGAAGAGACTCATGATGCGAATAGTGAGGCTCTACTCAGCCCAAAGCAATATCCTCTCTTTTGCAAACCTCCAAAACATCAGGCTGCGAGTAGGCCTAGAGATACATCGCAACTCCACAATGAAGTTGAAGATAAAGATGAACCTAGCCTGGTAGTACAAGATGCGACAAATCTTCTACAAAGTGCCTGTACAGCTGCTCCTCACCCTCAAAGTATCTTAGGGATAGAGGATCTTTCACTGGTCGAGCTGAGCGGAGGGCAAGCAAGTACTGAAAATGCAGTAGAGTCAATATCTGAGACTTCAAGAGAAGGCCTGAGAGGAGAAGAAGCATCAATCCAAAAAATGCTACTAACCATACTGAATGAGATCAGGGATTTTAAAGCATCTCAGGCAGTAGAGATTGCTCAGCTGCATGAAAGACTGGCTAAACTTGAAGAGAAACACGTTAAAAACATCGAAAAGATTGGAAGAGGCCGAAATTCGCATCTCAGATCTGGAGGTCAAACTCTCGGCTGTAAATCAAGAAATGGCAGCTTTGAGTAGAAGTAAAAGTCAAGTAGAACAGAAACTTCAGGAATTAGAAAACTATAATCGACGCTCAAATCTGCGGCTAGTGGGAATCCCGGAAGGATCAGAAAGTACAGAAGTGGCCGAGTGGGCTGGGTCACTACTTAGGAAAGTAATGACAGATTTGCAAAGAGACCTGACAATACCTAGGGCCCTAGCACAGAAGCAACTCAATGCTAAATATCCACGTACAATATTATTGAATTTCTCAGACTGCAGAATAAAAGAAAAAATTTTAAGCACCGCCATTGCTAAAAGATCCTTCTCCACAACAGAGATTCAGCAGTTCAGAATATTTTCTGACATGTCCACAGCTTCTGCAAGCAGGCGGAAAGACTTTGTTAAGATGATCAATACATTCAAAGACAGGGGAGCCCAAGCAGCAATTGTGCAGCAATCGAAACTCAAAGTACTGGCTAAAGGGAAATTCTATATTTTCTCAGACATTTACGAAGCTCAATTAGTTCTCACAGAGTTGTCTGAGGGGCGGGTTTAAGACCCTCCCCCCTTCTCTTTTGGATCTAAACAGAGGGCCGAGTAGAGGGCAGGCAAACAGTAAATTAGCTTGGTGCTTTGTTTTTTCTAAGGGTGGACAGGGGTGCATAAGGATGCAACAAAATGGCATCCAACAAGAGGGGAGGAAGGAGGGAATAGTGGGCAATTCCATCCTTCGAGGGAGGGGGGGAAGGGAGGGAGGTGGAAGGGGTGAAGCATTTACAAAAAAGAGAGTTCTCATGTGTGTGCTCTAAAAAATTAATCTTTGAGCTTAAACATTATAGGATCAGTAGGTACCTTTTGGAAATAGAAATTGCAATAAGGGTTAAACCAGATAGGTATACCTACGCTGCCTGTGCTCCTTATTGGAAAAACTCGATGCCTTTTAGATGTTCTTGGCTATCGCAGGATGATTCAGGTTTTTGGTAAATCTTGCAGGCATTTCAGCAATCAGTTATTGGGGAGTACAATTAGTAATTTCTACCTGCAGTATAAAACGGTCTATGGTTATAATGCACCATTCGGCGACATGTTTACAAACTTTTTAAAGAATACAGGCATGATACGGCTATGGCATACGCCGGTAGGTCTGATCCACCTTAGCAATAGTTCTAGTAAGAACTTATACATAGGCACTATTTTTGCTACTTGTACATTTTTTGGCACTTTAGGGTATGTCGTTTCTTTAGGATGTGATCGGATTGAGCACGGAGCACTTTATATAGTCCTGATACACTCTGAATTTAATTTAGCACCAAGCAATACAGGTACTATAAGCGTACATTATAGTTTCCTGTTCTTTAAGAATCTTAACCGAAGGTCACCAGTTACAACACAAGGCACTTTATACAGTTATGAGCTAGATCTGACTCATGGTAGCACTTGCCACTTTAGGTATCATAAGTACTGTGTGCACTGTACAAGCACTTTAGATATGCAGCTACTAGGAAATGTATTTGGACGCCTTGTGGTTTTACAGAGATTTGATAGTTAGTGGTATTTTAGATATTTATGGTCTGTGCCTGTGGTTTTTGATTCATGCTAGCACTTGTCACCTTATATATTCTAGGTACTGTAAATGCTATTGTTATTTAGGTACTATCTGTTGCACTTTAGACTTCTATCTCCTACAGATGTTATTGATTCATATCAGCACCTGTAATTTTAAACATTTTAGGTACTATACGCGTCGCTGATATTTATATGCTAGCACCGGTCACTTTATATATTCTAGGTACTGTAAATGCTATTGCTATCTATTTACTATCTGTTGCACTTTAGACTTCTATCTCCTACAGATGTTATAGATTCATATCAGCAACTGTCACTTTAAACATTTTAGGTACTGTATGCGTCGCTGCTATTTATATGCTATTTCTTGCACTCTTGACTTTTGTTTACATGCAAATGTATACCTACAATTTAGAACAGCTGTACAAAGTGCAAAGTTATTCGTCTTTGAGGCATGTAGGGTGGGGGGCTGTGTCTGTATGGGCGGCTCGCAAAGTCACTAGCCAACTTCTGATAAAACAACTATGAGTAAGGAAAACATCACGGTTCTCTCTTTCAATGTTGATGGCCTGAATAATAAACGTAAGGCGCAGGCAATTGAAGGTTGGCTTAGAAGATACAACCCGGATGTCATTTTTCTACAGGAAACCCATTTCCGGACCGCGTCTGATGCGAGTAAAATCTTCCAGAAATGGGCTGGCTTCCAATGTTCAGCGAACGCAGGATGTGCGCAGAAGGGAGTAGGGATTTATATAGGGAAGCATGTACACTTCCAAGTAAAAAACACCCAGTCAGACCCGGAGGCTAGGTGGGCTCTTGTACATGGAACTCTAAATCAGTCAAGTCTCACTTTGGCCACAATCTACGCCCCAGTTTTGGATAATCCTCAAACCCTGCTACAGCTGAAGCAGGCACTCTCGTGTATTCCCGGCCCTATTATATGCTGGGGCGATTTTAACTTCCTTCAGGATCCTTCAGTTGATTCCTCTAAGAAGGCTCGAAAGCAAAACAAGCCCCAGGTAGCTATTGCCCTGGCTAGCTGTAAAAAGTCTTTAGATTTGATAGATCAATGGCGCTGTCAAAATCCAGGAAAACAGGACTTTTCATGCTTTTCTGCAAAGTATGATACGGCTTCCAGGATAGATTTTTTTCTGATCTCCCATGGCCTCAGGGTTAATACATACGATCATATCCCGAATGCGTTCTCAGACCACGCTTTAATTAAGATGGAAATAGTGGGAGCAGGATCAAGGGCGAAAACGCCCATGAGATGGTATCTTAATAAACTGAATTTGGAAAACGTGAGCTGGTGTATGGAAATAGCCAACGAGATTAATAGTTTCTTTTTCAACAACACAAACTCAGCACCAATAAATATAGTATGGGATGCATTTAAGGCCACTTTACGGGGGATAATCACATCAAAAGAAATCCTGCAACAAGGCTAAAAAGGAAGAAAGATTAAAAATTGAGGCGCGTTATACGCAGGCAAATAATGATCATGTGAAGTATAGGAATTTTACAGCAAAACAGGAGTTGCTACAAGCGAACTTGCAGATGCAGGAGTATTATTATTAACTGGGGATCTAGTAAGTAGGACTTATCTTCAAAAGGCATATGAGGAGAGTGAGTACACTGGGAAGCTACTTGCATGGCAGGCAAAGGAGAAGCAGGTAAAAAATAGAATTGAAAGTATTCGGGATGAGGTATCTAAAACACAATTAATAGATACTAAAGATATTGGGGATGCCTTTCTGATACACTACAGGGGAATCTATCAGTCAGATCTACAAACGTTGCCAGAACTCATTACAGGTTTCCTTGATAAACTGCTGATCCCTTCACTGTACGGTAATATTAGAGAGTCATTACTCGAGGAATTCTCTATTGAGGAAGTTGAATTGGTGATTGGTTCGTTAGCCAACTGTAAAGCGACCGGGGAGGACGGACTACCAGCAGAATTATATAAAAGATTAGCCCCAACTATTAATATACAAATCCTAAAATTAACTAACCATCCATTGAAAGGAGGAGAACCTCCGGCCTCTTTCCACACAGCGGTAGTAGTCAGCGTTTTGAAGAAAGATAAAGATAGAGAAAAATTCAATTCTTATAGACCTATTAGTCTTCTTAACGTTGACTATAAGATTTTTACAAAACTCCTCACAAATAGGCTTAAACTAATTGTGGGCTCTCTTATTCATGCAGATCAATGTGGATTCGTGGCAGGGAGACAGCTACCGACAAACTCGAAATTTTTAATAGAAGCCCTGGATTACTTTCATAAGAATAGTATTGAAGCTCAGGTGTGGTTTTTAGACGGTGAGACAGCCTTTGATTTAGTATCCTGGGACTGTCTTTTTATTATTCTTGAAAAGTTCGGTTTCCCAGAAGGTTTTATACAACTAATAAGAAAACTTTACAAAGGCTCACAGGCGCAAATATTAATTAATTCGATAAATGTAGGCTCTTGTCGAATAAATCGGGGTACAAGACAAGGCTGTCCCCTTTCCCCTATTTTATTCGCCCTTTTTATTGAACCTTTGGCAATAGCTATTAGAAAAAAACGCTACATACCACACCTCTGCAAGGCATGACTAATATAAAACTCTACGCTGATGATATTGTTCTTTTTTTAAACTCTAAGGATCATACAGAAGAAGAGATCCTAGGGATCTTTTCGGAATTCTAAGCAATAGGTGGATATAAAATAAATAAGGCCAAGACGGAAATTATTTTATGCAAATGTTCCGTGGATACTTTACTGCCCAATTTCAGGCCAATGTACAACTCACACCCGAAGAGATATCTAGGGATATATGTGACAGAAAAAATAGAGGAGCTGTTCCAGCTGAATTATATTCCCCTGATACATAAAGTTAAGCACCTTTTAGCACGATGGAATCAACTACCATTATCAATCTTAGGACGAGTGGCACTTATTCGAATGTCTATTTTACCACTATTTAACTTCTTATTCGCAGCAGCTCCATGCGCTCTACAAATGTCTTTCTTTAAGGAGATAGATAGTTTGTTTTCATCTTTTCTGTGGGCTAATAAGATACCAAGATTAGCACTAGGCACTTTAAATTTTTTGAAGGAAGAGGGAGGATTGTCCCTCCCAAACATAAGAGAATATTATTTTGCAAATTTTGCACACACCAAACACAGATTTTTTACCCAACTTGACACCTCGGAAATAGATAATTTTTTTATGAATAAAATTTTAATAGAATACAGAATTAAGGACCCCACAAGAATAGTTAAGCATCCGAAGAAAGTGCGGTACAAAGTACTCCAATGGATTCTTAAACAAAGAGCTCAACTGTTAGCTTTCTATAGGATTCCGAGAATAAACGGTACAACGAGTCTGTCTGATCTCTATACGGGGGAGGTTAAACTACTACAGCCCGGTATATTGAGAAAGTGGGAGGAAAACGGATATAGGCAAGTAAAAGACTTCCTTAACCTACACTCCTGGAGAAAGTGGCCTGAGATAGAAATTAGGCTCCTCCATTCCAAAGACATGCTTAAATGGTCATACATTAAAATTAAGCACTTTCTAGAAAATATAGATGCAGGAACTTTAACAGCAAGTTCGGGAATAACTGAAGCTCTAGAAAACCCTTTAAAGCGGTCAGTAAGTGCTTGGATAAAAATGTTTAATGATAATACATCGGTTTCTATCTATGAGAAAATGCAAGATAAATGGCGTAAAAAAGAAGGTATGCAGATCCCAAGAACAACCTGTAGGAGAATCAACAGACTTAACGCCACAGTAATTAGAGGAGTTAATTTTAAAAGAATGCAATTTTATTCAAAATGGTTACTCTATAGAACCCCTTCATTTCTACATAGTATATACCCCCAGGTAGAAGACGGATGTTTCTGATGCGCAAAAACAGGAGGAGGCACATGGTCACATATCGTTTCGGATTGCCCCAAAATTGAGAATCTATGGGAAGAAATTGAAGAATATCTTAGCAGTACCATTGGCCAATCTATAGCTATTGACAATTATATTGCAGTTCTGGGATGCTCTCCAAATCTAACATTGAATAATATGCAAGAAGAATGCCTATATATATCTGCCCTAGTGGCAAGATCTTTAATTTTACAAAATTGGCGAAGTAAAAATGTACCTTCGTTCCAAGCATGGAGAGCAAAACTGTGTAAAGTCAAAGAACTAGAAAGGCATTATGCACTAAGAACAGGATCTCTTAGGAAGTTTGAGAAGCGTTGGGGACCTATAGGAAATTAATAAAAAGATTTGGGTAATAGTATTGCTTTTTAAGCAGCTGTATAACATATGGTCTGAAAAAGTCGTTTGATATAGATGTTTAGTTGTTTAATTCCATTCCATATTGAATGTATGCACATGTCACTTTATACTTGTTTATTGTGGAATATGGAACTGTGCAATATCCGACTATATATATATATAGAATCTGTGCTTATTAAGTATGTTAAGTCTACTATTTATAGAAGGATGTACCTAAGTATTCTTGAAGAGTTGCTAAATGTAATTTATATTGAGCACGTATGCACACTGCACTTTATTTTGTTTTTATGCATAAGTGTCTATATTGTACCATGATCCGAACTCTCATTAAAAAAAAAAAAGAAAGTGCCTTGCAAAGAGGTAACTTCAACAGCAACAGAAATTGTGCTTCTTCATAGCATCTTATAATAATAACAGCCATGTTTTCTATTTTGTTCTGAAGTCCTCAGCACATAAAGTGTCAAATGCACTAAAATATCAGTGCTGTTTTTAAAATCTGCAGGAGCAATGTGCCTTATAAAATGCAATGTTTGTTACAAATTTCTCCAGTAAGAATGGCCATATCCTCTATATTGGTCATTCCTAAATATGTATACTAATTATGGCAGTTAGCCTGGCCTAGGTAGAGAAAGGGGCAACCTTAAATGGAGTGCAAGAGAGACCCCAGGCAGACAACGTGTTACCAGTTTGTCACTAGAACAAGTAGTGCACAAAGTATTGTTTTCATTGTGCAATGCTATTGCATTGGTAGCCTATTATACCCAATATTAGAGGTATGCTGCTTTCTACAGGCCCAGGCGTAGTTTTACAGTGGAATAAGGTTTCATAAGCATGTTGCTGCCTAACTATACCAGTTTGAAGAAGCAGGGCAGAGCGATGCAGTGCCTACACAAGGGGAGTGCTGGGTACTTCCTCTGCATAGACCCAGAGAAAAACCACTCAAGGCAAGTTCACCAAAGCAAATTCTACACCTCTTACAAAATGTACTCTGAAAACTGATCATAGAGTCGTTTACCTTAGGTGGCAAAGGTATACCTCTGGTTATGTATAAATTATGTGGTCGGGCTTCATATAACTGAGCTATCTCTCAGTCTACCCATAGGTCAGTAGCCGGACACCTGAAGCAACAATGCTCCATCATCAAAGGACAACACATAATTTCTGCTAGATTTCTTCTAACATTGCCACCAGCCCTTCGTTTAGTTCCTGAAAGCACCCACTAAATATATTGAAAACCTATACATGCAAGATATGAGTTGAGTCAAATTGTTCCTTATAAAGTACAATAAACGCATAAAGGCATCTGCACGCTGAACTGACTAACATCAAAAAACATCAATATCAAAACAAATATTAATACAATAGAATGGTCCTCTATTTTGCACAGGCCAAGACAGAGTGCATTCCAAACAGAAGAAGCAACAAAAGAGAAGAAACATAACAGAGCCACGTCAGGGCAATTACAGGCAGGAAAAATGTAGAAGGAACCCTATAAGCAGGGATAAAGCTCTCTGTGCTTCAGGCTATCTGTTCTTTGTATTGAGAAAATAAAATACCGCTTTGAGAATTTATTTTCTCAATACAAAGAAGTTTGCAGAGTGGATGTTATGTATAGAGTATCGCTAAGCAAGCTTCTGGTGCTCTAAAGGGGGTGCATTCATGTCGGCTGCCCTCACAACACAGAAATCCTGCCCAGGCAGGTGGGAATTTCTGGCAGAAGCCACGGGTTTAGTCCCCTGGCAGATCTGTGGACTGTATACCAGGTTCTAAATGTCCATCTAAGCATGGTCTACTAGGTGATAGAAGGCAGGGCACCAGACATATGAGGCACGTCCGGTGATCTTTGTGTGTCATCAGTATCTTTGCATGATCTTGATTATCTATTTTAATATCCTCAATTATGTCATAGTGCAAGAGCAAAGACAAGGCTGGTGGATGCATGAAAATGGACAGAATAGATGGGTGTCATCACTCTCCCATCAAAAAGAAAACCACACACACGCACACACTCTCTCTCCCTCTCCCTCTCCCTCTCCTTCTCCTTCTCCTTCTCCCTCTCCCTGTACTTTCTTAATAATATGTAATCGTATTGTCAGGGCAGAAGCAGAGGTGGAGATTTATTAGAGGCTATCAGGTTATAGCAGGTAGAAAAATGGGCAACCTAGATGGGCTTGGTGACCTTAAACTGAGACAAACATATTTTAAGCTATGTTCTTGTATGGATATCATCATGATAGATGTACAAAGACAGATTTAGCAACTAAGGCCTTGGTTCCAAGTTATTTTGAATTTGGGTGATAATTAGTGCACACGGTAATTACATGTCTTAGCATTTTACCCCGATGAAATTTCTCAGTCTTTTTCTGGTGAAATCTGTCAAGAGAAAATTGCAGAGTGTATTAGCTGGTGCACAACTCAGAATTCCCATCTGTGTGCAAACATGCATTTGCTCATGGATCAGAATTTAAAACACAACTTTGAATCAGGATCTAAGTAAAGTCTGTACGTTTATGGAAGGTAGAGATGGGTTATATCAATAGAGATTTGGCCAGCTCTATACTGCCGTTATTATGGCCTTGCAGTGCTGTAGGGTTCAAGTATGCTGTATTATTGTATTGATACAGAGCTTCAGTACTCTAACAAGGCACCAAAACAAATTTGCTGAGGAGCAACATGCTACTCCATCAAGTGCCATAAAGGGTACATGTTTGTTTTGAGGCCTATATGAGTTGTTTTTTTATGTCATGCAGCAGAGCGAGAGTTATAGTTTTAATACGTACTATTGGTGCGCCTTTGTGTGAATTTGAAGAGAAAATGAGTGAGAGGTAGGTTGCTTACAAATTAGATTCTAATAGAAGGACACAAGTGTGTGAGTGCAGTCTGGCCTATGCTTGAAGTGTTTTAGTGACTGCATATGGCTGAAACTGAGTCCTAAACTATTGTGTAGCTGCAATGACTCTTGGGTGCAGAAGAACCATGTGAGGATAGATGCAACTCCACAAGCCAATACCTGGCATCTATGGAGTGGTCTGCATATATACACATATAATATGGGGCTAAGAAAGTGCATAAAGAGGACAGGAGCTACCGTTGAGAGTGCATCCAATCAACCCCCAAACAGCCTCTGTGGAAGGAAGAAGCCTACCACACTCACAATGCACTTAGCTTAAGGCAACAAGTACCTTGGATCAGGAAAGCGGACAGCCATTGGAGGGCTGGGGCATTAATTAAAATCATTCATAAATCCTGATGACATAATATATCATATTTTCGTTCAGTTTCTGTTTAAACAGTGCTATGATGTTATCAATAGGTTCAAAGCATGAAGACAATTAAACCAAGCAACATCACTGCCATATCTGGGTTTTTGGCTTCTCTAGGATTAGGAAAGTACTATACAAACTATACAGCATCACTGCCTCTCTCTGTTACATTCTGATGGATTCATAAATTTTTTCTCTTTAGTTGAAGTTAAAGTGTGGTGAAGTACTTCTACTGTGTATTTGTCGACATGGCGGGATCCCATAACTGGGCCTTGTTGATCTATCCTCAGGCACTTTACGATTACACGTTGCACAGAACCGGAGCGGTAGAAACTCCACACTAGTAATTACCAGTACTATGCAGTAACAACCCACCAGGTACCATGTAATTACGAGTTAAATCTCACAGAATGGGTAATTACTGCTCAGGCTCAGATTTACCAGATGGAATTCCACATGGTATTCCCTTTTCTATGGAGTTTAACTCGCAGATTTACAACCTGCTCTGAAAAGGTGGTAAACGTGTGCATGGATGGAAGTATGCAGGAGACTGTTGTAAGGCCTGGGCTTGGGGGGGGTCACAAGGCTGAAGGAAGGAGTAGAGAATGTTGGCTGGTAGGAGGTGAGCATGTAATACTTCCACCATGCCCTGTTTGAGGTTCGGGCGGGAGTTGTGGAAGGAATTAGGCTACAATGCAGCCTTTTCTCACAGTGATTTTACCTGCTGAATTTTCCGGCCAGTAAAATCGGGTTTATGGTTTCTGCACCAAGAAAATCTGGGTGCAGGAACACCAGACCTATTATAATTGTACGGAACAGAATTACAGAATTCCACTCCTCACAATGCGGGGATCTTGTATTATAAGTGCACATTGCAAGTGGGCTGATTAGGACAAGACAGCATGACATAACGAGACACAAGAAGCAATTAAAACACAAACAAAGCTTCTTCTATCTGTAACGGCTTTTGCATGACCTCAGTAGTTGAAGTGGAAATGGCATTCCTAATCTTTTTTTAATATTACAAAAACAGTGTGCATACTTTTTGTTAAAAAGCAACCGTTCCAGATTGGATAATGCTGACCTTCAAGTGTCTCAAGCTGACAGGGAAAGGAGGGTATCTCCTTTTCTTGGAGGTGGGCCAGCCACTGAAGGCTGGGGCAAGATGTCTGGCCCTGCCGCAGCTTAAGGTCCTCTTAGACCCTTGAGCCCAAAACAAGTCAAGCTTCCACTTGCTGCCTACAATCTATCTTCCTGCACAAAGAAATAATTAAAACAAAGCAATGACCTTTATTGTAAAAAGGAGAGAGAAAGAGATACCCTTCTAGCGGCTGAGTTCCACAATGTGAAACCAGGAAACATGGTATCAACCACAGAATCCCTGCTTGACCAAAGTGTGTGATCCTCTGCAAAAAATGTATTTCACGGAGCATTATCACATATAAGAGCACTTTTAAATATGGGATTCAGGATGTGCGCTTTACAAAAACCTCTTGCAGTTTATTTAATGGACCAGCGGTTCTTAACTTTTTGACTTCTGTGGGCTCCCACTGAATCATTAATGTAATCCGGGTACACCCACTGAGTCATTATTAGAAGCGGGGGAGTCCCTTCCTATTCAATTTCTATGATTTGGACCTCAAAATAATAATACAAAATAAAAAAACATGTATGCACCAAACAAATGCTCAAATATTGCAATATTTTGTGTAGTTCACAATCAAATATAGAAAACGTTTTAAAATGTTCTATGTTGCTTCCTTATTTGTACAATAATATAAAACTTTGTAAGACAGACACAGACCCCCTGAGTAGGCCTCCCGGATCCTTGGACCACATGTTAAGAACCACTGTAACAGACTATAATGTTGCTCCATGCATAAAAATAATCCAGGCCACATATAGAGTACAAATGATATCTGACTTGCTTCTTAGTACAGTAGTGGCATTGTCATCATGGCAGGGATGTGGGGGACATGAATGTGCCCAAGTGTGTGTTAAAAAATTATCAGTATCACTTTTAATCAAAGCCTTAATGCAGTTATATAATCTGATATGCTATGGTTAAAGAAAAATACTTTTTTTAATTTTTTCATTATCTATTGCATGATTTACATGCCAAATATTTTAAGGCTCGGCTCGTGCACAGGCCCTAAGAGCCGAGCCAGAACCTTGGCTCAGCTTTCCCTGTTAATGTGTTGGCCCGCCCATCGCTACCTGTACTGTGAAGCCAAGGGAGAGGCAGACAGTGAAAGAAGAAACAAGCCTGCTACCTGAAAGAAAAGTAAATGTGCGCAATTCATTACTCAGTAAATCTAAAGGCTTTTTGGGAGCCAGTATTTGGCTTTAAATGATGAAGTCAAGTGAGGCTGCATGCTGACAAAGATTTGTTGTTTTTGAGAGGTAATGTAAGGCTGTTCTCAGCTGGGTTCTGGACTATAAAGTTCTAACAGAAACGTATATAAAAACTGTTTGCTCTATCATTACTAGAAATATTTTGAAAAAATATACACCAAAGCTCTCTGTACATTTTTGTTTCTAGCTATCTTATACAGTGCGAAATGTCATTTTAAAAGAATAACATGCATATTCACAGTGTTTTCAGTTGCTCGATAGGACCTTATAGCACTATAAATAAACATGTCGCTATTCCCCAGTGCACCAACCAGGATTCATTTTTGTGACTGCCTAGTTACACAGACATCTGCATAGATCACATTAACTAACTGAACTTTCATAACATAAAGGAATGCATTTCCCACAGGTTACTTTAAGTTTGCTTTTATTTTTCATTTAAGGTGTGATCCTCATATATTATGCGAATTTACTTGAAGGTGAAAGCCCAAAAAATTGTTGCAAAATATTTTATCTTTATTAGACACAGACCCCAAACTTCCTGCCCTGTTGCACTTAGGATCACAGTTCCCGTACTTTTACGCACTTCAGTCTCTGGTTGAGATGGAAATTGCTTTGTAAGAGGCTGCCATTGAGGGCCTATCTACAGCACAATCCAGCTGCCAGCACATATCAGCCAAAGAACTGTGTGTGTCCTGGAAGCTGCAGCCGCCCTGGCTAAGACACACAATAATGGCATGGGGGGTTGGTAGTGCTTAAGTTGAGCCTGTGGTTGCAGGTGGGGCCCACTAGCACTCAATTTTGGGGTTCGGAACTTATTTTTTCTCAATAGGAATGAAATAGGAAAAGAAAGATGGAAAAACAGTGATAAAGGGAGGAAATAGGAACGAAAAAGAAACTGCAAGAATGAGATAAAGGGGTTAGGAGTGTCTGGTGGTGCATTAAAAAGAAATGAGGTGGAATCTAGACTACGCAGCCTTGGTTTTTGGTACCCCGATCTTTGATAGCGCTGGACGTGAGCTTCTGAGAGAAACTTTGGGCACCAACACCTATTATTTTACAAATTAAGATCTGGGGATTAGGGATTGGAGGAGGGAGGCTAGTGCCCTTTCAGCCCAGTAGACCTTGCACGCCTGCGAGAAGGTGATGCAATAGGCAGGGGCATAGCTTAGTCAGTGAGACCGGGGTGTGAATCTCAAATTTCCCAACTAAAAAAAGCAGTGGGCTGCAGGTCGAAGTGGTGAGATGACCAAGGTTCGGGATGGGCTGTTTCCATGAGGGCCAGAGTACTGACTTGCACTAGGTGGGTCTCTGTCTAGTGTGGCACAATGGGTGAAAACTGTGGTTTGAAATGCTACCCCAAACGATTGCCACTGGTTAAACTATTTGCAAGCATTCATCTGAACACCTTTTGGATGTTTGCTTGCCATTAGATTGGTGCAGCCTTCCAAGCCTACTACAACAAATGTTTGTGAATTCCAAAAAATTGTAAATTTGCACTCATTCAAGGTGTATTTCTCTGGGTATAGAATTGCTACTTCTTGGTAAACCAGTCACTATATATATTTAAGTTTACATTCGAAAAACGTACAAATTAAAAGCAGTGAGTGAAATGAGAATGCCAAGGAAAACTGACACAGTGATAGCAGACCCGCTCCCAGCTCCCAGAAAAACTACCAAGTAAAGCATGCTTTTGGAGGGGGTGGGGTGGGGGTGGGGGAGGGGGTCGGTCACCCTCCAAAACCCCTCTGAAGCTATGCCCCTGCCTGTCCCATCTGGGCCTGGTAGTTCTCACTGGGAACTCATGACTATGGTTAAGTACAACACAATGCCCACAAATCCCTGCCCTGGAATGACTTATTTTAAATGTATTTTCACTTCACACACGCTTTTTAGGTCGAGCCTAGAGTAGCGCGCAAGCGCTGCTTCTGGCGAAGACTTTATGTAGTGGGCATTTGAAAGCTGACCACACGCTCGTGCACAATGGCCTTTTCCGTGCGGTTACCCGCACGTTTCAGGCACGATGCACGAGCGTGTGGTCAGCTCAGCAGGCTGCCGCGCTCGCCCCCGCTCCTCTCTTCAAAGCTTTTTTTAGTTGGTTTCACTTTCGCAGCCGCATTCTTACAGCGCGCATCTGGGTTTAATTAACGTGCGCGCGCTTGTTTCCCCTTCTCTCCGTATTATTCCTCAGTCATGCAGTGGTAGAGATGATAAACGACGCAAGGCAGGATTTGGCACTGTTTTCAAGTCTTAAAACTGCGCCATCCAGTGGCAATTGAGAGTTGTTTGTCACCCACCTGCTCTATCGAGGACTTAAAAATGTGATTGCCATATAAACATCATCTATGTATGTTGCAGCGTTCGTTTATTTCTTAAGCAATATATTTCGCCCAAAAGTCAAGGCACGCTGAAGTAGTGTGGGTAATCACAACCTCTCTGGTTGACCCAAATTATTAAAAATCCTGTTTACCCTCCGGACTTTGCCTTGTACACGGGTGCATAATAATTTCCTTTTCCACGGCGCTTAAAATCGTGCTGTACAAACTGATGGCCCGATCATCATCTAATGATGCGCTGTGTGAGACCTCTGAAGGATGGAGGCAGAGTTTGCCTTCGCATGTGAACTGCATGTGACCTGCGGCAGCCGATTATGGAAGTGAACCGTGTTGCTGGTTCTGGTATCGGACTCTACTTCCGGAATATCCCCTATGAACATGGGTAAGACGATTTTCATCTGACGCTACCTGGGCTAAGACGAGATAAGTGCCCAGTTTGGCCACTCAGACATCACACCAAATTGCTTCTCTCACAGACTTCAATATAATCGCAAGAGTCCTACAAGCAGACACTTCTCACGGTGCAGCGTGCTGCCCGACCACTAATACACTTCGGCATATCGTCAGGGTTTCCAAGCACTATACACATGCTATAAGAATTACTCTGCCAGGAGCAGCACAGCACGCTGCGATAATTATTAATGAAGGACGTGCGCGTATTCATGAGGTCATTGTTATAGTGACGGGCCTTCATGTCCTGGGCTCATGCATATGCAGTGACCAGTGACCGCATCCCCAGCAGGAATGCAGGCTATATCATTCCTATTAAAATGAGCTAGTTTACCCTGAAGCCAGTACCAAGGGCAGAAAATGCAGGTTGGGGTCGACACAGGTCACCTCCTTGTGGAGTGCGCCATAACGCTAATGTGAGTTGGCATAACTATTGCGTGATTGTAGCGTTTGCAATGATAGTGCATGTGTCAGAAATAGTCTAACGCTGCACAACAAAAGGCCCTCATTTTTATCCACATGTTTCACGTTAACACGTGTCCCGCTGCACACGAACAGGCCCCATTTTTTTCATACATAGGCACATATTTCAGTTGCACGTAGAAAAAAAATCTTCTAGAAATGACCACCAGTTGGTAATTTTACCATTTGTTCCGTTAGTGTGCTTATAATTTCTGCATTATTTTAAGAAACCCAGATCTCTGGACCTAAATGATCATTCTTTGCGTTTTCCAGCGGCAGCACTTAAACATGATATATTTTGCCACCCGCATCACAAAAACCATTTCTAAATTAGAGCACACCAACAACGGAAATGAGACCGCAGAAGCCAAAGCTGCATAGCAGTGGATGGATGGTGTGGAGATCAAACAAATGCTCCTAAACACCAAAGCCACCAGTGACAGCAAAAACAATAAGGACGCAGGGATTCTTCCACTTTAATAAACGGAATGTAAGTGGACTTTTTATTACCTTTCCATGGATGTTTGCAAGGGGCCCGGCGGTGGGTAATATTGCTGGACCTTGCCAGTGTCGCCTTTCTTCATTCAGTCTTTTGTAGGTGTCATGAGGTGTTTGGGGGAAGGGCTGAAAATGGATGGGGCATTGTAATATCGTCAAAAGCATTTATTATTTTTTTGTGGCACAGTGCTAAATCAGACCATTTGCATATGGATACTGCTTATAAAGGGTACACAGTATGCAGCAATTGTATAGCTCTTCAAGACCTGGTGGCACAGCTCATGGGATAATGTGCTGCATCGCTAAACACTTAAAAGGCCACAAAGGCGAGACCTATTGGCTATGCCAATGCTTGTTTGTCTCTGCTATGAGAAGCCTTGATGGTAGAGTAGTGAAATCTGTGCACGCAGGCAGGGCTCCATGTTTCCAACTCTCACCTTTTACAAATCAATTTATCAAGTCACTGACAGCCCCATGTACTAACCCAGACTCGCAAATAGAGGTTGGTGCACCAGCAAATTAATAGGCAAGCTGAGCCAAAGCCTAGCCAAGGATCTATCATGGCTCTAAGAGTCTGCAAGAGCCAAGCCACGAAAACGTTTGGCATGTATATATTGCTACAAACATAATGTACAAATATGATACAGTCCCTTCAAAATTTAAAAAAGTGTATTTCTTTAAGATGCGGAAGCATTTCACTTTAGTATAGCAGATTATATCGCTGCATAGACAGACATTTATTAAAAGTGATCGTTTTTAAACATAAACTTAGAAGCATTAATGACTCTCCCATGAAAATGCCATTAGTGAACTAAGAGGCAAGCCAGTAGGCATGTAAACCCTAAGTGTGGCCTAGATTCTTATTATAGATGGAGCAACATTATAGTCTATTAAATAAAAGGGCACTCATTTGTGATAACAAAGAAAAGGAGGCTCTGTGAAATAAAATGTTTGCCTAGGATCACACAATTTGGACAAGCAGGGATGCCAGTATTGATTCTAGGTTATCAGGTTTCACATTTTGAGATGCTGCCACAGATGTATATATATATATATATATCTCCAGTTGTACATTAAGGGTCACTGTTTTGTGTTTTGTTCTTGGAACACGAAGAGAAAAAAACGACACAAACATAGCAGACCCAACTCAGGGCCCCTGGACCTAACTACTGACCCTGAATGCAACTCCCAAAAGATGGGGTTGTTTGGGGTTGCTACATCCCAAATATCCGCTCCCTGAAGCTACGCCCCTGACTATAGGTACCATGCCCATGAAAGAGCTAGTATGATGTTGCACTGATCCATTTGATTGCCAATATGGACAAGACCAGTTTGTTAATTACAAAATCATCATCTGTTCAGGCATTTGGGAAAAAGATACACTTTAATATCCGCTGGGCAATGCTTAATTTGAGCCTGTGGGTTCCGGTGCTCGGCACTGGCACTTAATTGTTAACACGGCACTTATGACAGTCTTGCACATGGCGGCGCTGTCTGTCTAATTTAGAGATGAGCAGAACAACTGTTGTTTATTAATTCAATATACATTGAAAACGGCTAATACCTGCCACTCAAGCCATTCTTATAACTTTGGGGGCTTGCAATAGTCTGGAATGTCACATTTGTAGGAGTGTGAAGGTTATTAGTTGTGTTGGTACCGTTGATGCAGCGCTGGCATGGGGAATGGGTGGTTCAAGCTGCAGTGGCCTCCTGACGAGGGTCCTGGCCCTTATTTTGTTGCAAATTAAGCACTGCTGCCGGGGCTTTAATCTCCTCAGTATGAACGGGCATGGATACGTCTCACTATTGGACATTAACTGGGACTCAGCAAGGATAACGAACTTCCATCTACCTTGACTTAGCAAGAGACAGTTACTCCACTCTCATCTGCACGACAGCAATTCACCTCAGGGGCAGTTTCTCCATTAGGGATCTGGGGCTGCACCACTCTGAAATTCCAACATGTTTACCTCAAAAATTATTAAATCAATTTATTTAGAGATACGATCGTATCTCTAAACAAATCGATGTATTTACGTCTGGGCTGTCTGTCCCAGCCTGCCTGGCCTGCATCGCTCTGAAGCAGGAGACAAAAGGCAGGCAGTAAATAAGCTTTGTGCAATGTGACGCATGACGCAGGGCTTACCTTTCTAAAGCCCTTCATTGCCATTTTAGTCTATGGCGGTATCCACTGTAGGCCAGTGACGCTGTCACTGTCACAGTTTCGGTTGCTGGAGTCTGCATTCTTGCGGGGAGCCAGACGTTCATAATTCACAGGCATAGATCCCGCCTTTTCCCATTTGTCACAGCGTAGGACTAGATGCATGCACGTGTGATTTGGCAACTTGTCCTCGGTAATGGTAAGTGTTATTATGCTAATCTTGTGTTATGTATATTCTGCTGAGACCCCTGGTTACACTTACCTTAATGCCAGGTACATGCTGTATTGCATTAAAACTGGCCCTGTCTTCATGCCCTTAACATTGATGCCAAAGTATGGATTGACTTACGAACAATGAATTTTAAAAACGTTAAGTTAATGCATGTCAGTGATTTAGTTCCTCTTTAATGTTTTACTTAATCTTGCATTCCCCAAGAGTGTTAGTTATTTCATCATGTTGTGTTTCTGTATGTTTTTTTGTGCGTCTTATTACTCTTGTATAGTGCATATTTTGAATCGTGCCAGGTGTTTATGAGGGGCTTTGATTGAGAGCTGTGGCACTGAGGCTGAAGGCAAAACAAAGTGCCTATTAGTGGAATTGCCTTTCTGCAGAGCACACAGAACAATGGTCATATATTCCAGTTGCAATTGAAATGCTGAATACATGTGAGTTAAGAGTGTACACAGATGTCAAAATATTTACAAGGCAAAAGTAAAAGAAAATAAAGTGCTTAAATGTAAGTGAGTGTATAGGGTGGTGAAGTGAGGGGGATGCGAGGAAGTGTTTTCGGGGGAGAGTGAAAAGAGGTTGCTGAAGAGGAAATAAATGAGGCTTAAGATGTACAGATAAACAAGATGTGCAGAGAAAAAGGGCATACATTGGCCATACAGATCTAACATAAAAAGCACATAACTGAATGCCTCAATAATATTTCATTTACAGTCTCACAATTTCTGAATTTAAACATTTCCAATATTAATTATTTATAACAAATCATTGTTGTTACTCATTTATTTCAAACAGCTAACAACCGTTGACAAAGCCAATAGTACTGTCAGGTTTGGTTTTAGATGTATGTAAGTCAGAGAGAAAACAAAATACCTGCCGGGTGGCACACTATGGGAATCACAGAAATGTATTTTACAAGTTTCCTTTGGAAAGCCCCCACTTTATTCATCCACTTAAAGACCTGTCTTCACATATTTATATATTACTGATTGCAGCCAGCTGCTGTGGATGCTTCTGGAAGCCTGGTTAGAACATTTTCTTTCAAAGTTGATGCCATACGCAGTGCAAGACAATAGACAAGCACACACTTTAAAGGGCTTGAAGTTGTTGCGCTGTACATTTTGCACACTACAGTAACTGGCGAACATATTAATGCAGTAAGATATAGTGCAGTTTTTAAAGTGTTTAATATTTCAAGACTATACTTTCCCACTGCTTTATAAACCTTGCTTTCTCACTAAGGGGTTGATTATGATGGCGGTCGGACTACCGTCCGACTGCCATCCTATCGGAGATGTGACAGCCCGACAGGCTGTCGGCGGTCCCACCATAGGCATTAGGATGTGACCGCCACCACGGCGGTCGCAATGCTTATATTTTGTATTGGGGCGGGTGCTACGAGCTGCAGCACACGCAGCAGTACAAAAGGAGGACACTACACATATCCCTGCACTACATGGCAGGCACCATGCGGTACCTGCCACATGGTGCAGGGATTTGTAGGGGGGGCACTATAGGTGCCCCCCAAAACCCACAACTGAGAGCCAGGGAGGAAGGGGGCCAGCTACGGGTCCCCAATGCCCCTTTCCGCCAGACTTTTCATGGTGGGTAAACCACCATGAACCGGCCGGTGTAGAGGGACATCATAATTCCTACGACGGTGCCTGGCAGGCACCGCCACCATTGTAGGGATTGGAGTTCCCTCCGATGGTGAGCTCGTCGGATCCGTGGCGGTCGGTCTCTCCCACCGCCATACATCCGCCCGCCATCCTAATGTGGCAGCGGGAATCCTCATTTCGATGGCGGTGGGACTGCCAGCGACAGGCTGTCGGTGGCGGTCTAACCGTCATCGTAATCAGGCCCTAAATTAGTTTGCTTTAAATGCACCATTTGACACTCTTTTTTCAATTTTTGTAAAACAAATTCTCGGGAGGAAGATCCCCCTCCCCCTGCCCCCACATGCATGGCCCCATGTTAGTCATTAAGCTTGCGCTCTTCACTCTCTACACAAAAGTCATACCCAACTTTTATGCTCACCACTTTCAAATGTCACCAGCCGCCACTGCATCACCTGAAAGAGGCAATTATTCTACGTTCGCCTGTAGGGCGTTGCATTGTCTGGAGCAGCTGTCTTCTCCACTCCCACTTTTACTGGTAATTCATATGGCCTGCAGGTGGCAAATTATAGGAGGCACCGTTTTCTGGCAATTAATGAACAATACTTTAGGTGGCACACTGCACAAGGCAATTATCTGTAGTGTACTAAAAGCGCAGGTATCTTCTCTGTCTTATAAGTAGAACATTTTACATAGCATACAGTGAATGCAGGGACCTGAATTACTTTTTGTGTCCTAAGGAGGTTTATTAAAGGTGGTAGTAATTAATGTGCTAAGGAGGGACGTATATGTAACGTTCGTGAAACAAATATGTTGGACCTACACATTCGGGGGCTCAGTTTGTAAGACTTAGAACAAAGCAAAAGGCAGTTAAGCAGACTAACAAGCGTTTTCCTGGGAATGGACCTGTTAAACTCCACTTGGTATGCTCAAGTCTTCTGATTTAGAGAGGGAAGGCTCCTAAGCACATGGTTGTGGACTAAGACCTCACGTGCACAAGGATGTCCAGGCACATGCCCGACTGCTCCATGTTGATTGGTCCCCACATTCATGTGACATGGGAGAGGAGCTTGCCGGACCTAGCGTGTCCTTCCTGATGATTACAGGGTATATGTACATTTTATTTTATGCACCTTTCAAATGGATGAAAACAATTTTTTGGGGAGCTGCCTACACGTTAGGCATAAGTACTACTTCAAAGTAGAGCACAATTCAACCAGGTTTAGCTGTGCACATTCAGTGGTGATCCTTCAATGAGCATATGTGCAATCGTGATGCACATCTTTGTGAATTAGGATCCATCATGTTTCCACATCTCACCCTTTTAAGCAGATATGTGAGTTGTGAACCATATACATTTGGTCTGCTTCTGTGTTGCTGCAATAGTTCCTGGGAATTTGTGCACTTCTGGCATTTGTGCAGTAGGTAGTTGTGATAGAGGAAGTCCTCCTTGTGCCCTCCCTCTGCTGCAGCAATTACTTTGTAAAACGTCCTCAAAACCCTTCTGAAATTTGTACTGAGCAAACATCCTATACAAAGGCGAACTATAGAAGTTTACCTGCAAGAAGTCCACCTTCCTTGATCCGCACACCTTAAACCCTTTCAGCAAGCAAGTTGTAGGTACAGACCTTCTTGCATTTTGCATACAAATGCGCCATCTTGTCCTTTTAATTTGTTTTTAGGGCTGACCTCGTTTTTTTCCACAAGTGAATTTGACATCTGTGATGTCTGGACGGCCTCCGTGAACCCAAAGTGTTTCCTCGTCCGTATTATAGGGCACCAACTAGCTATCACCAAGCTCTGAGGAGAATAGTGGTTCTGGTGAGTGACATTCTTGAAACGGGGCAACCCTTTTGCCGGTGCTACTGGGGACGGGTCTACCGAATCTCTCTTCATTAAGTCTGTTCAGTCTCACATTACTGTTGCTATTCTCCAAAGTATGTGTTGTGTGTTTAGGCTTCCATGTGGTATTGAGCACATGTTGCAGGAAGCACAAGATCCTTTGGACAGAGTAAGGCCATCCACTTCACTGCATCTGATGCAACACTCTCTCCTAGACTCTGATGTGAGGCCCTATCCATACTGTGTGACCTCTTACATTTGTGCTCTGCTATGGACGATCTAGAATGTGTAGAAACCCCACTGTGGGTGCCTGCGCTCCCAATATGTGAAAAATAACTTTCTTGGTGCATTGGTGTCTTTCCTTTGTGAAATCCTGGGCCGAAGCCTGTGAATACGCTCTCCACAGTAGTTGGCCGGGGTTATGATTTTTTAACATCAGCCTGATTGTCTCTTGCTTCCTTCTAGTGTCTACAGTTTTTGAAAACTCTAACTCCTTTAATGTTTAGGTTATATGAGTCTGCAATTCTGGATATACTGTGCTTGGCCAAGACAGGTGTCTGGCTAAGAACAGGTCTCTAAAAACTTTTGATTTCCCCATGATGACATGCCTAAGACTCTGTAGGAAGCGTAGCTCCTGTAACTTGCCCTATAGGATGAGGAAATTGTACCTCTTGGCGATTGGAGAGATACTGACCCCTGAGCCGAAGGACATGGACCAAGGCCCAGCTGACTGAAGTCTGCGTGGAAGCCATCTTGAGGAAATAAACCACCCAGAGGTGATAAGGAACGTTCAGCCAGATGGGCCAGAATAGAAGAACATGTATTCTATTTGAAAGAGGGTAGAAGACTGACAACATGACTAAGAGTGTGGTGATCTGGCATTGCCATAACCTCTGCCTGATTTTCTGGAAGCCCTGCATCACCCATTTACCAGACTGATAGAAAGACACAGGTTTGTTCCTTCATCCTAAACCTTAGAGTAGTCTCCCCTTTGCTGAAGCTGGTTAGCACTTTGATTATGGAGCCATTTAAACCCTCTTTCTAGCTTTAAAGACACAAAAGAACCTTAATCTAAATTCCAGTTCACCAGCTGCTGTTGAGTACAGTGGATGCCCTCTTCACCAGACACTCTCAGCTGTCCCCATTCATATATAACATAAAGGTCCCCTAAGTTTGCTGCACCACGGGGCTTGCGATGGGCACTGGCCCATTTTTCAGTAACAATAATCCCCTATTTGGAACGCTGACTTTGGAGTCGGAGCAGTAATGTTCTTCTATTGCACTGTCTCCAGTGACACCTTAACACCGACCCTCGGAGGTCTGTAGTTTTGTTAAACTGCAACCTGAAATGTAACTTTTCACCAGTCTAGAAACTAAGAAAAGGAGGAGACATATCATTGGATGCTGATACACTCTACCCTTCTGTCTAGTATTGACTGGGGCCTGTAAACAAAGCCTGTATGAGTAGGCCACAACTGAGTCCTGAAAACTGGCAACAACTAGAACCCTTCCCGAACAGAATAGCACTGACTCCAATGTTATTATCAGTATAGAAAGAATCTTACGAAGTAAATGCAATAAATATGTTTTTAGTAGTGAGAATTCATGTGACAAGTGAAAACAGAGACCCAACATGTTCACGTGAACATACCCAAACACTGCACAATACAGGGAACCATGTGCATGGAAAATGTACATGTAAACCAGTGCATTCATAGAAAACCAAACTGTGGTAGAGGTTGCCTATGCAAGCTCAACAGACGTGATCCACCACACCAGTAGCTCTCAGATATGCAACCCCTGCATGTGGCAACGAAACCCTGCGAAGAACAGGGACTTTTCACCATTACCAATAGGCCTGTAAACCGGCGCTTGGGGCGACACCATTCAAGGGGAGCGAACAGAGTAGGGAGCGATCAGACCTGTCACGTAATCACCTTCAGATATTAGAATAGAAGGTATTATCGAGGGGGCCTTTCTCGGCTGATCTGCTTTAAGCCCACATTGATCAGATCTTGCAAAGCCTGCTGCAGTGTAAACACGGTAAAGCTATTATTGCCGGGGCAGCAGAGGTGAGCGAGGAGGGAGTTGCGATGAGCCCACGCGCCCTGGGATCAGTCCAATCCGGACGAAGCAGAAGGGCCCACGCGCACTGGGGTCAGTCCAATCCAGACAAAGCAGAACACAGGGAGGTTGTTTGAACAAATAGCTCAGAGCGTTGTTTTCACAACACAGGGAGGTAGAAAGATAGACGGCGCTACCAACAAGCTGTACGCTGACAGTGGAAAGCAGGCCCGGCTCCAGGAATTTTCATCTGGATGAGCCAAAGGTGCATTCGGGTGGGCCACGGCAGGCCCGATTTTTGTAGCGTCTGGGGGTACCTTACAAGCCCTAGATTACATTATATGTACTTCCAAACAGACATCACGATACAATAAGTAGATTCTGGGTGTATACAGAGCATGTAGAGGGTAGGGTAGTAGTAAATTGAGCTAATGTTACTTTTAGGGTTTAGGAGTGAGTAGTAGCAAAGGGATGTAACGGTAAATTGAGGGTTTAAGGATGGGTAGTGGTAAAGGGATATATGGGTGATTTAGGGTTATGGGGTGGATAGTTGCAAAGGGATGTAACGGTAAATTGAGGGTTTAAGGATGGGTAGTGGTAAAGGGATATATGGGTGATTTAGGGTTATGGGGTGGATAGTTGCAAAGGGATGTAACGGTAAATTGAGGGTTTAAGGATGGGTAGTGGTAAAGGGATATATGGGTGATTTAGGGTTATGGGGTGGATAGTTGCAAAGGGATGTAAGCATTTTCTGTGTTGTCTTTCTTTCTACTGAACTAATTAGACAAACCCTGAATACCAATGATTTGTGAGTTTAACGTGTACAACTGGATGAAGTGTGCATGTAAACATGGAGGGAATTTTTAATCCTACACACATGCAAATGCTTTTGGTACGGCCAGAAAGCTTCCTAAATGGAATGGGGCCTAGACAGAACTGCTGGAATTGAGATCTCCAGTCTGCAATCCCCTGTCCTTTGCACAGGAGTTTGGGAACACCATGTTACGTAGAAGTGTAAAACTGCATTTCTACCATCTCAGACAACTGAGTAATAGGAGTAAGTAAGTAAGATAAGCAAGAGTAGGTTAACACAACAGAAATCTACAAGAACCGGTAGCAAAGCAGAGTCTCAAAAAGTAAAGATGTGCAGAAGAACATCCTGAGATCAAACGTTGAGGGTCCAAAAGAAGTGTGTGAAACCAGAGTAACCATGGTCTACCTCCAAAGAGCTCCTATTCCACGAGTTTCAGAATGCTATTTAATCATAATTTCAAGAGTAGGCCCCTCAACAAGATACTGCCTTTCATCCCAGAAGGACTGGACCTGGTTGCAGGAAGCGTAGCAGACTGCATCGTATTCATGGTAGCTCACTCTGGGTTAATCTCTCCTTTAGTCTATTAGTGCAACTACACAAAAGAGTAGAGCCAACCGCACCAGGCTTGCAACAGGCTCATAGAACGGTCTACATCAACTTTAGGGTGTTTGCCTTCTTTCACAAGAGTTGGTTGCCACTTACTGCAGAAGATTAAACCCTATGACCCTAAGCAGGAGCTACACTCCTTCTTGCAGATTCAAGTGACCACCCCAATATACAATTACATACAAATGTTGATCAGTGATACTTCATTAAATAATCTGTGCATTTCCACCAATCAGAAGCCCAAAAAAGCTGATTAAAACTTGTCTGTTCTACTTATGACAGTGTATCAAACTTTTCATTGATAAACTTCAATTTTTCTTTTGTAATTTAAATTTGAAAGCTGTGTCCCAGAGCACCTTAATTCTGCATATTTTTACACTGGTTATAGCTTAGAATAGAATGCTCGGGTGTAACAAGACCTCTGCAGCCTTTAGGTGCGAGGGTGCCCTTAACCCTCTAGAGGGCTCCTCAACCCTTCAGAGGGCCCCCTTCATCCCAAGGCCAATGAGTATCTGTGAGATATGGGCGCTCAAGGGCCCTCATCACATTCTGCAGGGGGGCCCCATCATTTAATGTTATGCCACTGGGAATGATATGGCTCCATCTGGGTCTAGGGGATCCCACCACAAAAGTCTGCCAACCCCACTGCAGTCCTGAGAAAGGTGCACTGTGTTCTCATGTCACAAGACCTCCAATAGTTGAAGAAGAAGTTACAGTGTCCAGCTAAAATATTAAACTAAAAAAAAAACACGTAAAAGCCTTACTTCCAAGAGTATTTATCTCTTGCAGCTATCAGTGACGTAGCTAGTGTGGCAAGGGCTCTAGTGCAAGAAAGAAAATGGGTCCCCTATTTGAACTGTGAAATACCGCAATGATCAGGGTTCAGTGTCCGTCTCTGGCCTCCGTGCCCTGGTGCCACTGGACCTGCTACACCCTGGCATCTCTTGTCTTTTACTTACCAGGGTACCTGACCTATCTGCCTCCTAACATCCCTAGCCTCCACCCAAAGTATCCAATCTCTCTAAAATAGGTCACTGCTTTGGTGTATATCCTCAGGTCAATATTCAAACATTTGGGGGTGTTACATCCCACACATAGTGTTGCCATATAGCTGATTTTATACAGGCCTAACTGAAATTTTAATGTCCCGGCCAGTACAAAAATGTGTAAATTCACCTAAGGCCAGTATTGTTTTGCCTTTCATAATTAAAACAGTAAATATGAGATGAATGCAATTTAAAATGTGTTCACAGTTACACATATGACCAGATTGATAATTAAAGTAAATAAAATCACAAAGTGAATGTTTACAATGAAAATAAACAATTTTACATTAAGTTCTATTTATAGATCATGTCCAAGCCTCTGCAGAATCTCAAAAACATGAACAAATTGTCAGTATTATTGTGTGGGATAATTGTCAGCATGTCCCACACACCCCACGCAGCTATGCTCCCTCAACGTGTTCTTACCTTCTTTGAACTATACAATCAAATTTTGCCTCACAGCATTATCGAATAAAACAGTAACTGCATGACTCAGGAAAGGTGGAAGGCTGTAGCAGGCTTAATTTCTGTCCACATGGTCTATAGAGCAAAGATGAGGCCCACAGAGCAACAGTCAGGGCTGGCTTTTGGCATGAGTGAGCTGGGTCCAGGTCCAGGACACTAATTTTCAGAGGGGCAAAAATAACTGTTTGCTAAAGGTCCTGCAAACAGCAACGCTGCCTAACTTGGTTTCAGTCATTCCATTTAAAGTGCTTTAAATCATTCTTTACATGCTGTAATCAATGTTTTTTAGTATCCTATCAACCCGCTACCTTGCACCCCCATCTACCTCTCACCCCCTACCGCCACACATCAACACCCCTCTCCTCTTCGCAACAAACAACTTGGAACACGTCTGAGGGAGCTAAGTTGTGAGTCATTACCCTCTATGTTGTTACCTCCCTGTGTTATGAAAACAATGCTCTGAGCTATAATGGCACACACCGGCTGATTGTTTACTTTGACTTGTATTTGTATTGAACTTCTTGAATTTAGTTCATTCATTTAGTCTTGCGGCAGTATCATATTGTTCCAACACATACCACATAGTTTTCAACGTACGCTTATGTGACCGCTGTCTTTCCCTACCTGTGTCCAAACATACGCTTCTCCCTAGCGCAACTCACGTCAGTTACAGAAATGTGTATCACATGAGTCCCAGGCAATTAAAATGTCTAGATATTTTGTCATTTTCTGCTAATATCTAGTTTATTGTTGTTTTGTACAACGCTCAAACAGTCAGGAAGCCACTTCAAAGCAACATGCTTGCAAACCTCTGAGATCCTTAGATGTAAAAGTGCACTCATCATGTCCCTTGACACCCTTTGTATATCACAAATAAGTGCATCTCACGGGGCGTGGCCACAGAAGCATGACATAGAATGCGAAATCCATGGGCTTCCAAATGACTGCTTTGAATTCCCATTAATCTTGAGCCTGAAATTGCGATCCACAAAATTGACTATTTTGGAATAAATATATAACTACTTGGAAATATCTATGTAGCATATTGATGGTCTACCGAGCACAGATCAAGAAATTCTCAGAAGCGCCTCTGCCTGCCTGAACAGACAGCACACAAGATGTCTGGATAGGGTGTATAACTAAGACTGACCATGTTTCTCCCTCGTTGCTGAGGGGACCTAGTCTAACATTGTTGTCAATTTTAGCCAGTTATACACCCTATCCCGACAAAGCAAATCTGTACACAGATTTCGTCAGCATATGCAGATGTTTGACACAATATGTGATGCGAGCAATGACAGTAAACCTGCAAGGGCTGCTATAGTGGCAGAACCACAATTTGCTATGCCTGGAATTAGTCCAGTGACCATCAATGCAGTCATGGATATGGTTCCCATCAGACGGTAAGAGATTCCGTTCTGGATAGCACTGAAAACAAATCAGCTTGAAGCAATGTTTCACCATAACGGACCCCAAGAAAAACAGAATTCTCACAATGGGGATAACTCCTCAGGTAGAAAACTGCGCCCCTTGGGGCACAGTCTTTGCTGCAGTATATACAAGAACGCACTGTACACCCTCATTAGCTTTTTGACCAGAAGTGCCTAAATAGATCCAAAATGAGTGCGGGTTAGCCCCTGCCCTGGATTTGGGGATGAAACTGATGGGCAACTTTGCCACAGGATCCGCAATAATGTTAAGTAACATTAAATAGGAAGCGGTAGCGTTGGCTGTATACCATGACTCACACATGTCGCTACGGGAAACCTGAAGCGTGAATTGCCTAAAATTAATGAGTAAACTTATGTATCAATAGGTAGAGATAATTTGGGAGCCAGACCTAGCAAACCACAAAGTAAGGGTAATTCTGGAAAGGATAACTCGAATCAGGCACCCAAGTTTTCTAAAAAGTAATGGGACAGTAACAAAAATAAAGAAAAGACTAAAGCACGGATGGAGAGGGATATACCACGTACCATTAATGTTCTCTTTTCAAACGTCATTCGGCTATGACATTCTTTGAGCTGAAAAGGATTGGCCACCAGAGTTTGTTCAGGAATGTCCCAAAGGGGAAAAGGTAATTTTACCTGCCTTTTCCGACCTCGTTCTAGATGCAGTTAAACATTCATACGCCAAGGAGTGGGCCTTAGCGCAAACTCCGGCATTAGACCGCAACCATGTGGGTTGCGATGATGAATTCCCTTATCACATCATAATTGTGAGGTCCACCCCACAACCACAAAGACAATACCCCATTAAACATGAGGCTAAAAAACAAGTTAGAGAAATACTCACACAACTTGAATACCAAGGTGTAATACCTCCCCTATGAACAATCCCTTGTTTCAAGTAATGAAACCAGACCATTCATATTGTTTAGTGTTAGATTACAGACACTTGAACACTGTTACATGCACATTTGCTGTACAAAACACAAACAGTGTGGCACTAATGAACAATATAGTGCGAAAGAAATACAAAATCACATTGGAATCTCAAATTGATTTTTCTGCCAAAATATAGCACCTGAAAGCAGGTACTTGACCGCATTTAGCGTCCTAGACGCTCAAAAGCAGTTTTGTTGATTGCCCCAGGGGTATAGGGAATAGCCCCGGGCTGTTTTCATCCCGGGTAACAGACCTTTACATGCTTATGACGACCAGGCATTGTCCTATGTCGATGACGTATACTTGATGGATGATGACTTATTAACTCACTTCGGTAGAGTAGACCGCATAGTTTTGGGATTTGCTCTCATGGGTTACAAATTTAATTACAAGAAATCAAAAATTGCCTATCTCAGTGTCCTGTTCTTAGGATATGAGTTGTTAAGTGAAGGCATAAGCCTTGCAACACATTTCCTAAAGAAATGTGCACTTCTACAACCACCGAACACATTGAAAAAACTCAAATCAATATTGGGTTTCCTAAATTTTGGCAGAACTTACATTCCAGAGTAAGCAGAACGGGTAAAACCATTCTACGACTTGATTTGTCCAGACTTTTCAAGTTCACATAGGACACCTGAACACACACGCATTCTACATTCAGTGCAAACTGACATGCTAGCTTCAAAACATTTACACACACGTGTGAACACCACAAACCTGGTGATCCATATAATTGTAGATACATCAGGGTACACCTATGTCACATTGAACAAAGGAGACACAGTACCTATTGCATATAAATTGCATTTATATACAAATGCAGAAATGCGTTTTGCAGTGACAGAAAAAATACTGACGGCAGTATAGAATGCTGTAGTGAAAGAAAGATCATTGGCTCAGGGAAATGAATGATTGTCGTGACTCCCGTCCCAGCTTTAGAGGCTGTGACAAAGGCTAGTGTTCCAAACGCTAAAGCTTTACATCCAGGATGGATACAATGGGCCAACTCACTGACAGCAACAGATGTAGATTACATATGTGACTCTACACTACAAACACAAGCATAGCTCCAATATGAACCTGAATATCCTCTGCCCAATGAAGTCATGCCTCTAGATTAGTATGATTACATCATATATACCGACGGTCCTGCTCAGCCTGCCGTAGGTACGAAGCATCAATACTCTGCAGTGTGCGCAGCACTAAAGGGTAGAATGTAGCATGGAGAATTCCCCCCTTATAAAACCTACACGCAGTCCCTTGGTGAAAGCTCTAATTCTGGCACTTGAGAATACGGATGCTGGATTTCCCAAACTAATAGTGTGTTATTCGTATTATTTTGTCCAGTCTTACAATAAATACGTACACTACTGGAGCCAGAATGGATTCTGAGATTCCAAAGGGTACACAATATAGCATAGGCTGCTTTGGGGTCAGGTGGCCAAACTAAAAGCATGTTTGCCACTGACTCATATGATACGCACATTGAGTTATCAGCATGTAGAAATACACGTTGTAGGGAATTCCATGGCTGACGAAGCTGCAGAAGCAACAGTGCAAACTGCTGCAGTCGCTGCAATTACTCGTTCTAGTACAAGGATAGATGGAGACATCCTGACGCTGTCAACACTGCGTGCGATGGCACCCTCTTGCCTACCAGTTAAGTGCGCAAAACATACCATTTGCTCAGATTCCAGGATTGGGGGATAGAGTAATACCAAATTCAGATCGCAGGTTAGGATTGATCCTACCAGCGCATGACGGTCTAGCATCTGCTCACGCAGGGGTGGCAGCTACAATTTCAGTATTGCAGCAACTCTACTGGTGGACAGGTTTATACACACAGACTAAGAACTTCGTCCTTAAATGCGACATCTGCTAGAAGATGAAGAGTTCCACCATAGTGAGCCCACCACTGGATTGTGTCTGTTTGGACCACTGCACACCCATACAGTTAGATGGGTCTTACAAATACATCTTGGTGGCAGTGGATTCCTGCTCTCAATTCCTATGGGTATGGCCACAGCGATCAGATGATGCCCGAACTGTTATAAAAGTCTTACATATGCAGTAGCCACATTCCATTCGGACCAGGGCCCGACGTTCATCTCCAAAGCTTACAGAGACACCATGGGAAAATTGGGTGTGACTGTGCAGTACTCCTCTTCCTATCATCGTGAGGGAAATGCGGTAGTGGAGAGGAAGAACTGAGTCTTAAAGTAGTCTTTAACAGCTAGAGTATTAGATTCAGGTTGCAGTTGGGTTCACCACCTGTATGGGGTCCAGAGAGCCCTCAATAATCTGCCTAGAATATGGGTGGTCGGACTCCCTATGAGATCCAGTTTGGGGTTAAGATGTGGGTTCCAGACCTTGACAGTCCCAGTAAAGTGGTGGCGGAAACGCCTTTTGGCATCAGTGAACATTTGGATGTTTTACAGGAACTGAACAACTTCCAAGAAGCTCAGAGCAATGTCCAGCAGAAACATTCCACCACTGGTGAAGTGAAGGAAGCGCCAGCAACTCCTGGTTGGATTCCAAAGATCAGTGATCTGGTCCAGTAAAAGATCGTGAACAAAAAGGAACTAAAGGCCATCCTACAGAGTGCCTGTACCTGTCCTGGCAGTTGAAGGTACCAGAACTGTACTTTTACTGCTCCTTGCTGGCAGCAAAAACAAGAGATTATGTCACTAGATCTTATCAAAGCACAGCATGTGGCCAGTTCTGCATAGTAGCTCCTGGGTAGTAACCTCTCTCCTCTCACTACTGTACTTGAGGTCCCATTGGAAGCTTTGACTGAAGATTAAGTGTCATGCTTGCCGTAGGCCGTAGCGGGCCACGGCAAGGGAGTATAAATCTCCCACGACTTTGCACTGGAACGGTTCGCGTTCTAGTGTTCCCGAGTCCCCTAACGCTTCCGGGTTACTCTCCTTCCATTTCCGGATGGAACTGCAGCGTCACTACCCTCGGCGTGGTTCCGGTGCTCTCGGGCTCGATTTTCTTCTGGGCTCCGGGCGCGTCTTCGTGGTGCTCCTTCTCCATTGCCTGGCTCCAGTTCTTCCTCTGTCAAGGCTTCCCGGGCTCCCTGCTCTGCTCGCAGTTCGCCTGTCGCTGGTTCTTCCCTCAACCTCGTCTACTGCTCCGGTGGACCTACAAAGAAAACAGAAAACACATCACTCTGTAAAAGCGTTCTAAGCACATTGCGCTTGAATATTAGTTTGGCAATATAAATGTATGCATAATACCTATCTGAACAATTTCCACCGTCATTGGGGATCTGCCTTGTCCAGATTTCATTTATAGTTCTCTTGTGTATAAAAAGGTATTTTTGTTATGACTTCCTGAAGTAAAGAAGCACAAGGCAGTCGGTTCTCTTCAGTTCTCTATGCCTTACATGAATCAGGTGGGTGCTATTCACTCTTCCTGTTTTTTTTTTACTGTACTCAGTGTTGGTATTGGGTGATATGTCACTGATATTTGTTTCTCCTTATAGATAAACACCATCGTATAACACTGAGATAAATGGGTTATCTAATGGAAGAGGGGAATTATCCAGGAATCTACAGTCACCTTACCATCTATTTAACATTTCAATACCTGATTGCACCTATCTTACCCTATTCCTTGTTGTCCTATGTAGGAATTTTCCTGCTTACCTGGACTGCCATTCGATTAGGAGACATCGTGGGACATTTGTTTATCTCATTTTCCCTTCCCCCGATTTACCATTGTTGCTTTGACATAGTTGGACACGCTAGGTGAATAGGGGAATTTGGGACCTTCCCATCTTGCATGTTGTTTCTGCGTAAAACTTAGGTAAGAGTTTGACAGAACTCAAAGCCCACGTCTTTTTTTCCCACCCGAACAGCATGGAAGAAAGTCAGGTGTCACTTACAGACTTAGCACACATGATTGGTAATCTCCACAAAGAGACCCAAGCTTTGTCCTTATGAGTAGATTCTCTACAATGGGGTATGCGACTAGAAACGAGTATAGGAAATATGGCAGAGGGTGCAGGAGGTCAGTTCCCTCCCCAGTCACCTTCCGTTTCAGGTGCCCCGATAATTCATGTAACCACTCCTCCTGGTATCCCATTGGCCCCTCCTGAGAGGTTCCTGGGCGATCTTGCAAAATTTGCTACCTTTATCAGTCAATGTCAGCTCCATTTTATGTGTAAGGCTTCTTGTTTTCCGAATGAACAAGCTAAAGAAGCATTCGTACTTTCCTATTTGAGTGGGACAGCAGCAAGTTGGTCCATTCCTCTAATAGAGCTGAAATGATAAGGGAGAATTAAGAAAATTGTTCGACAGGCAATCTTTTATGCAGTCCGTAGATACAGAACTGCTCAATTTAAGGCAGGGAACTAAGGACCTAATGACTTACATTGCTACCTTCAATAGGTTACTAGCAGTAGCGAGATGGCCAGAGGCAAAACTCAGTGCATTATGTTATAGAGGCCTCAAAGATGAACTCAAGGACTTGTTAGCTCAAGTAGTTGATCCCACAGACTCAAGCAGCGCCCTCATAGACTTAGTGGTAAAATTGGATCATCAAGTAAATGAAAGAAAAAGGGAGAAGGGGCGCTTTGAAGTGCGTTCTGTAGTATACAGAGAGAGAAAACAAGAATCCGAAAAGGCTATTGAGGAACCAGAACCAATCCAGATAGGAAGCATTCGAGGTCCCCTTACTGAAGAAGAGAGACAGAGAAGGTGTGATTAGAAACTATGTATGTACTGCGGCAAACAGGGACATTTCCTTTTTGAATGTTCTGTGAAACCAAATAAAAGAAGCGGCCCGGAAAACACATAAGCCAGAAGTCTGGAGAGACGAGTATTTCGGGTGGGTCAGAGTTAATTGCCTCACAACACATCATGCAAAAAGATTCTTTGCCGTCCCCTAATCATTTTTTTCTTTCATACCAGTTGAAATGGGAGCAACAGTCTTGTAGTGTGCAAGTTATGTTGGATTCAGGGGCCACAGGGAATTTTATAGACCTTTTTTGGGCAAAAAGCCAAAACATTCCCTTTGTTGATAAGGTTTTTGGGGAGGAGGTTAAGACAATAGATGGCAGCAACATTAAGTCTGGCCCCATAACACATGCTACTGCGGAACTCACGCTGGTTATCCAAGCAACCCATAAAGAAACTATATCCTTCGACCTCATCCAGTCACCCCAGTTTCCAACCATCCCAGTTTCCAGCCATCCTAGGCCTTCCGTGGTTATGCCAGCATAACCCAGTGATTAACTGGAAAGAATCGTCAATAACTTTCGGTTCTAAGATATTGTGAAAATTGCTGTAGAAAAAATGGAGGGCACTCAGGGGGTCTGGCCTTGACCACCAACTCCAGTACTCCTGAATTACCTACCTGTTACCAAGACCTAAGGGACATTTTTGATAACGAAAAGGCCACTATACTTCCGCCACACCGAACCTATGACTGCAGAATAGATTTGGTGGCTGGAGCCCGTATACCATGTAGCAGAATTTATGCATTGACCGAAAAAAGAGAATACATACTTACGTGACTATCTATATGAGATGCTGGGAATCGGATTTATTCGGCCCTCACGATCACCGGCCTCCTCGCCTCTCTTTTTCATCCCAAAACGTGAAGGAGGCCTTAGATGTTGTATCGATTATAGGGCCCTCAATAACGTAACAATAAAGAACCGGTATCCTTTACCATTGATCTCATCCCTTCTGGATCAAGTAAAGAATGCTAAAATCTTCACCAAGTTAGATCTATGTGGAGCATACCATCTAGTGAAAGTCAAGGAGGGGGATGAGTGGAAGGCGGCATTTTGTACCAACTTCGTCCTCTATAAATGTCTGGTAATGCCATTCGGTCTGTGCAATGCCCCGTCTGCCTTTCAGGTTTTTATTAACGATGTGTTGAGAGATATGCTGGATTCCTATGTAATCGCCTATATTGATGACATCCTGATCTACTCCTCTTCAGTTAAAGAGCACGAAAAACAGGTTCGAAACGTACTAAAGAGACTTCGGGATAATCATTTGTACTATAAATTGGACAAATGTCAGTTTCATACCTCTAAAGTGTGTTTTTTGGGGTTTATTCTGTTCCCTCAAGGAATCAGTATGGATCCCCAAAAGGTGAAACCCATAACTTGCTGGCCATCTCCTAAAAATGAAAAGGATATACAAAGCTTTCATGGATTCGCCAACTTTTATAGGCGCTTTCTTGAAGGCTTTTCAGATCGGGCCTCTCCCATAACTAGGCTGCTAAAAAAAGGGGCTGTGTTTGAATGGACCATAACAGCTGAAGAGGCCTTCTGTAAGATGAAACAGGCCTTCACTCAGGCCCCTATATTACAACACCCAAATCCTTCTCGACCCTTTATTGTAGGGGTGGATGCCTCACAAATAGCGGTAGGGGGAATCCTCTCTCAAATAGACCCACTTACAGGATGTCTCCACCCAGTGGCATACTACTCACATAAACTGACACCTGCCAAGCAGAATTATGCTATTGGAGATAAAGAGTTGCTAGCCATTAAGTAGGCTTTCGAAAAATGGCATCAGTACCTATTAATAGCACTTCACAAGGTTACAGTACTCACTGTCCATAGGAACCTGCAGATCCTAAAATCCGCTAGAGCCCTATCAATGAGGCAGTTACGTTGGATGCAATATTTCAGTGCTTTTGACTTCACCATACACTTTCAGGCTGGGAAGAAGAATGGGAAAGCTGATGCTCTATCCCGTTTAGGTTAAGAACCTGAGAAACCCCTGTACAACCCTCCCCCTATATTAGCTAGGGAGCGTCTCATAGGTGCCATTTGTTCTGAAGAGGAATTTATGAGGACAGTGGTTGAGGCACGTAATTCCGCAGAACTAGAGGGGATAGTACAAACACACAATGCAACCAAAATACAAAGTCTACTATACATCCAGGGGGGTTTAGTTCTACCTACACGACCCTTGCAACAGCAAGCATTGGAGTGGTGTCATAACCATCCACTCTGGACATCCTGGGTATAAGAAAACGTTGGAACTACTATGGCCTCACTTTTGGTGGCCCAATATGGCAATAGATACCAAGCATTATGTCCAAACGTGTCATGTATGTGCCCAAGGGAAAGCATGCCATCAGGCCCCTGTAGGATTACTGCACCCTTTAACCATACCTTCTAGTCCATGGCATACCACCTCTATGGATTTTATTGTCGAATTACCCAAAACCACCCAAGGGAACACAACTCTTCATATAGTTGTAGATTTATTAACCAAGATGGCTCATTTTGTCCCTCTGAGATCAATCCCTACGTCTAAGCAATTGACTTCCTTGTTTGTGCAGCACATAGTTCGGTTACATGGCCTTCCTTCTGTTATGGTGTCAGACCGAGGATACCAATTCATCTCTAGCTTTTGGAAGAGTTTGGGTGCCTTGTTGCATATTGATGTTAGGTATTCATCAGGCCATCATCCTCAAACCGATGGCCAATCTGAAAGGGTGAATCAGTGTTTAGAACAATACTTGAGGTGCCAGCTTTTACATTCTACATCAGACTGGGACACACTCATATGGGTAGCAGAATTTTCTTACAACAACAGTTTTCATTCTACCACCAACTACTCTCCGTTCTTCTGCAATTATGGGTTCCATCCCGGTGTCTTCTGTTACTGTGTGGCTGTCTACCAAGGATATTGTAGTGAAAGGATCCTGTAAATTAAAACCCCGTTATATCAGTCCTTACAAGATAAGTAAGGTTATCAATCCTGTTGCAATGAAACTTGACCTCCCGGCTACGTTAAGACTACGCCCTGTTTTCTATGTCTCCCTGTTAAAACCAGTGATAGAGGGTACGAAATTGCCTAATCTCCCTGCTCCTATGATGATAAATAATGAACCTGAATATGAGGTGGAAATATCATAGACTCACGAAGGGTGAGACAGAAGCTACAATACCTCATACATTAGAAAGGATATGGTGTTGAGGACCGCTCTTAGGAACCAGCAAGTCATGTACACGCCCCTCAATTGTTGCGACTCTTTCATAGACGCTACCCTGAGAAATCCAAGCCTGTGGGGAGTTCTATATGGGGGGGGTGTACTGTCATGCTTACTGTGGCCTGTAGCGAGCCAAGGCAGGGGAGTATAAATCTCCCTCGACGTTGCACTGGAACGCTTCGCGTTCTAGTGTTCCCAAGTACCCTAACTCTCCTTCATTTTCCGGCCAGAGCTTCCGCGTCACTACCCTCGGTGTGGTTCCGGTGCTCTCGGGCTCAATTTTCTCCTTGGCTCCAGGTGCGTCTTTGTGGTGCTCCTTCTCCGTTGCCTGGCTCCAGTTCGTCCTCTGTCGAGGCATCCCGGGCTCCCTGCTCTCCTCGCAGTTCGCCTGTCGGTGGTTATTCCCTCAACCTCGTCTACTGCTCCGGTGGACCTACAAAGAAAACAGAAAACACATCACTTGGTAAAAACGTTCTAAGCACATTGCGCTTGAATATTGGTTTGGCAATATAAATGTATGCCTAAAACGTACTTGAGCAATTTCCTCCGTCCGTGGGGATCTGCCTTGTCCAGATTTAATTTAAAGTTCTCTTGTGTATAAAACGGTATTTTGGTTATGACTTCCTGAAGTAAGGAAGCACAAGGCAAATTCAAGGTCCAAGGTACCAGATATCTAGTGCAATCGGTTCTCTTCAGTTCTCTTTGCCTTACATGAATTAGGTGAGTGTTATTCACTCTTCCTGTTTTTTTTTTACTGTGCTCAGTGTTGGTATTGGGTGATATGTCACTGATATTAATTTCTCCTTATAGATAAACACCATCGTAAAACACTGAGATAAATGGGTTATCTAATGGAAGAGGGGAATTATCCAGGAATCTACAGTCACCTTACCATCTATTTAATATTTCAGTACCTGACTGCACCTATCTTACCCTATTCCTTGTTGTACTATGTAGGAATTTTCCTGCTTACCTGGACTGCCATTTAATTGTGAGACATCGTGGGACATTTGTTTATCTCATTTTCCCTTCCCCTCTTCCCCTGATTTACCATTGTTGCTTTGACATGGTTGGGCACGATAGGTGGTTTGGGGAAGTTAGGACCTTCCCATCTTGCATGTTGTTTCTGCGGAAAACTTAGGTAAGAGTTAGAAATTAAGCTTCTTCTCTCTGGCTAGGGACTAATAACACCGAAGTATCACTTCTTCCTGTTACATCAACAAATTCCATACAATGGGGTGTGATTAGAGTGCCAAGATGGCGGACGCTCTCTCGAGAGAGAGAGGCTCCGTGCGTCTACCCCATTATCTGACATAAATCCTTGTTACCAGCTAGCATCAAAAGCCTCTCCATGCACCATCTGCCTCCCTGGATTACAGTGAGCAGATGGCAACGCTCCTTGAATGGATTGGCGGACCAGAATAGGGGCGTCGCTGAGGACCTAGCCGTGGCCTACACCCGCATGGAAAGCCGCGGGCAGGAAGTGTGGTGCAGAGGCCAGCGGCTGCACTGTGCACCGCTGCCTCGTGGTCTCCTGCTGATCACCACCCATCTGCTGAGGCACTCTACTCTACTGTCCTGTGAGGCCTTGCGGGCCGGATCATACCTAAGCTCGTCTGCATGCGTGGCACACTAAGGTGATCAAGAAGGGGACTGAGAGTGCAGGGATCAGTAGCTGCACATGTGATTGGGCCTGACTGACGATGCTACAACGCAGGGAGGAGATATGCAGCATGCTACAGTAATAAGGCACTCCCAAATGACAAAGCAAACTGCGGTGGGGTTCGGGGGTAGTTAAGCTGGGAATGGCATTAGACTACTACTGCTAGGGTGACACGTAGTGGGATCCCTTGCGGTAATCGCTTGCGTGGCGCTGCAGCTGTGTTCGGCTGCACTGGGACTAGCTGATACCCGGAAGGTCGGATCAGACCCAGACTCACGGTGCCAGGCACCGAGAAACTGTCAACCAGCGGCGACAGGACCTGTGGGCCGGCACGGGTGTAGCTCCTGCTACTGGCTGCGAACACACCAGACCACCCAACTTCTCCCTAAGGCGGTAGCACAGCACCATATTCCAGAGTGCCGATTTGCTGAGCTGTGCCATTTACCCCCTCTCCAGAGCACTCATAGAGTGTGCTGAACATTGTCCCGGGCACGTCGCCTCACACCCCCATCTTGGCACGTAAGCAGCGGGAGCAGATAGGAGGTTGTTGACACGGATCTTGACTAAGTTTATTTTTATATAACACTATATAGGTACATGGCTGCCCCCGTCCCTGTCTGGTCTTGCTGATCGCGTGTATCCTGCTGCCATTCCCTGCAGAGGCGCAGATTTTGATCACCTGATATTGGGCGGTCAGCCCACCTGTCAGCAACTGGGACCCATAACGCTGCTGCCACGCTGTCTTACGCACACAGCGTTGTATTGACCGAAGGCAGCACTAAATCCTCGGCGTAGAAGAAGCAGTGATTCACATAACTGGACTATACCTGATATTTTGCTTCCTCCTACCCCGCTTAAACCTTTGCATTACTGTTGCCACAGAGCGCTGAAGTTACTGACCGGAGCAAGGAGTGGCCACCAACCACAACTAGCCTGTCAACTGATGCGCGCTGTACACTAGACACCGCGCGTCTGTGCCACAGCTGTTGCGTTGACCCCTATCAATATAGACCCTGACTTCATCTCAGGAGTGGGTGTGGCCTACGGCAACCTCTCCAAGGTACTGGACACTGTTCTTTCCATCTGAAAGAAGCGTGCTACTGGCACGGCGTGGATGGGGGTCGAAGTGCTGAGCCCCTGTTAGCGCACCGGCGATGTGCTACACCATGCAACTGTACTGTGAAGCCACCAGACGTTAAAATATGCCATGGGGCGACTGCGCTTGGTCAATCTGGGCCCACTTGCACTCTTTATGATGGCTCCTGGTACATCATATGGGGACGCCTCGCAACCAAAGCCCCCGGTCTTTCAGCAGCAATGGAAAGCAAGTTCAACACTCTCCTGGCAGCCTTGGAGCGTGCCATGACATTCTTAAAGGCCAGAATCGATAATGTTGTCACAGACCTCACGCTACTACATGCAAACCATGGCAAGCTTGCTGACAAGGTCGACTAGACGGAGCGGACCGTGGCTGAACTGCAACCCACAACCCAAAGCATGGAATCTTCCTTGAAGACACTAACGGACCGTGTCTGTACACTGGAGCAAAGAGCTGAAGACACAGAGGGGAGGTCCAGAGGAACAATATATTAATAGTAGGACTACCAGAAGAAACAGAGGGCTGAGATGCAGTTACGTACATAGAAGGCTGGATACGAGACCTGCTTCCTCCGCACGCTCTGTCGCAGTATTTCTCCATTGAGCGTGCACATCGGGTTCCAGCGTGTAGACCCCCACCTGGTTCCTATCTAAGACCTATGGTGCTCAGGGTGCTGCATTTCCGCGATAGAGACTAGAAAGCTCCCCGAAGAGTCAATAGGGAACTCGCACATTATGTTTTTTTCCAGATTATACAGTTGCAGTCCGACGTCAACGGAGCACACTCCTCACAGTAAAATGACGTCTCTGAGAACTAGCCTTAAAGTGTGCACTTCTCTTGCCTGCGCGACTTTGTGTGGTTGCAGGCCGTGACACACACTTCTTCAACTCCCCGGAAGAAACCTCCCACTGGAGGTAACATGAACCGCAAAACTGACCCGGGCCGCTGCCAAAAGTGCTGCCCAAAAACACAGTTAGCCCAAGTCCACAAGGCTGCGCCGGACCTGGAGCAGATGATCACGGAGCGCCGTTAAGCGCAGGAACACACAGCTGCACTCGCGGAGATATTGCGCACTCAAGCCCTGAAACTGAATCGCTCCACTCCTCCAGTGATGACAATTCTACTACCACTTGGCCCTCCAAATTAGATTTGCTTCCTCCTCTATGTGTGACCCCGCAAACACCCGAAGACCTCAGCTGACACCCTAGTCACTATAATTAGTTTTCCTCACTCCTGCTATACGCTGATATGATTGCAATGTATGATATGGTCAAATCTCCATAGGTACTGATGTCATTACATTTATAGTTGATATGTTCTGTTAAAGAAACATGCATAAATATTATGTATGCAGGCCTCTGCCTGACACTGAATCAAGTTGATACGCTGGTAACTGTTACTGTTTGTATATTTGGGGGGGGTTTATGCAACTGACGTTCCCTACCTCTGTTCCCCCGCATAACTACACTAGTTAGTGGACACATGCATATTATGTCTTGGTTTGGGCAGAAGCTCGGTTGGTGCTCTGCTCCTCTGGTATTCAAAGGTTTGTTTTGCATTGAACTGTTAAGGCAACCTGTTGAGCAGGTTAAATTCCACCTGATACACAGCCCTACTGCAACCTCTCATCACTGAGCACAATGTCAGATTGTCTCATGCACACAAAAAATTTGCACCATTATGCTGCACCACCACTTACGTCACCTGTTTACAACGAAATGGCAAACATTACGATCCTGACATTGAATGTGCGGGCCTCACACACCCCTGCATGCCGCTATGCTATCTACTCTTATCTGAAACGTCACTCAGTACATATCGTGCTAATGCAAGAGTCCCATTTGATACGATCAGAGGTGACTAAAATCCAATGCCAGTGGCACGGGCAGGTCTTTGCCACTGACTTCTCCTCCTATTCCCGTGGGCCAATAGTTTGGGTGAGACCGGGGGTACCGTTTATAACAAACTAAGTGGTAACCCCTGAGGGTAGATATGTCCTCGTCTCGAGTAGATTAGATGGTTGGCGGGAACTAATTGGTTGCCTCTTTGCCTCGAATACGGATCAAACAACATACCTAAACACTCTTTCTGGGGTTCTTTCGAAATGGAATGGGATACCATTGTTGCTGGGAGGGGATTTTAATAGTGTGCTTGATGTCTACCTAGACCAACCGTTTCCCCTACTACCCTGCACTACTGCTTCATCTAATGCGAGAGCACTTAACAGCTGGCTACTAAATTGGGTTCTCGCTGATATTTCGCACGCACTTAATGCTATAACAAAGATATATTCCTTCTACTCTGTGCCACACTCCCTTCATGTCAGGATAGACAGACTGGTGGGTACATCTGAACTTGCACCATACGTCACCCGCATTGATTACCTGGGTCGCACCCATTCGGACCATAACACACAGTATTTACAGCTTGCATGGACTATGAACACTCCTCCAATTCCCACATAGCGACTGCAACAAGTGGCCCTAGAGGACCCTCCTTTCTGCTCATCCATGGGAACGGCCATAGATGAATAATATTATTCTAATGATGCCACCACAGAAACGTGTTCAATGGAACGGGACGCATTCAAGGTGACATTATGCGGCGTGTGTCTGGCCCTGCACAGGAATATTCGCAAAAATCTAGACACTGACATAGCACATACCGAGCAGTAGCTGTTACGTTTGGAAAATGCAGCAGCAGGTAGCCCTTCTGGAATGCCAAGCCTGGCAGAAGCATACAGAGAACGTTCAGCGCTCTTGGAGCGATTGAGATTTCACAATTATGCTGCCCACTTGGCCAAAACTCATGCTGTAGCGGACAAGGCGGACTCTCTCCTGGCCTGGCTAATCCATTAGGATGGCCCTAGCGGCCCCATTAGTGGAATCTGTTCCACTGACGGTTCTCTTCTTTACTCACAGAGAGAGATTCAGGATGGACTGACCGGCCACTACACCCCTCTATCGTCACTTACCACTGCTGCCCCAGATGATATCACTTTCTTTTTAACTGCTGTGTCACTGCCACAAATCATGCAGGACCAGAGGCAGGAGCTAGAAGAACCCATTACGCCATTCGAAATACGTGAAGCGATACGGGCGTTAGCAATAGGTAGAACCCCAGGCCCAGACGGTTTGCCCGCGAAGTTTCATAAGGCTTACTACCAGTTGCTGGTGCCCCGTTTGCAGGACCTATACAATGAGGCATTGAGGACTCCTGTCTCCCAGCCTCCTTATGTGAAGCACTTCGGATTTAATTGCCAAAACCTGGCAGGGACCCAGAAGCACTAAGTTCATACAGGCCGTTGGCCTTACTGAACACAGTAAGGCCAAATCTTAGCAAAAGAATTGGCGCATAGGCTACCAATGTTGAACCCAGCATTAATACACCCAGATCAAAATGGGTTTGTCCCGACCTGCACCACCTCCCTCAATCTGCAGCGATTTTTTCGCATACTGAAATACGCTTCAGCTTCATGGCCCCTATGCGGGCTGTTTGCTTCTATATCTGGAACGAGCCTTTGACTCGTTGGAGTGGCCCTTCCTGCTATCAGTAGTACCCCATTACGGTTTTGGAGACAGGTTTACTAGATATGTCCGACTGCTATACACGTTACCGCTGGCTAGGGTGAGGACGGAGCCCCTCATATCTGACCCTATCCACATAGGACTTGGTTCAAGACAGGGATGCCGCCTCTCACCTTTGCTTTTTTCCCCTAGTGGTGGAGCCTCTGGCAGCTCATCTACGCGCTCGGGGTACCGAGTGTGGCATACCACTAGGAGACGGTACCCACGCTGTATTTTTATATGCAGATGACCTGCTTATATATTTAAGAGATATCTCCTCCATCCCCGCAGACATTGTGTGCACAGTTCGCTGCTCTTTCAGGCCTGGGGGTCAATTGGAAAAAATCTTGTGCATTCCCGTTTTTCTCCACTATGCCCAACCCGCACCTTACCATCGACACAACTCCACTCACTTGGCAGCCCACTACGTTTCGGTATTTGGGGATACAAATCTATCATTCCCCAGTGGACCTCTTTGACTGCATTTTGGTGTGAGCAGTCACGTCACTGAGGGCCCAGATGGCTTTTTGGAAAACGCTTCCCTTGTTGGTAACTGGCCGAATGGCATTACTCAAAATGGTTGTGCTCCTTCATCTCCTTTATTATTCTGTGAACCTGCCCCTACATGTACGTCCTTCCTTTTTCCGCTCGTTTGAAAGTGTGATGAGAGACTTTCTCTGGAACAACTCCAGATGTCACGTAGCATTGGCAAAGCTATATTAACCTATAAATCATGGTGGCCTTGCAGAACCCAACTTTGAGCAATACTATCTGGCGGCACAGCTTCAATGGGTGGCATGGTGCCTCTCCACCTCGCAACTGTTAGACACAGCCATGTTGCTACCAGCCTGGAGCCTATCTAATACATTACAGTTATTTCACCCCTGTAATCGCCTCCTACTGCCACAGCCTACACTACTGCTGGTTGCCTATCGCTGCTATCAGAGGAGCCTTTACCTTACATGCCAGACTCTCCCTTATGCCCCAGCGTGGCCCTATTAGTCATGCCACGCGTAACAGAGTAGAATTGACCAAATGGGAGGCCGCTGGAATCCAGACAACAGGCAAACTTTATAGGGATGGTACACTCCTATCTTATGAAACTCTGGTGGTGGAGGACAGACTCCCTGTGGGACAGTATTTACTGCATGCTTCCCTCGTAGGGGCACTGGGTCGAAGCCGGGGAGATATGACCCACGAACCACCAAAGCACCTTACAATACAATACTTACATGTCCTAGGTCGAGGCAAGCACCTGGTACGCTGGCTGGCGGGGTCCCTACGCTCACATACAGCACTGTCTCTCATGCTGCTATGCGGTAGGTGGGAGGTAGACTTGGGCTGGCCTTATATTGACAAGGAATGGGATACAGTGTTGGAGAGCCCTGTCAATGTCCCCTGAAATGCCAGATTCCGGTTGATTCAACTGTATGTTGTACATAGATCAATCAATCAATCACAAGATTTGTAAAGCGCACTACTTACCCGCGAGGGTCTCAAGGCGCTGAGGGAGAGGAGGGGGGGTGTTGCCGCTACTGGTCGAATAGCCAGGTCTTGAGTCGTCTCCTGAAGGTCAGCAGGTCTTGGGTCTGTCGTAGGTTGAGGGGAAGGGTGTTCCAGATCTTGGCGGCGCAGTGAAAGAAGGATCTTCCTCCGGTGGTGGTTCTCCAGATGCGCGGGACGGTGGCCAGGGAGAGGTCGGCGGAGCGGAGTTGACGGTTGGGAACGTAGAAGGAGAGTCGACTGTTGAGGTAGGCTGGGCCGGCTTTGTGGAGTGCCTTGTGTGCGTGGATCAGGAGTTTGAAGGAGATTCTCTTGTCGACGGGGAGCCAGTGCAGGTTTTTCATGTGGGGGTGATGTGGCTGTGGCGTGGAATGTCGAGGATCAGGCGTGCAGAGGCGTTTGGATTCTTTGCAGTCGTTTGATGAGCTTGGTCGGGGCTCCTGCGTAGGGCGTTTCCGTAGTCGAGTCTGCTGCTGACGAGGGCCTGGGTGACTGTTCTTCTCGTGTCTGTCGGGATCCACCTGTAGATCTTGCGGAGCATGCGGAGGGTGTTGAAGCAGGAGGAGGAGACTGCGTTGACTTGCTTGGTCATGGTGAGCGTTGAGTCGAGGATGACTCCCAGGTTGCGTGCGTGGTCGGTTGGTGTCGGGGTTGCCCCTAGTGACGAGGGCCACCAGGAGTCGTCCCAGGCTGATGGGTTGGAGCCGAGGATGAGGATCTCCGTCTTGTCTGTGTTCAGCTTAAGTCAGCTGCACTTCATCCAGTCGGCGACGGCTTTCATTCCTTCGTGGAGGTTGGATTTGGCGGTGAGGGGGTCCTTGGTGAGGGAGAGGATCAGTTGAGTGTCGTCGGCGTAGGAGATTATGTTGAGGTCGTGCTGTTGGGCGATGCGTGCGAGTGGAGCCATGTAGATGTTTAACAGTGTCGGGCTGAGGGAAGATCCCTGGGGTACGCCGCAGATGATCTCGGAGGCTTCTGATCGGAATGGGGGGAGGCGGACGCTCTGGGTTCTGCCGGAAAGGAAGGAGGTGGTCCAATCCAGGGCATTGTCTCGGATCCCTGCGTCGTGGAGGCGTGTGCGTAGTGTGCGGTGGCAAACAGTGTCGAAGGCGGCGGAGAGGTCCAGGAGGATGAGGGCCGCCGTCTCGCCGTTGTCCAGCAGGATCCTGATGTCGTCTGTGGCGGCGATGAGGGCGGTCTCGGTGCTGTGGTTGCTGCGGAATCCTGACTGGGAGGGGTCCAGGATGCTGTTATCTTCGAGGTAGCGGGTGAGCTGTCTGTTGACGATCTTCTCGATGACCTTAGCTTGGAATGGAAGCAGGGAGATGGGCCGGAAGTTCTTGAGGTCGCTCGGGTCCGCCTTGGGTTTTTTGAGTAGGGCGTTGATCTCGGCATGTTTCCAGCTCTCTGGGAAGGTCGCGGTCTCGAAGGAGAGGTTGATGACGTTGCGCAGGTGGGGTGCGATGGAGCTGCCGGCTTTGTTGAAGATGTGGTGTGTAAAAGGGTCTGATGGGGAGCCGGAGTGGATTGTGCCCATGGTCTTGATTGTGTCCTCGGTGTTCACGTTGACCCAGGCTGTCAGGGGGTCGTGGTCGATGGGGTGCGGCGGGTCTGATGTGCCGGGGCCTGTTGGGGTCGTCCGGGAGTCGAAGCTGTCGTGGATGTTGGCGATCTTGCGGTGGAAGAAGGTGGCGAGGGAATCACACAGGGCTTGCGACGACGGGATGTCGTTGGCGTTGGAGCTGGGGTTGGAGAGTTCCTTCACGATGCTGAAGAGCTCCTTGCTGTTGTGTGCGTTGTTGTCGAGGCGGTCTTTGAAGGAGGTCCTCTTGGCGGACCTGATGAGGTGATGGTGGTTGCGGATGGCGTCTTTGTGGGCTGCGCGGCTGTCCGGCGTCTTCTTGCTGTGCCATTTGTTCTCCAGTTTCCGGCAGGTGCGCTTGGATGCCAGGAGTTCCGGGGTGAACCAGCTGGCTCTCTTGCTGGTGTCTTTGTAGGTTGGTTTTTCCAGCGGGGCTAAGGTGTTGGCGCAGTTGTCCATCCATTGTCTGAGATTACGGGCGGCGGCGTCGGGGTTGGAGGGTCGGTGGGTGGGCTGAGTGCGAGGTTTGTCTGGAGTTGGTCTTCGGTGACTTTGCTCCAGCATCTGCGGGGGATCTGTAGGGTGCGGTGGTGTGCGGCGGGTTTCCGGAAGGTGAAGTGGATGCAGTGGTGGTCGGTCCAGGTGAGTTCGGAGGTGTGGCTGAAGGAGACGTGGGAGCTTGAGGAGAAGATAGCGTCGAGCGTGTGCCCGGCGATGTGGGTCGGCATCGTGACGAGCTGTTTCAGTCCGAGGTTGGCGAGGTTGTCGATCAGGGTGGAGGAGTTGCTGTCGTTGTTGTTCTCCAGGTGAAAGTTCAGGTCTCTGAGGAGGATGTAGTCGGTGGAGGTCAGGGCGTGCGTGCTGATGAAGTCGGCGATGGAGTTGCTGAACTGGGGTCGGGGTCCGGGGGGTCTGTAGATGAGGGTGCCTCTTACGGTGGTGTTGGGAATCCGTGTGGATCTGGAAGTGCATGTGTTCGGCGGTGCTGAGAGTGTCGTCGGTGCTGTTCGAGACCTTGATGGTGTCTTTGTGGACGATGGCGATTCCTCCTCTGATTCCGTTGGTGCGGTCTCTGCGGGTGATCTTGTAGCCGTCGGGGATGGCTATGGTGATGTCGGGTGCGGAGGATTCGTTCATCCAGGTCTCTGTCAGGAAGGCGACGTCCGGTGATGAGGTGTCGAGTAGGTCCCAGAGCTCGACGGCGTCTTTGCGTGCGGAGCGGGTGTTTAGTAGGATGCTCCGGAGATGGTTGAGGTCCTTCTTGGCGGGAGTCTCGGGCTCTCCGAGGCAGGTGAAGCTGCAGTTCCGGCAGGTGAAGGGACCATGGGTGCGTTTCGGGGCGGCCTTGAAGCAGGTGGAGGTCCGTCCTGGGTTGAGAGCGATGAGGGTGCTATCTTACCCCTGATAAAGGAAATTTATATTTTGGGCACGCTGATGCCGCCTGCCCTCGCTGCCAGCTGACAAATGCAGACCTCCTGCACATGCTTTGGGCCTGCTCCCGGTTACAACACTACTGGCAGGAAATAGTAGTCTGCTTGAAGCACTGCACTGACAGAACACTCATGGTTACATAGTAGGTATTCATTTTAGGGTTATATCACAGGGACAAGAAATACAAAGTCACATCTAGATTTATTGACTTAGGGCTACTATTGGACACAAGCCTGATTAACCGCAGATGGAAATCACCTGACTCCCCCCACCCCCCATGTCACGGCCTGGCTGCACTCTTTCACTAACTGGGCACAGGCAGAAAGCACCGCTGTATGTAAAGAGGACAACTTTGGACTCCGGAAATACCCTATTGCTACATATTGAGCCTCTCTAATGACAGACTTACACGTTGAAGTACCTGTTGGTTCCATAGCCCACAGCGTCCATTCTGAGCGAGGCGACGAAGTGGGGGAGGGGGACCGTGAAACACCTCCAGACACTGTGGAACCCATTTAGGACACCACTCTTAGCTGTCATCCACCCTGCGCTGACATTTATTAGCACAGCGGTAGTTGAAGACATGGAAGCATAAACTCACATAGGTAAATATACAAGAAACACCCCATGGTGGAGAAATGGGATTTGTTGATAGGACCGATGTGACTCAGGTAGCCATATAATAAGTTTATGTTCTACCTGTTTGAAATAAATATTGTTTGGATCTGTCATTACAAGCTTCTAATGTCTGGAATGATTAATGGTGATTACTAAATGAAGCTCGTCACTTGTACTAAAATGACATACTCAATGTTACATCTTTGTGCTGTATCTGTACCTGTATCATGAAAAACAAGAAAACAGAATTAAACAAGAAAAACAAATTCCATACAATCATCATGTACAGAAACACAGATTTCAATTCTGCAAACAGACAAGGATGGTGTCTACCACAAAGTACCACCATTAGAGCCATCTCTTTCGGTATGCTTGAGTTACCAAACGAAAAAGTTCTAGATCTGTTACCACAATTTCCTTGTGGAGTCAGGATTGTCGTATTCTGAGGCTGCGCATTCCACCTGTTAATTTTTCTGGTTAGGGGTACAGCCGGTGCCCTGTGTGCCTGCAGGACTAAGGCCAACATATCCTGATGGTGTGCATAGAATCAGTCTTGCACAGTTTTGATGTTTATGTTGTCAAACAAGCGCACAGTTTTTACTGAGAAAGTATAAGTCGTAAGATGTTGGCAATGTTGTGTAAATAATGGTGTCTACAATGGTGAAAACAAAAAATTTCATCATAATTAGATGTATGTAGGAAAGAAGGATCTGCTTTCATGGTTACCGCCACTTTTTGCTTGGTGTTAGTATGTTTTGGACTAGTCTGACTGGGATCCTGCTAATCAGGATACCAGTCACTGTGCTTCTTCCCTAAATTTGACCATGGTAAGTACTGTTGTACATCCACAACAGGCTACTGGTGTATCCTTGTGAGTCCCTAGTATATGCTACTAAAGTACCCAGGGCATAGGTACACCAGTGGTCTTCCATGGGCTGCAGTATGTATTGTGCCACCCATGGGAGCCAACTCAAACTGTGACTACAGGTCTGCCATTGCAGCCTGTGTGGTTTGGTGCTTGCACTCTCATGACAGATATAAGATTCCTTATATCCGAGGTCACTACACTTAAAACCTATGAGTCACCCCTATGGCAGGCTCTTCAGTCCTGGGGGCAGTGTGCTTGGTTATAAGTGTGAGGGTGCTCCTGCATGAGCAGGACACACCTACAAACCCCGGAGTTGATTCTCCAGGCTTTGTAAGTGTGGTCAGACATTTTGATACATATAGTGTACATCAGTCATTACAAGATGTCTAACTATATAGAGGCTCCCTTGGGGTACCCCCCTGTACTCCCGGTAACAACCTTTCAGGGTCTGACATCAAGCTAGTGCTACTGCCGACCACAGACATGATTCTGCCCTCCTGCTGCTGATCCAAGCTCGAGCAGGGGAAGGTAGAACAATAGTTTTCCTGTCGCAGGGTGGTGTGACCACCTCCCAGACAGGACTTAGTGTATTGGGCTGGGGGGGGGGTGGCTTCCCAGCACCACCAGACTGGTTTGAAGGCATATTTAGTGCCCTCCTTACATACTCTAGTTTGAACCAGTTCAGGGGAGCCCTTTGGTCCCACTCTGGCGCAAAACTGGACAAAGGACATGGGAGTATTCTCCCCTCTGTCCAGCCTCTCCTCTAGGATGGACCCTTGAGTTGTTCCAACCCTTACCTTAGGGTACTTAAGGACTTACCTGTGGATGGGTCTTCAGATTCGTCGTGGGACAAGACTCAAGACTAAAACCACATCACTCTACGACTGTCTGGACACTTGGACTTTGCCTGAAACCAAGACTGCATCAAGGAAGCCTCCTGCTGCTCCTGGTCTCGCTGTTCTGCAAGTCTTCTTCATCGTCTGTATCTGCGCTTCATCCAGGACCTTCAACAGACCTGTGAGCATCAAGGACACCCGAAGTAACCTCCCTTGGAGTAAAGGAGTCACTCCCCGGCATCTGCAGGCATCGCAATGAAGCTGACCGGTCTGCTGCTCCCAACGTACCACGGACTTTGAAAGGCTCAGCAACACAGGTGGTGATTCTGCAACTCCCTCAAGGCCTGACCTGTCCTCTCTGCAATTCTGAAGCCAGTATCCCAAGTCGGAACTGATGGGACCAAACACCTGTGCACCGGGTTGACTTGCCGTTGCCAAGGTTTGTTGGCTCTGCACTCCAGAGATCTTGGAGCTATAAGAAGCTCCAGCCACCAGCATCTCTTCCTGCCAAGTACAGAATCCTCACCACATCCTCTGCACTGTGGGCCTTCCTTCTTGGTGAGCTGCTCGAGGTCCTCTTGCGACTCCTGTGTCTTCGGCCTGTGGGTCTTCCTGAGGATCTTCTTCTGCTTTAGTGGACTCCCCTGTTTGCTCGGTGTCTACTCTGACTGTCCTGCTTGTCGTGAGTCCCTTGGACCTTGCCGGTCTCAACATTGCTCCTTCTTTGCTTCCCCCGCCAGTTGCAGCTGCCAAGGCTTGCTGGTGCTCCAGACGGACACCGACCCCCTGGTTCTCGACTTCCGACGTGGAACAGCTCGTGCACGGCTCCTGGTCTTCATCAGCATCGCCTGGTCCTCACAGCTGCAACAACAAGGTCACTGTCAACTCCTCTCAACCGTCCGACATCGGTGGGCATTGCTCTTCCGTGCCTCCTGGTCACCTCCGAGTGGCATAGACTCTGTCTCCTCTGCTTACAGGTTCTCCTCTTCAAGATTCCACGCTTGGATACATAAAAAGATACACATATCATAAAAACATTAGCACATTATTCATTTTTGTAAAGTCATGTATGTAGAATATACTTCAAGAAACAGTCTTGTGAAATCAATATTATGGTAAAGAACAGTACTGTGCTATTGTTTTTATGATATGTGTATCTTTTTATGCAATGGTTTTATGCAACGTACTGATTGATTTGTTTCTATGTGAAAACAATTGTTTTTATTATATTGAAAATAAAGGAGGAGAGATATATTTGTTACCAAAAATAAGGCGTATAGTCTGTATGGAGTGTATGAAATAGTGGATAGAATTAAATTGAGTGGCAGTCAATTCCAAATAATATAACACAGGGGACGATCTCTTTTGGTCATTTGAAACCCAGTACCCTTTGTGTTCGAAGGGTTCCTCTCTTATTTGTTTGTCTGTTCCTGGGTACATACCATGGGTGGTTCCTTGGGTCCCCAGCCCCTCTGAGTCTCCTGGTACAAGTCCTGACTTTGTTCGCAGTTCGCATTCCACTTCTTTAGTATATGGTTTGATCCCCCCTTGGAGACCACTGTATTTTATGCTTACTTACATATTTGCAATTGAAGTATTATTGTGTATTTGTGTTGATATCTCCAGGTAGGAGATATACCAATGTGTTAGTGAGTGTTGTGTAAGAAATAGACATATTTGTTAAATATACAATACCTACACTCCATCATTAGACCAGTAAAATAAGCTGCTTAACACTCCTTCAGCATGACCACCAGAATCCTGGAAGGCCAGAAGGGCAGGATGACTTTGGGTTGGGTGGAGGTGAAGAAGAAGGGTCAGAGGTGGCTCACTCATATGATCCCACTTTTGAGCCTGACCAGGAAGAGTCTGATGACTCCACACTGGTGAATTCTGATACCCCAGGGAATAGTACAGATGGAGGAGAGGGAGTCCCCTAGAGGTAGGTCCCCCTTTTTTCCTCCTGGTAGTGTGAAAAGAGCCCAGGGGAGGTCTAGGTCCTCCTCTGTCAATTCCAGTGGCCCTATCACTTCCATAGGGACCTCCATCTCTAGTCAGAGGGAGGACTTCTTAGAAAGGGAATACCACTTGCTCAAGCTTGAGAGAGCCAAGCCGAGGCTCAAGATGGAGACAAGGAAGCCCTGGAGGTGCAGAAGGTCAGGTAGAATTTGGGACTAGGGTCCTATGGTGGCAGCACTAGCAAACCTAGGGTCAGGGAGACTTACTTTAATACTAGGAACCTGAGCAGGATAGTACCTCCTTACCAGGAGGGGATGATATCCATAAATGGGTCACTGCCTTGGAGAGGGCCTGTAAAGTCCAGAAGGTTCCTCAAGGGCAGTGGGCAGCTATCCTGTGTCTCTCCTGTGCTAACAAAAGTAGAGACAAACTTCTCACTGTCAAGGAGGAAGAGGCTGACAACTACTCAGTCTTGAAGAGTGACCTCATAGATGGGTTTGGTTTAACCACTGAACAATACAGGGTTATGTTTAGGGACACACAGAAGGCACACATCCAAGACTGGGTTGATTTTGTAGACAGTGCTATTACGGCTCTGGAAGACTGGCTTCATGGAAGTAATGTACATGACTATGAAGGACTGTACAATTTATTGATGAGGGAGCACATACTTAATAATTGGCAAAATCAGCAACTGCACCAGTACCTGGTGAAATCTGATCTGACCTCTCCCCAAGAACTGGGAAAGAAGGCAGACAAATGGGTCCACACCAGGGTCAAGCAGAAAAACCATGGTGGTGGTGGGGACCAGAAGAAGCAAGACTCTTCTAAGGCCTAAGAGAAGTGTGGGCAGAAAGGTAAAGGCAAAAAGAAATCTTCACAAGGTCCCCAACAATCTTCCACTGGGGGTGGGTCCCAAACCTCCTCTTCATCTGACAAGAAACCTTGGTGTTACCTGAGTAAGGAGAAAGGCCATAGAGCATGGGATGCCGATTGCTCTAAAGCTAACACCAAAGAAACTACTACTGCTGCACCTAAGGCAACTAGCACCCCTAGCACCAGTACAAGTAGTAGTAGTGCCCCCAAGGGATTAGTAGAGTTAACCTTGGGTTTCTGACGTGGGTTCTGGCCTAGTTGGAACACCCACTCAGGCTGTTATTGTCTGTGACAATGGCATGGAACTTACCACTTTACTTGTAAGTACCACTAACTTGGGCAAGTACAGGCAGCAACCTCTGATTAATGGTCAAGGAGATGTGGCATACAGGGACACAGGGGCCAGTGTTACTATGGTGACAGAAAAACTTGTGTCTTCTGAAAAGATCATACTTGGTCAAATTTACCAAGTGACCAATGCAAGCAATGTCAGGACTGATAATTCCTTGGCAGTTGTAAATCTCAGCTGGGGAGGGGTAACTGGCCCTAAAAGAGTTGTGGTTTCCCCAGACCTACCTATGGACTGTCTGTTGGGCAATGACTTAGAAACTTTAGCCTGGTCTGAAGTGGAGTTCAGGACAAATGCAGAGATGATGGGAATCTCTGCCAGTGCATTTGCTGTTACCAGGGCTCAGGCCAAACAGTTAGGCCCTGAAGGAGCTCCGGATCCTGGAAGAATGAACCAGCTAGCCCCTAAGAGAAGGAGCAGTAAGGGTAAGGAATTATCCTCCTCTCAGACTCGCAGTGAGGATCAGTCTCCTGAGGGAGATGAAATCAACCCCTGTGAAGGAACTGTCCTAGAGAACCTTGGGCCTGACACGGACGAGTTCTTGGGGTCAGTGGGCCCCTCTCTTGAACAGCTCAGACAGCAAGCTGCTGATGAGGAGACATTGAATGTCAGTGGGTCCCATAGGATCTATTGGGAAGATGGGCTCCTGTTTTCTGAGTGCAGAGACTCCAAGCCTGGTGGCACCAGGAGGTTGTTCATACCTCAGAAATTTAAGTGTTTTCTTTTATCCCTGCACATGACATTCCCCTTGCACGACATCTTGGGCAAAGCAAGACTTTGGACAGGCTTGTCCCTCATTTTCACTGGCCCCACATGTCTGAAGATGCCAAAGATTTTTGTTGCTCCTGTGTCACTTGCCAAGCCAGTAGTAAGTCAGGTGGCACTACAAAGACCCCCTTAATTCCACTTCCAGCGGTTAGGTTTCCCTTTGAGAGGCTAGGGATAGACATTGTTAGTCCCTTAAAACCCTCCATCAGCCTCTGGACATAGTTACATCTTAGTGGTGGTGGACCGTGCCACTAGGTATCCTGAAGCTATTCCACTTAGGACCACTACAGCTCCTATGGTGGCCAGGGCCCTCCTTGGAATCTTTTCCAGAGATGGGTTCCTTAAGGAGGCCGTGTCAGACAGAGATACTAACTTCATGACTAGCTACATCACTTCTATGTGGAAAGAGTGTGGTGTTAACTATAAGTTTACCACATCCTACCATCCACAGGGCAATGGGCTTGTTGGATGGTTCAACAAGACCCTCAAGGGTATGATCATGGGACTCCCAGAAAAGCTGAGGCGAAAATGGGATGTCTTACTAGCCTGCCTGCCCTTTGCATATAGAGAGGTTCCTCACAAGAGGGTGGGCTACAGCCCATTTGAACTTCTGTTTGGATATCCAGTTAGGGGTCCATTGTGTCTGTTTAAGGAAGCTTCTCAAACCTCCTAAACAGGAGATTGTGAACTATGTCCTTGGCCTGCGTTCCCGTATGAATGAGTACATGAAATAGGCCTGCAAAAACCTTGAGGCCAGCCAGGAGCTTCAGAAAGCTTGGCATGACCAAAAGGCTGTACTAACTGTTTACCAGCCAGTACAGAAAGTGTGGGTGTTAGAGCCTGTGGCCCCAGCAGCTCTCCAGGACAAGTGGATTGCCCCCCACACTATCTTTGAGACAAAAGGTGAGGTCACCTACTTGGCTGACCTAGGCACTCCCAAAAGTCTTCATATGAACCGCCTAAAGCCTTTTATTGACAGGGCTGACATGAGCTTGCTCACGGCAACTAATGAGAAACAGGAGGAAGAAAATGACCCTCTCCCTGATCTCCTCTCTCAGGACCCTGTTGATGGGTCAGTTGATGGAGTAGCCTTGGCAGACAGCCTGACTGACCAGCAACAAGCTGATTGTAGGCAGGTCCTCAATCGGTTTCCCCACTTGTTTTCTCTGACTCCCAGTCAAACCACCTGGTGTAACCATGAAGTGGACACAGGTGACAGTCTGCCTGTCAAGAGTAAAATCTACAGATGTCAGAAATTGCACCAGGACATAGGTCCAAAAGATGCAGGAGGTGGGGGTCATAGAACCTTTGGATAGCCCTTGGGCTAGTTCTGTAGTCCTTGTGCCAAAACCTCACACTCAAGATGGTAAGAGAGAGATGAGGTTTTGTGTAGGATATAGAGGTCTCAATACAGTCACTAGGACTGATGCCCATCCAATTCCCATGGCAGATGAGCTGATTGATACTCAGGCCCCTGCCAAGTATCTCAGTACATTTGACCTGACTGCTGGTTACTGGCAAATCAGACTCTCTGAGGATGCCAAACCAAAGATAGCATTTTCAACCCGCTAGTGGGCATTATCAATTTATTGTGATGCCTTTTGGCTTGCAAAATGCACCTGCCACATTTCAGAGGTTGGTGAACAAAGTCCTAACAGGTCTGGAAGCCTATGGTGCAGCATATCTAGATGATATTGATGTCTTCAGCTCCACTTTAGAGGATCACGTGGTCCACTTCAGGACTGGTCTGGAGGCCTTGCAGAAGGCAGGCCTCACTATCAAGGTCACAAAGTGCCAGATAGGGCAGAGAAAAGCTGTGTACTTGGGCCACCTTGTAGGTGGAGGCCAGGTTCAACCATTGGAGAGCAAAATCCAGACCATAATGGACTGGGTTGCTCCCACTACCCAGACTCAGGTCTTTCTTGGGCCTGACTGGGTACTACAGGTGGTTTGTTTAGGGCTATGGATCCATAGTGACTTCCCTTAATGATCTCACCTTCAAAAGGATGCCTAAGAAAGTTCACTGGACAGTTAGCTGTCAGAAGGCATGTGATGGCCTGAAGCAGGCCATGTGCTCTGCTCCCATCCTGAAAAGTTGCGATTACTCCAATACCTTCATTGTCCAGACAGATGCTTCTTAGATAGGGGTAGGTGCACTATTATCACAACTTAACAGAGATGGCCAGGACCAGCCCGTAGCTTTTATAAGCAGAATGTTGCCCCCCCCAGGGAGCAGCGTTGGTCAGCTATTGAGAGGAAGGCCTTTGCTGTGGTCTGGGCCTTGAAGAAGTTGAGGCCATACTAATGTGGCACTCACTTCATTGTTCAGACAGACCACAAAGCCCTCTTATGGCTTAAACAAATGAAGGGTGAAAATCCCAAACTTTTGAGGTCGTCCATTTCTCTACAGGGGGATGGACTTTTCTGTGGAATCTAGACCTGGGAGTAACCATGCCAACGCAGATGGACTCTCCAGATATTTCCACGTAGAAAATTAAGACTCAACTGAGCAAGGTTAGTCTCATCTCCTTTTTTTAAGTGGGGGGTTATGTAGGAAAGTAGGATCTGCCTTCATGGTTACCCCCACTTTTTGCTTGGTGTCAGTATGTTTTTGACTAGTCTGACTGGGGTCCTACTACTCAGGACTCCAGTCACTGTGCTTCTTCCCTGAATTTTACCATGGTAAGTACTGTTGTACATCCACAAATGGCTATTAGTGTACCCTTGTAAGTCCATAGTATATAGTACTAGGGTACCCAGGGCATAGGTACACCAGAGGTCTCCCATGGCCTGCAGCATGTATTGTGCCACCCATGGGAGCCCACTCATACTGTGACTACAGGCCTGCCAGTGGAGCCTGTGTGGTTTGGTGCTTGCACCTCTCATGACAGATGTAAGTTTCCTTATATCTGCGGTCACTACACTTGAAGCCTTCAAGTCATCCCTATGGCAGGCTCTTCAGTCAAGAGGGCAGGTTACTTTGTTATAAGTGTGAGGGTGCCCCTGCATGAGCAGGACACCCCATACAAAACCCGGAGTCAATTCTCCAGGTTTTGTAAGTGCTGTCAGCCATTTTGATACGCATAGTGTGCATCAGTCATTACGAGATGTCTAACTATATAGTGGCTGCACCGAACCCAGTCATGTTTGATATCAAACATGTTGGAATCATACCCCAACACCGATTTCAGTGTTGGAAGTATTATCCCATGTACTGGGGGGCTCCCTTGGGGTACCCCCCCTGTACTGCCGGTAACAGCCTTTCAGGGTCTGGCAGTAAGACAGTGCAGCTGCCGCCACAGACATGATTCTGCCCTCCTGCTGCTGAGCCAGGCTTGAGCAGGGGAAGGTAGAACAATAGGTTTCCTGTCGCAGGGAGCTGTGACCACCTCCCATGCTGGACTTAGTGTATTGGGCTGAGGTGGGAGCACTTGCCAGAGCCACCAGACTGCTTTGAAGGCATACTCAAGTTTGAACCAGTTCAGGGAAGCCCTTGGCTACTGCTCTGGCGTGAAACTGGATAAAGGACATGGGAATATCCTCCCCTCTGTCCAGCACCTCCTCTGGGAGGGACCCTTGAGTTGTTCCAACCCTTCCCTTAGGGTATTTAAGGACTTTCCTGTGGGTGGGTCCGCAGATTCATCGTGGGACAAGACTCAAGACTAAAACCACATCACTCTTCGACCGTCTGGACACTTGGACTTCGCTGGATATCGCCTGGAACCAAGACTGCATCAAGGAAGACTCCTGCGGCTCCTGGTCTTGCTGTCCGACAAGTCTTCTTCATCGTCGGTCTCTGTGCTTTATACAGGATCTTCAACAGACCTGTGGCCATCAAGAACACCCGAAGTAGTCTCCCTTGGAGTGAAGGAGTCACTCCCCTGCATCTGCAGGCACCGTAACGAAGCTGACCGGTGTGCTGCTCCTGACGTCCCACGGACTTCAAAGGCTTAGCAACACAGGTGGTGGTTCTGCAACTCCCTCGAGGCCTGACCTGTCCTCTCTGCAATTTTGAGGCCAGTATCCCTCGTCGGAACTGCTGGGACCAAACCTCTGTGCACCGCGATGACTTGCAGTTGCCAAGGCTTGGTGGCTCTGCACTCCAGAGATCTTCGGGCTACAAGAAGCTCCAGCATTTCTTGCCAAGTACAGGATCCTCACCGCATCTTCTGCACAGTGGGCCTTCCTTCTTGGTGAACTGCTCGAGGTCCTCCTTCGGCCTGTGGGTCCTCCTGAGGGTCTTTTACTGCCAGTGGGCTCTCCTGCTTGCTCGGGGCTGCTCTGACTCTCCTGTTTGTAGTGAGTCCCTTGGTCCTTGCTGGTCCCAACGTTGCTCCTACTTCGCTTTCCCTGCCAGTTGCAGCTGCCATGGCTTGTTTGTGCTCCAGCCTGACACCGACCCCCTGGTTCTTGACTTCCGACGTGGGACAGCTTGTGCTGTGCTCCTGGACTTCGTCAGCATCGTCTGGCCATCACAGCTGCAACGACAAGGTCACCATCAACTCTACTGAACCGTCCGACATCAGTGGGCATTGCTCTTCCATGCCTCCTGGTCACCTCCGAGGGGCATAAACGCTGTCCCTCTGCTTACAGGTTCTCCTCTTCAAGAATCTACCCTTGGATTCCACCGGACTCTTGCACAGTCTTCTCCAGCGGCGTCTTTCCTGAAGTCCTCCATTGTGGTCTACGGCGGTTTCCAACATTACTTCGCACCTATGCACCCGGCTTCCCTGGTGTAGGTATCCTGGTTCCTGGGGTTTCCATGGTGGGTTGACTCTCCAACCTTCTGTCTTTTACTGGGATTTCTTCAGGGTCCACTGGAAAGGGTCCTTCTTAAAAACTGCAACCACGACTTCCCTGTTGTCTTCTATTGGACACGTGTCTGTGTTTCCTCTCTGCACGCAGCCTCCGTGGGGTTCCTGGGTACATACCTTGGGTGGTTCCTTGGGTCCCCAGCTCCTCTGAGTCTCCTGGTCCAAGTCCCAACTTCAGTAGCAGTTCGCATTCCACTTCTTTAGTATATGGCCTGGTCCCTCCTCCCCCCGGAGACCCCTATATTTTGTGCTTGCTTACAACTAAATTATTATTGTGTATTTGTGTTGATATCTCCAGGTAGGCGATATACCAATGTGTTATTGAATGTTGTGTAAATAAATAGACATTTTTATATATACACTGTGTGGTTCTTTTTCATTTGACCTACACTCCTTGATTGAACTGGTAGAATAAGCTGCTTAACACTCTTTCAAGATAAGCTTGAAGGCTGCTCATCACAGCTACCACTTAGAGAGCTTTCAAAGGTTATCAAGGACCACTAAAATCACCATAAGGGTTGCCTGGATTTGTGCAAGGTGCATCACTCAAATAAGTGTGCACCATATACTAAGCCAGCCTCCTACAATGTACCACTATACATATCTTCACTTTCAAATACAATATAATATTCTAAATCAACTGTACAAAAGTCCCAGTCATCAGAGATACTGCCAGAAGTAATAACATCATTTAGAAAAATATAAAAAACATACGGGACTTGTAGTCTCTCTGTTGGTCCAAATATATCATAGGATACCTATTCCAAACAATTCCATCAGGAACCAGAACTGCTGAAATGTTCACAAGGGACAGGTCTCTTTGCACTTTGTGTGATGAAGAATGAGGCTTTATAAAGCCTTGTTTACCAGTTCAATAGAAGAACATTCTGGGAGAGGGTGCCCGTTCAGAAGTAAGAAAGAAACAGTCACAAAACCAATCCACAGAAAGATGAAAAGTAACGAAATTGAAATCAAAATGTATACCCAGGGTGGGATAAATTATGTCTTTTTAAGCCATATGAAAAATGCATGTGGTCCACGCCGTGAAGGTGGGTCAGACGTATCCGGAAAAAAGTCATAAAAAGCCGACAAAGTAGCCTGAGGCAGTTTGTGACAATGTAGGATGGTTGTGGGGCTGTGTAGAACTAGATAACTCCACTGGTGGGGTGTTATTAACAACTTCATTGTTTGCTTGTTATGTTGAAATCTGTGTAGCCATACATGATGATTGTATGGTGTTTGTAGATGTAACCGGAAGTAGTGAAACTTCAGTATTAGCTGTCCCTAGCCGGGGAGAAGAAACCTCATTGTTGGTTAAAGCTTGTAAAGAGATTTCCTGCATGGTAGTGAGAGGAGGCAGGTAACTGCCTAGGATTCCTTGTGGCTTACTATGTAGAACCAGCCACATAGTGTGGTTTGATGAGATCAGTCGAAACAAATCTCTTGTGCTTGCTGCTAGCAAGAGGTGGTAAAACTACAGTTCTGGTACGTTTAACAGCCATGACAGGTGCTCTGTAATGTGGCCCGAACACCGCCTTGTTCATTATTTTCTCCCGCACTAGATCACCTATCTTCGTAATCCAACCAGGAATTGCTGGTGCTTCCTTCACTACACCAGTGGCAGAACGTCTCTGTAGCTCATTGCTATGCTTGTTTCCAAAGTTGTTTAGTTCCTGTAAGACAACCAAACTCTCACTGATATCAAAAGGTGTTTCTGTTGCCCCTGTACTGTGACTATAAAGGACTAAAATCCACATCTTAATCCCTAACAGGACTTCGTAGGGAGTCCGACCACCCAAGGATCTTCTTAGCAGATTGTTTAATGCTGTCTGTACCCCATCCAGGTGATGGACCTAACTACTTTAAGTCACAGTTTTTCCTCTCCACAGCCCCATTTCCCTCATGATTGTAGGGGGAGGAGTAGTACACAGTCACACCCAATGTTCTCATGGTATCTTGATAAGCTTTAGATGCAAACGCTGGGCCCTGGTCTGAATTGAATGTGGCTACTACATATGTGCTGATGAAGATTTGCAAGTCCTTTATAACAGTTTGAGCGTCAGCTGATCGCTGTGGCCATACCCATAGGAATCGAGAGCAAAAATCCACTGCTAACATGATGTATTTATAAGACCCAGTAGAGTTTAGGGGTCCGCAATGATCCAGGTAAACACAAGCCATAGGCTTGTTTGAGATGAATGGAGGTGTCTGTGGTGGGCAATCTGTGATGGAAACTTTTATTTGTTGACAAATGTCACATTTGAGGACATAGTCTTTTGTCTATGTGCATAGACCTGGCCGCCATTAGCGGTGCTGCAATAATGAAATTGGAGCTGCAACCCCTGCACGAGCAGATGTTAGACCCTTGTGTGCTGCTAGGATTAGTCCTAACCTGCAGTCTGAATTAGGATTTACTCTATCCCCCACTCCGGGAAGATGAGCATACGGAATGTTTTGCACATTCAACTAGTAGGAGTATTTTGTTGGAAAACCTTTTCGTAAGGGGGTGCGACAGTGCGAAGCTGTGACAGCCTTCATAATGTCTCCATCTATTCTCGTACTGGAACGACCCACTTCAACTATGGCAGTAGTCTGCACGTTGCCTTTGCGGCTTCATCTGCTAGTGAATTCCCTGCAACGTGTATTCCTACACGTTGGTGGTTCAGTGTGTGAATTACATGAGCCTGCAGCAAACTTGTTTTGAGTTTCGCAACCTGTCCAATAGCATTTTATGCTTAACTGTGTACTCTTTGAATCTCTGAATCCATTCTGGCTCCAATAGTAAAGATACTCATTGTAAGACTGGACACAATAATATGAGTCCCACACTATAAGTGTGGGGAATTATGGATCTGTATCCTCAGGTGCCAGAACTAGAGCTTTAAGTTCAGCCAGCTGAGCAGTGCAATCACCTGGTGACACCATTTATGTTTTAAGAGGCTGGAATTCTCCATCCCTCATTTTACCCTTAACCGCTGTGCAAGCGGCTGAGTATTGATGTGTTGTTCCAACTGCAGGCTGGGCAGAACCATCAGTATAAATTATGAAGTCATAATGATCTAGAGGCATTATTTTACTAGGCAGAGGATATTCATGTTCATATTGGAGGCATGCTTGTGTCTGTCATGTAGAGTGACGGTGACGGCTATCCTGTCCGCTGAAATATAAATCACGATTGTGATGAAGTAACCCATCTGCCGAAATCGAAATCAGGCCCATAATCTACTGTTATGTTTCATATAGGTACCCTAATATAGGCCCAGGTAACATCATACCCCTTCACCTACATTACCTCCCCTACACTACACTGTAACGAGCCTTTTAGGATTGAACCTTTACCTAGTTCTAGTCCTGGGTGCAGAAGGAGGGTTTCTCCTGAACAATAGAGTCCTATAACTCCATCAATAGACTCACACAGTATGAATGAATATTCATAAGGGTTCTTAGAAACCAGGCTGGGGCTACACCACCTTCCTCCCCACATCTACGTACACGGTTCATCCCATACGTCATCCTCAACTCCAACAAGGGCTAATACAAGCAACAAGGGACAAAGGAGCCCTAGATACTTTCTGTATAAATATAGCACCTCTTGCTAGAGTTAGATAGAGGGAACCGAGACTTCCAGGCCGACACACTGACCAGAGACGCTGAGGCTCCTGCATGCAGACGCTCCAGCTGACAGTGGTCTGAACATCCCTTGCGGGTGTCCAGCTCGAGACCAAGAGGGGCTCCTACATTCTCACTTCAGGTAATGGGGTTCGACTAAATCCTAGAGGGATTCTTGGCTTCACACCTACTCACATGCTAGGTACATTTAGGTACATCTAGATAGGCATCGTAGGAGTACGCGCTTTCTTTTACCAATGCATTTTATATCCATGTATTTATTCATGCGTATTGCAAGATGGTAGAAACTGTACTATCCATTTATATTCATAGTACTGCTAATCATATATCTCTGCTACTGTCTAATGGTTGTTGCAGCTCATATATTCTACACGAGAATAACAACTGTTCAATAAACCTTTTATTGAAATGCCCAGACTGTTTATTCTGTGTATCTCTGAGACGAGATAAGTGAGCACGAGTGACTGAGCGAAAAGTAGTACATTGTTTCCACGATCTTGAGGGATCAGGGTTGTCATGTTCTAAGGTTGCCAGAAACTACTCTCTCCCCGATAAGAGGAGACACTAGTGGCACTGTGAGCTAGCTTATGCAAACAGGCTAACATTTTCGGTGGGGGTACTCAGAATCAGTCTGCCACCAAACCCACAGTTTGTGTTATCTGAACGCGCAGGTCCTGTATGGTTAATTTAGGAACTACACGACATGGCGCCACCAACGATGGTTGAGCTCTTATTTAACAGTAGAATCTGAGTAGTACAGTCGTGCTATTCTCAGAGACCCCTACTCACAAAACACCAGAGACGTCTGGAGTGGGTGGGCACAAACTCCGCCACAGCTGATTAGGCGAGAAATCCTATTTATTGGCTGTTGGTTAATCAAGCTTGAAGGACATTTTGTTCCTAAAATTGTGCATAACACCTTATCTTAGTTCCCTTGAACAAACTTCTCCTTTACAAAATGACTGAGGGCGAAGATAACCCGGTGGTGGCTAGATGCCTCTCAGTAGGAGATGAAGAGGTGGATGGAATTCTCATTGCACCTAAATTCAGACGTACTATCACCCTGAAATTACTAGAATATGGTTTAACGCCTAGTGGTGGTATAGTAGCTTTCGTAATTGAGGCACACAAATCAAATAAAACAGAGGTATTCTATTCGTGGGTTACATTCCCAGAAGCAGATGCAAGAACACAGACATTTCACTACTATACAGAAGGAGATGCACTACAGGAATATGGTCCTTGCGAAGACATAGAAGTTCCACTCACGTACCAGGAACACTTATACTGGTTTAAAGGCGCCCTACCCCATATAAGAAACAGAGAAAGATTAGGCCCGCTCGGAGGACACGGTGCAACATGGCCAATATTAGCGGCCTACACACCACATCCAGACATTGACACAATGCCACAGCCGGACTTACTCTTACAACACAAGGATTTAATTAAAATCTACAGAAACCTGACACAATATGTCATGAGGACTTTCACAGTCCAGCCAACATCAGTTGCAACAAATGGAACTCAAATTCAGGGTACAGCAACTAAAATTACACCACAAACATTACACCCTTTAATGAGCAAAATGCCCACAAAACGTGAACAAATGCCATTCTGGGTAGCTCAGAAAATAACTCAGCTAGAGGCAGTATTTCCGAATACTACCTCATCTGAAAAACACAGAATGCTAACAATCTGCTTGCCCATGGGGATAACACCACAAGTAGAGGACTGCACCTCTTGGGGTACAGTCTTTGCTGCCATATATACCAGAACACATGGTATTCCTTCATTAGCAGTAGTACCTGATATATTGAGACAAATACAAAACGAGTATGGAGCAGAACCTGCCCTGAACTTAGGGATGAAGTTATTAAATACTATGACCAGGTATCAGCCATAATACTAGCTAGTATTAAAGGGGAAGCAGCTTCAGTGGCAATCCGCCAACGCCTAAGGGAGTTCAATCCATTGGATCAACAACACGAACTGCCCAAAATAATTGAAACTGCATATGCAGAGTTAGGCAGAGACAGTTTGGGTGGAAAAGCATTAAAACCACAACTGATGGGCAGTCCTGAAAAGGACACTACCAAGCAGACACCTGCTTCTTCTAAAAAGAAGTGGGATAATAAAAAACAACAACATTTTAAAAACAGATCTCAATCCTGAGGCAGATCTCCTCCACAGGAGCCTTCTGAAAAGAGGTACAACCTTAGGAACAGGGATAATATTAGGAAACCTGACAGGTATCAGGATACTGATACATGTTCCTCTCGTTCCTTTCAGGGCTCGACGAAAAACGCCGAGAGAGAAGGACGGCCAGAACACAAAGAAGAGCGTAAGAAGTCTAGAGACAAGCAACACGCTCAAGACTATACGCTTTTGAACGGGGAATGGGCTCTGACGATGCTAGACAGTGCGGCAGAAGTAACAATAACTCGCCAGAACCTGAAGGAATTTCTGGTGACAGCGGACTTGAATGATTACATCACGGTGGAAACACCAGACACCAGGGTGAGCGTCCCACATAAGTTACACGAAATAACATTCCAAATGGAGGGGGACAAGCCCAGGAAAGTTAAAGGTCTCTTTTGGGACAATCTGTCATCTGGTTATGACATCCTATTAGCAGAACAAGATTGGCCGCCGACATTCGTTATGGCGTGCCCCAGGGGAGAAACTATAATTTTTCCATCATTCTCCGACCACGTTCCCATACATCTTAAACATGCATATGCACAGGAGTGGGCGGTTGCCCTAGCTCCAGCATTGTACAAAAATCATGCCGGTTGGGATGAGGATTCAACCCACCACGTGATCCCGTTAAAAGTTTCACCAAATGCTCAGAGGCAATACCCAATAAAGCAAGAAGCTAAAAAACAGGTCAGGGAGATCTTAGATCAACTTGAATACCAAGGGGTGATTGAAACATGCACCTCACCAATGAACAACCCTTTGTTTCCTGTATCAAAACCAGACAACACATATCGTCTAGTCTTAGATTACAGACATTTGAACTCATGCACAAAGACATTCGCTGTCCAAAATGCACACAGTGCCGCATTAATGAATAACATTGTGTGGAAAAAATACAAAACTACATTAGATATCTCAAATGGATTTTTCTGCCAAAATATAGCGCCTGAAAGCAGGTATTTGACCACATTCTCAGCGTTGGGGTCCCAGCGGCAATTTTCTCATCTCCCCCAGGGGTATAAGAACAGCCCGGGCGTCTTCTCAGCAAGAGTAACAGAGTTACTCCAAAATTTTGATGAGGAAGCATTGTCGTATGTGGATGATATTTATCTGACGGACGATGACTTAAACAAGCATTGGCATAGCCAATAGGTCTCGCCTTTTGGACCTTATAAGTGTTTAGCCATGCAACAGTTTATGTTGTTGCACCAAGGATATTGTGCTGGATAACTAAACACTTATAAGGTCCCAAAGGCGAGACCTATTGGCTATGCCAATGCTTAACATTTGCAATGCAATAGGTCTCGCACTTACGAGTTTGAGCTATTGGCATTATAAATTACAATAGCTTAAATTCTCGCAAATGCGAGACCCATTGCATTGCAAATATTTTTTTTGTAATAGCGCCCCTCACGACGCTTTGACTTTAATGTCAGCCACGCCCCTTTCTTTAGAAGAGCTGCGTCTAAAGAAAGGGGCGCGGCCGCCTTTAAAGTGAAAGCGCCGTATGGGGCGCTTTCACAAAAAAAAGCATCCGTTTATCAAGTTGACAAATGCTTTTTTTTTTTTATAAATGTGCCCCATGCAGCAGTTTCACTTTGATATCGGCCGCACTCCTTTCTTAAGAAGCGGCTCGTCTAGAGAAAGATGCGTGGCCAACATTAAAGTCAAAGAGTCGTATGAGGCGCTATTATAAAAAAAAAAATTGCAATACAATAGGTCTCGCATTTGCGAGAGTTTAAGCTATTGTCATTTATAATGCCAATAGCTCAAACTCGTAAATGCGAGATCTATTTCATTGCAAAGAAGAGGCCACGATCAAGGGCTGCTTTGAAAGTGAAATCGGGCATGGCACACTGAATGTTTCAGGAAAGCACGGCGTGCCTACAGTACCTGAAACTCAAAGAAAATAGTGCTTACTGACTAAAATAAACATACCATGTAACAGCAGAAGTAAAAGGGCCAGTCCTCATGGGAGGTTACAAATGAAGACAAGGCAGTACTAAGGAGGGACTAACAAGCCTATTAATGAATCAGAAGACAGCATTTAGTAAGGACAATGACAAGTCAATGAAAAATATGAGCAGAGTGTGGGCGGGGCTTCAAGTCCATACTCTAATACACCATGTCTCGCAGCAGCGCATGCGCTGCCCAGGCTCGACCTAAAAACGGGTGTAACCCATGTGCTGAGTACAGGAAAGCGAGAGAAATATTTAAAAGCATAATAAGCAAAACGATACTTGTAAATATAAAAATGTTTTTTTGAAAAGCCTAAAACATTTTCGCAAGAGCCTGCAAAGATTATGAAACCTAATCCAGTTACACTATCTGGTACCAAAACATTATACGATCATTAACCAACGTAGCAGCATAAACATGGATCAGATTTAACTCTGTCCCATTTACATTCCACCCAAGACATTTTTGTCCTGGAATTCTATCAGCAGTACAAAATGAACCTAAATGCATCTAGAAAGCAAAACTGCAGTGCGGCATAACGAGAACTTAGAAGTAGCGCAGCTTCAAGACAGCGTATTACTTGGACAGATTAGGGAAACCCCAAAATCGTTTTTTTTGTTTTTTTTTAATGGAACCGCGGCTGCCTACTTATCTTGGGCTCCAATGCATTGGGTTCCGTCAAAAGTCGATGGTGACGTTTTGAAACACCAACTAATAATCAAGTAAAAATGTAAGGCAGTTAAAATCATCCATGCTAGCCAGGACATGCAACACTGGAGTGCTGTTTAATGAAATCTCAAATGCTGGTTAACACGAATGTTATCGGTACCACTAAGACATCCCTACAATAGTAACGCATTATCCCTTCATTTGAGATCTCTAAGACCATGCTACGTTGTCTTTTCACAGCCCGTTTTCAACGCATATAACTTTGATGAAAAGATAAAACGCCAGTGGCTGCTTAGGTTTAGAGGCGTTTAGTGCAGAAACCGGAAGGGTGCTTTTTCGTAGAGCAAGGCATGGTCTCCCTCCACTGTGGACATGAACAAACACGTTGAACATGAGCCACTCTCCAAGACTCTAGGTCAGCCTGTAGCTCTTCACTGGCGTTACGAAGCTCTCCACAGAGAACGCGCAATGACAGTGCAAATAATGCTTACACGCCTATTCCATGCAAGATACTCAAGAGCAGCAAAGAATGTGAAACTATTCTTGTTTTACTTTGTTGGCCACATCTCACTAACGGCTGTCGTAAGCTGGTGGAAAGCTTTTATACCCAGTAATGGTCCAGTTTTGAAAGAATTTTTGTTTTTTTAACAGGTATTGTAGCTTGGAAAGCAAGCTGATCAAACAAAAAGACCATGCTCTACAATGAGGTGATGGCAAAGCATGACAGTGGATAGTTCTAATACTGATTTGCCAACTTTAACATCCAAGATATGGAAAACATCACAGCTTGCAACGTTCTGCAAGGGAAAAAAGGTCAAAGACGACTTGAAATTATAAGAAATCACGGCGCACTTTTCGGATGCAGCAGGTTTACTAACCTAAGTTATCTGAATGTTAACATTTGAACAAAGGTGAGCTACTCTCCTTTGTCGGCATTTCGTTTAATGACCTCCGTCTACTTTCATTCCTTAAAGGCTTTCATGAACCAATCTAGGATTAAATCTACCATCCAACAGCTTGTGTGATGCGGTGTGTGCAGTAACAGTAAAGAGCCTTGTAACAAGAAGCAAACCATAAACAAGCGCGCGCCTCGCGCTGCAAGTTAAAAAAAAGGAGGCACGTCTGGCGAGTGGTGTGCGCGCACCATGACGAGAGAGGAAAGCCAGATGGCGCCTCTGCTCGTAATTGTGCGCGTAACCGCACGCTCTAGGCCACACAAAAAGCTGTGGTCGGCTTTTTAAAGCCCACTCACTAAATGTCTCGCCAGAGCAGCGCATGCGCTGGCTCAGGCGAGACCTAAAAAGCACTTGACCAGGGTGAGCACCATTATTATGGGATTCGCCTCTGAGGGCTACAAATTTTATTTTAAGAAATCTAAAATAGCCCACCTCAATGTCCTGTTTTTAGGATACGAGTTTCAAGTGAAGGGAAAGGCCTGGCAGCTAACTTTTTAGAAAAGTGCGCGCTGCTCCAACCACCAAAATCATTAAAAAATCTACAATCAATAATGGGATTCCTAAATTTCGGCAGAGCATACATTTTAGATTACGCAGAAAAAGTAAAACCTTTCTACGAATTAATAAAACCTGACTTTTCAGTCAGACATTGGACACAGGAACATTTAAATATCCTACGTTCATTACAATAAGACATGATTGCTTCCAAACACTTACAGACACGCGTAAACATACGCAACTTGGTGATCCGTGTAATAGCAGGTCAATGCGGGTACACTTACTTAACCTTCAATGAAGGCGAAACAGTACCGATCGCATACAAATCACACCTGTACACAAACGCAGAAATGCATTTTACTTCAACAGAAAAAATCCTGACAGCAGTTCAGACCACTGTAGCAAGAGAGAGAGCACTGGCTCAAGGGAAGCGCATAATTGTCGTGACCCCAGTACCAGCTTTAGAAGCTGTTACAAAGGCGAGCATTCCAAATGCTAAAGCTTTACATCCAAGATGGATACAATGGGCTAATTCTCTTACTGCAACGGACGTTGAAAACAGATTTGACCCAAGTCTAAAAACACAAGCATTTCTGCAATACGAACAAGAATATCCTCTACCAAATGAGATTTTGCCTCTAGATCAGTATGATTATATTATTTACACTGACGGATCTGCTCAACTGGCCATAGGGAGTAAGCAACAATACAGCGCAGCATGTGCAATCGTTAAAGGTCGCATGCGGGATGGGAAATTCTATCCGAGTTGCACCAAAACGCAATCTCTAGGAGACTGCACGGCTCAGTTGGCAGAGTTAAAAGCACTGATACTGGCACTTATAAATACGGATCACGAATTCCCCACACTAATTGTGTGTGATTCCTTTTACTGTCTACAGTCATACAATGAGTATCTACATCATTGGGAACTAAACGGGTTTCAAGATGCAAAAGTTGGCACAATTAAGCATAAAATGCTATGGGAACAGGTAGTTGAGTTAAAGAACGAACTACCAAGGGCTCACGTGATACACACACTGAGTCATCAGCGTGATGGCGTTCACGTTGAAGGGAATTCATTGGCTGACGAAGCCGCAAAGGGGGCTGTGCGAATGGCTTCCGTAGCTGCAATCACTCATTCAAAAACGAGAATAGACGGTGAGATTATGGTGGCTGTTAATGCTTCAAGCAAAAACAGAGGTGCAGTACCAAAGAAATTTCCACTCAAGTACTCCTACAAGTTAGATGCAAACAACATTCCATTTGCTCAGATTCCTGGAGTGGGGGATAGAGTAATTCCAAATATGGATCGTAGGCAAGGTTTAATACTAGCAGCACACGAGGGTTTGGGCTCTGCACATACAGGCGTTACAGCGACTATTTCATTGTTGAAACAGCGCTATTGGTGGCCCGGTCTAACAAAGCAAACTAAAGACTATGGGGCCGATTCCGATTCGGGCCGGAAATCTCTCCGACCGAACCGGACCCGGAGAAATTTCCGACCGAATCGGACTCCTAGCAGTCCGACCGAATGAGTACGATGCGCACGTATGCTATCGGACTCGATTCGGTCGGACTCCCATTGAAGTCAATGGGAGCCAGTCGTACGACGCGTACACGGGCTCCCATTGACTCAATGGGCATGACGCGAACAAGGGCGCCCCTACAGCGTGTTCAGCGTCGATGCGGGTCGCACCGTACATGCACGTGTAGGGGGACCCATGTGTCCCCCTGTGTGCGACTCGCACGCCTACGCTTCCAGGGGGGTCCGACACGGACCCCCAAAGTGCGGCTCCGACAGCTCTTTGGAGCCGGGCTGCGCGAGTCGGTCGGAACGGTCGAGGTGCACATCGTACTTACCCGGCCGGGAAACGTCTCCATTGCGAGGTGTGCGTCGTCCCCGTGCGAGTCGGTCGGAGCGGTCAGGTCCTGCGAACGAGTAGGTCGGAGATTTCGCGAGCGCACGCATCGTACTCGCTCGCCCGGACGCACGTACGACTCGGTCGGGAAATAGGGCTCCGAATCGGATCCGGTTAAGCCGAATCCGATTCGGTGCCCTACCGGCCGAGATCGGAATCGGCCCCATAGTCTTGAAATGTGACATCTGTCAACAGATGAAAGGCTCCACCAGAGCACGCCCGGGGCAGACACCATTACTAATATCTGACAAACCTCTCGCATGTGTGTATCTGGACCACTGCGGCCCCTTACAATCTGATGGGGCTTACAAGTATATCATGGTTGCAGTGGATTCCTGCTCAAGATTCCTATGGGTTTGGCCTCAGCGCTCGGCTGACGCTCAAACTGTTATAAAAGATTTGGAGTCTTTATCGGGACATACGCAGTTGGCACGTTACATTTTGACCGTGGCCCGGCATTTAGCTCTAGGGCTTACAGAGAGGCCATGAAAAGTATGGGCGTTGCACTGCGGTACTCCTCTCCGTACCATCCTGAGGGAAATTCGGTTGTGGAGAGGAAAAACCAGGACTTAAAGCAATCTTTAACAGCTAGGGTATTAGGCAAGGGCGGTAGTTGGGTCAGTCACCTTTATGGGGTACAAAGAGCACTTAACAACCAGCCAAGAAACTCTCTAGGGGGTGTCACTCCATATGAGGTCCTATTTGGGACGAGAATGTGGGTAGCTGATCTTAAGTATGAAGGCACAGTGGCGGATGAGAAACCATTTGATATCAATGATCGTTTGGCTGTTTTACAGGATCTAAATGAATCCAGGACACAACAAAGCAACGTTGTCCAGAAACAGACCGCCACTGGGGAAGTCAAGGAAAACACGGCAAGACCTGTCTGGATCCCAAAAATTGGGGATCTTGTCAGAGAGAAAATAGCGGACAAAAAAGAATTTGGACCATCATACAGAAAGCCTGTACCTGTCCTAGCAATTCAAGGAACACAAACCGTTCTTTTGCCGCCTCTTGTCGGGAAAAAGGAGAAAAGATTTGTCTCAATCGACTTAATCAAACCACACTATGTGGCAAATACTGAACAGTAGGCCTTGTGGACTCCACAGTAGCAGACGCCCTCCTCTCGCTACAATCCAAGAAGTTCAAACAGAAAGACTCATCACGTTTGAAGAGCCTCCTGTGAGGAATGAAGGACTAAGCAACAATGCTATGGAACTCATTCCCCTTGAACACGAAGTTCATCTACAAAATGAAACTCAGAACAACACTCAGGTTGCAATCAGACCGAATGCAGACGTCTACGTCAACATGCCTCGACGAGAGCAAAATGCGATTTCAACAAATCCCGATGCAATTGCTACAATTGATCGAACTGCTTCTGGCTACTTCATGAACTTTTATACGTTTTCTTTGGATCCAAGTGAAATGGAAATGACGCCAGCCCAAAAATCACGCAAACAGCAAGCTAAAGACTTTATGAACTTTCTTAAAAAGACTTACCTGGTATCGCCTTGGATTGAACTGTGGGTAATTACTGGGATTCTATTTTTTCTTTTCTGGCTAGGCTTAGTAATAACTTTTAGCATGCTTATTAATGGACGATATCTTCAGCAAAACTCTACAGCCCCGAAAGTTAATTTGATTTTAAAACCACATCAATCATCTCATCGTGAACAGAGAGACTTGTTATCAGTGAACATCACAGCGGTTCCTATACCGGATGGTATAGTTTGGGACAAGGTTGATTTCGAAATATTCGGTCCGACTGAACTTTTAAAGATTTCTCATTTATTTAAAATTTCATTAAGTGATATCATTACCTCAAGTACATTTTCTGATGATTGGGACACTGAAACTGTTAATAACATGTTGTCTGATTTAGAAAATACTGCTGCATTTCCGAACACTGAAATGTTAGAAAGTAATTCAGACTATGACACTTTGTACTGTTACCAACATTATGGTCATCATTTTCTGCACAAATCCATTTCACCTAGAAATGTGTTTGAGTACCAACAGTGGGAACATTGCCCTACACCACCAAAAGGTAGTTCGCATACATTTGCATAGAAATTTTCATATTTTTCAGGTTTTAACACCACTGATCCGACCTCATATTATTATAAGGTTAAACCAACATCAGCACTGAAAAATATTTTGACAAACACCAAACAGATTTACTCTGCTTCCTTTATGGCCCAACTGTCTTAACAGGGTTTTGACCTATGGAAGGACACAATAGACTTAAAATCAGTCTGGGATTCTAGGGACTGGCAAGTCCAGGGAACAGAAGCGCTATTTAGAGCATGCCTCATTCCACAGCAGATGATATTTCTTAACGAAACTGTGCAACAGACATCCTGTCTTGGATTAGCTAAGGTCAAGGACCTGAACACACCTCGATTTCCAACACCATCACAGATGGGGGGGGTGGCAAAATTCGACTTCACAAGAAGGGGCAACAGTAGATGACATTTTAAAGTACAATAGATCAGACCCCAATTGGGAAAAATGGGCGGGTTGGCCCTTAGACACAAACATATGTCATAAACGATTCTTGGGTTTTACCGAAGGGTAAAGTATCCACAGGCCAGACCCACGTTATGTACAACATCCGGGGGTAGTGACATCCTAGAGTGTTGGGAAGTTGTGCCTGGATTGGCTAGAAACCTCCACACTAATAGAAGTGAAACAACACTTAGCCTTACTCTCACAAGACATGGATCTTAGGGATTTTTTTACAAGGTCCCAGGAAACAACGTCAGAAACGTTTCATATATGCTGGCATTTATGCTGCCTATAATGAAAATTGGAAAATATCACAACAAGAGGCCGTAGAGAGAATACGGGAAATAGACCATATTAACTTAGAAAAATCATTGGCTGTGGTAGACAACGGGTTAACAACTTTGTCCTCCAGAATATATTCTTTGGGCAACATTGTGTCTTCTGTGATAGATATCCTAGAACAAGATTTGGCCATACTACAACACGGGCAATCTCAATTACGTTCTATTGTGTTATTGAGCTGGACGCTGCAATCTTTGCGCGCAGGCTTTGTGCCTTGGCGTTTTATAAACAGTACGTCTCTGTTTCCTGAATATAATCTAACAGATAAACAGGTTGAAATGGCACAAAGGGGAGCTAAATATACAATGTTGCATACTGAAAAACTGGACCGACTACCATTTACAGTAGCGGAAGTTCCGTCTACTGAATGGCTAATCCATGGCCACATCACTCTACCGGTCACTACTTTTCAGTTTCAATATTGCCTTGAGCAGAGGCAGGCGGGCAAATATGAAAAAATGGGTAGGGAATAGAGTTACTTGATGCTGAACGATCAAGGTTGCTGTGGTATGCTTCCGGGCATTGCCTATCTGGTCACTTTGAACTCCAGGGTTACTTGCTGTATGCAAGTATTGTTTCCCCCAACAAGTACAGGCAGGGAGGCGCCGTTATGGCCTTCATTGAATGTTTCCTTTATACAATTTGATACTTTGAGCAGACTGAAAGCCATGCTTTTGCAGCAACCCGTATACCTTAACCTCCGCTCAAGAGACCTTTGATCTTCAAGTCGCAAGGACCTCGACTGAGATACAGGCACTTATACGTACAAACTGCCCGATTCATTTTGCAGAAATGGTGGGTCGTATCTTTAATATGTCTGATACGAGTGGTATTGTACACCTATTTAAGACCATAGGGTCAGGACTTCTTAGCACCTTTCAGACAATCCTTGGAGTTATCCCGAACTTTATACACTCCGTATTTGGAAGCATTTTCGGAGGTCTACCTCTGATCCTGCTGTCAATAGCGGGAGTCCTGATTGTCATTTACCTACTACGCAATGGACGGCCCAATTACCAACGAGATGGCAAAAGCGCTCCTGGAGCAGAAATACCGCGAACGCATGGTACAACATCTGGGCACACCTCGCCTGAGGGAACTAAGCGCCTCTTGGTTCCTATCGTTTAGACCAGTCTGGATGGACTGCATCCTACCTGTTCTTCGATGCCTGTTTTGCGGTGAAGAATGCGTGTTGGACCTCTGTCTGACACTTGCGACGGACACGCCCGCAGACTTGAATACCCGGCTGGAACCCTTGAGGGCCCATGCTCGGCAATGTCCCCAGCGTATTCCCATCCTGATGGCTGCATTCCTCGAGAATCCACAGGTGCCTTTTACAACTGGGTTGAGTATCAGCTCCACCGCTAGCAACACTAGCACCGAGGTATCGACTACAGCACCGGCTGCCTCTACACCAGCTATTGGCAGTACTGAATATCATCTGTGCTCCATTGACGTACTCTGTGAGGTGTTACAAGGACCGTCCCCTGCAGCAGCAAGCAGCGATGATGTTGCGTCTCCCAGCCTGGACATTTAATCTGTAATTGGCTCATCGTGTGCTGGGAAAGAATTCGGATTTTCATTTTATCTAAAATTAACTAAATTTGGAAACACTTCCTAAAAATTGACACTTTCTCGCTGAAAAGCATGGCCTTTTGACGCTTGTAGAAATTCAACTTATATAAATGGACTCAATTAGGACTGTGGCTTAAATGACAATTCCAAACAACTAATTTTCGTAGTACAATCTTTTAAATTTTTCCCCTTTTAAGCTGTTTTTAAGATGATTTTAAAACAAGATTTTAACGAAGCTCATTTAAAAATATTCTATGCTCTACTGTCTAGTAAAGAGAATAGTCCACTAACATTTTTATCATTGTTGACTGTTCGGAAGAGGAGTGGGTGTTATGTTTCATATAGGTACCCTAATATAGGCCCAGGTAACATCATACCCCTTAAACCTACATTACCTCCCCTACACTACACTGTAACGAGCCTTTTAGGATTGAACCTTTACCTAGTTCTAGTCCTGGGTGCAGAAGGAGAGTTTCTCCTGAACAATAGAGTCCTATAACTCCATCAATAGACTCAGACAGTATGAATGAATATTCATAAGGGTTCTTAGAAACCAGGCTGGGGCTACACCACCTTCCTCCCCACATCTACGTACACGGTTCATCCCATACGTCATCCTCAAATCCAACAATGGCTAATACAAGCAACAAGGGACAAAGGAGCCCTAGATACTTTCTGTATAAATATAGCACCTCTTGCTAGAATTAGATAGAAGGAACCGAGACTTCCAGGCCGACACACTGACCAGAGACGCTGAGGCTCCTGCATGTAGATGCTCCAGCTGACAGTGGTCTGAACATCCCTTGCGGGGTGTCCAGCTCGAGACCAAGAGGGGCTCCTACATTCTCACTTCAGGTAATGGGGTTCGACTAAATCTTAGAGGGATTCTTGGCTTCACACCTACTCACATGCTAGGTACATTTAGGTACATCTAGATAGGCATCGTAGGAGTACGCGCTTTCTTTTACCAATGCATTTTATATCCATGTATTTATTCATGTGAATTGCAAGATGGTAGAACTGTACTATCCATTTATATTCATAGTACTGCTAATCATATATCTCTGCTACTGTCTAATGGTTGTTGTAGCTCATATATTCTACACGGGAATAACAACTGTTCAATAAACCTTTTATTGAAACGCCCAGACTGTTTATTCTGTGTATCTCTGAGACGAGATAAGTGAGCACGAGTGACTGAGCGAAAAGTAGTACATTGTTTCCACGATCTTGAGGGATCAGGGTTGTCATGTTCTAAGGTTGCCAGAAACTACTCTCTCCCCGATAAGAGGAGACACTAGTGGCACTGTGAGCTAGCTTATGCAAACAGGCTAACATTTTCGGTGGGGGTGCTCAGAATCAGTCTGCCACCAAACCCACAGTTTATGTTATCCGAACGAGCAGGTCCTGTATGGGTAATATAGGAACTACACGACACTACAACTGTTGCTGTTAGTGAATTGGCCCACTGTATCCATCTTGAATGTTAATCGTTTGCTTTAGGAACGCTGGCCTTTGTGACAGCCTCTAAGGCTGGAATCGGGGTCACAACACTTTTTCATTTTCCCTGAGCCAATGATCTTTCTTTCACTACACCAGTCTGTACTTCTGTCAGTATCTTTTCAGTCGGTGCAAAATGCATCTCTGCATTGGTGTATTAATGTGATTTATATTCAATTGGTACAGTGTCACCCTAATTGAGTGTGACATATGTGTAACTTGAGGTTTCCGCAATTACGCAGATCACCAAATTCGTACTGTTAACATGCATGTGGGGGGCGTGGCCGAGCCGAGCTGCAAAATGGTCGCTCATTAGCGTGGCTCTGCCGGCCGAGCACAATCATCCGCCAATTATCCGGGGTTCAAACATCCATCTGCAGCCCAAAAGCAGACTAAAAGGTGCAGCAACAAAAGCGGAACGGACAGAGAGGCCTCTGACTGCGGGGCGCCCGAGAATACAGAGGTAATCTGTGGCTGAGCCAGCGTGCGGGCCCGCGGCTGGTGAAATCAAGATGGCGCGCTCCATGTAGAGGCTGCACTGCGCTGCACCCACCGTGATCGGTGATAACGGACATCCACCACTGTCCGCGGGGCCGTATTAACACACCGTCGGCCATCAGTGCGGACGAACGGCGGAGAGGCCGGAGCGGTGATCCCAGCCCGCCAACGGAGCTCCGGTGAGTGCGCGACTGCCACAAGGCATGCCCGTCTCCCTTGGTGTCCTCGAAGGGAAGCGGCGAAGGCCGACAGCGGCGCGCGTTAGTAAACGCCCGCAGCGTGAGACAGAGCGCCCCCCCCTCCAAATCATACGAAATCCTGTGAGACATCGGAGGGGACGCTGGGGCACGGCCTGCGGCTCCCGCGTGGAGAACGAGTGGGAGTGGGGGCTGCACGAGAAAAAACGCCCGCAGCAACGTCGGAATACCGGGCAACTGGAAAGCGGACCCCCCGCGGTGGTGAAAGTGGCAGGCGCAGGCAAATGAAGGAGTTAGGACATCCAGACGTGCCACAGAAGAGGTGCAGCGCTGGAGGGAATACACGCCAGAAAAACAGTAGGAGGCCTGGCCAGCGGTCACTGCCCATGAGCACACACAACAGTTAACACAGAGCGAAATACACGGCCCACGCCACAGCCAAGCGACAGCGTGATCCACCACCGACTGGTAAAGAAGTATAGCTTCGCCGGGCCCGGGGCTAAGATCGGCACTGTGGCAGACAACGCTGACAAGACCAGCGGGTGGGAGAGTTAAACTGCCTGAATACCCCGGACACAGCCTGGAGGGGGGCACAGCGGTGGACAGCCCTATCGCTGTAGAAACACAAGCACCCCCCCTGGGAGCCACACAACGACACTGATTGATAATAACTAGGGCTCCCGGTTTTCCGATTTTACGGATTTTTACATATAAATACAGACGGAAATCTATATTTCCTTTGTCTGTATTTATATTTAGAAACGGCAAAACACTAGCAAATTTTGCCGCGCTACCGCGCTCCAGTGCAGTTTCCTTTCCACGCCCCTGGAAATTAATTTAAATCCCTTCCAATCAGGGTCTTTTAGCGCCCTCATGTGGACCTATTGGCTCAGGGTCTTTCAGTGATGGCCGTTCCCCTGACCCAATCCTCGTCGGATCCAAGCGTCAGTGTGTGGGCATGCCAACACCTCCGGCCTCACCCTCATAACTTTTGCCCTTTATTTTGGGGGCTCACCTGACTGTATTTCCTCTTTCCCTGCACTACGGACCACCAGGTTTGAAGACGCCTTCCTGTTGCCACCATCAGCTTTTGTTGCTGGCCCGGCCCTTCTCTTGAGTTCGGCATCTCCAGGGCTCCGCCGCTCGCGTTAGCTCTGCGCCAGCCCGCCGCCATTCCTACTCGCAAGGTAAGTGAATTTCCCCTGCCCCCATATGCCCCGGCAGCACCAGGGGATCGTATCCTCCGTCCTCATGTGGGTGGGGGGAGGTGGGGGTTGTTGTCGTTCTTTTTAATTACTGTGTGTTGAATGCCTCCTGTACTAGTACATAGGGTGCCTTGTGTCCCATGGTCTCAATCCACTAGTATCATTAAGGGAGCCTGCAGTGTCGTGTTATCAGGGTGTCTCAAGAAGAGAAAAGCAAGGGGTTGCTTAATGGTTTATAGCGGGGGTGGAGGGAAAGGGCCCGCCGTCGCGCCTGTTCCATGATTGATTGCCTAGTGAGAAGGAGGGTAACGAACTGGGGGGGTGGGGCCGGGATGGGGGTCGGACCGACTCGAGAGCCATGATTCTGTCCCTCTGGGATGCAGTGTGTCTCCCTCAGCTGTTCGCCCTTCAGTGATCCCTCTTCACCCATGAAAAGCTTTCCTGCTGCTTTAAACGTCCCCCTGCTGCAGCCAGCCATAAGGTTGTGCTGGGCTGGCTCCACCCTGCTGCCTCGTGAGGGATGAGGGGATGTGTTTTGAGGCTCTCACCACGGAGCGGGGAGTTTCAAAGCACTGGCTGGCCCTGTCGCCTCCAGACAGCCTCGCTTCGCCTACATGTCCGCCCTCCCATGTGCAGCCTGGGAAGTTGCTTTCGTGAGGTGCCTGGAGGATGCTGCGCCCACTCGGAGAGCTGTCTGAGGCACCTCGGCCCCCGCCGCCGCTCTCCCGACCTGTGTTGGTGTGTCTGAGTCAGGTACGGACGGCAGTCCACATTATGCAGGTGCATGTGCTGTTATTGTCAGGGGTCCATTCCTGGGGATCATTTGGGTTCACAGCATCTTGGGTGGGAGACAGTGCTGGAAGTAACCTCTCATGCTTGTCACATCTTCTGTACTCTTGTGCTTCAGGGATGAGAATGTAGTGAGATTTGTGGTCTTAGATTCGGGCTGACGTCTCACCCCACCTGCCTTAACACAGCTGCCCACTGTCTGGGCTCCGGCCAATTCTATGCAGACAAACAGTGAGCTGGGGAAGCCAGTATTATCTGCACCACAGAGTAAAAAAACAAAGCACACAGCGCCTCTTGGCTGGTAGTCAGTCTCTTTCGAGTGAATTACGAGTTCTGCTATTCAGTTGTGGGTATAAAACATCGCGCAGCCTGTACTCTAACCTGCCCCAGAATGAAATATTTTCCAGGCTTCCCCGTGACATGCCTTTGCAGCATGCTTCCAAAGGCACATTTTTTCTGATTTCTCATTAATTTCCAGCGGCACATGTAGCCCTAATTATCTGCCATAAGGCTGGCACTTCACAGCCTCGCCAGCATCTTGCCGGGAAAGTCTTGGCCCGCAGATTTGTAGCAGGAGCTGTTTAGATGGCTTAACGACGCACGAGCAGTTTTGTCACTGGTTGCTGCATGCATGATGAGAACTGATTAAAGGGAAATTCAGCCCAGCAGAGGCCCGTATGTAGACATCACTGGTCTTCCAAGGTCGAGTTGCAGTTTCATGCTCTCATTACACCCTAGTTGAAATTCCAGTCGACCAGTTACAAGTGGTTCCTTCTCGAGCCAGCTGGCAACACGTGGGCTTTGGACCTCTCGAGAACTACTATGGAGTAAATTCTATTAGAAGCCAATTACATCTTGGAACTAGTAAGTTGTGTTTTAATTTTGGTTTCAGGTAGTATTTTATTCTTTTTCGCCAGGACAACGTAATTTATTTTTGGCGCTAGACAAGTACAGTCTAAAACTCATGTACTGCAATTTCATTAACAAACCAGAAAGAGCCTCAATGTCCTCAAAGTCTCTTGAAATGCACATGTGCTTGTACTACAATGGCAAAGTTTTCAGATGAATGTATTATGTTGACCAATAACAACCGGGCGCATGTGTGCATTGTCAATTTAAATAAATGTGGAAAAATACTAGCTGTAGCGTCGTCTTTTGCTTGTGGCAAAAATAAATGCGGATAAATACAGACGGAAATGGCAAAAAATTAAATAATATTAAACCGGGAGCCCTAATAATAACCAGCAGCTCCGGGGGTGCGGAGCTTCTGTCTTGTGACGCGGGGGAGAAAAGTGGGACGAGCCGCATAGTTCATGAAGTAACGCTCGCAAGCAAGATCTGCACGGTGCGGCGGTGGACTGCGCAGCTGCAACCCGTAGCCGGACCACTGCGGTGCCGTGGGCTCAACCTGCCTTGAGACTGAGGAGCGGGGGAACTGGCCCGGTACACGCTGGGGAGTGACTGCTGATTGTCGGAGGAGGGCGCGAAAACAGACGAATTGGCTCCAGTGTTGCACGCCACTCGGGCGTCCCCCCCTGTGTCACCTGGCGGAGGCCTAGAGGACCTGAGCTTGCTGTCTCTGTGCACCAGGGCGAAGCACCGACACCGGAGAATCACCATGGGTAAAACAGATAACAAGCCAAGATCTCATTTGAGAAACGGACCACACGGCTCTTAGACCCCGAGTCCACGCAAATAACGGTGGTACCCGAAACGCAATTGGATCTGGAACCAGATGATGATATCCGAGCCATGATGAGGGAGGTACGAGGCAGCCTGTGCGCAATAGATTCCAAGCTGGACTCCTTAGGGCTGAGACTGGACCAGGTGTCCCAGAAAGTGGAGAAACACGACAATCGCCTGGAAATGCTGGAAACCGGAGTATCGGACTCAGAGGACCGCCTTTAAGGGATGCAAGGACGCCTTTTACACGTGGACAAGGTGCTGGAGGTCATCAAAGCACGCAACGAAGATCTCGAAGCGAGGTCTAGATGTAACAACGTACGCATAACGGACGTACCAGAGTCCACGAACATTCAAAACATGGAGCGTTATGTGGAAGGGCTGCTGAGAGAACTGTGTGCTGAGGAACTGTCACCCATGTTCCTAGTGGAACGGGCCCACCGGACCCTGGGACCCCGACCTTCCCCGGGAGCTCCTCTGTGGCCAATCCTGGCTCGACTCCTGAACTATAGAGACAGGGACACCGTCCTGCGGATGGCTAGAGAGAAGGGAGACACGACCTACCAAGGAAACAGGATTGCGCTGTACCCGGACTTCACCCAGGCTGTCCAATCTCCACGTAGAGAATTCATCCCCGCTAAGAAACTGCTCCAAATGACGGGCATAAAATATGCCATGTTATATCCCGCAAAGCTCAGAGTGCAAACCGGGGGTAAACCCCTGATATTCACCGAAGCAGGAGCCGGTCTGAAACACGCGAAACAGCAAGCCAAAAGACAACGCAGCCGGGATGAGACGACCTCACCATCCTCCAGTAACCAGCTAAGTGACAATGACTGATATCGGAGGGACATTCACATACTGTAAGGGGCTGGTGGCGAGGTGGGCATGTACAAATATGGGAGTGCAAGACTTCATCGGTCGAACACCCTGGGCACCCTTGGACAAACTATGATATAAAACATTGAGCCAGTGTTAATTAAATATGTTCGGCCACCCTGTTCTTCAGCGACAGAGCAGTATGCCGGTGACCCCATGCCCCTATGGGATGATTTCCCGTTCCCCCGCGTTCAGGGGCGTTCGCATGTAGTGAGAGGTTTCACATGGGTAACACAACCTGATTGGGGGGTTGGTGTGGGTGGAGGGCGGGATGGGAGGGAAGTTCGTTGTTGTTGTTTGTTGCAGTACGTAAATGATCTTAGCTGTGTGAGTCATTTACTGAAGGACACGTCATAATGGCAGCATTCAAGCCCCACACAGCAGGTCGGAACCGAGACCCACACACACACATAATTGACACAGCTCAACTTAGGCGTCCGAATGTCTGAACTAACCTGTCTAACTTGGAACGTGCGTGGCCTAAACGACCACCGTAAGGCTCGCCTTGTACAATCCTATCTGGTTAGACATGGGATAGATATCTGCCTACTACAGGAGACTCACCTCAGGGAAGCAGCCCAATCACGACTCACTGCTGCTCGATGGAGTGAGGTACACACAGCTAGCTACTCTAACTTCTCGCGTGGGGTGGCAATTTTAATACGTAGAGGAGTGCCCTGGCGAACACAACAAACGATTCACGACCCTGAGGGTCGGTATCTCATCCTGAAGGGAACACTATTCCACCAGCCGTTAATAGTGGTTAATACATACGGCCCGAACGTAGATGACCCCACCTTTTTTCTACAACTCTGGCAGAAAGTACAGTTGTTGGGGGACGCTGCAATACTATGGGGTGGCGACTTCAATATAGTACTGACATTGAACATGGACAGAGAGGGGGCGACACGTGCTCATCACCCCCAGGCAGCGGCAGCCCTGAATGGTATAGTGTCAGACCACAGCTTGGTTGACTCATGGCGTGCTTTACACCCCATGGCCCGGGAGGGGACGTGCATTACACATCATCACCAGGCCTGGTCCAGGATTGACTTCTGGCTGCTAACGAAGGACCTACATGTCTGGGTCCGGGATGTTGCACACCACGCGCGGACTCTATCGGATCATGCCCCGGTAGCTATGTCTCTCTTGGTCCCAAAGCCTTATCGGCAGCCATTCGTGTGGCGCCTGCCCCCTAACGCACTACTGGACTCTGCCTTCTGCGAAAACCTCAGAACACACATCAGTGAGCACTTTGAACACAACACTGGGTCAGTGGACATGGAGGGTGCGCTGTGGGAGGCGTTTAAGGTGGTGATAAGGGGGCACTGCTTTGCAAACCAATCCGGAATACTGCGCGACATACGGGGTAGTCTGAGCAGACTAGAAAGGGAGATCCATGAGCTGGAGGCACAATACTGTTCGACACCATCCCCCATGATTTTGGCTACCATACGCACCAAATTAACGGCGTTCCAGGAGGAGGCGGAACGTGAGACGAAATTCCTCAATAAACACGCAACAGCGCGCAGGTATGGGGAAGGCGACAGGCCGGTTAGAACGCTCGCCAACCTCTTACGGGCCTCCAGAGGGTCCCCATTCATTACTGGACTGGCGACTGCGGATGGTGCAATGGCGCGTTCTTCGCCTGACATTCTGGCAACTATGAAAGATTTTTACGCACACCTCTACACGTCCAGCTCCACTCCCTCAGACACGATCCTGCGAGATTACTTTGACTCCATCGAGTTAGTGTGGTTCAACAGAGCACACCGCGAGTACCTAGAGGCCCCCTTCCGGTAGAGGACGTCAGACGGGTGATAGGTGGCTTACCCGCGGACAAGGCCCCCGGAGCGGATGGCTTGACGGCCAAATTTTACAAGGAATATGCTGAACTATTGGCACCGCGACTCCTGGCTGTTTATCAGGAGGCCATGGAGACGGGGGGTCTGCCCGCCTCTATGCGCGAGGCTATTATCATAACGGTCCTGAAACCAGATAAGGACCCTTCGAACTGCGATTCGTATCGCCAGCTCTCTTTGATAAACCTCGATGCCAAAATTTTCGCTAAACTCTTGGCGATCAGACTTCAGCCTCTGCTACCCATGATAGTACGACCAGATCAGTCCGGTTTTATACTGGGGAGAGCCACCTCACATAATCTCCGGACGCTGTTTGCTTTAATACACTACCTAGCACCACACGTTCGGCCGATCGCGGCACTCCTGGACCCCACAAAGGCGTTCGATTCCCTGGAGTGGGGATTCCTGTTTCCACTACTCCAGCGGATCGGACTTAGTCCCATTTTCATTCGACAGATACAACTGCTATATACCCAACCCACGGCTCGTCTACGGGTGACCGGCTTGTTTTTCGGAACCCATCAACATCACGAGAGGCACTAGGCAGGGGTGCCCCCTGTCGCCACTACTCTTGCCATAGCCACCGAGCCATTGGCAGCCCGAATTAGACAACATCACATACACCGTAGTATTGGGTTCACCACCAGGGGCCTCACCGTGTCACTCTATGCAGATGGTGGACCACTCTACGCTTTATATGGTGGACCCCAAAGAGAACCTGGCGCCCTATGGGGAACTTTCCGGGGTACGGATCAATTGGAATAAATCTGTAATCATCCCCCTGACAACTGGGACTCAGCCCTTCGACACGGAGTACTCTATAGATTGGGCGACAGGGCCAACGCGCTATCTGGGAATCTAGATCAGTAATGACATCAATGAACTCTGGACGGAGAACTACGGTAGGGCGGTGACTTGGATAGAGGAGAGGGTGCGTCGCTGGAAGACGCTCCCTTTATCGATGATTGGACGGATAGCGGTGGCCAAAATGATTATCTTGCCCAAACTATTGTACCTATTTGTAAAAGTTCCCATACCGCTCACCTCACATTTTTTTAAAACCTTGAGATCCCTAATGATTGAACTGGTGTGGGCAGGGAAACAGCCTCGCATATCCTGGGAAGTGCTCACCCTGCCGCAGGCCCAGGGAGGACTGGCAGCCCCCGACTTCACCCTTTACGCATACAGTGCGCAGGCACAATTCTTACACCATTGGGTACACCCCACGCCCTTTCAGCCACACGTTGCTATCGAACTTGACAGAGCGGCGCTGCTTTCACTTGCCACTGCCGTATATCAGCCATATAAGAGACCACGCAATGAAGTGGACACTGTAGAAACGTTGAGGTGGGCTTGGGCGGGCTTGCGCCAGCGTGCGAAACTGGACATACTTTACACCCCCTCTATGCCACTGGCCAACAATCCACAGATACCCCCACTTAGGGACCGCAAAGCGCAGGAGCGGGCGGAGGTGCTCGGGCTGCGGGTGGGCGGGGACCTCTTTCCCGGCGACACATTCCTAACGCTGCAGCAGATGTGCGGCTCAGGCGACCCCGCGGCGGCAAAAGTGCTGCTCTACTACCAACTGCGAGCCTCATGCAGAAGCAAGTTCGACACATTCCCAAATCCTCCCCCCACACTACCAGCACTTGAGAACATTCTCAAAATAGCTCATGGCCGCAAGCTGATTACCCGCATCTATAACACGATGCAGCGCGAATCGCCAATTACCACCCCGGGGGCCCACGCGGCGTGGCAGATAGACATGGGGGTGTAAGTCACAGATGACCAATGGAAGCTCATTTGCGGTCAGATGGAGGCGCTGTCCCCCAACTATCGCCTTAGACTGATCCATTTCAAATACATTCACCGCTTATACAGAACCCCGGTGCAGCTGCACCGCATGGGACTGCGCCCCGACGACTGCTGCTGGCGCTGTGGCGCCACCCAGGCAACATTCTTACATATAGCGTGGCAGTGCCGTCCCATTGCCAACTTCTGGCTGCATACACTACAACATATACGTAATATACTAGGACTGGAACTGCCCCACACACCGCTAGTGGCGCTACTGAGCGCCATCACTGACATCCCGCCGAAGCGGCGAAAACTCACGGCTTTGCTCCTACTCATGGCCAAGCGCCAGGTGGCGATTCAATGGAGAGCGGTTTCACCACCGACAACGAGGGGCTGGCTCTTGAGCGTTACCCAATGCAAGACTCAGCTGGAAACCTTCTGGGAACAAATGCCTGCGCGAGCCCGACCAAAGGATATCTGGGACCCATTTGTAAATTGGCTCAGAACCATAGACAATGATGACATTTAATATGAACATTAGGTAGTGTTGACATCTCAGCTGCAATGCCCTGTGGTGGGAGTGCACTGTCTCCTGAACCGACTAGAAGCCAGACGCCATGGTTGTAGCAATGGTTATATAATAATAGGCATTGAATGGGGGCTTGAACATGAACATATATATGCTGTGCGGAGAATGACGACAGACAATGTACTGCTATTTGATTACGTGGTTGTTTGTTTGTTCTGCACAAATGCCAATCAAAATAATTATTAATTTTTTATTTTTTTTTAAATGCATGTGTAAATGTTTTGAAGCTAGCATGTCAGCTTGTAGTGAATGCAATATCTCAGTATGTTGTGGTGTCCAATGTGTGCTTGAAAAGTCTGGACAAATGAAATCATAAAATAGTTTTACCCTTTCTGAATAATATGGTCTGTTTGTTCTGCCAAAATTTAGAAAACGCAATAATGATTAGAGTTTCTTCAATGTGTTTGGTGGTTATAAAAGGGCACACTTCTCTAGGAAATGTGTTGCTAGACTTTTGCCTTCACTTGACAATTTGTATCTCAAGAACAGGACACTGAAATTGAGCTTGTAGCCGATGTGAGCAAATCCTAGAATTATCCGTTCTACTCTGACCCAGTGTGTTGCTTAGTCATCTTCCGTAAGTATATGTCATTGACATAGGACAATGCTTTTTCATCAAATTGTTGGAACAGTTCTGTTACACAGGCTGAGAACAGCCCAGGGCTATTCTTATACCCTTGTGGCAATTAACAAAATTCATTTTGAAAGCCATGGGTGCTAAATGTAGTCAGATACCTGCTTTCAGGCACTATATTTTGGCAGAAAAACCCATTTGAGATGTCAAATGTGGTTTTATATTTCTTGTGCACTATATTGTTCATTAGTGCCGTGCAATACTCGTTTTGTACTGCACAGCGATGTTTGTCATGCATCTGTGGCAGTTGGTTCTGGTGGTGGTGGAGTCGTCGGTGAGTGAGAGGATGAGTTGGGTGTCGTCTGCGTAAGAAATTATGTTGAGACCGTGGGATCTGACGATGTTGTCCAGTAGGATCATATATGCACTGAAGAGCGTGGGGCTCACCGCAGGTGATCTCCTTGGGTTCAGAGGTGAAAGGTGGGAGTAGGATCCTCTGGGTTCTTCTGGTGAGGAAGGAGGATATCCATCTGAGTGCGTCCCCTTGGATGCCGATGTGGTGGAGTCCTTCGATCAATGTGTGGTGGGATATGGTGTCGAAGGCTGCTGAGAGGTCGAGGAGGATCAAAGCTGCTGTTTCTCCTCCGTCAAAGAGGGTTTGGATGTCGTTGGTGGCTGCGATCAGGGTAGTTTTGGTGCTGTGATTGCTGCGGAAGCCGGATTGGGAGGCTTCTAGTAGCTGGTTCTGCTTCAGGTGTGTCATGAGTTGATTGTTTTTTTTATTGGGGGAATATCTTTATTTGTTTTTAATATGCAAGGTGAAAATCATAACAACGGTCGCATATAGGACAAGCGTGAGAAACATACACGTAGCAGCCTCAATGATATCACCCGAAGACAGGAACACATACAGGTAGTACAAAAACTCCCACCCAGCGGCACAGCGATACATCTGCACTTCTTCCATTATTTTGTTCCCAACCTTCAGTTGCACGCTTGGGGATATGCAGTTATTCCAGTTCTCCCCCGGCAGGCGATTGGGAGGCATCAACCAGGGAACCCAGGCCATAATAATGCAACCAGCTACGCCATACCCACCGAAACGTGCGTGGGCACCCTCTACTTTTATATGTGACTCTATTGGCGACCATTCCCCGCCTCCATTCCTGGAGAGTTGGGGCTTCTGCCACTCCCCAGTGCCTGGCCACATCGTGTTTCGCCACTACTAGGCCGAGTGCACTAAAGAGTAGCTGGCGTCTAGCCAAGTCTACCTCGCTAGGGATGCCCAGGAGTACAAACCTGGGGTCCACTGGAATATGTACCCCCTGTACCTCACTTAGCTCTTCAAGTATTGCACACCAGGGGGCGTGGCTGGGCGGCTTAGCAATATGGCCGCTAGCTAGGGTTGCTCCGATCTCACCCACTCCCTACATATTAATCCGTGACACTGATCCGAGATCCGAGGCGAGAAACAGCCGTCGGAAGGTCCGCTCAGTCGAACGAGCCCAGCCGGTAGCCTGGGTGACCGCGCCAGCCGAAGTTAGGCCGGGGTGAAGTTGCGGCCTGTTCCAGCGTGCAAAGCCGGGCGCTGGAGTGGAAGCTAGGCCGGAGGAGAACGCGACGAGAGCGGAGGCCGCCGGTCGATGCCCGGAGCCGAGACTCGGCATACCACACCACCGGGACACACCTTCGGCACAGCGCCGGTGCACAGCTGAATGGTAGAGCCCACACACAGTACGGTGGAGCCCTGAGAGGCGGCAAAGTCAGCGGAAGGCGAGGTTCCATCGAGACCCGGCCAGCGTGAAGGTTGGAACTCCGGGGACCAGTGGCCCAGAAGCGGGAAGATAGTTGTGCGGGGGGGCCGCCTGAGCACCGCAGGGCGTCAGAGATCCATGCGGTGCCGGGAGTGCCCACGCAGTCTGCACAGGCGCCTAGGCGGTGGATATCCGGAGGAGGCCTGGTGACGGTGGCCTAGAGCAGACTGCGTGGCATGGTGGAGCGCATTCGCCGGCAGGCCCGTAACAGCAGCAGTGGTGGACGAGGTGGGAGAGCGACGGCATCTCTTGGTTCCCCCTTTCTTCCCCCTCTCTCCTTAATGGCACAGGCACCCGTTTTGGGGTGACGGGCCCGACCCTACAAACAGCGCGCCTCGCTCGGACACGGTGAGAGGGCTCACGCAGGAGCGTGGAAGCTTGAAGATACCTTTGGGGTCGTATTGCTGCTGAGAAGGCGCATGGGACGGAACAAAGGCATTTGAAGTGGCGTCTGGCCTTCGAGCAGGGGTCTGGGACTGCGGACACAGGTCTATCGAAGGTGAGCAGAGGTGAGGCCGGGAGGCATGCTCATGGCTGTGATCCTAGCAGGGCAGCGACGTGAGGCCGTGCTACCATGGCCTCCAATAAAGGATCCAAGGCGACCCAGCAAAATAAACTTGATCTCTACACCTGTTTGAGGGCGGCGGTTGATCAGCAGCTGCCTAAGCCAACGGCAGCCGCTGAGAGTGAAGGACCGGAACTAACGCTAAAAGACGTCATGGCGGCCATCACCGGAGTCAGAACATCGATGGAGCAACGCATGGACGCTATTTCCTCGGAGGTGATGCTGATCCGAGCAGACCTGACCACCAACAGAGAAAAGGTCAAGCAACTTGAAATAACTACGGCCAGCCTGGTGAGTGATACATCGGAACTGCAAAGCGAAATCCAAGAGCTGAAGGCCTTTCGGAAGTTTGCAGAAGACAAGCTCGACGACTACGAAGGGCGCACTAGACGCAACAATGTGCGCATTTTGGGGGTTCCGGAGAGGGCCGAAGGGCAAGCTACAGAACTATTTGTAGAAAACCTTATTACCGCCCATCTGCAACCTGGGGGCCTATCCAATATGTTTGTAGTTGAAAGAGCGCATAGAGTCCCAGGGGGGCGACCGAAACCGGGGGCACCTCTGCGCCCGATCTTGGCCAGACTGCTCAATTACAGAGACAGGGACGCTATCCTGCAAACATCTAGAGTGGCCCCCCCGCTAAAGTTTGAAAACTCCGTGATAACCTTTTTCCCGGACTTCACCCAGGCGGTGCAACGACAGCTGCGAACTTTCCTGGCGGTAAAAAAACGTCTCGGAGACACAGGCCTGAAGTACTCAATGTTATTCCCGGCCCGGCTCAGGGTGGAGGCCGGGGGAAGATCCCGGTTTTTCGATTCATCAGAATCTGCAGCAGAGTGGTTGGATGGCTGGAGAGAAGCGTCGAAACACACAGAGCAAGAGCACTGAACTCTCGAGCGCACACCTGATGACACATATGCTGACAGAGTCAGGAGAAGGCCACGAGTGATTGCACGGTCTGTCACGTGCCGGGTTGGCACCAGGTAGAGCGCCACTCAGGCGATTGACTTTTACGGACATGGGCGTAGGAAGTGTGGGGGACGCGGGGGATACATCCCCCCCAGATTTTGGAGTGGGGGGGACACGGGGGACAAGGGTGGGGGACGAGGGGACAAAAGAATTTCCCCTCTCCCTTCTGTTATTCGCAGGGCCATTAGCGCGCGAAAGCACGACCTAATGGCCCTGCACTTGACCTGCCTGGAGTCAAAGAGGCCACCCGCCCTCTACCTTTTGTTATGCTGCAGTAAGCCTCTGCGTTCTGGGAAGGGCAGAGAGGGAGAAAAACCCTGCCTCTTTTCCTTCATGCCCAGAGAAGGCAAGGACAGTGTCCACTTCTCCTGATCTGCCTCGGGCAGCTGCCCTCCTCCCCTCTCTCTCTCTTTATTCCTCCATCTCTTTCTGTCTCTGTCTCGCTCCTCCTTACTGCTGATTTCAAGAGACAGCTCTTACGAACTCTTTCTTGCCTCTCCTTTTCTTTATTTGTTCCCCTGTGAAATTGATCCAAAAAAGGCGGAACACTTTGGCTGGAAATGTCCTCATTTTCTGACCGTTTTCTATTCCAAAGAAAAACCTCGGGACGGAGAGAAAAAATAATTAAATACCTAAATAAAGCAATACAGAGTGGTCAGCAGACAGGCCAGATTGTTATTTACACCCACACACATTAGCGCCACTTTACAGAGTTTGCCAGTGAAAGCGCTACTTTCTTTTATCTTCTTTCTTTGAACAACATAGTTTTCCCAGGGTGGGGAAGTGCACCATTCCTAAAGGGACTGCAATACCTGGTTGATGGGTGGAGTGGAAATGTTTAATATGATAGTTTTCAACTGTTTTAATTATTTTAGCTTATAAAATGTGTACTGTGGCTCTGTGTTCGGGGATGTGGTCTTTTTAAACCAAACTGCTTACATTTTGAAAGGATATAAGCAATGGACATTGAAACGGGTGCCTTCCTGGTCCTGTAGTCATGTCCTGAACTTTTCAGGCAAAATCACTTACTGATTTCTGAATAATGAGTTTAAAACCGTTAAGGTAACCATGTTGTTCCTGATTACATTTCACATGCTTTGCTTATTCTTCCATTCCCTATGAGTGTTTGCTTTTTCCAGGGTGTTATTCATTTTTTTCCAGGCAGCATTTTACTGTTGTCTAGTGCATAATTTGAATTTAGTCGCAGAACAATTGAGTTGTAGCTGAAGGCAGTGCGAGTTTCTCTCAGTGGGGCAGTATGGTGTTCAGTGTGGGAGAGGATGTGGCACTCTGGCCAGAGCTGCTGAATTTGGAACTGGAGAACCATGTTCATCCTTCATGACCAGTCCACCAGACCACACTCCTGACAGAGCTCATTCCGATGCTACACCTTAGAAGGCCCGATAGACCTTAGAAGCCCTGGTGTCTTAGTACCCGCAGGTGGACCCTAACAGTGGCAAGTGTGAGTTAACCTTGAAGGCCTGTCCACCACAATCCATACTGCAGGTCACCTCCAGTCTTGCGAGCAGGCATACGAAGAAGCACACCTAGATCGACAGTGACTCTGTCACTGAGGTCACTAAGACCCTTGAGGCCAGTCCACCTCACCCATTGGTACCTCCATTGGCCTTTTTCAGCAGTAGTAGTGCAACTTACCAGGGGTTGGCAATGTAAGATTTGCATGCACACCAAACTTAGGGGTGATTATAATGGCGGTGGGACCGCCACGTTACCCCGTCAGTGGCGGTCCCACCACCATCGGTGACTGCATCACCGCCCGCCATATTACAATGGTGGGTGGTTCCCTGGCGATCGGAAAAACCAATCGCCACGCACCTGACTGGCTCCTTGAGCCCGCCAGTGTGGTGGAGGGGCTCGTGATTCCTACAATGCTGGTGGTGCCTACCAGGCACCGCAGTAGGGATTACGATGTCCCTTACCCGCCAGCCTATACATGGCGGTTCACCCACCATGGAAAAGCTGACGGAAAGGGACATTGGGGGCCCTAGCAGGCCCCTTTCCCCTAGCCCCCAGACATGGGACCTGGGGGACATCCATGATGCCCCCTACATATCACTGCACCATGTGGCAGGCACCGCATTGTGCCTGCCACGTAGTGCAGTGATATATGTAACATGTCCCTTTTTTACATTGCGGCGGATGATGTAGCCAGCAGTACCTGCTGCAATGTAAAAGATAGGCACTGCGAACGCCGCAGTGGCGGTCGCATTGTAATGCCTATCGTGGGGCCGCCGTCTTGAAGGCCAGTGGTCCCATTCCCTGATTCGATGGCGGACGGACTGAAGTTCGCCTGCCATCGTAATCAGCCCCTAAGTTTTCAAACTTCATGGTCTCTGCTTCATGCACAAACACTTTTAACATGTGCAGCCTGCTTTCGGGCCACTGGAGTTATGCAGCAATGGAGGCCAAAATTATGTCGCAGTGTTGACTAAATTATGGAACAATAAAAAAGCTGCAGAGTAATGCAGTACATTTATGATTCTTTATTATCTTGACATATTTATACATACTAACAGCCTCTGCAAAGCTTTTGCCTCAATAGTACCTGTGTAACATACAAATGCAGCAGTGGGAAAGGTGACCAGTCAACCTTTGCAAAGGGCCCTACACTTCACAGCAACATAAGTCACATTTCTTTTAGTAATTTTTGATCCGTTTGAGCTACAAAATTGTTTTGGGTGAAATCGTTTGATTATGCAGCAGATGATGTATTATGTAGCAAATATGATACAGCCATAGTTAAGTGGAATTTTTTTCCACTTTACTTAATTTTGCCTCAACATTGTAGTTGATCAATTTGTAAGTTCCCCAAACCCAAAAGTCGAGTTTGGGCACAATTTGCATTTTTAAAAGCAGTCCTACAACACAGGGCTACTTTTAAACTGACCTCAGGCTTCAGCAGTGCACACATGCAAGCGCAGAAAGGGCTGCTGGCCTCTAAACTGCCATGCCCTATTATATTCTAGGGACTTAACGGTAGTTCTAATCCCCCTGCCCTATTATGTACTAGGGCCTTATAGGAGAGGTCATGCCAATCATAGGGGTACCCTAACCCATAGTGCACCCTAGTGTATGTAGGGGTTTTCACAGTATCTTTAAGTGTCTCTTTCAGAATAGCACTGGTCCTGGGCCTGTTTAGGCAGAGGCCAGGGTCAGTCTGAGTCAGGTACCACCAGTACCAGTCAGCAAAAAGTTGGGGAGTGCCCATGGCACAGGATGGCTTTGCAACACTAGAGAAGCACAAACTCAGAACACCATGGTTGGGGGGTTCTCTTTAATAATCAGAATTGATTTCTATCCTAATGGACCCATTTTCCAACATTAGGATAAGGAAAGACTGGGGAAAAATCATAACGTTCTAATCTATACCTTGAAGTTTTCATGCAGCTCTTTGATGACGGTTAATAGCTCACTGTTCAATTTTAGGATTTTAACTTATAAACTGCAAATACCAAAAGAATCTCTCAGACAAAAGCAGTAACTCACTGACCTATTTACATGATATGCATTTTGTGATCTGCGTGGTACACGTTCTTTGCAGCAGGCATATTACCCCACTGTGGCTACCTTACCATGAGTAAAAACTTCCACTAGACAAACCTCCGATCTCTCTCAATAAAGAACATTAATCACCAAAGTTATCTTCACATTTTTATTGTTGCCTGAAAATTGCTGGAGACCAGGAATGCAGCAGCAGGTACTTTTCAAACCATAATGCACTTGCAAACACGACGCCCCCACCCTAAGTCAGCGACCTCTGTTTGCTTGGTGCATGAAGATGCAAGATTCATATACATGTTTTTTTAACATTTGGTCTGATTACTATATGGATGTAAATAACAATAAAGCATACATGCAAACTGTGACTACATGCCTGCTTTTCTCAATATTTCACTTCGAAAGTATGTGATTGTATTTGTTTAACGGGCGGTGATTTGCATAGGGTCACTGGAAAGTCCACAAGGTTGTCCCTGTCCCCCCCAGAATTTTAGTGTCTCCTACGCCCCTGTTTACGGACCCGATCTTGCACACAGCATAAAGCATTGTTCATCTCCCTCGGCAACTTTCAATGGGTATCTTTGTGGGTGGGGGTGGGGCGGGGCACATTACCCCCTAATTTTCTTCTCTTAGTTAAGTTATGGGGCGACAGGCACTCTGCATTAAAAGGAGAATGGGCAGTTTTAAGCCCAGAGTGCAGGGAAGCAGGGTGGGGGGAGTTGGGTGGGGTTTTCAGTTTCTAAGTTCGTAAGTATGAATCTCCAAGGTACCGTCACTCGTGTGCATGTAGGGCTAGCTAAAACGTAGGATGTGATGATGACTGCGTGGGAGAAAAGCATAAAGGTGATGAGTTGGAACGTGAATGGTTTGGGGGATAAAATCAAAAGATGCGTGGTACTACAGAATATTAGGAGACATGCCCCTGACGTTGTTATGATTCAAGAAACGCATCTCATAGGCAACGCCTGCAGAGCCCTCAACAGATGGGGGTACAAACTAGTGGCACACTCTGGATTCACCTCGGGCTCGAGGGGGACGGGGATTCTACTCAAAAACTCATTCCCTATGACTACTAACTCACTTTGGACAGACACAGGGGTAGATACGCCGGGATCACAGGACAGTGGGAGGGACAGCTGCTAACCTTAATATCGGTATACGTTCCACCTGGTCTCCAGAGCCTGGCGTTTCGGGACCTCAGCGCTCTGCTACTGTCGGTCCCCGATGGCCTTTTACTGGTGGGAGGGGACTTCAATTCAGTGGGCTCTGGAACGTTAGATCGGCATCCCCCTAGAGCGCTGGGCTCAGCACACCAATGGCTCCCAGATTTTTTGGAGACAATGGGACTGGTAGACGCGTGGCGGACCTATCACCCTGGTAGCATCCAACACACATACCACTCCGGAGCACACAATAGCTTGTCGAGAATCGACTATTTATTGGTTCCGGCATCACAGGTATCACATATACAAGAAATACGTCATGGGGCACGGGGCATATCAGATCACTCTCCAGTTTGGGCTCAAGCAGTGGTTGGGCAGCACAGAGTGGGTAGGATAGCACCCATTAACCCCTGGTGGCTCCGTAACCCTCTGGTCCGGAAAGAACTACACAGGGGAGTGGAATTATACTTCCAGGAGAATGAGGGATCGGTTCACTCCCCTCAGGTACTGTGGGAGGCATTCAAAACAGTGATAAGGGGACAGGCCCTCTCCCAGATAGCCGAGGTACGGAAAGAAAAATCACAAGCTATAGTGGAGGCAGAGTACGAAATTCTCCGGCTGGAGGAAGAACAAGGGGAAGACAATACACCGGACAAAACACACCTCCTGCAACTTAAGCGGGACAATTATAGGGCAATAGTGACAGATAGGGCAAAAGAGCTGGGAAGGGAGAAGCAAGGAAGAATTTACGACCTAGGAGATAAGGCAGGGAAACTAATAGCATGGCTAGATAGGAAGGAACTCGCGAGCAGACTGGTCCCAGAATTGATTAATGAGGCAGGTCATACGATTAGAGACCCACAGGATATTGCCAACGAGTTCGCATCTCACTATCGTAAGATATATAGTTCACACACAAACTACACAGCAGAAGACTCCCGCCAACTGCTGGAGGACATCACACTCCCCTCCCTCTCCGAAGACGACGTTAGGCTGCTGGACAGCGACCTCACTAGTGACGAAGTGGCCCAGGCCATCAGAAGTCTACGATCAGGGAAGGCCTCGGGGCCAAATGGCTTACCCATTGAGCTGTACAAACTCCGACCGGATAAACTAGCCCCGTATATTCGTGCGATGTGGGAAGAATGCAGGGAACAGGGAGTACTCCCCCGGGATCAGAGGATAGCAACGCTGGTCACAATTTACAAGAAGGGGAAGCCTAGGACAGACTGCGCCTCTTACAGGCCAATCTCTCTGTTGAATGCGGAGCCTAAAATTCTGGCGAAGCTCCTGGCCACTTGTTTGACCAAAGTCATTAGCGGACTGGTCTACCCGGACCAATCGGGCTTTATGCCACACCGCAACACCGCAATGAACCTGCGAAGGGTCCATGGTGTGCTGGGAAGGGCGGGAACGATCCAGGAGGAGGCGGTAATCGTGTCCCTGGATGCCACCATGGCATTCGATACCCTTGAATGGCCGTATTTATTCGCGGTTCTCGCCAAGCTAGGCTTCGGCCCGCACTTCACAAAATGGGTACAGCTTCTATATTCAGCCCCGCTAGCCCAGTTGGTGGTGAACAACAAGAAGTCAGAGGTCTTTCAGCTGCACAGAGGGACACGGCAGGGCTGCCCGCTCTTGCCTTTGTTATTCGCTCTGGCGTTGGAGCCGCTAGCCTCTTGGATCCGCAAAGACCCAGTGTTGCGGGGACTGAAATGGGCGGAGACATGGGAGGTCCGCATCTCACTGTATGCGGACGATATTCTCTTATTCCTGGCCTCCCCGAGAGCGTCCCTCCATAGAGTGCTGGATATATTTGCCACATTTGGTCGTTACTCCGGTTACTCGATTAACTGGCAGAAATCCCTGCTTTACGTGCTGCACGGGCCTCAGCCAACTCTCACGAGGGGATGCCCGATCCAGATCACCTCAACGGGTTTCACATATCTAGGGATATATGTCACTATAGATCCAAAACGCAGGTTCGATCAGAATCTCCTCCCCCCCCCTTCAGCGACTGAAGCGAGATATAGTGGGCTGGACAGAACTCCCGCTCTCGATGCTAGGTAGGGCAGCATTATTTAAAATGATGGCATTGCCCAGATTTCTGTATATATTGCAAAATACCTTAGACCCAGTCCCAGCGAGTTATTTCAGGAAATAGAAAGTCTGCAGAGAACGCTGCTGTGGAATGGAAAGGCCCGAATAGCCCTTGCCAAACTTACACACGCGTGGTACGATGGGGAATCAGCCTGCCAGACCTCAAGCGATACTACTGGGCTGCCCACCTGGCTGCCATAAATCACGGTACTTACAGGTGGGCTGACGACCCTGGATACTCCATGGACTGCTGGACGCTCCCCGGGGGGAACTATAACAGGGCACTATACTCCAAGACCGGAGGGAAATTACTGACAGGACCGACCAGACACTCGGTGCGGGTGTGGAAGACAGCTAACCGTAGCTTGGGATGGGAGAACAAACTCACATTAGCCACCCCCCTGTGGGACTCTGAGATGCTGGGCAATCTATGGACTTCCAAAGGGTTTGACAGGTGGGATCTGATCGGAATCTCTAGAGTGGGAGATCTCTGGGCCAAAGGGGAAATTAAATCCTTTAGTTCCTTGCAGAGGGAGTACGAACTAGCCAGTACTGAATACTTCAGGTACATGCAGGTGCGGCATGCACTACAGACCCACATACCGAAGGGTGTCACACCCCCGGACTCCTCCCCACTGGAGGACAGACTGCTGGACGGGCACTTACCCACTAAAACTATCTCCCTCATTTACAAAAAACTAATCAATCACACGAGTGACCCTCTCAGCCGCACAAGAGACAAATGGGAACACGACGGTATAATTCTAGACGATGAAGACTGGACAGAGGTAGTGATGTCCCCGCGAGAGGTGGCAATATCAGCCAGGCTACGCCTAGTCCAGTTGAAAATTCTGCACAGAGCGTACATAACAGGCCCCTGCCTGGTGAAAATGGGGAGGGTGGGAAATGTAGGAGGGGGTGCGGACAGATGGGAACATTCCTACATATACTATGGGACTGAGATCTGCACACAACCGCAAGTGCCGCACTGAACAAGATTATCCGCCTAGAGGCCAAGAGATGCCTCCTTAATGTGTGGGAGCCCACAGACCTTACCACAGCACAGAAAACATGGGTGACATTAGGCCTAATGATAGCCAAGCGCAATATCGCACAACTTTGGGGCGCTGACCATGCCCCAGTAGTGGGGGCCTGGACAAGGGACATGGACTGGTGCATGTTCAGAGAGAAAACGGTTTACCTGGCAAGGGGCTGTCCCCGGAAGTGGGTCTCCCTCTGGTCGGCTTGGAATGTGTATAGAGGAAATATGTGTACCCCCCCCCAAAATGCCTGAAAGAGATGTCCATGATTCACCGTAATATGTTGCAAAGCTAAAATGTAAGACTGTTGACTAACTAAACCCTACATGTGTAAATCTGAATATCATAACCACCTGAGGTACCTATGTAATTGTTTCAATGTTCAATAAAAAGAATTATTAAAAAAAATAAAAAATAAAAAGTATTGCACACCAGTATATTTGTATGACCGGACATCCCCACAGTGTATGTAGAAAATCTCCAACAACAGTCCTGCAGCGAAGGCAATCCGGGCTATCAGCCCATCCCATTTTATGCAGTCACACCCTGTCATGGTATGTTCAATGTAAAATCTTAAATTGGATGAGACGCAAACGGGCTTTGATGGCTACTTCCCTTGAGTACATTAGGGCCGCCTCCCAATCTACTTTCTCCATAGTGCCCACCTCAGTCTCCCACTTTTGCAGGAATTTACCCAGTTTGTCGGGCATATTGTTATTAAGCGTTGTATATGTGAGGGATATTCCTTTGGTCATTAGTTTTTCTTGTAACAGTCTCCCTTCAAGCGGGGCAAATTCCTGCAGGTCCACCACGATCGTCCTTCTGCTAACCATGCATGACGCAGCTGGGCGTATTTTAAGAATTGAGACTCATGGAACTTATATTCCGCACAGAGGGCGGACCAGTCATGAGTTGATTGTTGATGATCTTTTCCAGTATCTTCGCTGGGAATGGGAGCAGTGAGATTTGCTGGTAGTTTTTGAGTTTGCTGGGGTTGGTGGAGGGATTTTTGAGTAGTGGTCTGACTTCAGCGTGTTTCCAGGCATCAGGAAATTTTGCGGTGGTGATAGAGGTGTTGTGTAGGGTGGTAAGTTCCTGGCCGATCCTTTGGTTCCTGAGGTTGAAGGTGTGGTGCAGGCATGGGTCTGTGGGAGCGCCCGAGTGGATAGATTTCATGGTGGAGGTGGCGTCCAGGGTGGAGAGGATATTCCAGGTGGTCAGTGTGTGGTTCGTGTCGGTTACGGTGGTGGCCAATCTGTCGAGGAAGTCCGTAGGTGTGGATTGGGGTTGAAGTTTCTGTATATGGTTGCGATCTTATTGTGGAAGAAGTGGGCTAGGTTGACGCACAGCTCCTGTGAGGGTGTGATGTTGTTTTCGCTGGCAGCAGGGTTCGAGAATTCCTTAAAGATGTTGAAAAGTTCCTTGGTGTTGTTGGTGCTGGTTTCAAAGCATGCGGCAAGAGCTGTCTTCTTTGTTGCCCTCAACAGGCGGTGGTAGAGGTTGAGGGAGGTCTTGATGGCTGCCCTGTTGGAGGTGTCCTTGCTGGTGTGCCAACTCCTCTCCAACTGTTTGCTGTTTCATTTTGCTGTTCTAAGTTCTTGGGTGTACCAGCTGGCCCTTTTGGAGGATTTTCTCTGGATGTTGCTCTTAATGGGGACAATGCTGTCTGCGCAATTGGTGATCCAGGCGTTGAATTTTTTCACTCCCTGTTCGAGGTTGGTGGCGGTAGCAGGGTTGGAGGTGTTGAGGGCGTTTGCCTAGCTGGTCTCTGAGATTTTGTTCCATCTCAGGTGAGGGGCGTTGGTCATCTAGGGGGTGGCGGTGGGGGTCTGGAGATGCTAAAGTGGATGATGGAGTGATCAGTCCATGTGAGTTCGGTGACATGGCTGTATTTGACACGGTTGCTGGAGGTGAAAATTGGCTCCAGCATGTGTCCTGCGTGTGTGTGTAGGGTCGTGGATGATCTGGGTCAATCCAAGGCTGCTCATACGGTCAAGGAGGTGTGCAGTGTTTTTGTCGTTGGGGTCGTCGATGTGGAAATTTAGGTCGCCGAAGAAGATGTAGTCCTTAGAGTCTAAGGCTAGGGGCGAAATGAAGTCTGTGATGGTGTTGCAGAAGCTGGAGTGCGGGCCTGGGGGTCGGTATGCGAGGGTGCCTCTGATGGTTGTCTTGTCATCCATGTGGAGCTTGAAGGTGAGATGTTCTATTGGGGTGGTGGTGCTGTCAGTGGTGGTGGTACACTGCATGGTGTCTTTGTGGATAATGGCTGTTCCTGCTCCGGGCTTGTTGATCCGGTCATGGTGAGTGATTTTATATCCATCGGGGATCGCTGTGGCAATGCCTGGGGCGGATGTTGGGCAGGAGCGGCTCATGCAGGTAAGAGCGGCAGGGGCGGGGTGGGGGTGATTCGACAGACGACGACGAGGAAAACTTTTCCCTCGTCGTCATCTGTCGAATCACCCCTCACCCCGCCCTGGCGCTCTTACCTGCACGGGCCACTCCTGATGTGGGGTTGAGCCAGGTCTCAGTGAGGAAGACAATGTCGGGTGCGAGGATAGCGATGATGTCCCATAATTCACTGCAATGCTTGCATAGTGAGCGTGTGTTGAGAAGGGCGCATGCAAGTTGTTGTTTTTGTTCAGATGGTGTCTATGGTGTGTTTGGGGAGCGGCTGGTCGGTGGGCTGGTATGTGTGTGTAGTGGCTGGTGAAGTGGCAGTGGGTGCAGGTGAAAGGTCCTACCGTGGAGTTGGGGTCGGCTTGGTGGCAGTGTTTGTTGCATCATCTGGGGTCGAGAGTGTAAAGCTCGGCTTCTTTGTGGGTGGTCTTCTGCCCTTACCGCTGATCGCCCCTGCCAGGACTATCTCCCCTATGGCCTTCGAGGGTGAAAATAAAAAGATCCGGGTATCATCCATGTAAGAAATAATTTTAGCCCCAAATGATTTCACCGCCTTCGCCGGGGGGGGGGAGGGGCAAATAGATATTAAACATTGTGGGTCTAAGTGCTGAACCCCAAGGAACTCCAACTGAGACCCTTCGGCGATTAGAGGATTAGGGAGGAAGCCAGACTACTTGACTTCTGTCCTCAAGAAAAGACTTCAGCCATTTCCAGACATTATACCATTATCCCTATTTGATTCTGTTAGATCAGGATATGGGGAAAGAAGGAAATTGTTGGCTAGAACACCTTAATGCCTGCATTAGAAGATCAATTTTCAAATCCATCCCAAATCTTCGATTAAAATCTGGCGCAAGCTTGTCAGGATGGAGCTCTCGTGGCCCATGGTTTCAGATGGAGTCTTCTACGCACATACATTATTTAGAGCTTCTTGCAGGGTCCTTTGCAATCCAGACATTCACACTAAACCACATACTGTCCTTCTAAGGATGGACAGTCTTTCAGTAGTATATCAATCATCTGCGCTGCCCTCAGTCAAAAATTCCAGCCAATCTTGCAAAACAGGTTTTGGAATATTGTCTCCAGTACCATATTTCTGTCACTGCAGAATACCTTCCATGTCATTTAAATACGGTTGCGAACTGGTATCCCCATCATCTCAGGGATTCCATCGATTGGAATCTCCATGTTCCAGTCTTTCAACCCATTCAAGCCATATTGGGTCTGCTACCGATAGACCTGGTCACCTCCATACTGAACAATCAGCCTCTGCAGTTTTACAGTTGGAGACCAGATCCTTTTGCTGTAGCTACAGACTCAGGTCTCCCATTTCCTCTTTTCGTGATGATGTCTCATTGTCTCTCCAAATTCAGGATATACTCAAATTCTCTGGTAATAGTAATACAGTTTTCGCTGTCCCAAATCTAGTTTATAGCTCTTTTACAAATATTGGTAGACATTCAAATTCATCTACCACATCTGCCCCATCATCTGAATCCATCAGGATGGTACCACTGTCTCATTATTTTGGGAAGTCTCCATCTAATGGCTCAGAAAGTGTCAGGACTCCCTGTTCTGTCCTAGGACTTTCATCAGAAAGTCTCAGTTTTACTGACAAAGACTTTGGCTCCCGGAGCACCTAAAGTTTACAAATCAGCTTTGTCATCCTGGTCTCACTGGCATTTGGGACCAAATATAGATCCTGTGTCATCAAATATTGCTTCCAAAGCTAACTAAGTCGTTTAGCATCATCAGGCAATTCAAATATGTCAGTCAGTAAGCACAGGTCAGCTATTTCATTAGACAATAAATATGTTGATTTAGAGACCTATTAGGAAACTCCCACTAATCTGTAGAATGCTTCGGTGTCATTATAATAAGTATACCTACTTCTAAGTACAAATGTGGGATGTTAACTTCGTTCTACAAATTGTATTACTTGGTCTGACAATCCTTCTTTGTCAATAAAAGCAGTATCAGCCAAATTACCAATGTTATTTTGTTTAATCTCATTCAAGAGGGTTTTTTAATGTCTAGGTCGCGGATCTTTCAGGCAGGCAATTTACTCCATTTGAAGTTCTCTTTTTTTCCATTTCAAGAGGAACAAAAACCCTGACTTTAACAATGAAGTGTCCGGCTTTCCTGGATCACCCGAAGTTTGTGAAGTGAGATAACTGTCCACAAAACTCTAAACAAGGCTGTTATCCACCGTACAACACTCTCTCACTCACAGTGGAAGAGGTGTGGTGCAGCGGCCAGGGCAGCTGACTTCGGAGCACAGGGCTCACGATTCGGTCCCCGGCTCCAGCGGGAGCTCATCTCAGCACCTTGTGACTCTGGGCAATAGCTCACTTAATTTCCACGACGGCCCTCAGCGCCTTGAGACCCGTAAGGGTGAGTAGTTTGCGCTTTACAAATCCAGATTTACATTTATTTTTTTACATTTTACTATTTTAATCATAGTTTTCCAGTCCTGATCATTTTACACCGGTTCATAAATGAAACATGCACAGTTGTCAGACCTACAGAACAGTTCACCAAATTATCCCATTTCTGGTAGACTAACTGTTGACCTGGCTAGCATGGTTTTTAATATATAACAGATGCAGGCAAAGAGCATGGGCAAAGCTCTCCTCACTCGGTATACCACCAAATAAGAAAAAAGGTATGAAGAATACTAATGTTTGGGATGGGCAAAGGCAAATGCACTGGCTACTAAAAATATGCTGAAAATGGGTCTCCGACTTCTGGCCTAGTGACATAATGGTATTAAGAGGGCTTTACATGGCTTTGCACGAAATATACTAAAATAACTGAGCTATAAAGCGGTTAATTATAATATATGTAGGGCTTAGACTACTTAGACTAATTGATTAGGGATGTGCGGTGAAATATGAATGAGGTGTATCGAGTGATTGCTCACAAGTAGGCTGTGTCTGCTTTTCCCACATGTTGGGATATTTCCTGGTTGCTTCAGTGCTCATTAATACCATTATATTGGAGAAGCAAATAAGACCTTAGATATCTATGGCATTGTATTTATTGTACCTTTGAAATTCATATAAATTACCATATATGTATGTGTGTGTGTGTGTGTGTGTGTGTGTGTGTGTATATGTGTATATATATATATGTATATATATATATATAAATTACCATATATGTATGCATTTATATTCGTTTTTATCATAGTTGCAACTTGCAAATTTTGTCTCAGCCCACTTTCTTACTAATAGATATCGTGAAGTTGCAATTTTTATCTTCCATACATAATCATAGAAGTGTAAACATGGGCTACATCACTAATAAATATTAATGATCCTGTACTTGAACAGTATGAACTACTTTAAGACCGATTTCCTGCCATTTTTTGATGCTATCCGGTGGATTCAGCTGCATGAGAAGATTATTGACTTTGAGGCAAGGTACAAGAGATATCACTTATGTAAGTCAATTCCAACAATTAAGAAATGAAGCAGCTTGGACAGACAAGGGAAATGCAGCCACTTTTCATTATTGTATGCGGGAAGAATTTAAAGATGCTATTTTTTTGTAACCAACTGGCCTGCATATACCAATCCTTTAATATATCCTACTCTACAAACAGAAGCCCAGCTTAAATTCCAAAAGAACGAACGGTGTTGACCTGTTCGAAAAGAGTTGATGCCAGAATCTGCAAAAAAAGACAAGGGAGCTCTAGCACCAGTACAGATTGGTAACCTTAAACATTAGTAGTCTTTTTTTGCTTTAAAAAAAAATCTTTTTATTGAGATTTCACAGCATATATCCATGTACATCCAGGAACATATGGATCTTTTGAAGTCATTTTCCTTGTTTTATGCTTTGTCTACATAGAGATAGAGTTACAAACTTATATTTTCAAGTATATAGCAGAATTATTCATACATCTATGGCTTATATACCAAGTATTGGGATGGTGTGTTCCACTTTGCAGTGCTAATAAAGAAAGGTAATATAAATTAATCCCATACTGGAAAAAGAAAGACTAACAGAGATAACCTTAAAACTAAACAGAACGGTATTCAATTTAGCAGGTGAAGGGCAATTCACACTTATCAAGTATTCCTCTCTTGGACATGATTTAATGTTTTGTAATTGTATTTATACAGTGCTTACTACCCCTGATGAGTCGTAAAAGTGCTTTTCAGCGCGAGTAGCACACTACGCCTGAACTCAAAAAGGATTAGTGGTGGATTAGTATAAGAAAATATGAGTTAATTTGAGTGGTGGACATGAAAGGCTGTTAATTGAATTGGATAATGGAGGGATGGAAGAGAGAAGAGTCTAGAAAGTGTTATTTGGGAGATCATAGTAGCAAGATGAGGTCTGGGATAAGCAAAAGGAGAGATGAAGGAGGGAAGAGTCTCTAAAAATGGATTATGGAGATCATAGTCGTAAAATGAGGTTGGGGATGAGTCAAAGGAGGGATACATGAGGGAAGAATTTATAAAGGATTGTTTGGGAGATCATTGCAGTAAAATAAGGTTTGGGGTGGTCCAAGGAGGAATAGAGGAGGGAAGAGTCTAGAAAGGGTTATTTTGGAGATCATAGTGGTAGAATGAGGTTTGGTTGAGTCAGAGAGTGGAGGTAGAGGTTAAATTGAGATAGGTATAGGGTGAGAGAGAGTCAAAGGTTTTTATTTTCTTTCTTTTGTCTTCTACAGTAGGAGTAAAGTAATAAATATATAGATAACCTAAGTACATAGACAGGGTATACGTGTAGAAGGAAGGTAATTTATTGTGATTTAAAGTTGTATTTTATAAACTCAGACTTTCAAGTGTTGCTGTGCTTTAAGCTAATTTATTTGTGCTTTTTTTATAATAATGTTTTCCATTTTTATATTTTCCTTAATATTCAAATAGTGAAGTATGTGTAGATAACAAATTATGATAATATTTACATGTTGTGATAGATAAATTAAACAGAGACCCATAAACATCTATTTAAATAACATATGAAAACTATGCAGTAACCTATATACATGTTAAACCGATAATAATATATATATATTTAACCATAAGTAATATATACATTTGTTAAGTAGACCTAAGGATATCTATATATTTAAAAAAATTAATTATTATACATATTTGTACAAAGAAATATACTTATTTAGATACATACATATAATCAAATTATAAATATTTACATACATTGGGATATGCTGTACATTAGTGTTTGAGTATGGTGCTTATGTAGAAATGAGCCAACTCTTGAGTAGTCTTCTGAAGATAAGATAGTTATCCACAAATCTTATGTCTGGGGATAATGAATTCCATTGTTTGGCTTCTTGAACAGTGAAAGATGTACCACCTTTTTCTTGTATAGTCGGGTTTTGAAGCGAGATGCCAATCTGGAGTGGAGGTATCTTTGATGAATGTATTTGGTGATTTTATTCCTGATGAGAAGCGGGCCTGGTCCATGTATTGCTTTGTGGGTGATACAAAGCAGCCTGAAGGTGAATCTTCTGGCAACCGGTAACCAATGTAGGGCCCTCAAAGCAGGGGAGATGTGGCTTTGTGGCTTTATATGTAGGAGTAGTCTGGCAGCAGAGTTCTTAATTTGTTGTAGTCTCTTCATAGTTGATAAGGATGATCTGTGGTAGAGGCCATTGGCATAATCCAGTTTAGACAGTACTAGAGAGATAGTAGTCTGGACCTTGTGTGGAAATCCCAAGTGGGGGAAGACGCGCAGCAGAGTTTTCATTGTAATGAAGGTTGATCTTGCTAATTATATATATGTGCGGACACACATACGAAATTCACTTTAAAGAGGAGAATAATATCTCCTTTGACAAGCATCACAACTAACACCACACACAACAACTGGATAGACGGGGAAGGGGCTCAAACCAGCAAATAAAATTACATTTTTGTATGTACAAGACCTAAGCTGGCAGTTCTCTGTGAAGCCCAGTCTATCTACTGATTTGCCATTTTGCCCTGGTTGGTGGAAACAATATCAATCTAACTTCATTTTTTTAATGTAACAAATGTTTGAACTATTAAAATGTAATTTGCGGGGCGTGGCTTGAGAGCCAAGCATGGCGGACGCGTCTCGGTAGAGCTCCGCCGGCCTGAGCCCATAATCGTCAACATCCGCCGTCTATCCTGACCCCAGTGACTATCTGGACAGCGGGACGATACGTGCGGACACCGCCACCCCTTACGGGGCCCGAATTTGGCTGCGACACGCTTTATTGGCCTGGGTCCAGCCCGACGCGACTGCGACCTAGAGGGAGAAGGTACGGAGCGTGAGGCGGGCTGCGACCTTGCACACCCGAGACGGCGCGTGACGGCGGCGGCGGAGACTAACAGCTGTGCAGTGTATGCGCATGTACCGCAGCTGTGGCTTGTGACCCCCGGTTGGAGAGCTCATCCAGTTCGGCGGGCGAGGGTCGCCCCCATCACAAGCCCAAGACACCGGTAAGGCCTAGGGGCCGGATGGAGCCTGCCGGCAGGCGGGACCAGGGATTACTGGGCCTTGCTTTGCCCGGGGGGGGCCCTACGGGCAGACGTCTCCTTCTTTCCCCCTGAGTTTCCTTGGAACATCACGACTGCAGCCCCCCGGTCCTTGAAAGGCGGGTCCAGAACTGGACCAGGACCCTCGTTAGCACTGAGGCGGACCGGGGGTGTGCTCGGCCCCGGGGCAGAATTCCTGATAGGTGTGGTGGCCCCCCTCCCCCTCTCGTATACGGCCTCACCTGATTGCGCAGGGAGTGTGTGGCGCTCCCGAGAGGCGCACGGGGTGGCGTCAGAACCGACCTGGCACTGCACCGACGCCCGGGAAGTGTTGGAGCGGCCTGCGCCGGGACGAGGTCGGGACAGGCCCGATCGCGGCGATCCTGAGTGCACTTGACAGGGGTGAACGCCTAGGTCGGGGGTCCGGCGAGTCTGGTCCCTTTAGGGGGTCTACTTGGCTGCCCTCCCCAGGCGGCGGAAGCGGCTGGGCTAGGCCTGGTGCGGCTTGCTGTCAGGGAGGCCAGATTCCATGAGGCCTGGCCTGGAGCTCTGCCCCGGATCAGATTAGGACGCTACAGATGGCGTAGTCGGCCTGGCCTGGAAGATCCACATCCGTGAGACACGAGCAGACGGCGCCGCGAGGGGGCGTCCTGGCTTATCTGATCTACCTGTCCTCCCTATGCGCTCTTTGTCTCATATCTCCATCTGCCTCCTCCTCTCACAATGGGCAAGGACAAACAGGGAGCGGCTGCCCCCAAGCAAAGCATGATGGACCACTATACCACCACAGGTTCAGGAAAGGAGGGCGCTGAGGGCTCGTCCCCAGACAACGCTGCCCTGCTAGCGGCCATTACCCAATCACGGACAGCGCTCGAAGCCCAGATCGGGGCGGTCGGATCGGAGGTGTCATTCCTCCGCCAAGACCTCCGTAAGGCTGTGGATAGGATCACAGAGGCTGAAACCAGGGTATCCACAGTAGAAGACACAGTTGCTACCCTCCAGAAGAAGGTCGACAAGCTTACGGTCGTCTCGCGGGAGTTGGCCTCGCGGGTCGAGGATGCTGAAGGCAGGGCGCGGCACAACAATATCCGCCTGGTGGGCTTTCCAGTGGGATGCGAGGGAACATCCATGGCCGATTTTCTCACTGGCTGGCTTAAGTCCCTACTGCCGTCGGATGTTATGTCCCCTTGCTTTGTGATTGAGAGGGCCCACCGCGCCTTGGCCAGGAGGTCGCCCCCGGGGGAGTGTCCGAGGGCCGTGATCGCCCAGCTCCTCAACTATGCTGACCGCGACGCTATCCTTCGATTTGCCCGGACTCACAAGGAAAAATTGGTCTATAACTCCCACACAATCATGGTATTCCCTGATTTTACCAGACAGGTGCAGCAGTGGCGCCAATCCTTCGTGGCTGCCAAACGCAGACTTCAGGAACTAAATCTGTCCTATGCGCTGTTGTTCCCCGCCAGGATGAAAGTAATTTTTAATGCCAAGATGCTCTTCTTTCACTCTCCTGAGGAGGTATTCGCCTGGACTGACGAGAGGCGTCATCTCAAACCACACTCGCCGCCGCCATTGGATTCCGACTCCTCACAAGGGTCCCACAGGAGCCGACAAAACAGAGGCCTTGTCAAGACAGCGGCACAGATCCCACTCCAACTGGAGAGCCCATGAGCAGTCCACAACCACTGAGTGACTTGGTCCCCGATAGTCCCTTGGCTACATGTTGCGGCTGCTGGCCCATCCAGCGGGGTATTGGAATTCAATGTACTGGGGTCCACTATACCGGCTCCAGGCAAGACGGAAGGTCCACGCCCCTGGACATCTTGGGTTATGTTTCGTAATGTTGGGTTGGGTGGGGTTGGTTGGAGGGACTGCTTAGGTCTTCATGTTTGGGGCCTGAGTTACGTTTCCACCGCGACAGGTACTCCTTGTTTCTGGATGTATGGGGGTGGGTGTGGGGTTATGGGGTGGGGGGGTTTTATCGTAATAAATGTTTTACGCACCAGACACACATTCACACATCACGCCACAGATATTACACTAACAGCTATGGACGGTGACGTGGGGGGATGACGCAACATGAAGGTAGCACTCTTTCGGGAGAACTAAACATAATTTCTTGGAATGTACGGGAGCTGCTGAACAAAGTGAAGCGAGGGGCGGTATTCCACCTGGCAAAGCGTTATGAGGCTGATGTCCTTCTGCTGCAGGAGACGCATCTCCTAGGCAACAAAGCTCCTTGCCTTAACAGGTTTGGCTTCGCCACTATATATCATTCCGGATTTTCACGGGGTGCACGGGGCACAGCGATCCTTATTCACAGACGTGTGCCGATCCACATCTCTAAACACTGATGGGCGCTTTACCATAGTCTCGGGCACAGTGGCAGTGGAGCAAATAACGATAGGGAGTATTTATGCACCCCCTCCGTTGGGTCAAACATTTGCAGACAAAATTACACAGCTATGGGGTGACCTTCCTGGTGGCTTGACAATCCTGGGTGGTGACTGGAATGATACCATGGCCCCCCAAGATAGATGGCGTGCGGTGCAGCCTGACAGATCCCCTCCTACTTCAAGCTGAATATACTCACGCACACATTGGGATGGTCCGACACATGGCGCGCGCTCCACCCTACAGAGTCGGGGTTTTCCTACGCGTCGGCCGTACATCATACACTTTCGCGGCTAGACTACATATTTCTTCTGCACAGTTATACACACAGATTAGCGCATGCCTCTATCTTGGCTAGAGGACTCTGGGATCACTTGCCCGTTCAAATTAAGCTGCGCCTACTGGTCCAACGGACCCCGTGCAGGTGGCGCATGTCCCCATGGCTCCTTCGGGATGCTAAGTATCAGGAGACTTTATGCCTCGCCATTGTAGAATATCTCCGGTTTAACGTGGATACATCTCCATCGCATATAACATTATGGGAGGCTCTCAAGCCGACGATCAGGGGGACCGACATCAGCTTTCGTACGGGGGAGAAACGTAGGCGCCTTGCACAGGTGCTGGAACTGGAAGACCGTCAACGCCAGTTAGAGTCACAAATATTAGAAGGGTCGGACCCCAGCTCACGACGCAATCTGTTACATGTTCAACAGCAAATTCATCAGCTCCTTACTGATGAGGCCAAGGAAGCGAGGCTGGCGACCCAGCACAGGATCTATCAATGGGGCGATAAGTCCAGCCAAATGCTTCATCGGCTGTGCCAGGCTAGATCAACCCCGGTACAGGTTCCTCTCCTGAGGGCCCCAGATGGCACACTATGTACCTCCCCCGAAGCGGTGGTCCAAGCTTTTGCTTCCTTTTATTCTGATCTTTACCGGGAGCGGGAGTTGATAGCGGAGCCTCTCATCGACGACTTTCTCTCAGATATTCCCCCCGCAGGCTGTCTGATGAAATGCGCGACCTGCTGGATAGCCCCATATCGGTAGATGACCTGCAGTCGGCGTTGGCAAGCATTCACCCAGGTAAGACCCCGGGCCCGAATGGCTTTCCCAGCGACTTTATGCGTCCACATATGGCGACCCTGGGCGCCCACCTACTAGAGGCCTTGCATGAAGACTTGGAACAGCGTATCTTACCAATGGACTGGCGACATGCCGAGATCGTGGTGTTCCTTAAGCCCGGTCGTCCTCCGGAGGACCCAGCCTCATATCGACCTATCTCATTGCTGAACTTTGAGCCTAAGCTCCTGGGGAAAGTCCTGGCAGACCGTCTCCGGTCTTGCATTCACGATCTCATACACCTTGACCAGGCAGGCTTTATGCCGCAGCGCTCCACCAGGCACAACATCAGGCGAGTCCACAATGCTATCGCGGGTGCGCCCAGCTTAGGTCGCCCGGCGGCTGTCCTACTCGCCGATATAGATAAGGCGTTCGATTCCCTGAGCTGGACTTACCTCTTCAAGCTCCTGGGGGCTGTGAATTTGGGCCCTCGGTTCATAGCTTATACGCGGCTGCTGTATACAGACCTTACTGCGTCGGTTCGCGCCGTGGGGCATTGTTCCGCCCCCTTTCCCATCCGTCGGGGCACGAGGTAGGGATGCCCCCTGTCCCCTCTCCTGTTCGCCTTAGCGATAGAGCCCCTTGGGGCATGGGTGTGCCGGGACCCACTGATTCGGGGGATGGATTAGACACAGGAGCACTCCGATAGAATCGCGCTCTATGCGGATGACGCTCTCTTCTTCATGTCTGACCCGTGGTTCTCGGGGCCCCGTGTCCTCCAAATCTTTCGAGTCTTCGGCGAAACCACAGGGTTGAGCACCAATCCATCCAAATCCACACTTTTTCCTATTTGCAGGGACCAGAGGAGCCAGGCTTGGGCCTCGGAATTGCGCATTGCCGACTCTGGCTTTAAGTACCTGGGGGTTTTTATATCGCCGTGTCCCACAGCCTCCTGGACGCACAATATCGCCCCACTGCTCCCGGCTGTCCGTAATGAGACGACGGTCTGGTCCCAGCTACCTCTGTCTTTATATGGAAGGTCCGCCATTTTTAAGATGGTGTCCTTACCGCGCCTACCATATCGGCTCCAAAACTTTCCATACTCCATCCCTCCATCGTGGTTTACGCAACTTAATGCACTCCTGAACAGATTCCTATGGCGGCGGGGTGTGATTCGGGTTGCGCTTTCCACGTGTACACAATCCACGTATTGCGGGGGCATTGCAGCGGCGGATGTCCATGCGTATTTCTCTGCCTCGCACCTCTTGGTGATAAACGAGTAGTGGTATGGGCCCCAGTCGGACCCGGCCTACGCAGTCGAGCGGATTGCCATGTCCGGCACCCCCTTGCTGCACCTCCTATATAGTAATGCATCACTAGATACTTTACCTCCGGCATGCCGGACAGTCATAGAAATCTGGAGACGGGCGGTTCGGTCCATGGGATGGTGGGGTAGACTGACAGGCTCCACTCCCCTATAGCATGGCACCTATCTACGGCCTGTTGCGGCGCTCTGTGGGTTCCGTAAATGGGACCTTATTGGTATTTCCACGCTGGGGGATGTCATCCGGGGCACCACCCTTAAATCCTTTCAAGGGCTGCAATCGGATTACGACCTCCATAAATCACAGTTCCACCGCTACCTGCAGCTTCGACATGCCTTAGACCCCCAGATACGCCAACTGGAGGCCCTGCCTGAGTTCCACGCGTTGGAGGGCCGCCTACTGATGGGAGACATCGGGGATCACAAAATTAGGCAAATTTATCAGACACTCAATACACACGCTAAGACCACTATCCATAAAACCAGAGCGGCATGGGCGGCGGATCTGCTGGCCCTCACAGACGATGACTGGGCCGAAGCCTTGGCCAGCCCTCGGTATGCAGCGGTGTCCGCTAGATACAGGCTCATCCAGTTTAAGTATCTCCATCGAGTGTATTACACTTGCCATCGGTTATGGAAAATGGGTGCCATTCAGTCCCCTATGTGCCTCTGTTGCTGCTCTGAGGATGGTTCCTTGTTACATACGGTGTGGAGTTGCGCGGTGATTCAGCCGTTCTGGACCAGTGTGGTGTCCTGCCTGGGCCAGGTCCTGGCGTGGACTATTCCGCTCGACCCCAGACTGGTGCTTCTACATGGCACAGACGACATTGGGGGGAACCGCTATAAACAGCACCTTTTATTTTTGGGGCTCACTTTGGCTAAAAGGGACATAGCGCAGCACTGGAAGGACTCCTCCCCGCCCAGTGTGACTAAATGGAAAAAGGCTTTGGACAAATGTATGACGGCCGAAATTGTGGTTTTTCAGGCGAGAGGATGCCCACAGAAGCACGGGAAGATTTGGGCCCATTGGGCCGCCTATAGAGGTATTGATCTGCCCTCAATGTCACAGTCCGCCTCCCATGACCCCATTGAACAATTGGTGGTTAGCAACTCACCTGTTTAGTGCACTGATCTTGTTTATCTGTGGATGGAAATTGGTATATATTGTATGTGTAATGCTTTCTAAGTGTGTTTGGTGCTGTTCAAAATATTTTCGGTCTGTTGTTCTGCAGACCATATGGGTTTTGTATGATGTACCTACCAATGCTTAGATCTGCTGGAAGTCACTTAATCACAGCAGATCTCCCACGCCGGCAGCAAGACCACGGCTAATTGCATCACCTTGCATTGGTTGCGTCTAGTGAATTTCGATGACCCTCTAGATCACGATTGATTCGGTGATTTATTTAGGATTGCGCCATTTGGATTGGTTGCGCCTAGTGAATTTTGATGACCTTCTAATCACGATTGACTCGGTGATTTACTTAGGGCTGTCATCTCCTACTCCCCCACACTTGTCCTGATGAAGACCCGCCTTGACTTCTTAACTAAGCATTGATTGGGTTGAAACGTCAACGCTCTTATATGGTCCAGATTTATCAAGTCTCTGGGTGCAAATGATTGAATAATTTGTACAAGCACCAGAGTCATTGTATCTGTCGCATTATTCTGGCCCTACTCATTTTCTTTCCTTGTATATATTATATTTGTAATCACCCTGTACATATTATATGCACTATGTTCTACCACTGAGCACAAATGTCACCTTAGTACACATCACTGTAGACTTCACCTTGTTTTGACAGCCTTGTTTACAAACTTGCGAGTATATATAAATGCATTCATTTATATAAAAATATCAGAATACTCACCAATTTGCGTCAGTGTTCTTTACTATGTGTTCCATTGTCTCTAAATATTGCGGTTAACATTAATGAAGTTTGTATAATAATACTCAAAGAAATAGTTCTTCTAAAAGAAATAGTGCGTACACCAGACAGATCCATTGTTTTTGGTGGTACTTATATAGGCGCCACCCAGGCGCACTGATGTCAGGTCTTTTCTTTCCACAATAGCCAACGCTGATCCAAGAGAAGAGCTACCCCTCAGTCAGTTTTTTATGGAATGTTTTTGACATTTTTCCTCCTGGTGTGTCGAGGATGTCATCACGCAAGACAGGATTCAAGCCCTGCAGAGACTGTCACCGCCCTATGTCAGTGACAGACCTGTGCCTTGTCTGTCTATGGTGTTTGGAACGCAACCACGACCCGAAGTTGTGCGTCGATTGCCGAGCCATGCACCTGAAGCTTTGAGGCAGCGGTCCCTAACTCTCAAGGCAGTCTGGCATGCGACTCCACGCAAATTAAGGTCCCAATGGAGGGGAAGGCGCGGGACTGGTCGCAGAGCCCAGGGTCTACATCGTCCCATTCAAAGTCCTCAGGACACTTGGGTAAGTCAATATGCAAAAGAAACAATTGATGGACGGAATGCTGGACAATACAAACATTCATCCCCTGTCACAAGGATCTGGACCGGAAACAAGCATCCTGGGACCGGTTTCAGGGCATCACCCTTCATCAGCCAGGCTAGCTTGAATCCAGTGGTGTAGTGAGCACGGGACCCACGTCTGGGCATACCCTTCCCACCTAGGGCGACATATGCAAAAGAAAAAATTGATGGACGGAATGCTAGACAATGCAAACATTCACCCACAGTCACAAGGATCTGGGTCCCGTGCTCTCCATGCCACTGGAGTCAAGCTAACCTGGCTGATGAGGGGTGACACCCCGAAACTGGTCCTAGGATGCTTGTTTCCAGTCCAGGGAGGACCTGGCCTGGCAGTTCGGGCTGAACTGTTACCATTGGGCGCAGGGTCAAGACTGATTTGCATATGGCTGGGTTCAAACTGGAATGGCAAGGTGAGCAAAAAAAACGATGGATTTAGGCCCAGATCTCTGTACTGGGGTGAATGTATGACATTGTTCTGCATTCTGTCCATCAATTGTTCTTTTTGCATTTGTCACCCCGAGTGGGGACGGGTATGCCCAGACGTGGGTCCCGTGCTCTTTATGCCACTGGAGTCAAGCTATCCTGGCTGATGAGGGGTGAAACCCCGAAACCGGTCCTAGGATGCTTGTTTCCAGTCCAGGGAGGACCTGGCCTGACAGTTCGGGCTGGACTGTTGGCGCGGGGTCAAGACTGATTTTCATATGGCTGGGTTCAAACTGGCATGGCGAGCAAAAAAAACGATGGATTTAGGCCCAGATCTCTGTACTGGGGTGAATGTATGACATTGTTGTGCACTGCACTTCGACTTCTCCTCGTCCATTGGCCAAAACAAACCTGTGCCTGGGCCGACTCCGCTCCTCCCTGACTTTCAGGGAGCCGGAGCGACCCCTGAAGGAGTTCTATGAGCCATATGCCTCATATTTGGGCAGCCTGACCTCTCTGATGCACCCCTGTGCCCCAGGGGTGGGGGAGGCCCCATCTGGTGGCTCTGGCCCTAGATCCAGTATCCTCCCAAGGATCCATTCCTGGATCCGGACCGGTGCCAGTCTTACCATCTTGACCTTTCCCGGCGCATGTCCCGATGCCGGCGCACCGCCGGCGTCATCCCCAACTCCGACCCGGAGCTAGATGGGCGTAACCCGACGCCGACTCCAACAGGAGCCTTCCCTCATAAATTGGAGCCTCAGACCTATTCTCTTTGGCCAGGCCTCGAGAAAGACTGGGAGGGGTCGCTGGACCCTTTAGAATACAAGCCATTGAGGAAGAACAAATTATGGAATGGTGTGAGGAACTGTGTGAAGCCAGTGGCCTGGATACGTCTCCAGATGCAGGCCTGCTTGCTCCCCCTACTGTGGCTATGTAGGAGGGAGCTTCCTACATAATGGTGGTGCGGAGGGTGGCTGAGGTCCTTGACCTTCAGCTACCCTCGGTGGCAGTCAAGACTAACATCTTCTTAGAAAGTGCTGCAACCGGGAGTCTTCACATCCGTACCCTTCTCTCGTTCAATGACTCTCTCACTGACATCTTTTTGGGTACCTGGTCCAAACCCAACACAGGGGCCCCTGTGAATAAGACGATTTCCATTGCCATCGCCCACACCTGGGGACCCAAATTTCCTCATGCAACACCCAACCCCTGAGAGCTTGGTGGTCCAAGCCTCAACCTCCGTAGGCGCTTTCCCAACCACTCCCCCGGATATGGAATCCAAGAGGCTGGACTCATTTGGGAAGAAGATGTTCTCTTCCTCCAGCCTGGCTAGCGGTCCATGAACACTGCATGCCTTTTGGGCCATTATTCCCACACTTTGTGGGATACGGTTGCGCATGTGCTGCGACAGGTCCCATAGGAGGCCCTGGTTGTAATCTCCCAAGCTGTTATCGACAGGAGAGATGCAGCAAAGTTCATAATTCGATGCGGACTTGACACGACCGACTCGCTAGGCAGAGCAGTTTCCATAACAGTGGCCCTTAGGTGTGACGCCTGGCTGAGGACGGCTGGCTTTTCAGTGAATGTTCAAGCTTCCCTTATGGACATGCCCTTCGATGGCAACTGTCTCTTCGGAGACCAGGCAGATTTGGCGCTCAAGCACTTCAAGGATTCTTGGGCTATGCCAGATCCTTGGGCCTCACTGGGCCCTCGTACCCTCAATCTGACTTTCGCTCCTTTCATGGCTAAGGAAGGGGCTTCCAGCCGCACCAATTCCTGCCCAGCCACCGTGCCACGCATGCTCCCCAGCCTCTGTGGAGACGAGGGCACAGTACCCACAGACCTCGTGGGTCAGGTCGCCAGCAGTGTGGTCAGTCCACTACTCCGACTGCAACAACCTCCAAACCCTCCTAGTCTGCCCCTTTACCACCATGGGCACTTAGTTGGTGGCAGTATTCGCCATCACCTGCACCACTGGCAGTCCATAACATCAGACAGGTGGGTTTTGCAAATCGTCCGAAGGGGCTACTCCCTCCCCTTCGAGACTACCCCTCCCCCATGCCACCATCTCACGACCGGCTGACGAAGGATCATCTGTCCCTACTTTGCAAGGAGGTCACAGCTCACTAGGCCAAGGGAGCCATAGAGACGGTTCCGGTGCCAGATATTGCTATTCCTGCTACTCCAAAAAGAACAAAGGCCTTCGTCCTATTCTAAATCTTCAAGCCCTCAATCTCTTCCTCAAGGAGAAATTCAGAATGCTCACATTTTGCTCAGGTCTTGTCTGCCCTGGACCCAGGAGACTAGATGGTAGCATTGGACTTGCAGAACGCCTATTTTCATATTCCCATCCTACCTGCCCGTAGGCCTTGAACATTTTCAGTTCACCGTGCTCACCTTTGGCCTTCCCAGCACCCCTCTGGTGTTCACCAAGGTGATGGCAGTGGTTGCAGCTCATCTGTGGAGATCAGGAGTGCCAGTCTTCCCCTGCCTCGACAGCTAGCTGCTGAAGGCGGGCTCACCCCAAGCTGTCATCTCCCATCTTCACACTACGGCAAATCTTTTGCATTCTCTGGGGTTCCTATCAACATGCCGAAGTCACACCTGACTCCCTCTCAAACGCTCCCTTGCATCTGAGCTGTTCTGGACATGGTGCAGTTTCAGGCTTATCCTCTCTAGTGGTGAGTCCAAGATATTCAGGCAATGATACCGATGTTTCAGCCTCTATCCTGGGTTTTGGTGAGACTGACTCTGAGGCTGCTGGACCTAATGGCCTCCTACATCCTGCTGGTGACACATGCCAGATGGCATATATGGGCTCTGAGTGGGACCTGACGTTTCAGTGGGCACAGCATCGGGGGAATCTCTGCGACATGGTCCAGATCTCGGAGGGAACTGTGCAAGATCTTCAGTGGTGGCTTACGAAGCACGATTGGGTCAAAGGCAGATCCCTCTCCTTTCCCCAACCAGATCGGAGAGTGGTGATAGATGCGTCACTCCTGGGATGGGGCGGTCATCTGGGAAAGGTGGAGATCAGAGGACTCTGGTCTCTGGCGGAATCTGGACTCCACATCAATATGCTGGAGCTCCGTGCAATCCGACTGGCATAGAAAGCCTTTCTACCCTCCATCAAGGGAAGGCTAGTGCAGCTGCTCATGGTTTAACACCAACGCCATATGGTACTGCAACAAAAAGGGCAGTGTGGAGTCATGGACCCTTTGTCAAGACGCCCTGCGCCTCTGGACATAGCTGGAATTGGAACAGCAGGGCATATCCCTGGTGGTTCAACACCTGGCGGGCTCTCTGAAGCCAAAGATGACGAACTCAGCCGAAGGTGTCTGGCAAATCATGAATTGCGTCTCCACCTGGAGGTCGTGAAAGGTCTTTTTTTGCAGTGAGGAGAGCCTTGGTTAGATCTGTTCGCCTCTGCCGAGAACGCGCAATGTCAGCAGATGGGCACGTTGGAGTTTCCAAGGTGCCTCTCGCTCGGAGACGCCTTTAGTATCGAGTGGAGTTCAGGCCTCCTGTACACCTTTCCACCCATACCACTTTTGCCGATAGTTTTCAAGAAAATCAGGAATGACCAAGCCCAAATCACTCTTGTAGCTCTGGACCAGGCACGGAGAGTCTGGTATCCTGAGCTACTCATCTCAGTCACAGAAGCAGGGGAGGGCTCTTCACTTAAACCTGTCCACTCTCCGCCTTCTTGCTCGGAGATTAAGCAGCAACAGCTGACAGCTTTCGACCTTCCTCCTGAATTTTGTAACGTCATCTTGGCAGCCAGCCGTCCCTCCACCAAGACGTTATATGCCTTCTGTTTGAAAACGTTTGTAGCATGGTGTGCAGAAAAAAACTATTGATCCCTTCCCCTAGGGAAGAGGTGTGGCGCAGTGGCCAGGGCGACTGACTCCGGATCCTGGGACTCACGGTTCGATCGCCGGCGGCAGATCAGCCCAGCACCATGTGACTCTGGGCAATAGCTCACTTAATCTTCCCGACGGCGCCCAGCGCCGGGACACCTCTCCGGAGGGTAGCTGTGCTTTACAAATACTGGACAATTACAAATACTGGACTTTCTGCTCCTCTTTCTGAAGTCTTACTCTTCATTCTTTCCCTTGCCCAGCAGGGCCCAGCTCTGGGCACTCTTAAGGGATATCTATCTGGCATTTCTGCCTTCTGGCGGTCTTCTAACCAACCCTCTTTGTTCAAGTCCCCTATTGTACATAGGTTTCTCAAAGGTTTAACTCATCACTTCCCTCCTTCACCATTGATTATGCCCCAGTGGGACATTAATTTAGTTTTGACTTTTTTAATGTGCGCTCCTTTCGAGCTCTCCACAATTGTCCCCTCAGGCTTCTCACACTGAAAACAGCCTTCCTTGTGGCAATTACTTCTGCCTGTCGAGTGAGTGAGCTGCGTGTCTTATCTTCTTTCTCAATATACCCTGACAACCTGGTGCTTCTCACACAGGCATCTTTTCTCCCAAAAGTGTTCACACCATTTCATGTAGCCCAATCAATCACCCTGCATACTTTTTATGCACCTCCACATCCCTCTAAAGATGAGGAGCGACTCCACCGCCTGGACCTAAAAAGAGCGTTGTTGTTTTATCTTGACCATACACAAGAGTTCCGGGTGGACGCCCAACTCTTTGTGGAGTATGTGGGTGCAAAAAAAGGTCGAGCAGTGCTGAAGCAAATCATCTCTCCTTGGGTCGTACTCTGCAATAAAATATGCTACGCACTGGCCAAGAGGTTTGCGAGCTCACTCCACCAGAGCTAAAGCTGCAACCATTGCGTTATCACGCTGTCAGGTTGAGCACCACCCAAATGCACGGGAGCAGAACGACGCGAATTCCCAATTCCCCTCTCCAACTTCCCAGCCACAACATGCATATATATATATATTGTGACCGAGGAACTCAAAAGGGGGAAAGGGGTAGGGGACAGAGAAGAGACAGCCACGCCTTTTCTTCTGGTTCCTCTCTGGATGTATTCTTCTTTTTCTTTTCTTTATTTTGTGAGGAACTGTAACAAAAGATACACTGTAATCTAACTCTACTCAATTCTTGTAATAAACACTTAGAATTTATGTATTAAGAGACAACTTGACTATAGTGCCTTACCAATATTTGCTGTGACCAATGCCTCTCTTCTTTATATACTTCAATTGGTTGTAGGTGAAAATCGCCTCCTAGTTTTAATGTGTTGTTTGGTGTACTGCTAGGAAACGATATCTATTCTAATGTTCTGTTGTTATTCTTTCTGATTGTTTCTCTTGAAGTACGACTGGCAAGAGGATGCAGGAACCTGTGCTACATGGTAAGTAAGTTCCAACACCCTGTTGTATGCCTTAAAACATTTTGCATTGCCTTATAAGATCTAAATACCTTCGTGTCCTTTTGAAATGCCCTCAAACTGCCAACAATAATATTTACAGAATGCTAAGCTTTCAGTCCGCGACCACGAGTCAAATGAAAATAATTTCACTCACTCGCGAAACAGGAGGAACATTTCATTAAAGCCCAATATTAGTACACAGAAACAGAGCTATTGCTGACGCTGCCTTCTGAAATTCTCTAGCGCAACTCCGCCTCAAATCCTGTACACAATACTCTCGGAATAACACTTTTTTCTTGACATGCGCGCTCTCAAAACTAAACTCTAAATGAGCGTGCTCAATAACGGAAATGCTAGTCTCCACATAACAATTTGATTAAAACGACGAGAACTAAAACGACGAACCAAGGGCGTCGAACTCTACCCTGACTAACTAATTCACGCCGCAACTATAGCTGTTCATACCTCCAATTCCTCAGGTGAAGTGCAAAGATTCTTGCGCTTCTTCTGCTAACATTCTAAAGCTGCCTTCAATCTCCGTGCAACACTAGAATGTCACATTACAGTTTTCTCTCTCTCTCTCTTGGCGGCCATCTTAGGAAATCTCCACCTTTTATTCTTACATCTTGCAACTCCATTTCTAACCTTCCTGCACGCCTTATGGATAATTAGGTTCACAGAACCCTTATCACAGATAATTGGTGACATGGTTCTGACAGTACCCCACCGCAAGGAAGGCTCTCCCAATCTTGGTTTGCAGGGACATTTTTTATGAAATGCTCTCACTAAACGGGGAGCGTGGACATCTGAAGCTAACTCCCAAGACCTCTCTTCAGGACCATATCCTTTTCAATCTATCAAATAATAAATTTGACCCTTTTTTTCTTTGGAATCTAAGATCTGCTTAACCTCAAATTCTACTCCTTCTTTGGTTTGTATTGGTTTTGGGGATGAGGTCATCCTTAAACCTTCCGAAACCCTTTTTAACAAAGAAACATGAAATGTGGGATGTATCTTTAGTGTCTCAGGTAACGTCAACTTATAGTTTACTGTACTCAATCTTTTCTCTACTTCAAAGGGTCCAATAAATCTGGGTTGGAATTTCCTATTGCCCTTAAGTCTCAATTTTTTTTAATTCAACCAAACTTTATCTCCAACCTTTAAATCTGGTTCTTTACGTCTTTTCTTGTCTGCATAGAATTTGTAGTTTTGTTTAGCCTTCACTAGATTTTCTGTGGCTGATTTGTGTATGCAAGTCATGTATTTTACTAAATCCTTCGCTGCTGGTACATCTGTCTCTTGGATATTTAATGAAAGATTGGGATGTCTACCTGTATTCAAGTAAAAGGGTGAATTACCTGCGGAAGTGTTCTTTGCATTATTATGTGCAACCTCTGCTGCCCAGAGGTGTTCAGGCCAATCTCCTTCTTGGTCTAGTAAATACAATCTAAGATACTGTTCTAATTCTTGGTTAGCTCTCTCTGTCTGACCGTCAGCCTCTGAATGGTAACTAGTGGTGTATCTAGTTTCTATATTTAACTTTTTTGTAAAGGCCCTCCAGAAATGAGACAAAAACTGAGAACCCCGATCAGAGACTAGAATTTGCGGAATTCCATGCACTCGCACTATGTTCTGACTGAATGTGTGCGCTAACTTCTTAGCTGTAGGTATCCCTTTTAATGGAATAAAATGGCCCATTTTTGTGAAGGCGTCAACACAGACTAATATAGTATCAGAACCCTGACTTGAGGGCAAATCAACTATTAAGTCTAAAGTTACTGTGTGCCAAGGATGGGGTGGGTTTGGTAATGGTTGCAATAACCCTTTTGGGGATTCCTCTCAGGCTTACCCCGAGCGCAAATTTCACAAGTAACCACATACTGTTGAATATCTCTTGTCATATTTGGCCACCAAAACCTTCGTTTCACCAAATCTTCAGTTTTCTGTATCCCTTTATGTCCTGCTAATTCATGATCATGACACACTTCCAAGGCCTTCCTTTGTAACTCCAACGTAGGCAAAAATAGGGCTCCATCATGGAAAGGCAAATTCTCACGAATCTCTCTGGTGGTCTCCTGGTCTGCCCATTCTTTCATTACATTCTGGCTCATGACCTTCTGCACGGAATCTTCCAGCGAACTCTTAAGTACAGCTCCAATGACTCTCCCTTCTGCTATGATATTTTGATCTTCGATTTCTTCTTGCACATTCTCAGTACCCAATCTAGACAAGGCATTGGCCTTGCCATTCTTTGTCCCTGGACGATAAGTGATGATGAAATCATAATCAGCAAAATACAAGGACCAACGAAGTTGCCTGGGAGTCAACGTTCTTGCAGATTTTGAAAATTTCAAGTTTCGATGATCTGTGTAAATGGTGACGGTATGTTTCGCTCCCAACGAGTAGTGTCTCCACTCCTTGAAGGCGTCCTTTATAGCCAACAATTCTTTTTCTGTGATGGTGTAATTTACCTCTGCGGGGGTCAATTTACATGAGCGAAATGCCACCGGATGAAGTTGTCCTGTTTTCTTGTGTCTTTGTGACAATACTCCTCCCAAAGCCAAATTGGAAGCATCCGTTTCCACATAGAAGGGCTCCTCAGGATCAGGGTGCAACAATATTGGAGCTGTTGTGAAATCTTTCTTCAAGAGTGCAAATGCTTCTTCCGTTTCCTGTGTCCATTCAAAGGGAACTCCTTTTCTGAGTAATCGTGTAAGAGGAATCAATTTCTTGGAAAACTCTGGAATGAATCTCCTATAGAAATTTGCAAAACCGATGAAGCTTTGTACTTCCTTGACTGTTTGCGGGGACTTCCATTCCGTGACTGCCTCTACTTTATGTTTATCCATCGTTATTTCTTCTGGTGACAGGACAAAACCAAGAAACTCCACTGATGTTACACCGAATGCACATTTTTCCAACTTTACAAAGAGGCTGTTTTCTCTCAATTTCTGTAGAACTCCTCTAACTTGTTCTTCATGCATCTCCACATTGTCTGAGTATATTAAGATGTCGTCAATATATACTATTTCGCACTGATCAATATATTCTTTCAGAACATCATTAATGAAATGTTAGAAGGCTGCCGACGCATTGCAGAGCCCATAGGGAATCACCTGATATTTGAATAGTCCATATTTAGTCCTGAAGGCGGTCTTCCATTCATCACCTTCTTGAATGTGTACTAGGTGATATGCCCCTCGAAGATCCAATTTCGTGTATATCCGTGAACCTTTCACTTGATCCAGGAGAACTGATATTAATGGTAATGGGTATCGATTTTTGACCGTGATCCGATTTATTGCCCTGTAATCAATGCAAGTTCTTAATTCACCTTCTTTCCCAGGGATAAAAAAAAAGTGGTGAAGAAACTGGGGATTGGGAGGGTCGGATAAATCCATCGTCAAGATATTTCTGAAGATAGTCTTTCAAGTGTTGATTTTCCTTCTCGGTTAAAGCGTAGATTCGGCTACAGGGTAAATTTGTGCCTGGTTCAAACACAATTTTACAATCATAAGTCCTGTTAGGGGGAAGCTTCGCTGCTTCTTTCTCACTGAAAACGTCCTGATATTCTGCGTACTCTTTAGGTATTTCAGTAGTGTGTATCACACAACCTGTAGCTTTTCCTCTGCATAGATGGGTAGCTGGAGTTGACCTTTGATCCATCCTTGTAGTCTGGTAGCAATTCTCCTTGCAGAATTCAGAATCCAATCTAATAGTCCGGGCACTCCAATCGATGGTGGGGTTATGTTCAGTGAGCCAGGGTAACCCCAAGATTAGTTGAAACTGTGGAGCGTCTATCAAGTTAAATTGTAATGTTTCACAATGTCCTTCAAATGATTCCAATTCTACTGGCTCAGCGTGACTCACTATTGGCCCCGATGAAAGATTTGTGCCATCTACTGCTCAGACTGCTTCACTCTTTTCCTTCCGTATAGCCTTCAACCCTATTTTCTCGGCAAACTTCAAGTCGCAAAACGTGCCTGTAGCACCTGAATCCACCATCACTGTGATACCCTTCAAATGAGTTGCTCCAAATCTTAAGGTCATGAACATAATCAAATGTGGTGAGGATGATTGCAAGGTGTTTGCCAATGTGTGATCTTGAGGAGTTGTATTCAATTCCGCTTCCATCAGTCCAACTCCCTCCTAATGAAGCTGCCAGTTTTCCTTCTGCACCTGTTTAGGCTTCTTTGGACAATTTCGAACAAAATGTCCACTTGCCCCACAATAAAGGCACTGCTTGTTTAATCTCCGTTTCTCCTTCTCTTCCTTTGATAGCGGCCCTCGAATTGTTCCAATTTGCATAGGCTCAGAGCTATGCTGCCCTTCTACTACTTTAGTTGCTTCATTTTTTGCTCGATCATATCTTGGTATGCTGGAGTGGAAGTCTCTTCTTTTCTCTCCTCTTCTCTCGCTCTAACGGAAATCTATTTCCAGTACCAAATCAATAGGAGCTGAGATTTCTGTGGGTCGATTAGGTACTTGCGCAAGGGCATCTTTTTATTCATCCTTCAGACCACGATAAAATACTGCTGCTCTTTTATTTTCTGGCCAGTCCGTTTCTACTACTAGTTTGTTGAACTGGGCCAAGTATGCTATCAGTTCTCGATTCCCTTGTCTTAGTTCTAGTAATTCATTGTCTGTAGCTTGCGAGACTTTTCGACGATCAAAAATTCTGTGGAACTCTCTTTTGAATTCATCTAGATCATAAAGAATCGGATCATTTCGAGACACCAGTGGCATTGACCATGAGGCTGCGTCCCCACTAAGATAGGACAGTATAAAGGCCACTCGTGATTGCGCATCAGGAAAGCCTGCTGGACGGCATATAAAATGTAAGGTACATTTCGTCCAAAATATTTGTGCCTTTTGAGGGTCTCCATTAAATCTTTCTGGGGGCGCCAACGGAATCACTGGCGACAAAGAGTGTATTACTTGAGTTGTAATCTTAGACTGTGGACTTGTAGGGTACCTAGCGTGCTCCTCAGAGGACAAAGGAAACTTAAAATTAGTGCCAGTAACTAAACTATTCATTTTGATTGCTAGTTCAGATGTCTCTCTTCTAGAATTCATTATTTCTTGTTTTAAATCCCTATTTTCTTCTCTGACTGCAATTATTTCCTTTTGTATTCCTTCCAAGACTTCACTTAATTTTTTAAGGTCTAAACCTTCAGCCATTCTGCTTGGGTGCAAAATCAACGTGGGCACTTCACTCTGTCAGGTTGAGCACCACCCAAATGCACGGCAGCAGAACGACGCGAATTCCCAATTCCCCTCTCCAACTTCCCAGCCACAACATGCATATATATATATATATTGTGACCGAGGAACTCAAAAGGTGGAAAGGGGTAGGGGACAGAGAAGAGACAGCCACACCTTTTCTTCTGGTTCCTCTCTGGATGTGTTCTTCTTTTTCTTTTCTTTATTTTGTGAGGAACTGTAACAAAAGATACACTGTAATCTAACTCTACTCAATTCTTGTAATAAACACTTAGAATTTATGTATTAAGAGACAACTTGACTATAGTGCCTTACCAATATTTGCTGTGACCAATGCCTCTCTTCTTTATATACTTCAATTGGTTGTAGGTGAAAATTGCCTCCTAGTTTTAATGCGTTGTTTGGTGTACTGCTAGGAAACAATATCTATTCTAATGTTCTGTTGTTATGCTTTCTGATTGTTTCTCTCGAGGTACGACTGGCAAGAGGATGCAGGAACCTGTGCTAAATGGTAAGTAACTTCCAACACCTTGTTGTATGCCTTAAAACATTTCGCATTGCCTTATAAGAAGTAAATACCTTCGTGTCCTTTTTAAATGCCCTCAAACTGCCAACAATAATATTTACAGAATGCTAAGCTTTCCTTCAGCGAGCGCGAGTCAAATGAAAAGAATTTCACTCACTCGCGAAACAGGAGGAACATTTCATTAAAGCCCAATATTAGTACACAGAAACTGAGCTAGTGCTGACGCTGCCTTCTGAAATTCTCTAGCGCAACTCCGTCTCCAATCCTATACACACTACTCTCAGAATAACACTTTTCTCTTGATATACGCGCTCTCAAAACTAAACTCTAAATGAGCGTGCTCAATAACGGAAACGCTAGTCTCCACATAACAATTTGATTAACGCGATGAGAACTAAAACGACTAACCAAGGGCGTCGACCTCTACCCTGACTAACTAATTCACGCCGCAACTATAGCTGTTCATACCTCAAATTCCTCAGGTGAAGTGCAAAGATTCTTGCACTTCTCCTGCTAACACTCTAAAGCTGCCTTCAATCTCCGTGCAACACTAGAATGTCACATTACAGTTTTTTCTCTCTCTCTTGGCGGCCATCTTAGGAAATCTCCACCTTTTATTCTTACATCTTGCAACTCCATTTCTAACCTTCCTGCACGTCTTATGGGTAATTAGGTTCACCGAACCCTTATCACAGATAATTGGTGACATGGTTCTGACACAAGCGGAGTTCCGGTCCTGGATATCTGCCCAGCAGCAACGTGGGCTTCATTGCACACGTTCAACAAATATTACTGTCTGGACAGTCAGGTGTGCAGTGATGAACACTTTGCCCGTGTGGTCCTGCAAGACTTTCTCATTTGAAATTAGTTTGCAGACCCTCCACCTGGGATGGTATTGCTTGGGTATCTATTTAAAGGTAAGAAATCTGTAGCTAGAAGTCTCTACCAGATTAACTTACCTTCGGCCTTATCTTGTAGAGACTATATCTAGACGCAGATTCCTTACCAACACACCCATCCTCCCCACTCTGTGAACTGATTTCTAGGGACAGGAATGACCCCTTTCAGGGCCCTAGTTCTGACACACCATTGGTCAGTGTTCTTCATGGCCCTGCGATTTTGGCGTGGAAAGTCGTGAAAAGACCCTGACGTCAGCACGCCTGGGTGGTGCCTAGATAGGTACCACAATGTTACTTCCGACGCGGATGGTGCAGACGAAGGACGCAGAGCCGATCAACGCCACCTACTTGTGTTCAGGGGTACTGCTCACGAAAAATCTTCCAGAGTCAGTCTGATGCCTGAGGAAATTCAAAGGTAAGGCATCTGCGGCTAGATATAGTGTCTACCATATAAGGCGTTACCGAAGGTTAGTAACTTGTTCATTTAGCCTACATTACATTCCTGGCTAGTCTTATGGTAGGGATTATAGATCCTGTCCGTGGGAATGCCAACTTTATCAAGGGGGCCCTACATTATCATTAATTACTTCTTTAAATGTATTTATAAGTTCATCCCACATTTGGGTTATAGGGAATCTTCTTAACCCTCATTCCTATTCCCTATACAGTGCTGCACTTTCTGTTTCTGCTCATTTGATTGTAGTATTTACTCCGTATTTTAGTCTGGGTGGATCCAGAGTCTTCTATCTTATAGTAATGGCTCTCTTGGCTGTTAGTATTGCTAAATCTATACATTTTGCTACCACTTTTGCTTTCTTTGAGCATTTGAAAAGGTCCAATATACAGCTTTATAGACAGGCTAGGTCATCTCTTCCAGTCACTGTTTAATATTATCAAAAACTTGTGACCAGAACTTAAGTTAAGTTGGCCACGTCCATACCAGTACGAGGTTGGCATACGAGACACAAGATTCTGGAGAAATTCTATTGATCTTTGTTGTGTCAGATATGCTCTGTATAAAATGTTGAACTGTATGTACTGGAATTTAGCACTGCACGAAACCTTTGTTAGATAAGTTATAATCTGTTCCCATTCTTTGTCATTAAAAGCCCTTCCAGTGTTGGTCTCCCACAGATCCCTAGTTGTCTGCATAGATAGTTGGGTATGGGAATGTATGGCCGTATTGATCCAGCAGATAAGGTGTCTTCCAGAACCCATATTATGTAATGCTTGAATGAATGCATAAGTTTGCGGTTCTTTATCCACCGTTCCTCATATCTTATGGATTGAGTCACAGATCGCCAGGGGCGGCTCCTCCGTTAAGGCGGAGGAGCATTGCCCCACTAGTTAAAATGCCCCTGGATGAAAAATAAAATGTTAATAGACATTATTACCATTTTATTTTTCATTGACTCTGCAAACCCCCGTCCCGAGCTGAGTCTTAGGACGGGGGTGGGGCCTCTGCTGACAGGCAGCAGCAGAGAAGAGTGATGGCTGGGCACTTTAAAGTGCGCATGTCCCTTTGGCCAGCAATCTTGCGACGGCCAGCCAGACATGCACACTTTAAACCTCTCAACCCAGCTGTCTTTGACAGCTGGGTTAAGACCGAGCAAAGGCCTTGAGTGCTCTTTGGAGCACTGAGAGAGCCTGCTCCATCCAATCATGGCGCTGCTCTCATGCTGATTAACAGCATGAGAGCAGCGCCAGGATTGGTTAGGGAAGTTGGTGGGCCTGAGGAGAAAAGAACACCGGGATGTAGCGAGGACATACAGCAAGATAAGCATTACCGTTTTAAAGTTAAACATTTTAACATCAAAATGATAATGTAATGCATTTCAGCATGAATTTAGTTTATATATTTTTGCCCCCATTGGCCCACCCGCCCCTTTCCAAGCTGGCAGCCACCACTGTAGATTGCTCTATAGGTTAGAAATTGGCTGACCTGTATATCCCTGTGGTCAACCAACGAGACAAAAGATAAGAGAGATTCTTCGTGTAATATATCTCCCAGTATAGTAATACTGACCTCTGTCCAGGATAGTATTTAACTTAGAGTGAAATCCTCTTTCCCTTTAGGAATTCCACACAAAGGAATTAATGGAACATATGTGGCTTCCTGTTTAATGAGAGTTAATGTTTGTTTATAACAGCTGAATGTCAAACATATGCACCAGGGATACATGTCAAATCTGGAAGGGGTGTATGACGGAGTTAATGCAACCTATCCAGCCTATGATGGTCTACAATTTCCCCTAATTTATTTGTGTATCACTCTGCAGGCAATCTGGAGATCCACTGCAGTTGTGCCACCAGAAAGTATTGCTCACTATCCTGGGCTCCAAGCCATTGAGATATTTTTTCTCTTTTAAATATGCCCTTTTTTGATTGATTTTGTGCTGCACAATAACTATTTCCTATATCAGGGTAAATTATACCACCAAATACAAGGAACAGCTATGGGAGCCAGGTATGCTCCCTTTTATGGCAATTTTTTTTTGAGAGAAAGCATAACTGGAATGAGAGTTTCCATGAAGTTTATAATCATGTGATTACATGGTTTAGATATATTGATGCTATCATTTTAATTTGGAATGCCACAGAAAAAGAACTGCAGGACAACCATGCTTTTTTTTAACTCAAACACTTTAAATGTATAACTATCCTTGAAAAATGACCAATCTAGACTGACGTTTCTGGATCTGGAAATCTATGTGAGGAATCAGACATTACACCGTAAATCTTATAGGATTCCTACTTCAAGTATAGTGTTTTACATTACAACTTAGGACACCCACAAAAACAAAAGAAAAATATCCTAAATGGTGAGTTTTTAAGACATAAAAGTAACACTAGTGAGGCCTAGGAATATCAATCACAGGAATTTTAAACTGTGTCTAGATTCATTGAACGGCGATATCCAAAGAAGGTTGCTAAGGTTCATAATGTTGAGAAACAAAAACATGCAAATATAGTGAATAATGAGGTGTGATTCATAACTAAGGGGCCTATTACAATGGGGGTCGTAAAACCTCCCCGACCGCCATGGTAGCAGGAAAAGACCGCCCGCATGGACCGCGACATCACCGCCGGTCGAATTACGATGACCCGCGCTCGAAACCCGACCGCGGCGGTCTGATCGCGGGCCTTAACATTGCGGCGGTTGCTGCTGCCCGCAGCACCGCCGCAATTTTGAAAGGAGCATGTCCTGCATTTCCCTGCACTGCGTGGCAGGCACTGCACAGTGCATGCCACCTGGTACAGGGAAATGTAGGGGGGGACCATGGGTACCCCCCCAGTGTACCCCCCCAACGGGCCCCCGGAACACAATCTCCACATGCCTTTCCATGGCGGTTTGACCGCTGAGGAAAGGCTGGCTACCGCCGGCATCATAATCCTGCCGGCGGAGCCTGCTCTGCACCGCCACCATTATCCCGGTCCTGCTCCGTCTGCCAGGCAGGAGTGAGGATGGCAACCGGCGGTAAAGCGGCGGTCGGAATTTCCCACTGCCGCGGTCACCACTGCCATCCTAATTTGACCAGCAGTTTTCTTGGTTGCGATCGCGGGCGGATGTCCACCGCCGGCCCGGCGGTGGACATCCGACCACCATCGTAATAGACCCCTAAGTTCTGTGTGGAAAATGAAAGAATTAATTACATATAGCAAAATGCCTACACTGATGAAGATTTTGAGCCTGAGCGATACTATGAAGTTCGCAGAGAAGAAGTCGCTAATGTGGATGGGGAGTAAAACCATGTGATTTAGATGTAATAACTGTGTTTGCTGTAGCTACATGAGAGATAAAACCTTGATTTTTACCAATTATGACTCCACTAGGACTTTTAGGATCAGGCACTTTATCAATTGTAATACTACCTTTTGTGTATATATATATATATCTACATATATATATATATATATATGTATATATTATCTACTGGCGGTCGCCAGTAGATAGTTATAGTTACAACCTATTATCCATAGGAAATCCGCGACATTCTATTTGAAATAACTCTCTTGCCGGTTGACGTATCTTCGTGAAATTTTCAAACTTTGTGGCCCGCTCCGGTCCGCTCCTACCCTGAAAGTCTCGGGGGGATTCGTCAAGCGGGGGCCGAGAAAAAGGGGGGTCCCAAAACGTGTTTTCCCCATGCATTTTCCCATAGGAAACTTTAGACACGGCTACAGCCTGAACTGCTGAACGGAATTACACCAAATTTGGCAAAGAGGTAGTTCTTGGTTCAGAAAGAACCCTTTTGTTAAATGGTGTAAATCCGTTCAGTAGTTGCTGAGAAAATGAAAAGTAAAAAGTTAGTGATATCTATGGCCGAGTAGGGTCCGCGTACCCTCCCGATCACGAGCTGCATGTTAATTGGCTGTCAGCTGCCTGTCAACATTCCGATTCAGGAAATGTTGGCAGCCATTTTGTCCCTCGGTAGAACCGAGGGACAGAAACAAGTGCGCAAAGCGCACAAAGGGGGCAGGGTAGAAACACCCTGACCCCTAGGTTTGCTCAGGGGTCCCACAAGAACCCCCTGGGCAAAAAAAAAAAATTTTTTAAATCAGCAGGATGCGCTCAGGGTGCGCGAATCCTGCCGAAAAAAAAATCGAAGCGCGGTCTCCCGCGCTTCGATGTTAATTGGCCCCGGGTGGCCCAAGTCCCGGGGGCATGGTGGGGGGATAATTTAATGTGTGGGGGCCTCAAAGGCCCCCAAGCCCCGGGGACCACCACCTCCCCGGGGCTTTTTTAAAATACATTATTAAACCTGTGTGGGGGCTCCAGCCCCCACACGCCCCGGGACCACCACCTCCCCGGGGCACTAAACATTTTAATATGGGGGTCCGTTACGGACTCTCAGAGCCCCGGGGACCACCACCTCCCCGGGGCTGTGTACTGAATGGGAGGGGGCCGCGCGGCCCCCCTCCTGGAGCCCTTGATGGCCCTGGGGACCACCACCCCCAGGGCCGGCTTCCTGCAGTGTCCCGGGGTGCCTACCCCCGGGACACTGTAGTTTGCTATGGCAGGACAGGAGCCTTGCGGCTCCCGTCCTGCCATAGCAAACTGCTTTGGATATTGGAAGAGAGAGCAGGGAAACCTGCTCTCTCTCCAATATCCAAAGCGATTGCTTTTCCACATGGGGAGCAGCATGTCAGCTGCTCCCCATGTGGAACAGCAATGCCGGCTCCCAAGGGACGTGGGGAGCCGGCGGGACTGTGGGGGATTGGGGACCCCCCCACAGTCCCCAACGGAGAGGGCCAGCCCCGGGGGATGGGGTCCCCGGGGCAAGTAGTGGCCCGGGAGGGGGGCCACGCGGCCCCCCTCCCCAAAAAAGAGCAAACATTTTTTTTTTTTAAATGGAAAGGCCGGCCCCGGGGGATGGGGTCCCCGGGGCCTTAAAATGGCCAGAGGAGGGGGGCCACGCTGCCCCCTCAAAAAAAAAAATATAGAGGCCATGCCCCGGGGATGGGGTCCCCGGGGCCAATACAGGCCCAGGGAAGGGGGTCCACGCGGCCCCCTTCCCGTTTTTTTTTTTTTAAGGTAATTTAAAAAGGGGTAAGGCCCTGGGGGATGGGGTCCCCAGGGCCCAAAAAATAAAAAGGAAGGGGGCCACACAGCCCCCCTTCAGGGGAGAAAAACAAAACAAAAAAACGATCAGGCCCGCAGGCCCCGCCCCCTTCCTTCACCACTCTGCAAATGCGCCCTGGCGCGTTTGCAGAGGGGAACGAATTCCCCTTGAATACTGGGGGTCTCTGGGGCCAACTAGCCCACCAGGTACCTCCAGTATGCGCCAGGGGCTGCCTTGCAGAGAGGTGTACAGAGGCCACACCCCTTTTACACCTCTCTGCAACGCAGCTCTGTGGCGCTTTGGAGGTATATGGTGGGCTAGTTGGACTCCGGGGACCCTCAGGATTCAAGGGGACTTAATCCCCCAACTTAAAACGCGCCACGGGCGCGTTTGCACAGTGGTGAAGGGAGGGCGGGGCTTCAGGTGACATGTGTGCAAACAGGCCCCGTGGCGCGTTTTAAGATGGGGAATTAAATCCTCTTCAATCCTGAGGGTCTCTGGGGCCAACTAGCCCAACAGGTACATCCAGAATGCGCCACAGAGCTGCGTTGCAGAGAGGTGTAAAAGGGGTGTGGCCTCTCTACACGTCTCTGCAACGCAGCCCCTGGCGCATATTGGAGGTTCCTGGTGGTCTAGTTGGCCCCTAGGGACCCTCAGGATTCAAGGGGATTTAATCCCCAACTTAAAACGCGCCACGGGGCGCGTTTGCAAAGATGTCACCTCAGGCCCCGCCCCCTCCCTTCACCATTGTGCAAATATTCCTCTAAAATCAGCCGAAATAGGAATTCCGATTTACTCACCTGTTATAAGGAGAGACCTCAGTGCTGTATCTTTCAGCCCAGTACTGGTCCTGAAAAGTAATTTTAACCGTACTTACCAGTAACTTGAATTTCCTTCCATAGGCTAACATTGACTGGTTTCACTTGGAAATTCTTCTAAGTGTGGAGTTTTGATACTTTAAAATATTCCTCTAAAATCAGCCGAAATACGAATTCCGATTTACTCACCTGTTATCAGGAGAGACCTCAGTGCTGCATCTTTCAGCCAAGTACTGGTCCTGAAAAGTAATTTTAACTGTACTTACCGGTAACTTGAATTTCCTTCATAGGCTAACATTGACTGGTTTCACTTGGAAATTCTTCTAAGTGTGGAGTTTTGGAACTTTAAAATATTCCTCTAAAATCAGCCGAAATACGAATTCCGATTTACTCACCTGTTATCAGGAGAGACCTCAGTGCTGCATCTTTCAGCCCAGTACTGATCCTGAAAAGTAATTTTAACCGTACTTACCGGTAACTTGAATTTCCTTCATAGGCTAACATTGACTGGTTTCACTTGGAAATTCTTCTAAGTGTGGAGTTTTGGAACTTTAAAATATTCCTCTAAAATCAGCCGAAATACGAATTCCGATTTACTCACCTGTTATCAGGAGAGACCTCAGTGCTGCATCTTTAAGCCCAGTACTGATCCTGAAAAGTAATTTTAACCGTACTTACCGGTAACTTGAATTTCCTTCATAGGCTAACATTGACTGGTTTCACTTGGAAATTCTTCTAAGTGTGGAGTTTTGGAACTTTAAAATATTCCTCTAAAATCAGCCGAAATACGAATTCCGATTTACTCACCTGTTATCAGGAGAGACCTCAGTGCTGCATCTTTCAGCCCAGTACTGATCCTGAAAAGTAATTTTAACCGTACTTACCGGTAACTTGAATTTCCTTCATAGGCTAACATTGACTGGTTTCACTTGGAAATTCTTCTAAGTGTTGATTTTTGAAACATACAAATATTCCTCTAAAATCAGCCGAAATCCGAATTCTGATTTACTCACCTGTTATCAGGAGAGACCTCAGTGCTGCATCTTTCAGCCCAGTACTGGTCCTGAAAAGTAATTTTAACCGTACTTACCAGTAACTTGAATTTCCTTCCATAGGCTAACATTGACTGGTTTCACTTGGAAATTCTTCTAAGTGTGGAGTTTTGGAACTTTAAAATATTCCTCTAAAATCAGCCGAAATACGAATTCCGATTTACTCACCTGTTATCAGGAGAGACCTCAGTGCTGCATGTTTCAGCCCAGTACTGATCCTCAAAAGTAATTTTAACCGTACTTACCGGTAACTTGAATTTCCTTCATAGGCTAACATTGACTGGTTTTCAGCAAAAAGTTTCAAAGTGTTGATTTTCACAAACTACAAATATTCCTTAAAAATCGACAGTATGACTTAAACGCATTCTTTCAACTGTTTACAGGAGATGCACCAGTGCTGGATCCAGGATCCAACACTGAGTAAGAAAAAGTAACGATAACAGTTTTTACCTGCTAAGTGAATTTCCTTCCATAGGATAACATTGGTGATTCTATGAGAAAAAGTTTCAAAGTGTCAACTTTTAAAATACAATAATATTCCTTAAAAATCACGACTGTAACCAAAACGCTTTTACTCAACTGTTTACAGGAGATGTCCCAGGACTGAATCTAGGATCCAGTCCTGTGGTTAGAAAAGTAATCCATAAAGTAACTAATTGCATTTAACTAGAAATTCACATTGAGCTGAATGTTACATTGTGTTTGAAAATGTGTTGCCCATTGCAAGAACTGTAACTACTGTACTTAAAAGTCTATTGCCTATCTGCAAAGTATTTAAACTAAAGTAATTCATTAAGAGAAAGTATTTTTTGTAATGTAATGTATAATGTAATTACAATGTAATTTAAATAATAAAATATGTTAAAAAAATTGTTTCTAAAAATGTAGTAAATCAGTATTTTAAAAATTTATATAACAATTAATACATTTAAAAATTGTCATTTACAAAACCTTTGAAATTCACTGAAAAAAACGTAGGTTTCAGACATGTTATAGTTACAAATTAGCATTTAAAAACCTTTGAAATTCACTGAAAAACCATAGGTTTCAGGGACGTTATAGTTACAAATTAGCATTTAAAAAACCTTTGAAATTCACTGAAAAAACCATAGGTTTTAGGGACAGTTATAGTTAGTTGGACATTGCACTCGTACAAAACCCGTGAAATTCCCCCGTTATAGTTAGTCCAGCTAACTATAACTCGCGCCCCGCAATGCACTGCTGATGACGTCACATATTACATCACTCATGACATGGTCAGTGACATCACTGATGACATCACTGATGACATCTCAAATGACATCACTGATGACATCACTGATGACATCATCCATGTGATAATTTCATGCATCTTCTCACACCCTAATATAACCTTTGATACACCCACTCTAAAGTACAGACTGCCATTCGCAAAACCATAGACACTCCAACACCAATAACTACATACCCACTCACTGATTCTTAGGTCTACGCACACATCCACTCACTCACCCGAACAGTCACTCATATTTACGGTCACTCAGTACAGGACTATCATATGCACTCATACTCCTATATAGACACTCAAACACCGCCACTCATCCATAGAGGTACTCACACACCTAGTCAGTCATGCAAATAATTAAACACACTACCATTTACTCACCTATACAGTTATACACACACCAGCTCACTTACTCATACAAATACTAGCACATTCTTACGCTCTTATACAATCACTGATACAAGCACACACTCGTCCATACAGCCACTATCACAATCAGTCACTCTTGCTTATAGCTATTTATATACTCCAACACACATATATACTGCCTTTCACATATGTAGTTACTCACACATGTACCACTGGGACATACATTCACTCACTAACACACTCTTACACACACTTACCCACCCATACAGTCTATCACAGATGCACTCTTGAAACCATCCACCCAGTGAATCACCCACTCACACATCTATGCACAGAGTCGCACACACCCCTCCCACACAAACACTCAGGCACCCATACAGATACTCACACAAGCATTCAATAACTCATATAGACACTCATGTAGCTATTCTCAAACACATGCAGCCACTTACACAGCAACAGACAGACGGATACAGACATTCACCCAGTTTAGTCACTAACCCATGCATTCAGTAAGATACGTTAAATCACTCACTTATACAGTCAGTCACGCACCTACTAAATCATCCATACAGACACTTACACACCCACTCATTCTTCAATACGTCTTTTCCTATATATATTAAAAATATTTAAACTTTACAGAAACACACAGTCACTGGATGATGTCATCAGTGATGTCATCAGTGATGTCATTTGAGATGTCATCAGTGATGTCATCAGTGATGTCACTGACCATGTCATGAGTGATGTAATATGTGACGTCATCAGCAGTGCATTGCGGGGGCGCGAGTTATAGTTAGCTGGACTAACTATAACGGGGGAATTTCACGGGTTTTGTACGAGTGCAATGTCCAACTAACTATAACTGTCCCTAAAACCTATGGTTTTTTCAGTGAATATAGATATAGATATATATATATATATATATAATTATTTATTTATTTAATGTGCAAGTTCCTTTCAGTATGTAGCTTGCCATTAATGAGAAGATGGAAAGAACATTTAAATGCAATAAGGAACAGAGATGAGAGGTCTCCGATAAGTAGACATGTTATTGAGAAACACAGAACTATTGAAAATAGTCAGATCTCATTATTAGGGATTGATCATGTCCGGAAATACTACAGAGGAGGAGATCAAGAACAGAGATTGCATCGCAAAGAAACATGGTGGATAGACTCATTGAGAACAGTACAACATGCTCTTAATATAGACACAACATTTCACACTGTTTTGCATTAATGACAAATCTAGTCAATAAAAAATTGAGAAAATTATAGCTTATGACAGTAGCACTAGATGGCTACGTGTTAGTTTGGTCAGTCAAGATTAATAGTGAATATTGGCGTAACCGCACATGGTGGGATTGTATGGTGGAATAAGCATAATTTGGAAGTATAAATCTAAAAGAGAATTGGATACTGGTATAAGTAGGAATTGTAGATGAGGTTTTTTTTAATTTTCATTTTGTTTACGTTCAGTTGCTTTTCTTTGAATTTATTGGATCTTGTTGATTGGTCTCCTGTCTTTACATAAATAGACATAGTTATTTTTAATTTAGCTATTCAAAATTGGAAGTTGAATGTAGTACTAGTCAAAAGACGTATAGAATTATTAAGGACTAATAGATTTGGCTGTGATTTGGCTTCTTTAAATAGTGTAGGGAACAAGAAGGTCACTTGTTGAACACGAGAATCAAAATTTGAGGCTGCAGTGTGAATACTGGTATACGTAGGAATTGCATTTGAGGTTTTTTGTCTATATGTTATTTTGTTCACTTTTATTTAATTTTAGTTGAGTTTATTGTATTTCTGTGGATTGGTTTCATGTCTTTACAGAAATAGACATTGTTATTTTAAAACATTTTATTTGAAATTTGAAGTTGCTTGTAGTACTAGTCAAAATACATGTATTGATTTAATAAGGACAAATAGACTTGACTGTGATTTGGGTTCTATAAAAAGTGTAGGGGAACAAGAAGGTCATTGTTGAATACAAGAATCAGAGTTCGAGACTGCCGAGTGAGAAGCAATTAAATTATGTGTTTAAATATTTGTTATTGTTTCGTTTTGAGGATATGGAGAAAATATATTTTTAGAGAATCAAATGCATGATATTTCCTCATGAAATTCATGTCAGATGCCAGGCCCGTGGTGAGGATATATAAATGACAGATTTTTGATGGGAAGATTTGCTGCCTCAATGTAATGGTGGAATATGTAGCGGTGATGCAGGTAATGCACGTTTGAGTATGCTGTTTATTTTAGATTTCTTAATCCCCTTGTATATGAGGGATTTTGATGATTTGAAGTCATGGGATTAAGTTAGAAAAATACTCAATTTAGGGTTTTGAGAGTATGGTTTGGACGAAAGCCATTTTTATAATTTTGGGGTACGAATCATTGACATATTTGTTCCTTTTGATTTTTGCATTGAAGGAATTTTTAAGTTATGGTAGTAAAATTTATGAATGACCTAAGGCTTGTGAGTTAATGTTTGGTGGATTATCGAGCTGAATAGAGTTGACAATGGAGTGGGGTGAGGAGCGTTAATTTTGAGGTAAGAAGGGAAGTAGGCTAGAGTTTGATGAATTATGGATAAATTAATCGCTAGCACTGTGACTCCAGTATTGTGTGCATTTTCATTTTTTGTAGGCTGTATAATGCGTTATGTAGCTTGCTTAGGATCACTGATATTGAAAGTATTTATTATGATCGAATTCTTATGAAGTATAAAAAGTTATCAATCAGCTTTTTATTTGAAACTTTACCTTCCAACAGATGAACTTGCAATCACTTGGTAAGCAGGAAGCATTATAGATTGGATGTTGGTTATAACCTCTCTTTATATCCTGTATCCCCTATTCCTTTACTTTTTATTATTTATTTTTTATGTCTTATTTCTTTATTCTCTTTGCTCTTTAATTTAAAAAAAAAACTTTACATTTAATCTTTGAAGTAAGCCTCCCTCGTATCGTCTACCTACTTTTCATCTTTTATTCCTTATTTGGTGTTTTTCATTATTTTTCTGCTCTTTAACTTGGAGTGGTGAGCTATGAGATTGCTTGTAATTTATTGAAATTATTCTAATTATGAATTGCTTATCTCATTATCTGTTTTCTTTAAATCATGCTTATTAATACCAATATTAATTTGGTCATATCAAATATGTAAACATTTATTGCTTTTGATGTGTATCTATGTATAACTTGCACTTATGTTACTTTAAGGCCTTGAAGAAGTGGTGGTAATACCGTGAAACACGTGTTGGCTGTCTAAACGTTGTTCAATAGGCACTGCATTTGAGGCTTTATCATTAACTATGGATGATATGTCAATTCTATTAGGAGAAGCTATATGTTGCAGTTGAATCTATTGTCAACAGGAGTATGGACTATAAACATTCAAGAATTTGATAAAACATTGGATGTTTAATATTTCATGAATTTTTCAATATTATAAAAAAGTGAAGGACTCTATAAAGGAACCCATGGTATTGTAAACTTATATGGACTCAATGAATTTTTTGAATTGATTGGTATTTTTGTGTCCAGTCCAAAATAAATGTTATGTTAATTCTTGTTAAAATATTTATATTGACTTGAGTTGCGATCTATTGAACTCCCCACACTTTATTATGACTGGCCGCCCAGACCACCTTATCCAGTTAGCAATGGCGGTGTAGTCAAGGATACCATTTTCCCTTAGGCATGTCCCTAGAATGGGTTCTTTTCAGATCCAGGGAAATTGCACACCACCCAGCGTATGTTTATTTTTAGTTATGTTTGAGAGGCATTATTAGGGAGACCTCCCTGTTGGAGCCCCTATTTGAGATGGGCCAGCCCATAATCCGTCTATTGGTGCTTACAGTTTGGAGAAATCTATGTGGCAGATGTGGGAAATAACCGTTACACAATGCAATATCCTAGAAAATGTCACATTACTGTTATGTTGTGGTGGTTGTTGTCCCTAGATGCATACAGGTGCGGATGAGATTACGTGCGATGGGAAGATATTAACTGTATTATCAATGCACTGCATCATAACATACGGGATGTAAAATTCTGCTAATGGCTGTTACCTGCTTAATGTGATTATTATAAATGCCAATAAAAATATGTTTTTTTTAAAAAAGGATACCATTTTCCTGCCTGCCCCGTATATCCGATCTCCCAATAATATGTTGAGGTTCCAAAAGAAATATGTCTTTAGCAGCAGGCAATGCGAGAGTTGCAAAGAAGCACAATAACCTTGGAAGCATAACCATTTTACTAGTGCTATCCTACATGGAATGGATAGTGGAAGGGTCTTCCAAAATTCTACATGGGGAGATTAAAGCTGTCACTGTCCTAGTAAGATTGCCATCTAGAAGGTCTTGTGAAGTGCCATATATATGGATGCCAAAGTACCGAAATGACCTGCCTTGCCATACAAAAATCTCACCACCCATATCTAGCTCTTGTGCACCCTGACAAATAGGAAAGAGGCTAGACTTTGACCAATTTACACCCAGTCTGGTAAACCTTTGAATATTGTTGAGTACTAGAGCAATCCCAGCAGTGCTCTCCCTAATGTCCTTTATGCATGTGAGCATATTGTCACTATATAACGATATAGTATCTGTAGTGCCTTTCTGTGAAATGTCCCAGGTTTACACTCTCCAATTCCTCTTCTGCTTCCAAAATTTCACGCACCAACGTGGAGCAACTGTCCACTTCCCCCTTCACTGGATGCGCTAGTCCTCATTCTGTTTTTATCTCCTGGGCCTGCCAATGTTATGTTACATTGACAAATACAAGAGCAGGCCCATGTCATCTCCGTCCAGCTTTTTCACAAAGAGCACTCATTGGTGGCAGGCAGGTGGCACTGTGGTCTTACCAGAGACACCAGCTGGCCCCTGCATGAAAGTGTAGACTTCCTAAGCACCCTTGGTGCCAGTTTATTTCTCCCTCTACCCTTCACTGCAACAGTCGCACCGCGGGCCTCAGCCCTGGAGGACCACCCCATCGCATTCTATTTTGCCTTCTCTTCTACCTCTTCCGCTGCTGCTCCCCACACCACCCACCACCTTTATTTACTTTCGATTTGGGAGGCGAATATACCAAAACTGCAGCCATCACACCATCAGAAGAGCTCCTCTAAGGGCACACTTGCATAGGAACTTAGGTCTGACTTAAATACCCAGCTTTAAGAGATTGTCCCTCCCTGCCTCCTCCAGAGCCAAAAGCGCATTAATCACCGCTTTAAATTGTGCATTGGCCATCGTACATTATTTTCCAGCTAACCCCTCACTAACCTGACACTACCCAAAAACTCCAGAAATATTTAGTCCCAGATCAGCATGCTGCCCTGTCCCATTGCTTTTAAGTCCTAACACCGGCCACCCCTAACCCACAACCAATTACCCTTTTTGTGAAGGAAGTAAATGCAGGGGCCATTTGCTGTCTGCCCTTCCTTTGCCTACCGGGCCTTCTGCCGGCAAGGTTATGGCTCCTGCCCCTTTAAGACATGCTTCACAAGCCAGGTCTCCACACTAGCTAAGGCTTGTGTTGCCCATCACTGCAGAAATTAGGAGGTCTAGGGAATGGTGCAGATCTGTGTTTGCTCATCGCTGAAGGGTGCAGCATGTCAGGGTTGAAGTGCTTTAGAAAAGCTGCATGTGGCCAATCACTGCAGTGTTTAGCAGGTCAGGGTAAAAGTGCAGATCTGTGTTTGGTCCATCACTAGAGGGTGAAAGCAGTCATGGTTGAAGGTCATTAGCTTAGCCGTATGTGGCACATCACTGCAGGGTCTAGGTTGTCGTGTAGTTCCTATAGTACCCCTGCAGGACCTGCGCGTTTGGATAACATAAACTGTGGGATTGGTGGTAGACTGACTCTGTGCACCCCCACTGCGTATGTTAGCCGGATTTGCATTAGCTAGCTCACAATGCCACTAGAATCTCTTCTTATCGGGGAGAGATTAGTTTCTGGCAACCTTAGATCATGACAACCCTGATCCCTCAGAATCGTGGAAACAATGTACTACTTTTCGCTCAGTTACTCGTGCTTACTTATTCGGTTTGTCTCGGAGAGTTACACAGAATAATCAGTCTGGGCGTATCAATAAGTATTTATTGAACAGTTGTTATTCTAGTGTAAAATATATGTGCTGCAGTAACCAGCAGACAATAGCAGAGATATATTATCAGCAGTACAATAAAAGTGAAGGGATAGAATAGTTCTACCATATTGCAATAATCATGAATACATACATGAATATAAAAAGCATTATGAAAAGTGCGCATACTCCTACGATGCCTAACTAGATGACCCTGAGTGTACCTAGCATATGTGTAGGTCTAAAAGCCTAAGAGCCAAGAATCCTTCTAGGATTTAGTCGAACCCCATTACCTGGATAGAGAGAGTGTGGGACCCCGTCCTGGTCTCGAGTTGGACACCCCGCAAGGGTTGTGTTAAACCGCTGTCAGCTGGAGCGACTGCATGCAGGAGCCTCAGCGTCTCTGGTCAGTGTGTCAGCATGGAAGTCTCGGTTCCCTCTATCTTACCGTGGCAAGATGTGGTGTATTTATACCCTAAAGTGTCTCGTCCCTCAGTATGGTTTGTATTGGTCTTTGTTAGACATGAGGAAGACATCAGGGGTGAACTTTGTACATACATATTATGCGGGAGATGTAGCTGGTGAATGCTCATGCATAATTTATGAGTACATTGTAGGCCTGTGTTCTGGAAAGACCTTGCAGTGTTCTAACCACAGACTAGATAACGTTCAACCCTCAGAGCTCGTTGTGTACTGTAGGGAACTAATGTAGGTGAAAGATCATGCCTATATTAGGAGCCATGACTATAATAGGGCATGTACGAGTATGACCATAATAGGGCATGTACGAGTATGACCATAATAGGGCATATACGAGTATGACCATAATAGGGCATACACGAATATTTCTACATTATGGCATATATGAACGGGTCTACATTAGGGCCTATATACGAAACATAACACCCACTCCACTTCCGAATTGGATGACAATGACCATACTTAAAATCTGGAAAATTTAAAAATAATCACTTAAAAACAACTAAAACATGGGTTTTAAAAGGACTTTAAAAAAAAAAAAATGTTAAAAATTTGCTATTTCTTAGTTACCACTTGAAAAAGTCAATTCTGTCCCATTTATAAAAGTTGCATCACCATAAGCTGAAGAAGGCCATGCTTTTCCAAGCGAAAGTGTCAATTTAGGAAATGTTCCAAATTTTGTTCGTTTATTTATGAAACGAAGTGGAGAAGCCGAATTCTTTTCCCAGGACGCGATGAGCCAATTCAAGATTTAGGGGTCGATTCCGATTCGGGCCGGAAAAAGCACCGACCGACTCGGATCCGGAAAAAATACCGACCGACACGTACCAGTGGCGCCCGACACGCCAAGTACGATGCAAGCCGCGATAAATCCGACCGACACGTCAGGAAACCAAGCCGACCGACCGAGCCGCTCGGAAAATAGCAATCCGGCCGGAAAAACACGCGAATCCAACCGACCGACACGCACCCGGAACAAATCCGACCGAATCGTACCCGCCAACTCCAACCCGCAAAGTACGATGCAAGGCGCGAAAACACGACCGAGTCGGACGGAGGACAAGCCGTACGACCGACACGCATACAAAACCGAGCCGAAGCAATACAATACACCGCGACCGACGCGTACGCAGCATACAAAACTGCACAAACACAGCGTGAACGAAACGGAAAACACCGTACGAGACCAATGCAGGGTCCGACTCGGTCACAAGAACGTTTCCAACATACACAAACAGCACAAAGGAAAAATCAACCAAAAAAAGGCCAAACAAGCAATTACCAAGCCAATAAATACTGGGGGGTGGGGACAGAGAACAAAGACACACCCACAACTCCACCTATATAAAGGACACAAATCACTACCATGAGCCTTTGCAAATGCCATTTCACTGCCAGCACCCAAGAGAAAGCAACCACACACCCACAGCTCATCCCTCACACAAGCCACACACCATCAGCACACCAACAAATACCTACCTCACATACACCCAGCAAAACACACACTCACACACCCTCACCTGCACACCAACACACACATCACTCACCATCACCACCCATCACCATGCCCCCCAAGAAGAATCCCAAGTTCCTAGATTGTGAATTGGAAGTCCTGGTAGACGAGATCCTCAGGGTGGAGCCACAGCTGTTTGGCACTCTGGTCCAACAGACCCCCATGTCGCAGAAAACCAAGATGTGGGAGAGGATCATCAACAGGGTGAACGCACAATCATCATGTCGGCGCACAAAGACGGACATCCAGAACAGGTGGTATGACGTGCGCAGGAGGGTACGGGACCTGCTGAAGATAGACTACAGCAACAGCCAACAGACCGGCAGTGGCCCTCCTGCCAAGCCAATATACCTCAGGCCCTGGGAGGAGAAGGTGCGGGCCATCCTTCCGCCAGTGAGCGTATATGGCTTAGAGAACATCCCAGAGCCTGGTGAGTACACAACAAATGTACACAATAAACTGCCACAAAACACACACATCACTGTCAAGGGGAGAGTCAAACCATGCACACATAGCAATTACACAGCAACTAGAACAGAATCATCCCAAAATGTGTATGTCAGTCAGATAAACACAACACATGCCATCAAAAAAGTCACATCCAACTGTGCCAACACATGTACAAACACAACCACAACTACAGCTAGGCAGTGGCACAAATAGAACTAACAAACACATCCACACATGTAGCCACCACAACAACACCAACACACAGTGAAGACCACTCAAAGGAAGGAATTCTGTGTATGCTGGCCAAGTCAGTGTAGCCAATAGCATCATGGGAGTCGCAGTCACACATATTGCCCGCCCCAAAACTGTCCCATCAACACCACCATGAACCATGCGCACATCACAGGGAGTGGAGAAGGACTCACAAGATGGCTGACACTGGCTACTGCTGTGGGGAGCACAAGGCCCTGCTGCCAACTGTGCACCAACAAACAGCAGGACACCACTGACTGACATCCTGAGAGACAACTTCCACTCCCTGCAATGCAAGCACGTTCCATGGTGGGCTATCTGGCTGGCTGGGTGGGAAGGGGGACTTGCAGCACTGACTATAGTCACCAGCACCTCCCCTCACACCCCCCCAACACAAACTCCACAGTACCCACCTGGTAGAATGCAATGCCCTCCATCCTAACACAAGATCCCACAAAGCACCACCACCCTGGGTTATGTTGTGTGAAGCACAGGGACACTCTTGGGACTCTTAGCCAAACAACTGCCAGGACAACACTCCCAGCCATCCTGTCAGCACAGCCAGCCCACCCCACAGGGAAGCAGAGTCAAAAGGAAGGAAGCATGGGCATGCTGGGAAGGGGGGTGGAGGCAATAGCATGATGGGAGACGTAGTCACAGACATAGCTCACCCCCACAACTGTCCCATCAACACCACCCTGAACCATGCTCACATCACAGGGAGTGGAGAAGGACTCACAAGATGGCTGACACTGGCTACTGCTGTGGGGAGCACAAGGCCCTGCTGCCAACTGTGCACCAACAAACAGCAGGACACCACTGACTGACATCCTGAGAGACAACTTCCACTCCCTGCAATGCAAGCACGTTCCATGGTGGGATATCTGGCTGGCTGGGTGGGAAGGGGGACTTGCAGCACTGACTATAGTCACCAGCACCTCCCCTCACACCCCCCCCAACACAAACTCCACAGTACCCACCTGGTAGAATGCAATGCCCTCCATCCTAACACAAGATCCCACAAAGCACCACCACCCTGGGTTATGTTGTGTGAAGCACAGGGACACTCTTGGGACTCTTAGCCAAACAACTGCCAGGACAACACTCCCAGCCATCCTGTCAGCACAGCCAGCCCACCCCACAGGGAAGCAGAGTCAAAAGGAAGGAAGCATGGGCATGCTGGGAAGGGGGTGGAGGCAATAGCATGATGGGAGACGTAGTCACAGACATAGCTCACCCCCACAACTGTCCCATCAACACCACCCTGAACCATGCTCACATCACAGGGAGTGGAGAAGGACTCACAAGATGGCTGACACTGGCTACTGCTGTGGGGAGCACAAGGCCCTGCTGCCAACTGTGCACCAACAAACAGCAGGACACCACTGACTGACATCCTGAGAGACAACTTACACTCCCTGCAATGCAAGCACGTTCCATGGTGGGATAACTGACTGGGTGGGTGGGTGGGTGGGAAGGAGGTCTGGCTGTCAACCAAACACAATCAATGCAGACCATGTTCACACCCCAGAGAATACATAGAAATGCCCAAATAATGCAGGACAATGTGCCACACCAATATCAACCCCTGACTGTGACAACTTAGGACAATACAATGTACAGGCCCGCACCCCGAGGCACAGTCACAACTGTCAGGTGTGTCAACCACTGATGCCTGCAGAAACATGACATACATTGTTTGTGTCTCCCAAAAACAGGTGATGATAGGGACACAGCAGCAGACGCTGAGGAGTCCCAGTCCCAGGCTCAAGAGGATGCCGAGCTCACTGGCGTCGTACAGCCTCTGTCCTCCTCGGACGATGAAGAACAACCTGGCACATCCGGTGCAAGTCAACATGCTGCACCAGCAGGACCACCAGCTGCAGCACCAGCAGGTCCACCAGCTGCACCCCTGCACCCACCCCTCCAACGACTGTCACCACGAATACCATCCCTGCCGACATGGACAGAATAAGGAACAACACCAGCGCAGTGACCCTGGACCAACCTGGGGCCATGGACACCACCACCACCACCAACCCCCAAGGTGGACCAGGGTTATCTGTGCGTGCAACTGCACACACTGCACATGTCAGCAGGGGTGGTGGGAGGGGTGGGAGACAGAGGTCGCTGCTTGCAGACGTTGCTGGTGTGCATGAAGACCCACAACTGGTACGCATAGCTGATGCGTACCAGTCCAGCACCGGAGAGCTCAGCCAGGTAGTGGGGCTCCTCAGAGACATTAAACAGCAGCAGGCTGCCCATCATGCCCGCTTGGACTCCCACATGTCCCAAGTGGAGTCACACATGTCACGTGTGGACTCCCACATGTCACGTGTGGACTCCCACATGACCCGCGTGGAGTCCAAGTGGGATGTACTACATGAGATGACGGCGGTGCACAGGGACATTTTACAATGCCTCCGCCAGATGAACAGCAACCAGTCCACACCTCCCTGTGTGCCAACAACATCTGGTACCGAACAAACTGCAACTGCCACAGGGAGGGAGGAGGACTCTGGCGGAGAGTCCCCTGCACCGCAGCAGCCTGCACTTGAGGGCCCCCCCCAAGAAGAGGGGTCGTCCGAGGAGGGGAAAGTGAGAGGCTGATGGCCAAGCGCAACTCCCAGGAAGCCTGAACCTGTTCTGGATTTTCGCCTTTGTGCACAGACTGTTCACCCTGTTGATGGCAACACTACTCCCACACATTGCATGGGGAGTATAAGTTGGAACAATGTGTCAGACAACAGTGGCCCCGATACTGGGGATCCTGTCTACCTGGACTTTCTATTCATCTAGGAACTTGGGATTGCAAGATTCATGTACAGCACAATCCATCCTATGCACTATTATCACAATAAACACACTAATACACCATACTTGCCTCTGTCGTGATTCCAACGTGGGTGCTGTTATGGGGATGATGAACTGCAAAATTACACAGTGTATGCGAACTGCAACAGCAAGGACAACACAGGCATGTGAGTACAGGCAACGTGACACATATGAGGGAGACACACCACCAGGGCTACACAACACATACACACCTAGGCCATCTGACTCATTGCCTACACTGATGTTGCCAGGGAAGACGGTGCAATGCACAGACACCACACCCATTCCCAGTTGTAGTCAAGTAGCCCACAGGTGCAGTAAGCAAATGGCAGTCAAATGTGTGACCACAGACAACGCACATCACTAAGTGAAGCACAGGTTTATTACACAGTAGCAACATGCCGTAACCACTACAGATGCAAGGTAACCCCACCTGGTAGCGGGCACACAGTCAACAACTGTAGACAGAAGGAAGTCCATGGGTGTGGCGCACATCACCTGTAGGGACACAACAGCTACCAGCCTGGATGTGCAATCACGTCGTCGGTGGACACAGTTCACCAAACGAATCTGAAAGTACCCTGTGAAGGACAGAAATGACACACAGTCAAAAGCAATGCAGTACAGGACAGAACAGCAAAACTCATGCACAATACATGTTACAAGATACCCACCCAGAACCAAGTTAGCATGTCAACACTGTTGGGGAGTACAGCCCACCTGTCACCACACATCGCAACACACATCCTGTCAAGTAGCCCATGGACACACTCCAACAGCACCAGAGCACCACCCACACATCATGCCAACTCACATCATTCACATGACACCTCAGGATACTCACATTCAGCTAAAGAAGTTGGTGATGAGCTGTGTGCGGACATCACCATCACCATCATCATCATCATCGTCACTGGCATCGTGGTCCAGGCCAGGATCCTCCACAGGTGGCGGATGTTGGTCATCGTCATCCTGGATGAGAGGCAACTCCTTCCGCACTGCCAGGTTGTGAAGCATGCAGCAGACGATGATAATCTTGCACACTTTCGCAGGGGCATATGGGAGGGACCCTCCGGTCTTGTCCAGGCAGCGGAAGCGGCTCTTCAGGAGACCAAAGGTCCGCTCAATCACTCTCCTGGTCCGACCATGTGCCTCATTGTAGCGCATCTGGGCAGGTGTCACAGGGTTCCTGAGGGGTGTCAGCAACCACGGCATGTTGGGGTATCCCGAGTCACCTACGGACAGACAAGTGCACATCAGCTGACTTGGAAAAGTGGGCGGAATACTACAGATCAGATCACACACAATGGCACAAAGTCAGTACACACCGACAAGCCAGGCACGCTGGTTCTGCATCTGTGCCATCAACCTGGGGATGCGACTACTCCTCATCACAAAGGCATCGTGTGCTGAACCAGGGAAACGGGCACACACGTGTGTGATGGTCATGTCTGCAAGACACACCACCAGTGCATTGACCGAGTGGTAGTGCTTGCGGTTCCTGTAGGCCTGCTCCTGGGCCTGTGGTGGTACCAAAGCCACATGTGTCCCATCAATGGAGCCAATGACATGCGGCATCCTCCCCAGGGCATAAAAGTCACTCTTCACGTCAGTGAGTCGTCGCAGTCTAGGGAAATAGATGTACCGGTTCAGGAAGAGCAACATTGCCGCCAAAACATCGCGGAGCACACGGCTGAACATGGTCTGTGACATCCCACCAGCAGACGCCACAGTATGTTGGAAGGTACCGGTGGCAAAGAAGTGTAGGGCTGCCATCACCTTCACCTTGGGGGTCAGCGCTGTAGGATACGGCCGGCCAGGCTGCAAATGTGGGGACAACTGCACTGCCAAATCCTCAATCAGCTGCCTGGTGAAGCGGTACCGTCGGATGCTGTCCCGTTCCACCATCGTTGCCAGGTCTGGGAATGGCCGATGGACAGCAGGAGCCCTGCAGTGCAGAGGAGAAGTAAGCAAGATCGTCAGTCACCCCACATATGCGGCATTGAACACACTCAAGATCCCAACATACATCATCATGAGGCACAACTACATGAAGTGTGCAGTACCGGAACGACATTTATGGTACATACATGGCCAACATCTGTCAACACGGTCCTACAGGTGGCATCAATTTGTCCCAGGTTGGCCCATTGGATATCATGATGCTGTGTCACAGTCACCCCCCAGTGACATGTGAGGACAGATGTGCCCCAGGCACCACAGCTCAACGACAGGCACATTCCCAGGGACCCTGTAATGCCACATGGACACTGGCATCACCTGGAGTATCATGTGTACACCACAACAAAACAAACATGACCCCCACAGGTAGTGGCCACACTTGCCATGGCAGGAGAGCCATGGACGTCTGTGACACACACGCACAACATCAGAGTCCATGCACACACAACGTGGATGTGGAGACTGTCTCCCATTGTGCACATGAAATCAGAGACATTGTAAACACTACATGCACAAAGACTGTGGAGGGCCATCACTATTGTGCCACTGGGACACCCTGGCTCAAACATACCGTCCCACATGGGACTCACGGGGTATGTGACATGACATACACAAACACCACTGTGAAATGTGACCATGGCACATGCACAGATATGAACAGTTGCACATCACAGTGGTCACGTACACGTAACACCCAGGATCCTGTCCCCATTAACACGTGCACAGCCTGGGGGTGGCTGCCCACAGGTGACACCCACAGGACAACATGTACACCAACATACACACAATAGGAAATGCAGCCTTACATGCCTTATGATAAGGTTTGGACAGGCTGTCGTGATGTAGGTGTGCCCCTCACTCCCTGGGAGCTATCTGTGGCTGGCATATGTCCATCTGAGACAGGCATGCTGACATATGCCAGTCACATGTACAGTGATGCGTTGTACTGCAATGGACCGATCGGTGCCTCCGGCCGGCCCATTGCATTCAATGTGTGCGGGTACGCGTTGTACCCCTGTGCGCGTTGAACAGCAATGGACCGATCGGTGCCTCCGGCCGGCCCATTGCATTCAATGTGTGCGGGTACGCGTTGTACCCCTGTGCGCGTTGAACAGCAATGGACCGATCGGTGCCTCCGGCCGGCCCATTGCATTCAATGTGTGCGGGTACGCGTTGTACCCCTGTGCGCGTTGAACTGCAATGGACCGATCGGTGCCTCCGGCCGGCCCATTGCATTCAATGTGTGCGGGTACGCGTTGTACCCCTGTGCGCGTTGAACAGCAATGGACCGATCGGTGCCTCCGGCCGGCCCATTGCATTCAATGTGTGCGGGTACGCGTTGTACCCCTGTGCGCGTTGAACAGCAATGGACCGATCGGTGCCTCCGGCCGGCCCATTGCATTCAATGTGTGCGGGTACGCGTTGTACCCCTGTGCGCGTTGTACTGCAATGGACCGATCGGTGCCTCCGGCCGGCCCATTGCATTCAATGTGTGCGGGTACGCGTTGTACCCCTGTGCGCGTTGAACAGCAATGGACCGATCGGTGCCTCCGGCCGGCCCATTGCATTCAATGTGTGCGGGTACGCGTTGTACCCCTGTGCGCGTTGAACAGCAATGGACCGATCGGTGCCTCCGGCCGGCCCATTGCATTCAATGTGTGCGGGTACGCGTTGTACCCCTGTGCGCGTTGAACAGCAATGGACCGATCGGTGCCTCCGGCCGGCCCATTGCATTCAATGTGTGCGGGTACGCGTTGTACCCCTGTGCGCGTTGAACAGCAATGGACCGATCGGTGCCTCCGGCCGGCCCATTGCATTCAATGTGTGCGGGTACGCGTTGTACCCCTGTGCGCGTTGAACAGCAATGGACCGATCGGTGCGCACCCATTGACAATGGGCTTGCCTGGCAACGGACGCGTTTTTGAATATTCGAACGAGTCGGTTGCTGGAAATTCAGTTGGTCACCCACAACAATGTTGCAAAATAATGTATGTCATGAAGTTGAAGATTTGAAGGATGCTGTGGGCGTGTTTTGGTGCTGCTATTCCATGGATTGGCCAGATTCAGAAGATGCAAACGACTTGGACCTATCACTTTGGACACAAGGGACAGTATCTGCCTCTCCAGCACATATATATTGCTGCATGTTCCCCTGAGAGCCCACTTGCCTGCACTACATGCTCCAGGACGACATCTGCCACTGCACTGCTGCTGTCTCTGCCCCTCTGGACCCTGCAATGGCACGTACTGTGGAGAGAGCCCCAGCCTTCAGCCTTGAAGAGAACCAGGCCCTGCTGGACAGCCTACTTCCACAGTACAGCAAGCTGTATGGGACACCAGGGGAGCAGGTGAGTGTTCTGTGCACTGCCTTTCTGAATGTGCATTTTGTCTGACTAGCAAGGCTGAGAGTCAGCACACCACTGGCTAGCAGGCTCACTGAGTAGTTGTCACCCCCCATAGTGTGTAGTGACTTGCACTGGACAGGTATGGTGCAGTGACAGTGCTTCTGAACAGGGTTTTACTCCCCATGCTATGATACCATGTAGTGACTTCTGGAAAACTGTCCATGGGCAGCCGTGCACTGCCTGGGTACACCATGTGCCCCTGTGATTGCGACATGTATATGCAACTGTGTCATGCACGGATATGTTGCATGTGTAGTAATGTCCTTATCACTTTGTCATCCTGACAGGCTTCTGCCCATCGGAAGCATGAGATCTGGAAGGACATCGTCCGGGCTGTCCGGTCCGTGGGGGTCTACCAGCGCCGGATCCGCAACTGCCAAAAGAGGTGGCAGGACCTTCGGGGCTGGACCCGGAGGATTGCACGGGTCCAGCTGAAGCTGTCGCCTCCTCGCAGGAGGGGCGGAACACGGACCCTGACCCCCCACATGCTCAGGATCCTGGCGGTGGTCTTTCCAGACCTGGATGGGCAGCTGAAGGCCAGAGAGCAGCAAGGAGGGGGTGAGTCAAAGACTGCACTGTGTACTCTGTCTAACATGTTATGTGCCCTCCTCGGGCCAGGTTGAACTGCCACAGTACAGCAGTCATGTTGTCCAGGAGCCATGTCCCTCTATTGTGCACTGCCCACTCCTCATCTGATACCCAGGTGTGGCCCTTACATGCAGGGAATTCTGTCACTTAGGACTGTGTCCTTGCAGTTTGCTTGACTCAAGGTGGGAGACAGCATCTGTTTCCCTGACTCTGTGGTGGGCATCATGGGTGGGTCCATTGCTTACACAATGCCTGTATTCTGACATGTAGGGTAGTGTCACAGGTCTCCCATATGTCCAATAGGTATGACCTGGACAGATGAGGGTTAAGAGGATGTGTTGTGGGGGGATGTACATGTGCACTTGTGCAGCTCCAGGACTTGCATTCCCCATGACCTACTATTGTGACACAGTGCAGAGTGTTGTTGTCTGGCTGCAAAGTCATACATCACTGAGACAGTGATGTATGACTTTGCAGTCATGCCTCCGCCATGGCATGTGTCTACTGATTGGTGATCCTGCAGGGGAGTGACATGTGCTACATGCACACCATAGTGGCGCTGGCTATCAGGACATGGGTGCATCATGGTGTCTGTCGCTGGTATGCATCACATGCATTTCCTATTTGACTCTGGGCATCCCTTACATCCGTAAACCTGTACTGACTCAGTGGCAAGAGCTGTGATGTGTCCACACCGTGTCCTCTGCACTGTCCAACTACTGTGTACTTGGTGCATGTGTCAACACTGGGGTGTTGCAATCCAACAGACACCAGACAGATGGGTGCAAGGCCATGTGGGATGTGAGTGCCATGCTTGGCATCAGACTGACAATTGACTTCTCCTGTTCAATTAGTGCACTTTTAGCAATGTACAACTAATGATGCCAGGGCTTGCTCTGGGATGTGCTGTGCTCACAGTGGTGTGTGCGTTATGTGCAGGTGACTGATGTCTGTCTGTTTCCCCATTGTTTGCAGATACATCCACGGCCACGGAAGGGGACAGCTCCACGGACCAGGAGGAGCCGGAGAGCCAGACTGGGTCAGCAGCCGAGGAGTGGTCGGAGGGACCCAGTGGCACGGAGGGCGAGGGGAGCCACACCGAGGAGTCCTCAGCAGCATCCACCTCAGCTGAGGACCAGAGCAACTCGGAGGATGACTCCCTTGTGGAGGCGGGTGTCAGCAGCCACCACACCCCAGCTAGTGTTGCTGTCCCCGCCACCACCAGCACCACCACCGCCCTCCCATCGGCTCCCATTCCCCAGGTCCGTGGAGGCTCCCATGTCCGGGAGCGTGTCTCCTTTGGGCCAGGCACCGCACCCCTGCCCCTGTGTCCCCTGCTGCCCTGAGTGAGGAGTCTGTGTACCTCCTTCGCCAGCTCCATGTAGGGCAGACAGCCATGCTGAGTGTCCTCCATGCGCACACCGCGCTGTTGACTCAGCTGGTGTCGTTCATGGAGGGCATCTCATCGGGCATGTCTGACCTACAGAGGGGCAATAGGTCCATGGACTCCTCCCTGACGGCAGCAGTGTCCCTCCTCAAACGGTCCCTCACCCCTCCTGCCTCTGCTCCATCCACACTCCCCAGCACCTTACCCATCCCAGGCACACACACACTGGCACACACCAGCACACACACATCCAGCACACTGACACACACGCCAATGACAAAACGCACACGCAAGCACATTCAGGGGACTGAAGCCAGACTCACAGGGGATGGGGCCCTGGAACACACACACGCATCCACATGCACTGCGCAGTCCTCAGTTCCCTCTCCCTCCAAAGCACCCTCCCTTGCCTCACCTGCAACCCCAAAGTCACAGCAGCTCTTCCTCTGTGACCTCGGCCTCTTCCCCACCGATGAAGCTGCTCCAGCATCCCGGGGGAAGAGGAAGCCCACCCACACGGAGCAGAGTGCCCCTCGCCCCCGGACACCCTCCCCCAGGCGCAGACGGACTGAGGCCCCCACCCGCAAGTCCCCCCGGAGTGCTAAGAGCAAGACCCCGCCACCGCCCTGCAGCTCAGGCACAAGGTCTCCGTCCTCCATCCCTCAGGCCCCCACTGCACAGGTGCCCCCACCACACCCTGCCCCAGGTTCCCCCACCCACAGATATACCATCCCCAAGATGCTCCGGCCTTCTCCCCTGCCACTTGCTCTCCCAGCACCACACCCCCGCTGCGCTTGTCTGTGCCACTGATGTGGTGAGGGTGTCCTCCCCCTCTGTCCAACCCACCTTGCCTGTTCCCCATTCTCCTCCCCTGGAGGTAGGCACTGCAGTGGAGTCCACTACCGCCCTGTCTGACTTGGGCACTGCAGTGGCGGACCTGTCCACCCCATCTGCAGGGTCCACTGCAGTTGTGCCGGCACCCACGACATCTGTGTCATGCCCCCCAGTTGTGCCGGCACACACCATGTCAGACACCTCCACTGCAGTTGTCAGTGGCTCTCCAGCACCCACCACCCCTTCCCTGACTCCCCCTGGTGAGCCCTGATCCTGTCCCTGCGTGTGCCTGGCCTGCCCCCCGGTTGCCCCTCCTAGTGGATTGTCCCTGGTATTGTGCAGGCATGCGTAGGGTGACATCTGCCAGTGTCACCCTGTTTGAACTTTGACAATGGACTGGCCATTGGCCTTTGCTCTTTTTTCAGGACTTCGTTTGGCCTCAACACATATGCTGAATAAAGCAACTTTCTTTTCTCTAGTGCTCATGCTTCAGATGTACATGTTGTTGGTGCAGCTAACCATGCCCTTGCTGCAGTGATGGTGATATCTGGTCTCATGATTATGAAGTGTTACTGTGCAGGAACCCATGTGGTCCAGGGGGAATGTGTCCTATCATGTGGTGTATCCATGTCATCAATAGCAGCATCTGAGGGTGTCATGTGTTCAGTATTTGGCAATGGGTTTCCTACTTACATTGGCAATTTCACATCTGTGGCTTCCACCCCTGCACATCTGTTGTGCCTGCCATCGTTGCTTTTGTCTACTTCCCTGACCGTGTTGCCATCTCCAGTGGACATGCAGGTTTGGGCATCAATGGGGAGGGACTCATCCGTGTAGTCAGTGCAACATTGCTATACAAGTGTGTTGGATCTGTGCTGATGATTCCGTTGGCACATCCATGACCAGGCTGATGTGATGGGAGCCCTCATTTGGTGCTAATTGTTGATTGTGTGACCAAGTGCTCAGCTGACATGATGGGGCCCTACTGAGGCAACATATGGCACAGCTTTCCTCACACAGGAGTGGAGTCCCCTCATGGCAGTGTGTACACGTGTGACATTGCCTGCGCCCAAGGTGTGTGTTGTATGTGCATGTCTGTGTGTTCACTTCCATTCATCTGCGCATGCTGTGATCCCTAGTGTTGTACCTGTTTGTGATGCTTGCTGACTTGAGCTATGTTCCCCCAAAGTCTTCTCCCTGTGTTCTCTGTGATGTGGGTGCATGGCACATTACTGGTCATCAGGGTGTCACCCATAGGTGTGTTTGCTGTCAGGGCAGAGTTTGTGTGCTGACGCAGATGGGTCACAGTCAGGTTTCCCTTTGGCACTTGTTGTTTGCCCCTGTCATGTGATTTCCAGTTTGTGTTATCTTTCAGTGATTGTGACACGTTGTGTGTGTGACTGCTGGCACTCCTTAGGGTCCGGGCTGCAATGTTGGTTGTTGTCTATGTGTGTTCTTTGTGGGTGACCTTGGCTTCTTCATTGGTGTGTGACTGTGGCTGGGATCCCATTGGTCGGTGTGGTATTGCCGTCATGTCCATGTACAGCGTAGTGTGCAGTGTGTCAGACATTCAGGAGTCTTGTTGAGTGTCCATGTGTGATGTGTTTCTACACCTTGGTTCCCACCCACCACCCTGGAATAGTAATGGGTGCATGTGCAATGTCACCAGTGCATGTGTACTTCACTGCTGCACATTGTTGGAGGTCGAGGGGTGTGGTCTTGAGTGTGTGCAGATGAGAGTTGTTGCCCGGCTAGTCCCCTGCCTCCATGTTGGCCTTGGCTTACTGGCCATGCTGATTGATTTGTGCTTGTGTAGGTGTGATGGTAGTTAGTTGCTCAGGACACCTGACTGTGGTTCACAGTGTGAACGACATTTAGCTTTGTCATCACAGTGGTATTTTTCTTCAGCCCAGGGTCACCACATTGTGGGGGCCCTGGGGGTGGTGCTGTGGTGTGTCTGTGACTTGCTGTGTCAGTTGTTGTTCCTACGTGCCTGTGTGACATGTGTGTTTTGTGCTCCCTCTCACCTGTCAATGCCTGCTTGCCCACATAGGGGATTTGGATCCATGAGTTACCTTAGTGTGGCAGTGTATGCACATCTGTATGATTGGTATTCAGCTCTCCTCATGTGTTGTGTTGTTGCCTGGGGACACTGGCACCCCCACCCCTCACCTGCTGTGTATGATGACAGTGTTGGTCTGCCTGTTAGTGTTTGTGCATCTGCACCACTGCATTGGCATATCTTGGGTGTGCCATTGGCTGTATGTTGTTTGGTGTGTTTCCCCTGCTGTCCCTGGGACTCCTAGGTCATCGGTCAGCACAGTGATCATGGTTTGTGTGTCCCATTGCTGCCATGGTATGGTATCTGTTCACCTCACATCTGCTGTCTCCACAGGGTATCTGCATTTGTGTGCCCATTGGTGCAAATATGTGGTTCTGCATTCTGATGGTCACTTCTGTCATTGTGTCATTGATGACTGTTGACGGTCTCAGCCACCATGGGTGTTGTTTGTCTGCACATGGCCAAAGGAATGTTTCATTTGCACTGCAGTATTTGGCTCCCCCAATTTATGTTGCAATGGGACACATACACTACTTTGCCACAGATGAGTTTTTGGTTCTGTGACCAGGAATGATCCATGCAGTTTGGCAGTTGCAGCTCTTTCTTTGTCAACAATTACCTTTTGGTCACTGTGATGATGAGGGTGTAGACCCCATTGCCACAATGGTCAAAATGTGCTTCAGCTATGGACCCCACACTTGCCTTTTGGTCACTGTGATGATGGGGGTTTAGACCCCATTGCCACAATGGTCAAACTGTGCTTCAGCTATGGACCCCACACTTACCTTTTGGTCACTGTGATGATGGGGGTTTAGACCCCATTGCCACAATGGTCAAAATGTGCTTCAGCTATGGACCCCACACTTACCTTTTGGTCACTGTGATGATGGGGGTTTAGGCCCCATTGCCACAATGGTCAAAATGTGCTTCAGCTATGGACCCCACACTTGCCTTTTGGTTACTGTGATGATGGGGGCTTAGACCCCATTGCCACAATGGTCAAAATGTGCTTCAGCTATGGACCCCACACTTACCTTTTGGTCACTGTGATGATGGGGGTTTAGGCCCCATTGCCACAATGGTCAAAATGTGCTTCAGCTATGGACCCCACACTTACCTTTTGGTCACTGTGATGATGGGGGTTTAGGCCCCATTGCCACAATGGTCAAAATGTGCTTCAGCTATGGACCCCACACTTACCTTTTGGTCACTGTGATGATGGGGGTTTAGGCCCCATTGCCACAATGGTCAAAATGTGCTTCAGCTATGGACCCCACACTTGCCTTTTGGTCACTGTGATGATGGGGGTTTAGGCCCCATTGCCACAATGGTCATGGGCTGCTTGCATTGTGGGTGCCACACACATATATGTGTGGCACATGTGCTAGGGGGTCACATTGTATGTTCAATGTCATGTTCGGTGTTGTAGGCATTTGACACAGCCTGCTCACACGCTTGTCATGGTGGTGGGGGATGTCTTAATCTTGCATTCCCTAGGTTGTGGTGTGCTTGTTGTGTCATGCATTGTCCATCCTATGAGTGGGGGTGGTAGTAGTGGTAGGCATCCAGCCCCCCTGGCTAAGGGTGGTAGTAGTGGTGGGCATCCTGCCCCCTGGCTAAGGGTGGTGGTAGGCATCCAGCCCCCCTGGCTAAGGGTGGTGGTAGGCATCCAGCCCACCCTGGCTAAGGGTGGTAGTAGTGGTGGGCATCCTGCCCCCCTGGCTAAGGGTGGTAGTGGTGGGCATCTGGCACCCCCTGGCTAAGGGTGGTAGTAGTGGTGGGCATCCAGCCCCCCTGGCTAAGGGTGGTGGTAGGCATCCAGCCCCCTGGCTAAGGGTGGTAGTAGTGGTGGGCATCCTGCCCCCTGGCTAAGGGTGGTAGTAGTGGTAGGCATCCTGCCCCCCTGGTTGAGGGTGGTAGTAGTGGTAGGCATCCAGCCCCCGTGGCTAAGGGTGGTAGTAGTGGTGGGCATCCTGCCCCCCTGGTTGAGGGTGGTAGTAGTGGTAGGCATCCAGCCCCCGTGGCTAAGGGTGGTAGTAGTGGTGGGCATCCTGCCCCCCTGGTTGAGGGTGGTAGTAGTGGTAGGCATCCAGCCCCCTGGCTAAGGGTGGTAGTAGTGGTGGGCATCCTGCCCCCTGGGTGAGGGTGGTAGTAGTGGTAGGCATCCTGCCCCCCTGGGTGGGGGTGGTAGTAGTGGTAGGCATCCAGCCCCCCTGGCTAAGGGTGGTGGTAGGCATCCAGCCCCCCTGGCTAAGGGTGGTAGTAGTGGTGGGCATCCTGCCCCCCTGGGTGAGGGTGGTAGTAGTGGTAGGCATCCTGCCCCCTGGCTAAGGGTGGTAGTAGTGGTGGGCATCCAGCCCCCCTGGCTAAGGGTGGTGGTAGGCATCCAGCCCCCTGGCTAAGGGTGGTAGTAGTGGTGGGCATCCTGCCCCCCTGGGTGAGGGTGGTAGTAGTGGTAGGCATCCTGCCCCCCTGGGTGAGGGTGGTAGTAGTGGTAGGCATCCTGCCCCCCTGGTTGAGGGTGGTAGTAGTGGTAGGCATCCAGCCCCCCTGGCTAAGGGTGGTGGTAGGCATCCAGCCCCCCTGGCTAAGGGTGGTAGTAGTGGTGGGCATCCTGCCCCCTGGTTGAGGGTGGTAGTAGTGGTAGGCATCCTGCCCCCCTGGTTGAGGGTGGTTGTGGTGGTTGGCATCCAGCCCCCCTGGGTTGGGGTGGTGGCGCGCATTCAGGCCCCTGTGTGCATATGTGGCATTGGTGATGGGCATCCCGCCCCTATGGTGCTGCTGTTGCTGGTGTAAGTATATTCAGATTCCCAGTGTATGTGTGTGATGTGTCGTGTACGTGTTGTATGTGTTTTGTGGTTGGTGTCTGACTTACCTTCTGCGCCGTACGCGTCCGTGCCTGTTCCGGTAGTAGATGTAGAATATTGGTATGATCGGGACGAAGGGATTCATGGTTGGTTCGTGTCGTTCGTCCTTCTCGTTGCTTCGCGTCGTCCTCGTCGCTTGGCTTCGTCCTCGCCGCTTCGCGTCGTCCTCGTCGGTGCTGTGTTCGTCTCGTAGCCGTGGATCGTGTTGTGGCGCGATTCGGAGCTTATGTGCGCCTCTCCCGGATGCTTTGACGTGCCGTGCGTAGCGACGGGTTCGGCGCGTACGGAAAGCGCATCGTACTTGTTCGGCCGGACGGGGCTGCATTTTCCCTTCCGTGCGACTCGATTCGGCGTTTCCGGATTCGCCTCGGTCGGAGAACAGGACCTGGTTTGGGTGAGTACGGCTCGGCCGGGATTTTTGCTGTTGTGCGCATCGTACTTGCTCGTTCGGTGTACTGTACGGATCGGTCGGGAAACTGGCTTTCGCATGGCTTTTTTCCCGACCGAATAGTATTGGGTGCGCCTC